>CM062804.1:653104298-653734286 GCA_031772625.1 Pinus tabuliformis
AAAAGGTTCTCCCACTCCTGCTGTGTTAAAAAATCCATTTCCAGAGCAGGAGAATAAGATGATAGGTTCTTCTTCGAATGCCAGTGAAGAACCCATTTTGATGATGTCTCATGTCAGGATTGCGACTCGATCGCAAGATTATGGTAGTAAGGCTCCTGTTGATGGTAAGGAAGCAGAATCTTCTCACTCTAACCCATCAACCTCAGCTCCTGGTTCCGATCCACTACAGATCGAAAAACCTAACCCAGACTTAGTGATTAAGCCGCCCGCCAAGGGTGTACTTCGAAGGTCTGCTTTCAATCCACATGCGAGAGCAGCCCAGAATTACAACATTGTTGAAGACTTAGCTGTTTCACCTTCAGCAATGTCGGCACTCGAAGTGCTGCAATCATGTCCAGCGCAACGAAAATTGCTTTTGTCGGCTATTGGAGCTGTCGATGTTCAGGACCCGAACCTAATGATCTTTGATCTAGAAAGTAGTACACCGCGTCCCCCATCAAATGGCTTTCCAAATTCCAGTGATAGTCAAAAACAGGCCTATTCATCGGACTGTGATTGATGAGGGAGCTTCTACGTGTATTATGTCGATTCAATGTTGGAGATCGCTTGGTTCTCCTTCGTTGAACCAATCCCCCACCATCCTTAAGGCCTTTGATGGCCGTGGGTTCCGTCCGTTTGGTATTCTACAAGAATTACCTATAGGGGTCGAAGGTAAAACGTTAGTCTGGATGTGGAAGTGGTTGATGCCCCTCTAGACTACAACCTTCTTTTGGGTCGAAGTTGGTCATATGCTATGACAGCGGTCGTTTCATCGGTCTTCAGAGTCATTAAGTTTCCACATAACGGTAAGATCGTGACTATTGATCAGCTGACATACTTTTCATCCGACCCAACCTCTTCAGAAACTATCCAGCATGTTGGTTAAAACGACAATCCCTTATAGGGACATTGGTGTAGGTTTAGTTAAGGATTCCGGTTTACTGGGAACTTTTCCTCTCCCTCCACTCAATGCAGACCCTTCGTTGCAACAATTCATATGATCACGTCAGAAAACATTATTTATGATGATCCTTGGTATGTTCCTCTGACTCTGAGCTAGACTCACTCGGTGATGTTATGCCGTTGAGTCCGTATGAGATTGCTTATGAAGCTCTTATGTCTTTTACCGATTTTCATTCAACCGAAACCGACCAATGAATGTGGTCAGTGAAGAGTCACTTTTCACCTCACCTTAGAACGGATAACGTTTCCCGAAGAAGTGTCATCTGACGAACAACTTCGCGAAATCCTAAGTGTAGATGATCTACCATGGGAAGATCTCCATCACAGATCTTCGTTTTTACCTAAGGATGATGCATTTGAAAATGATTTTTCATCTATCTTTACCGCTGAATATGTCAAAGACGCTCAGGATCCAACGAAACATTCTGATTCAGAGCTGAATTTAGGGAATATTTCTCGTACTATTCCCATTGATATTTCAGTGAAGCCCGGAATCGAGGAGAACATTCATATAGGTGCCGCATGTACTGAAGAAGAAATCCAAACTTACAAGGCCCTATTCCAAGAATTCCGCGACGTGTTTGCCTGGTCTTACGAGGAAATGCCGGGAATTGATCCTGCCATTGTTGTTCATGAAATCAAAACCTACCGGATGCTAAACCCATTCGGCAACGGTTGCGTCAGATTCACCCTCGAAAAGCGGCTGCGATTAAAGCAGAAGTCGAAAAGCTGTTGAAAGCAGGTTTCATTTATCCGATCCCGTTAACGGATTGGGTATCGAATATTGTTCCCGTCAATAAAAAACAAGGAACAATAAGAATCTGTATCGACTATAGGGATATCAATCGAGCTTGTCCAAAAGACAACTATCCTACGCCTTATATCGATCAAATTATTGATGATGTGTGCCGGAAGTGAGATGTTTTCCTTCATGGATGGTTTCTCAGGCTATAATCAAATCAATATTCTACCTGCCGATCAACCAAAAACGGCATTCATTTGTCCATGGGGGACATTTGCTTATTGCAAATTACCTTTTGGACTTAAGAATGCGGGGCCACTTTTCAACGGGCGATGTCTTATGCATTTCATGACATCAAGCACATTGTGCAACCCTATCTCGATGATTTGCCTGCTCATTCTTTACAACGAGCTGATCACCTTGTCCACCTACGAGCAATCTTTATGAGGTGTAGGCATTATCGAATTCGGTTGAATCCCCACAAGTGTGTTTTCTGTATAGAAACAGGTCGATTGCTGGGATTTGTTGTTTCAAAAGCCGGCATTCGCGTCGATCCCTCGAAAGTCGAGGCTATCATCAAATTGCCTCCTCCTTCGAGTTTGCGCCAACTCCAAAGTTTGCAAGGGAAAGCGAACTTTTTACGCCGATTCATCCCAAACTACGCCGAGGTCACTAAAGGTTTTACACGGTTGTTGAAACAGAACGCACAATTCTTTTGGGACGAGATTGCCCAACAATCTTTTGATGCACTGAAACACGCGTTGACCCATGCACCGTTATTGCATCCTCCCAACTACAACCAGGACTACTTCTTATACCTCGCAGCTTCGCATTCCACCATTGGAATGGTGTTAGTTCAAGAAGATGAATTCAAAGCAGAGCATGTGATATATTATCTTAGTAGAACCTTAAATCCACTGAGTTAAAATATTCGCATGTGGAGAAATTGGCCCTGGCAGCCGTTCAAGCTGTCCAGCGTTTTCGTCACTACATTCTTCTCCGCAAGACTACAGTTATTTCGGATTGCAACCCTATGATTTATATTTTGACAAAACAACTGCTAGGGGGCAAGTACTCTAAATGGATTGTTATCCTGCAAGAGTTCGACTTGGAGTTCGAGAAGTCCAAGTCTAAGAAATCTTTAGTTTTTGCGGAATTGATGTGTGATTTCCCGAGTGCTGACACAGAGACTGTGGCAGAGGAGTCCATTGCGGACGAATCTTTGTTTCTTATTAGCACTTTAGATCCGTGGTATGGGGATATAATCATCTATCTCCAAACCCAAACCTTTCGGCCTGAAGCTTCCAAGGAAGACCGTCGAAAAATTCGGTTTCGATCCCAGCAATACAGAATTATTGGAGATACACTTTATCGCCGGGGGGCAGACTTAGTTTTTCGACGTTGTTTAACTCACGAAGAGGCTGAGAGAGTTTTGAATGATTGTCACTCTGGAGCATGTGGCGGTCATATGTCTGGGTATGCCACAGCTCAGAAGGTGTTGCGCGCTGGCTATTTCTGGCCGTCTATGTTTAAAGATTGTATCCTTGCTGTCAGAACATGCCACAACTGTCAAGTGTTTGATCGAAAGATGCGCGCTCCACCTGCTCCTCTCCACCCTATAATTGCCGCTGGTCCATTCGCCAAATGGGGCATTGACTTTATTACTTGTAACCCTCACTCGGCCGGGGGGCATGCGTATATCATCCTCGCGGTTGATTATTTTACAAAATGGGCCGAGGCGATGCCTACATTCGACGCAAGCGGCAAGACAGCTGCAGTTTTCGTATTCAATCATATCATAACTAGGTTTGGTGTCCCACAAGCAATCATTACTGACCATGGGAGCCATTTTCGAAACGTCATGATGACTGAGCTTACAAGCCAGCTTGGTTTGCGCCACGATAGCTCTACTCCTTATTATCCGCAAGCCAACGGGTTTGGTTGAGTCAATCAACAAAGTTCTAGTCATCATGATTCGACGGATCATTGGTATCCATCGAACGAATTGGCATAACATGTTATTTTCGGCGCTATGGGCATATCGAACTTCAGTGAAAAATTCAACAGGTTTCACCCTTTCCAGCTAGTTTATGGCTTAGAAGCTGTGTTACCTATTGAATGCGAAATCCCATCACTTCAAATGGCTGTCGAATTACTTCCAGCTACTTCCGAAGAGGAGAAACGGTTATTATACTTGGCTAAATTAGATGAGACTCGACGTGACGCTACTTTAGCTATCGAGACTCACGCGAAACGAATGAAAGCTCAGTACGATAAAAATGTAACCCTCGAAGTTTTTCGGAAGGAGACCTAGTACTATTATATGATCAAGCTAACGATAAGCTAGGTGCCGGAAAATTCGTTCCCATGTGGCATGGGCCCTACATTGTAAAGCGAAAGCTAGCAAAAGGGGCTTATGAGTTAGTTGATTTTGATGGGGACTCTTTGGGTAAACCCAGAAATGGACTTTACCTAAAGAGGTATTATGCTTAAAATGATGGGTATGGAGAAATTTTTAGATAGGTTAGATTTCCTTTCTAGCTAGCAAGTGTGTTAGTTTAGTCAGTGTGCTTAGCTTAGCGAAGTGTGGTTTTTCGTCATTATTCTGGCTTATCTTGGTTTTACTCTTGATATTGTAGATGTCGACGCCTCTCCAAACATACATTGGATTTGCTGATGGTGCTTGTCGTAATACACGGAATATCTCTTCCGCAGCTTGGGTTATCTATTCGCCCTCTGACGAGTTAGTTTCTATGCATGGGGTAAGCCTCGGTCAAACAACGAATAACATTGCAGAATACAGTGCAGTGGTTGAATTATTATCCGAATCTATTTCATTTGGAATTCGACGTTTGATAGTGAGGTTAGATTCTGAACTTGTTGTATTACAGCTTAATAGAGTTTATGCCATTAGAAATCCTGTGTTATTAAGGTTGTTTTTGAGAGTGCGTCTCTTGGAACGTGAATTTGATTACATTGAATATCAACATATTCCAAGGTCTTTGAATACATTAGCAGATGCAATTGCTTCTCGAAGTGTTGGACAGACATTTATAATAATCATGCAAGTAAATTTAAAAACATTTCATCATACATGTTAAACAAGATAAGCCGGTAATAGTGATATATATATAGATAGAAGTGTGTCAAAAAATATACATCGTCTTCGATCATAGGTTTAAAACACCTTATGATCGGCAAAATGATAGTACAAAAAGTCAAAAATGTCACATGTGACTACAAAAGTGACTAGTCAATCACTGGTGGTGCTCTCTGTACGACACCACTGCGCGGGCTACCTTACGCAAAAATCTCCTAAACGGTCCAGGGACCGCGACTACGAAGCGCTGAAGCCTGATAGGAATGTCGTCCATAGTAGTCTCAGGTATATCTGCCGTGAGACGCTCTAGATCATGCTCCAACTCAGCTAGTACTTCTGCTGTCGCGTCCTGTGGGGCCGGTACCGGTGCAGCTGGATGTAGTCTATCATAAGGCCGGAGGTTGGCTGGACGCTGTGGACCAACATCTGCATTTTGAAAAAGTTTTACTATTAATTTTGAGACGATATATATAAAAAAAAAAAATACAAAAAATACATAACTAGAAAACTTGTGAAAATAAAAAGTACCTCTGTCGTCCCATTGTTCTCCCTGTGGAAGAACCATGTCCGGATCACCTCTGAAATCCATTCCGGCATACGGAAAGTCCTGTATCACAAAAAGCTGGCCCTCTAACCAGTCAAAATAACTATCTGAGAATCGAACTACTGTCGCGCCCTCGTCAGGATGCCGGGCCATCACCGCAACCCATCGTATCAGCTTTGGCTGCCGAGGACCCAAGATATCAACAGTGAGTTGCTGAGGGATCAGCATTGGAATTCTCTCCAAGGCAAAGCTCACGACTATAGGCCCATATCCAAAAGTCTTTAGTCGTCCGTTCTTTGCCTTGGTCAGTTGGCTCTTCATATGAGCCGACACAGCTTCACACCAGTTGAAAATGGTGCCTTGGTAACAGTCAATTGCCATCCGCATTTGGGATCCGGAAGCAATGTGTAAAGCGGCCGCGCCGCAAATTCTGGTAACCGTGAACGCTATGACTTTGAGTTCCGGTAGAGTGATGTGTTTTATCTCTATGCCTTTTGAATGGTGAGCCCCACGTGTGCACCAATCTCGCGGAGACTATCAAGGGATTGGCCACCCGGCCTAGTCCCCGCAAGACTGAGTTGCTCACCTCTGTTTGGCAAGCCAGTGAGAAAGTATACATCCGAGGGCTCTATCTCGAGCTGGTGCCCTCCTATGTAAAAGCATTGTTCTTGAACGTTCCATCGCTCAACCAGCCATTCCAAGAATCTTACCTGGCCCCTCATGCCCGGTATGGTCCAATATTTGTATAATCCGCATGCTCTTAGGGCATCCAGGGAAGGTTGATGATTTATTGCAGCTTCATCTTCTCTACATGCTCTCTTTCTCTCCAGTCTAACATGATTAATGCCCTGCATATCAAAAATAGCAATTAGAAATTGATTTGGGAATTTTTGGTGGTTTTTTGAGAGAGTTGGGGTTTTGAAATGCGCGTTTCTCGGAGGACGCACCCGGCTTTGTAGCACAGGGCGCCCGGACGCAGCTGGCCTGAAGGCGGGCTGCGTCTTCCGACCGTTTTCCCGTATGAGAAAAAGTCGGGGGACGCAGGTCACCCGAAGGGCACCTGCGTCCGCCGAGAGGCGCATTCCAAAACCAAAACCCCCCAAAAAATGAAACTAAAACCTAAAAATTGATTCTAAACGGATAGAAATGCAGAGTAGGATGTGTAAAATACCTGGATGAGACGGCGTTCGATTCCGACGGTCAGATTTTCCGCAGCGACCACGGGAAGTTTCTTGTCAAAAGCTCCTTTTTCAACCTCAACAGTGAAACGGTAAAAATGACATGGTAAAAGGTCTTTTTATAGGTTTTTTGGATGAATTAGTTCATTTTTTACCATGAAAAGATGTTTTTGAATGTATTTTTGCCTATTTTAAACAGGTATGAGTAATGTGTTGCTTTTGTGCAGGACAAAGGGATTTCGAGGGAAATTGTAATTTTTTCACAAACAAAAATATCAGAGTCATCTTTTAAGCCCTTTTCTGACTCCTAAAACATGAAAAGATCGCCGAGTGTTTCTTTTTCACTCGTTAAAACGGAATTAAAAGACGGTCCCCTTTTAGCTCTTTTCTGACCGCAAAATCAGGAAAAGATTGCCGGGTTTTTGTCGTTTCAAACTCGATAAGGAAATAAAACGACGTGTCCTTGATCGCTTTTTACTTTTCAGGTCAACGACACTATTATGAAAGTACTCCTTGGTCGCAAGATCAAGCGGTTCCCCCAGGTATTATTTTATACTTTTTCGGGCTTGAGGGACACAAATATACGAAAAAGTTCAACGTGGAGTCTCCTTTAGTTTTTTCAGACTCTCTAAAATTGAAAAACGCCGAGTTTCTCCTATACTGGGCTCGTTAAACTTTTACAGTAGAGGACCTGTTCAATTACAAACAGGAACGAACCACTCCTTCCTAGGGTTCGAATTTAAACTAGGTTGGACTCGTCCGAAGGATGAGCTTATAATCAAGCATATGTTATCCTCCTCAAGCTTGTTAAAAATAAAGAGGTACTTGCCAGAAATGGTGGGGGAAAAGAGAGAAGAATGAACCTGTTTGTCACCTTTTGTCTCAGAAGAAACTTTATTACCACTCTTGAACACGACACTTTTCATTCACCTGGGTTGGGAAATCTTTTACCTCACAGTTGACCAAATCACTTTGAAAGTCTTTAACCGGGTTTCGGGGATTAACTTTGAGTTATTCGTCACCAAGCCATCTGTTGTGTCGTTATGTGTTCAAGAGGTCTGCAAGCAAAACTTTCATCTGCAAAATACTTGTCATCCATTTGACCATCCCTGAGTCAGTCCTTACAGCAACATTTCTTCAACTTGAACAATGATTTCGTGTTGCGGGCTTGCCTGCAACGGGTCGCTTTCTATCGACATCGACACATTATCTAGAAAGATGACTTAGGAATCGACAGTACCTTGAAGTCTGCATGCATCAATGGCAGGTTTCTCGCCTTTGACGTCAGTTTACATCATTGACTTTCGATCAAAGGATTCCGTGAAGTGTTCGACATCAAAACATCTATTCACATTTCACGGGTTGTGCTTGGTACTTTGAGAACCATTGACATTACTGGTGGTTTCTCTCACGCTTGTTAACAGTTTACATCATTGACTGGTAATCAAGTGGTTTCTACCATGTTCGACATCGAATCATTTAATCACATGGCTAGAATCGTACCAATTCGGGAAGTAGAAGTGAAGACCCTGGATCTAGTTTCTACCATCCAGGCTGCGAGGAGTTTTGTATTCATTATCTATGTAGACTAATCATAAACAGATGGCTGCGTCCATACTGTGTCTACAAAAGTCTATTAAATGATGTACTGCAAGATCATTCCTGTATCAGAATAGTTAGTCCATTAGTTAAAGTTTTGAATCTGAGTATGGGAATGCCTACCTCAGTGATGATATAATCTTATCCATGTATTTTGTGTTGAAAATTGCAGGTTCCAACCAGGCCATCCACAAGACAATCCTTGAAATGATAAAGCGCTTCACCCTTCCTAGAATTACAAAACCCTATTCTATTCCAGGCTTCGCACTTTAGGGGGCAATCTGTTACACTAAAAAATGTCACCTTGACTACTTACAGTTAGTATGGCTCAAATCAACAGTCATGCTACCCTCTTAGGCAAGTCTCATGCCTCTGTTATCCATCTCAAACTCAAAGAAGAGAGAAAGTCTTGTAAAAAACTATGTTTATCTCTGGGGTCGCAGGTTCTCTCTAGCCTTACCTGCGGGGACGCTGACCATGTTCACAAAATCTGCGTCCATGGACGCTCTGTATGTTAAGGGACAGGTGCGTCCCTCTGTAAAAGGCAAAATGCGCGAGTTTTATCTTGAAAAAGTTACTTGTGGTTACTTCTAGAACATTCTAGAGGTCGGTTTGATGAAATGGATGCGCCTCCAGTTGGTTCATGTATCTCTATTAAGGGGGAACTTATCCCATCAATAAGGGAGCTATCCCACCCAAGAGGGGGATGATCCATTGATAGTGGACTGAATAACCTCTTTACAGCACTATAAATAAAGGCATTGAGCCAGAAGGAGAGGAGGTTGGAGCTATACATTTTCTTTGGGTAAATGCTGCAGGATTTAGGTCTTCCATTAGAGCCTTTGTGAGGAGAGATTGTCTTCACTTGATTCTACTTGGGAGAGGGTGAGCTTTGTCAAAGTAGAGGAAAACCCTTGATGGACCCTGGGAGGAACTTGCACAACACCAAGGCCAGGTTGTAAGAGTTTCTTTGTTTCGTTATTAATACAAACTGGTTTATTTTTCTCAATAGCTTGTGTTAATGAGTTATTTCATGTGTTCCTTGGTCTGCATGTTGAATATATGTTTTATTATATGAAATGCAAGTGCTTGGTAATTGTTTGATTGTTTGTGGTTGCAGGAATTGACTTGAAGGAGGAGCTCATCCGGATCGTCAAGAACGGACTTCAACAACAGCGTTTTGGAATAAGGTAAGCCTAAACACTTGTAGTTTTCATGTTGTAAAAGGTGTATTTAGAGAAAGATCACTCCATTTTGTCTTGTTTGTCATTAGAACGTCTTAGACTTCTAGGAAGGTCAGTCGTGTCCGCACCCTTGACAAATTCCGTGTGACATAGGCCCAACTGCTTCATGACCTTCGAATGAGAGTTCTTTTATCTTCTATTGTCGACAAGGAACTACCGCATCGAGCCCTTCACCCAAATTTGTGAGCGGAAATTGCGCCCCTCCTCTGATCTTTGTGCTCATTCTTCTGGATCTTGGTGTGGAATAGTGGCACTTGCTCCTCTCTAAGATCTTGTTCCTTTGTCATTCCTCTTGTGGGGTTCTACTTAGATTCAGAGAATGCATCTGATTCTGAAGCCTTCAACTCGACCACAAGCAACTTCTTGACCCGACACTCACCTGTGTTGTGAGTGGGACTCTTATGGAACTCACACCACTCTCCTATGTCCTTCTTTGACTTCACAGTGTTGTTCTTATATTGCGGCTTCAACAAGTTGTCTTGGGTCACCCTGTGGTGTAGGTAAATGCTCAGTGCAGACACAAACAATTCCTCTAGCCTAAGAGAACGGGTATAGCCACAAACAAATAATCCATAGAAAATCTCCTTAAGCTAGAATCAATTAAGAAGGCCTACCTCTTAGAATGTTATTCCACTTAGTGATGATCCTGCCTCCTCACTCAAGCTATCTTCTGTTTCCATCCTTCGAATACCTAAAATAAGAAAACAAACAACAACAACAAACATGATAGCATACAATATTGTATTCAACCTACTTAATAGGTCAAGGAACATTAAGCCATAAATATGTAAAATAACACTTCATGTAGGAAATCAATCAATAGTTGTATTCATATAAATCAAAAAGAGATTACAATCGATGCCTTGACATTGCTGGTCTCCTCTGACGTATCTAGGTTCCCACACTTCTGCTAGCACTTCATGGATAGCCCCAACAATGGAAGTTTTAAGGCCTCTTCCTTCTAGTCTCAAACCAAACCAAACCACACTATTCTCCCTCAAGCATACACTAGAAAGATACAAGCTATAGATGTCTTGTTAATCATTCAAACTCACTCCAAAACTAGTTTAGCTTGGGAAAAGAGAGGTTTATATATAATGGATGGATGGGAGATGGTTCCTCTCATCATGGGAGAAGGTCTTATCTCTTGATTTTTTTCCATCCTAATAGGGTAAAGGAGCCTAAACTGACTTCCTACACTCCATCCAGCCCAACCATCTACCAGACTTCTGTTATGAAGCTTCTAGAGCTAGAAGTTTGTGGTGCAGGTAAATTCGTAGTGTGAACACAAACAATTCCTCTAGCTCGAGAGAGAAGGTCCAACCACAAACAAGAAATCTATGGAAAATATCCTTAAGCTGGAATAAATTAAGAGGGCCTACCTCTTCGAATTCTATTTTTCTTGGTGATGATCCTACCTCCTCACTCCAGCTATCTTCTGTTTCCTTCCTTCGAATACCTGAAACAAGCAAACAAATAACAACAACAAACGTGATAGCATACAATATTGTATTCGGCCTACTTAATAGGTCAAGGAAAATTAATCCATAAAGATGTAAAATAGCACTTCATGTAGGAAATTAACCAATAGTTGTATTCATATAAATCAGAAAGAGATTACAACCGATGCCTTGATGTTGCTGGTCTCCTCTGAAATATCCGGGTTCCCACACTTCTGTTAGCACTTCATGGATAGCTGCAACAATGGAATTTTTAAGGCCTCTTCCCTCTAGTATCAAACAAAACCAAATCACACTATTCTACCTCAAAAATATGCTAGAAAGATACAAGCTATAGATGTCTTGTTGATCATTCAAATTCACTCCAAAACTACAAGCTATAGATGTCTTGTGGATCATTCAAACTCACTCCAAAACTACAAGCTATAGATGTCTTTCCTGGGGGGAAAGTCTGAATGTTCCTATGATGTCTAGTGTAACCAATGTGAATAGCTTACAAGCTCACATGGTTGGAGTGAACCAGCCCTCTTCGGATGCCATTCTAAACCCTATTGGTCCTGTTAGATCGAGCAATGTCCAGTACCAACAACCAAACCTTGTTGGTCCGTCTAGGTCAAGTAACATCTAGTACCAGCAACCTAATATGGCTCAAGTTTAGTACCAACCTCCTTATGTTCCATATGTTTCACAAGCGATGGTTAATCCACCCTACATCCCTCAGCCTGCACCTTATGTACAGGCTAGTCCATCCATCGTGCCTGGTGGGTATGGCCAGATATAGTTCGGGAACTTTCAAGGTGTTACTCCTAGAACTGTTCAAGTGCCTTTGCAGCAGCAAGGACAACTCTTGCAGCAATTAGGGAAACCTTCGTTGCAGTAAGGGCCATCCATGAAATCACATAATGTGAATAAAGGAATTGATGTCTAACACCCATGAAATCACTCGATCAAAAGCCAATGATGTGAGCTTGTCATCGAGTGCGAAGAACTTGCCATTAGGGCATGCAAGCTCTAAGGTACTGGAAGGGAGTCTCTTGGCCAGCTTCCTAGATAATGAGTTGAAGTTGACAGGAAGTGACCATGTCAAAGGAGGGCCATGATGTATCCCACATCATCGACACGAGACAAAGGGATGCAAATGATTTTAGATGACACAGAGAATCAGGAGTAAGTGTAACTGTAGAAGGACTAACCCTTGAACATATCAGCGACAAGACTCCAGAGTTTGGAAGCTTTTGGATCCATAGGATTGGTGGTCATGATGACATGGCAGAGATCAAATGGAAGGCAGAAATGAGTAGCCCAACCCAGGAACATTAATGACGAAAAGGAGGATATCCCAACCTGACACGAAGCAGAAAGTGTCATGTTCAAGAGTGAGCTGCTGACACGACTGGTAGAATTTCCAATTCTCCCCCACCATTTCTGGCAGGTACCCCAATTATTTTTTATTGTAAGCTTGAAAGGGATAGCATGTGCTTGCACTGTAAGTTCATCCTTCGGACAAATCCAACCTAGTAAGTTTAATGAGCCCTAGGAAGGAGAAGCTCACGTTCGTCATTGCAATGAATCCAATGCCGTTTAATGTTTTAACGAGTCTGACAAAGGGGCAGCTCAGTATCTTTTTCATGTTTAGAGAGTTTGAAAAAGACATGGAAAAGAAAACTCCACATGGTCCCTTTTCATACATTTGTGTCTCTCGAGCCCGAAAAGGTAGAAAACGATACTTGAGAGAACCAATGACCATTTTAGTTAAGGAGTACCTTTTTTGTAAATAGTTTATCCCAGCCTGAAAAAGGGGTAAACGTATACTGGGTAAACTACATTTTGCAGCCTTTAGCAAGCTCAAAATGACAAGAGCTCGGCAATCTTTTCGTGTTTAAAGAGTCAGAAAAGAGATTGAAAGTAGACCCCCCATTTTTATTCTCTTTTACAAGTCAAAAAGTGAAAAATACTCGATGATATTTTCATTTGAGTTTTATGAGTCAAGAAAGAGCTGAAACATGACTTCAATACCATCATTGATAATCCATCACATGTTTTTGTACAAAAGGTAAATGAATTATCCAGTTTATGAGGCAAAATAGGTCAAAAATACTTCAAAAATCCCAATATTTCATGAAAAAATGAATAAAAGGAGGAAAAAGTAATTTCTTTTACCATTTACCATTTTACCTTTGTGTGAAGAGCTTTTTACCCACTTGTTCCCTAGTTTTTCTGTAGCAGATTATGGGAGACCTGGGAGACCATTCATTGAGCCATCAGTTGCAGGTAAGAGCCAAGACCTTAAGCTCCATTTTCATACTCATTTTACCTATTGTTAACCATTTTTTGGATTTTTTGAGGAGGTTTTGTCAAAAAAAATTCACCCTCGGTCGACGCGATTTCCAGGCATGGTATTGCACCAAGGAGCTATGAAGACTGTCAAGTGCGCCATCGGCGCTATTGTTTTTAAAACAGTCCCGCCAGCACTGTGAAATTTTTTTTCCAAGTTTTTTTCCTAATTTGTCCAATTAAATCCAAATTTTTCTAGCCAAAGATGTTTATTGAATTGATTATATGATTTTTGCAAGGAAAAAATCGTGAAAAATGGTGGATTGGAAGGAAAACAAGCATGAGGATATTGACACTCGAGCAGTGGCTGACCCAAATTTCTTGAATGCTTTGAGGAAATGTGGCCTCCTCAAATTATTCCTTACACTAGGTCTGTCGGCTCAACCTAAATTTCTACTGTATTTGATTAGTCTCTGGGACGTGAATTGGGAAGTTTTCATGATCTGTGACCAAGAACTAGAGTTGGAAACTTCAAACATTTATTTCATCACAGGACTGTCCTGAAGAGGGGAACTGGTCAATCTATATGGGTCAAGGCATATTGGGGAAAGTGTGACCATGATACTTGCAGAACGCTACCTAGAAGCACTCAAATCAAAAGGTGGAAAGATCAAGATTATGATTGTTTGGGATCTTGTGCTAAGAGTGTTACTGCGGACCATCAAGCATGAGACCAAGAAGTCGAATTTTCAGTATGCTATTGACTGTACGGCGCCTACTATATTCAACTGGGCAGAAGCTATGAAGGTCAACATGAAGCAACAGCTGATTGCAGTGGAGGATTGGCCTTACAGCGTGCCAACTTCCGCGGTGATTTGATATGCCACTCCCAGAGTGGGAGGATTATGATGATGGAGGTAGAAACAAATTTTTTTAATTTTGATGCATTTTATTGTTTTTGAGATATATGTGTTCATGGCATTTCATTTTTATGAATGCAGATGTTGGACCAAAGCATACTGCTAGAATGTCCCTGATCACCAGGCGCGTTGCTCGGTAGTTCGAGGTCGCTCCTTATCAGGAAGGAAGCAACAATGAGGAGGAGATCACGCGGAACCTCGAGGGATTGACCCATGGTATCCCAATGTATGCCCAGATGGATGATGTCCCACACTAGTATCAGAGGCATATAGTGGGGGTATAAGATGAGATCCGCTAACTACTGACTCACGTAGTCCAAGCAGTTACATGCTACCATGAGCATCATGTTGTTCAGTGCATAGGTCTAGCATTCCACATTTTTGAGGCCTTCGAGCCATGAATGTATTTGAACACACATTTTTTTTTGGGGTTTTGATGTATGTAAACATTATAAATATATATATGCAATACTTCCTTGCTTACTATGATACAAACTTTTCGTATTTTGAGTTTTTACATGTTTCGCAAATTTATATCCAACACATAATTAACTAATGCATCTATTAATGTATTCATGTGTCTAGGAATATGATGATATGTAATGTAATCGAAATTTCTCTCCAGTAGACAAATACGTAGATACATTCTCAATATATGAGGGTTTCTGATGGAATATTTCCCCTTGAGTTGAAGGACGGAAAGTTGTGAATTAAGGTTGACAACCAATTCCCGGATGTCAAGAGCGATAGCTTCTGACAACAATTTGATAACTGCGCTATACTCAATGATGTTATTAGTTGTTTGACCTAGAAAAATACCTTGAATATCAATCAACTCACCATGGGGGTCATAAATGGCCCATGTCGCGGATGATAGATTCCAGGTACTACGGCAAGCACCATCAACGAAACCAATGTGAGGAGACATCGACATCTGCAAAGAAGGCAGAAACATAATAAGCAAGAAATCTTCTTGCAAAACAACACACCAAACCACACTGTACAAAAGCGAATAACACACTATTGTACAAAAGTAGCCATGCAAGATGACCTAAGCATAGCACTTTTTGAGATAAAGCCCATTATAGGGCTTTTCTAAGGGATTTCCCTCATATTCAATAAGCTCATAGGCCCAATTCTATAAAACATATTTAACAATGTAGGGCCCATGCCACATGGGTTCAAACTTGCCTTCCCCTAGCTTATCATTAGCCTGATCATACAAAAGAACCAAATCGCCCTCAGAAAAAGCTCGAGGAGAGACAGACTGATCAAAATGGGATTTGACCCGATTTTTCTGTGCTTTGACGACCAAAGTATCAAGACAATGAGTCTCATCCAGTAGTTCTAGGTACAAGAGGCACTCTTCTTGAGGTGAGGTCTTGGGGAGAAGTTCGACAACCAGATTGAGAGAGAATTTTACACTCAATCGGTAAAGTTGTTTCCAAACCGTAGACTAGCTGGAATGGTGTGAATCCAGTTGCGTCCTTAGTCGAGGTTTGGTAAGCCCATAGAGTTGAAAAGAGAATGAGATGCCAATTTGACTTGTGCATCCCAATGGTGCACTAAAGCATTGTAACCAAGACTTTGTTCACAGCTTCAAATTGGTCGTTGGCCTGAGGGTAATACAGGGTCAAGCCATCGTGGTGCAAGCCCAACGTAGAAGTCAGCTCAGCCATCATGTAATCTTGAAAATGGGAGCCATGGTCGGTGACAATGGCCTGAGGCACTCCAAACCTGGAAATAACATTATTGAATAGAAATTGAGTCGTCGTTTTACCGTCCACAGAGTATGTAGGCATCGCTTCACCCCATTTTGTGAAATAGTCAACAACAACTATAATATATCCATGCCCCCTGGCCGAATGAGGTTTACAGGTCATATATTCGATGCCCCATTTGGAAAAAGGACCAACGGTAATAACGGGGTGTATGTGAGTGGGTGGGGCACGCATCTTACGTTGATAAATTTGGCACTCATTACACTTGCGAACAATAAGGATGCAATCCTTGAAGATAGAGGGCAAAAAATAACCAGTGCGAAGATTTTTTTGAGCAGTAGCATATCCAAACAAGTGACCACCACATGTGCCAGAATGGCAGTCATTCAAGACTCTCTCAGCCTCCTCGAGAGTGAGACAGCAACAAAGAATTGAATCGACACCGATAAGATATAAAGTATCTCCAATGATATGGCAAGGTTGAGATTGATGCTGAATGCATCGTTGATCATACTTGGTCAACGCAGACTGGTAGGTGGATGTCTACAGTTATACAATGATATCACCATACTAGGGGCTGAGAGTGCTAATTAAGAAAAGGGTCTCGTCTGGGAGCTGCTCGTCAACACTAGCAGGAGGAGAAGCAAAGGGAAGGGAGAAAATCAACTCAATGAAGGCTAGTGATTTCTTAGACTTGGCAATAGTGAAGACCAAATAGAATTCTTGGAGGATGAAAATCCACTTTGAATACTTGCCCCCCAGCAACTAACGAGTCAGGATATAGGTCATGGGGTTGCATTCCGAAATCACAGTGGTGGTGCGAAGTAGAATGTAATGCCAAAAGCGTTTAACAACCTATACAGTAGCCAAAGCTAACTTCTTGACATGAGCATAATGTGTTTCGATGTCGAGGAGGTTGCGACTGAGGTAATAAATAACATTTTCATTGCCTTCATCATTGTCCTATACCAGAACCATAGCGATGGTACTAGAGGCTGCAACTAGATAAAGGAAGTAATCGCGATGATAGTTCGGAGGATGCAGCAAAGGAGAATTGATGAGGACAACCTTTAAGTCATCGAAATACTTTTGTGTAGCCTCATCCAAAACAAACAGAGTTCCTTTCTTAAGCAATCGGGTGAACCCTGAAGCTAGCTCAACATAGTTCGGTATAAAATGATGGAGAAAATTTTCTTTTCCCTGCAGACTCTGCAGTTGATGCAATGAATATGGAGGGGGTAAATTAACTATGGCCTCGACTTTAAGAGGATCGAGATGAATGCCTTCTTTATAAATGATAAAACCAAGGATTCTATCAAATTCTACACAGAAGACACATTTATTTAGATTCAACCAAATGTTCTAGTGTCTACAACGAAGAAAAAATTTATGTAGATGATCAAGTGATCATGGTGTTAGTGTAAGTATCTGCATACTTCCATCAGAGATCAAATTTTCTCTTTGCATTTTAATTTTAGGGGTCTCATACTAAAACTATTACATCATTTCATTAGGTCATGTCAAACTGATCCACTGTTGGTTGTCTTCTCTTCAGAAAATCTAATTTCTCCCTCATCGAGTATACTTGTTGACCGTTCTTCAGGTTGTTTTCAGTTATGGTTTCATGCTCAATTTGCAATCATGCTTTCATTAGGTCATAAGGCATGTTTCATTAGGTCTTAGGGTTTCATTTCCAAGGTCAAGAGCGTGATTTAGAAGTGTAAATAAAGGGCAGCAAGGGTATGAGGATGATAAATAAGTCAAGTATGATGGCTAGTAAATCATAGCCACTATATAGTTATCTTTTAAACTAATGTAATGTTTACCTCAAAAACATGTTTTTGAGGTTAAAACAGAGTATTTTGAGTTAATTTGTATTTCTTATGTAATTTTAAGTCACTTGATGTAATAAATGATTCCAGCTGCACCAATGCATCTCTCTTTGCTACAAGACAAAGAAACATTGCAAAAAATCAGTTCAGGTTAAGCATCATCCACATGAAAAGAAGCAAAGAAGGAAAGGCATTAAAAACAGAGATTTCAAAAAGGTCAAGAAACATTAGAAAGTGGGGTTTTCAAGTGAAAAATCAAAATATACTCCTATATAAGGTCTCAACTTTCATTTTCAAGTTCATCATTCTCATTTGGCAAAGATGGAGTCAAAAAGTGAAGGAAAGAGGAGAGGTTGAGTAAGTTTTGGCCAAGGAGAAGTGGCGTTGCGCTTCTGGAAGTTGGCGCTACGCGTTTGGAGCAGTGGTGAAGTGGAGTTGCACTTTTGCAGTCTGGCACTACGCATTTTAGGCAATATATTTGGCGTTGCATGTACAGGGGGTGGTGCTACGCGTCTGGGCTCGGCACTACGTGTCTGGAGGTTTCAACAGTGCAAAATTACACTGCGTTGTGCATTGAGAGGTGGCGTTGAGCGTCTGTAGTTGGTGCTGTGCGTTGAGCAACAAAGACTAGGAAGCCTCCAAACTTCATAAAAACTTCCAAAGAACCCTCTCATTTCTCAAACAAGTAAGTGCACTCCCTCTACCTCATCATTCAAGTTTCAGTCGAAGTATTTAAAGGTACATACCATGGAAAATGTGAAACCCTATTTTCTCCCTCAATGACCTTCTAGAAACCCTAATCCTCTCTATTTCTCCCATCAACTATCACTAAAACCTTGAACCCCTTCCCTACATCACCCCATAACATTATATACCCCATCATCCTTCATCCCATAAGTTATATTTCAAAGAAAAAGGGGCCCAAACCCCTTTCCCTCACTTTCATAATTCATACCCTTCCCTTCATTTTCTAGCCTACCAAAATAGCTCACAAGGTCATCTCCCATTCCCTCACTCCTAAATCACTATTACTCATTCTCTTCATCCCTTTTCTAGGAGTTCATAGTCTCAAACTTTGCAAACATGCACCGAGAAGACAAAGACTATGAGGAGGAGGAAAACACAGGCAGTGACAGTTAGACAGATAGACCTCGGCATCAGAGAAAACCACACAAGGGAGGCAGAATTATTAGGGAAAAGCCATCAAACGTCAGAGAATTGCAGGCCTCTCAGTTGGCTATCACTTGTTTCAGAAATCAAGGGTGTTATGAGTTCTGTGAGTAGGTAGAGAGAATTAAACACCACCCTGAGCTCACCAGACTTTTTGTAGCCCATCTTTAGGACAACAAGGTGACTCTTGCCAGGGTGACATTTACATTTTCACCTTCCATTATTGCAGATGCAACTAGGATTCCGAATGAAGGGGAGAAGTGGTACAAGGAACAGGACCTGGATGAACACTATTATGAGCCTTACATCAAGCCCAGGTACAGAAATGAGGTGAAAAGGCTTTTTCCTTTCAGATTCCTAGAGGATAAGTATGCCCCCATGATGAAAATCATCATGAAATATTTCACTTATGAGGGTAGATTTTCCAGACTGTACACATATCACATTCGGCTTCTCATGCATTTTACTAGGGTGAGGATGTTAAACCTCCCTTATTTCTTGTTCAGGAATATTGAAAATATGGCCCATTTTGTGCAGAAAAATCCATACCCTCAGCAGATGAGTAGACTTTATCATTACTCCCTGATCAAGATGATTGTGCTTCATCATCTCAGCCTCCTCAACATCTCTTAGGAGACATTTATTGCTCATGACATCTTTAGGGGTCCTCAAATTCCTCCACCAGTGTCCCAAGAATTAGGAGGACCTCCTAGCAGTGCTCAGGTGAAGACAAATGAGAAGGCAAAAGAGAATAGAGCTACCGAGGTGCCTAAGACTTACATGACATATCATATGGGCACAAGGAGATTGTTTGCAGCTGATATGCAAGTGTTTTCTCCACAAGATGTGGAAGGGACCTTTCCTTCTTCATTAACCCATAGGCAAATGCTTGCTCCACAGGATGTGGAAGGGGCTTTGCCTTCTTCATCAACATAGTAGGTACAGGTGCAGAAGCTGCACAAAGGAAAAGAAAATATTCCAGAGGAAAGTTTTGATGATGAGGAGAAAGAGAGAAATTTTGATTTAACAGAGCATGATGAGTCGGAGCAACATTATACTCATCATGGCATGGAAATAATTGACTTAGAGGCTCAGGATGAAAAAACAATAAAGGACATCATCACATAGGAAAAGGAGGCTCAAGTCTAAGCGTTGATGGACAATTTGGAGAGGGGCAAGTATGTCATCACATATTTGGAACAAGAGAACAAGCAGTTGCATGACAAGCAGGTCCTCATAGAGCTAGAACTTCTCAAGGTAAAACGACAAGGTGACAAGGAGGCACCAGTCACTTTGTCTCCTATTGAGAAGGAAATTGAGGATGATAGAGAGACTTGGCTTGAGAGAGTCAATTTTCACCTAGAGAAGCTGTTGTAGAAGGCCAATAGGGATAACTAGATGATCAAGCACATGGCCTACCATTATAGGAACCAAAACAAAATTTGCAACATGAGGGTCAAAAAGATAAAAGTTAGGCTAAGGCGGGCTCTAAAGGGAAAAAAAGAGGAGGATAGGCTAAGGTTGCTTGCTGAAGAATCCTTGGCTCATAAAGTTGCTTGATGGTGGTGCTGCTCACCAATTTTGGTCAGGTTTGGAGAAGATTTTGTTTTTTGCAAATTTTGAAAATTACACACACAAGAAATCTGGCTCAACGCGTAGTGCCACTAGCGTTGCGCTTTTCCTAGGGGCACCAAATGGACAAATGGCTTGCATTTTTGGATTCAGAGTGATGAGTACATGGACCCTATGGATTTGCTAAGTTTCTGGGGTAGAACTGGTCCACCAAATGGTCAAAAAACACTATAAAAATGACCTTTCTACCACTTTTTTGACACACATAAGCAGTCTTGGGAGAATTAACCTTTCAGGGGTCAAATGAGCTTCGAATGAAGAAATTCTAGGTGTTTTGGAACGTAGACATGATGACCTTTCTAATGAGCTATAATGAGCTCACTTTGGATGCCAGGAAGTCTTCCAAAAGGGACCTGAAAGTGGCGATGCGCGTTGGGCCAGTGGCGCAGCGCATAGGGAAAATTTTGCACAGGATGGCTATTTTTCTATGTTTTGATTGTGTTCATGGATTTTCTCTCATGGAGAATGTTTTACTATTGTAAATGATGACTTGTCTTGTAAATATGATGGATAATTAGTAGTATAGGGTAGATTCATTAGATTAAAAGTCAATTTGAGCTCAAATGAATCAGTTTTTCACTTTTAGAGGCAAGTTGTTAAGATGCCTATATTCATGTTTCTTGTTCAATGTTGGTTAAATTAGATCCTCATATTAGGGATTCGACCCCTGAGGATGGGAGGAGGTTGAAACAAAGCTTATATCTTCTTCTTCTTTCTCATTGTAAAGGGTTGGGCTCAGCTAGATGCTTATGCCTTGATTGTACATCATTTTGTAGCAGGGTAGCGGGAGATTAATAAAAATTGCAGATATTTCTTTGGGATTCATGTGGTATGGAGTTTAGTTTAGTTCCTTCTCTTGTAATCATATGTTAATATGTTTTTTGTACTTAATTAATCATTTCATAGCTTCTAAGTGAATGTTTTCAAGTTGATAGGCAGAATCCATAACATCACTTCTCTTCTTTGGGGAAATATTCACCATTATATGTTTTCTACAGTTTAGGAAGGATCCATGGTAATCACATGTTCTTCCTAGCTTCTCACCCGCCTTTAAAACATCTCACCCATCAAGCCCTAGAGTGCTAAACCCCATGCCTACCTTGCACCATTGAACACCCTGCAATTTTGACCTAATTCCCTAGCCCTAACTATCCAGCTCCACCTGATCCAGCAAAACCCCTTTAAAATCAAATCAAACCTTGTGCTACTATACCTAGCCTAATATCCTTTTCCTAATCCAGTCATGTTGGCTAAGATCCTTACAGAGAGAGCCCTCTCCTGGCCTAGTAGGGCTAGCTACTTGGCTAAGCGTTGTTTGTGGTTACCCTGGAATTTCCTTCCTTTAGCCTGAGGTTCAATCCAGGTGATAACATAGTGGTGAAAATACTGGGGATCGGAAGATTAATCACCCCAGTAGTATATTTCATTTGAATTCTTAAGCTTATGGATGATGAGTTTTAAAATTTACTAAGCTGAATTGGAAAGTTGTAAAGCAATATATAAATTTCAAAATTGAGCATACTGGCTTCGCGAAAATACACTAGATCCAATCCAGATCTGAATCCTCCAACCATTGTCAGTGATCCTCAAAAAATTGGGTGGAAATCTAAGAAGGTCGCAGAGAAACTCAGTGTAGCGGAAGAATAATTAAGTGAAGTTTTCATTCCTCATGTTCATTCACTCCTGGAAAGGTTAGGCACTCTGAAAGATATTGAGTTCGATGTTCATTTTGAGAAAAGTCTATTTCACAATAAATCTTTGAGTTGGATTGATCAAATAGTTGTTGATTCCTTTATATCTCTTGAATACCCCATTGAAGTCTTGTTTACACAAAGAAAACCAGGGTCACAGCTTATTCATGCTATCGATCAGTTGCAGAACCTTTCTTCAAATGTAGACACTTGGGTGAAAAATAGGCCATCTTTTAATTTTCGAAATAGTTCCTTTACATCTACTGCAACTCAAACAGTTCCTTACCCATTGCTTTCATCTTTACAGATAGTTCATATTACTCCAGCTGTACTTAATTCCCCATTGAATACACCCATTTCTTTCATCTTTATAGATATTTCATATTACTCTAGCTATTGTTAATTCCCCGTTGAATATATTGAGTATCCCAATCCTTGCTTTAAATACACCTCCCCCACCTCGAGTTATGGCTGCCTGGTATGCACCCCTTGTTTTACCTCAGAATATTGGTCCCATGCCCACTGATTATCAAACCAAAATACCTTTCTTTGGTGCCACTCAAACCATTACAACTCATCAACATGTAGATAAAATGAATGATTTCTTTGACCTCCATGAAGTAAATATTGAAGATGTGATGATGAGATTGTTTGTACAAAGTTTTGGAGGTGAAGTTCGAAAATGGTTCAGAGCTTTACCAGTAGCTTCTATCACTACTTTACCAATCCTCCATAGGCAGTTCCTAGATCGATGGGAGGTGAAGAAGAATCCACTTCAAATTTTGTTTGAGGATGAGAACATAAAAAAAAATGTCGGCGAGAGTGTGCAAGACTATTATGTGAGGTTTAATGTAGTATACAACATTATTCCTGCAAACATTAAACCACCGGAGAGATTGGCCTTGCTCAATTTTTTGGATGGTTTCAATGCTGATATGGCATATCAGTTGTGGGAATGTGATCCTACCACACTAGAAGACATGCAAAAGAATGTTGTGAGTGTAGAAGCAAACCTACTAGCCAAAAGAGCAAGAATGAGATCTGAGAAAAGAGTGACCATGAAAGAAGAAGCATCTACTTCAGATGTAAAGATGGATACATTGATTCAAACAGTGGAGAGGATTGTTGATCGGTTATCTATCACAGATAGACCTGAACCACCAATCCAGAATCCAAATTTTAGAGGATAGCAGTAGCCCCATTTCCGAATCAAGAAGAGAGAACAAAAAGCACCAGAGCAACCAGCGCAACAACAGGAGATCAGAACTCCCTTACAGTAGAATTATGTTCAAGGAATGGAAAAATAAGATGAGGAAGATCTGGTTGTTGAAACAAATCACTTTTTCACTGCTAATGGTATGCCTATATTTCTAACCGAAGATGAAGAATACGCAAAGTTCCAGACATTCAAAGGGATGCAGATTACATCTTAGCAAATGATGTGGTTTTGGAGGCTGAATATGATGATTATCAGCATGGTTATATGATTGCACAATAGAGGCAGTACTCTTTAAGGAGAAGAGATGTACCAATCAATCCCATTCAGAAAAGAAAGGATGTGCAATCAAAGAATGATTCCTCAAACACTCAGAAGAAAGGGAAAGAGCTTGTTGATCTGAATCCCAGCAAGATACCATCAACAAGTATCACTACAAACAAGAAGAACAATAAAAAAAAATATAGCGCAACAAAAGATAAAACAGATAAGAAGGACATTCGTGTCAAAGAGGTAGAAAATGTTTCATCCTTTAATTTAGAAAGTGAAATTGCTAAAATTAAAAGTGTCCATTCCTTTGACTGAACTTGTTAAGAATAGAAATTATAAACACCATGTATCTAGAATATTGCAAATAGATCCTTTGTCAGACATGGTGAATGTCAAGGATGATCATCCTGAACTCATTTTTGGTCCAGCCATAGAAGGTCAACCTGAAGATAGCGAAGTCCCTCCCTTTTATCTGAGTCTTAGACTGCATGAGTATATTCTCCATAATGCTATGTTAGATTCTGGAGCTTCCCACAATTTGATGCGCAAAGCCATTATGGAAAAGTTGGGCCTGGATATCACCCAGAAATATCACGATTTGTACTCATTCGACTCTAGTAGAGTTCGTTGCATTGGTCTCATCAAAGATTTGGTGGTTTCTTTAGATCAAATCCCAGCCAAAAATGTTTTGATGGATGTGGTAGTTGCTGATATATCGCCACGATTTGGTATGATCTTATCTAGATCGTGGGGTGCTAAACTCAAAGGAACTTTACAACTTGACTTCTCTTATGCTACCATCCCTGTTTTCGGTCAATTGATAAAATTGTACTGGGAAAAGAAAATGAAGTATATGATCACTAATAAAGAGAAGCCTGTGAATCATCCAATAAATGTTGTACATACTGATTTAGAGTCCTTTGTTTTGTACTCTGATAGTGGATTGAATGATTTAGATATTTAGCTTGTACAAGTAGATGATGTACTAGAAATTTCCAAGAATTTTAGAGCAGTTCTTAATCAAGAAAAAGAAAAAATAACAATTTCTTTTGAGCAGCCTACACAGCAGCAAAAGGTAAATGAAGAGTAGAAAAATGAAGTAATCAGCGAAGGTAAGGTTGAGAAAGAAAAAAATTCCAGCATCTAGAAGATGAAGCTAGCCTTTGGAGCATGGACTTTGATGGCGTTGTGGGTAGAGACAGTGCTGGTATTGGAATTTGGATTCAAAGTCCTGATTTCCAGCCTGCCAAGGTCCCAAGTAATATTAGAGTATGTTCCTACAAGTTAGCTTTTGATTGCTCTAATAATGAAGTGGAGTATAACGCTTTGACTACAGGTCTTAAAATTTTGAAGAAACTAGACGTGAAAAGGATTTCTGTTTATGGCGATTCAAAGCTAGTGATTAAACAAGTAAAAGGAGAATATCAAGCAAAACATCCGTGGATGAGAGCCTACAAAAATGCAGTTATGGATATTTTGAGGATATTTCTGGAATATACCTTGATAGCGATACAATAGACTCAAAACATCGTTGCAGATTCATTAGCCACTATAACCAGCAATTTGAAGATTCCAATGAATTCTAGCAACAAATTTGAGATTCATGTCAAACATAGGCCTGTTGTTCCTAATAATTTGAGGTATTGGCAAGTTTTTGGGATGACAATGAAATTAATGCCTTTTTGTAGAATGAAGGAAAGTTTAAGAATGATTTCATTGATGATGTTTGTGATTTCGATGAACAAGATATTGAGGTAAATCAGATGGAGGTTTTACATTTGAAGGATAATATTATTCCTAGAGGTCTCATACCTTTAGAGGAGCTTTTTGATCAGGATGATGTGGCAAGAAAACCAACCTTGGTTCCTACGGAAAAAGGAGTTGAAGATGTAAATCTTGGAACAGCTGACCAGCCCAAGCTTGTAAAGTTATCAAAAACATTGTCTCCCGAAGTAAAGGCTAAGTATGTTAGATTACTTTCTGAATTTTCTGATGTTTTTGCATGGGATTATTTAGATTTGAAAGTGTATGACAAGAATATCATTCAGCATACTATTCCTATCAAGCCAAATCAAAAACCTTTTAGAAAAAAGTTGAGAAGAATCAATCCAAAGTTGTTTCCATCCATCAAGAAAGAGGTAAATAGATTGTTTAAATGTGGCATCATTGTTCCAATTAGATTTTCTGATTGGATTTCAAATTTGGTCCCAATACGAAAGAAGACCAGAGAAATAAGGTTGTGCATAGCTTTCTGGAACCTCAACAAAGTGTCCCCAGAGGATAATTACCCTCTTCCTAAGATGGACCATATTCTGCAAAGAGTAGTTGGAGCATCACGGATGTCACTACTAGATGGCTACTCAAGCTATAATCAGATCTTGGTGCATGAAAGAGACCAAGACAAAACTGCCTTCACAACACCATGGGGAACTTTTCAGTATGCTAAAATGCCATTTGGGTTGAAGAATGCCGGAGCCACTTTTCAGCGGGCAATGGACATAACTTTTGCTAATGAGAAGGATGTTTTCTTCGTAGTTTATTTAGATGATCTGACGGTATTTTCTGGTTCTAATGATGAGCATTTGCACCACTTAAGGATTGTCTTTTAGAAATGTAGGAAGTTCGGGATTTCTCTAAACCCGAAAAAGAGTCTTTTTTCCATGGACGAGGGTAAACTCCTTGGTCATATAATTTCTAAAGATGGTATTCGCATTGATCCTTCAAGGGTGGAGGAAATCTAGCATATAGACTTTCCACGCAACAAAAAGGAGATTCAGGCTTTCAATGGTAAGATGAATTTCTTACGCAGATTTATACCAAATTTGGTTGAGCATTTACATGAATTAACTAATATGTTGAAAAAGGATAGCACTGTGAAATGGACCGAGGATGCCATGAAATCATTCAACTTGGTAAAGTTTGCTTTGACCACAACCCCAATCTTGATCAGTCCTGATTATATTCATGATTTTATTATATTTTCATTTGCGTCCGAGCACACCACGGCTGTGATGTTGATGCAAAAGAGGGATCAGGTGGAGCAACCCATTGCTTTTTTTAGTAGGACTATTCGAGATGCTACCTTGCATTACAATATCATTGAAAAACAAGTGTTGGCTCTTATAAAAGCATTGAAGGATTTCAGAGTATACATTGTGCATTCACATACTATAGCATATGTTCCTAATGTAGCTGTCAAGGATGTTCTCATGAAAACTGATCTGGAGGGGAGAATAGGTAAGTGGATAGCAGTAATGTTGGAGTATGATATTGAGATCAAGCCTACCAAACTGATTAAAGGACAAGGCTTGGAAAAACTGATGGTTGAATCAAATTTGCACGCTCTAGACATAAATCGCATTGCAGCAATGTCAGATGACAAAGATGATGGCTCACTCATTCAAGTATCAGAAATGTTTCTAAATCACCTTGGTATTCTGATATATTTTATGTTCTTCAACTTCTTTCTCCACCTCTTGGAATGTCAAGAAGTAAAGGTAGATCACTAAAACTAAAGTTGCAAAATTCTGCATTTTAAATAGTGCTCTTTATTAGAAAGATCCGGGAGGAATTCTTCTTAATTGTTTGGTTGAAGATGAAGCTCAACATGTAATGAATGATTTTCATAGAGGTGATTGTGGTGGTCATTTGTTTTGGAAAACAATAGCTAACAAAGAATTGAGAGTACGATATTATTGGCCAACTTTGTTTTCAGATTTATATAAGACAGTTATGAGCTGCCATGAATGCCAAGTTTTTCAAGGAAAAAGAAAGTTTCTTCCTCTTCCTCTGAAGTCAGTTGAAATAAATGCACCTTTCCAACAGTGGGGACTTGATTTCATAGGAGAAATTCATCCTACATCATCAGCACAACACAGATGGATTTTGACAGCTACTGATTACTTCACCAAGTGGATTGAGGCCATTCCGACAAGGCAAGCCACAAACACGATAATTATCCAATTTTTATAATCTAATATCTTGTCTCATGTTGGTTGCCCTCACAATATTATAATAGATAATGCAACAACATTTAAGTCCAAGAGGATGGTTGAGTTTTGCAACAAGTACAATATTACATTGGGTCATTCCACGACATACTACCTATAGGGCAATGGATTGGTTGAGTCATCAAATAAATCCTTGGTGAACATTATCAAGAAAATGTTGGAGGAAAACAAGAAGAATGGGCATCAAAAGCTTGTTAATGTCTTGTGGGCTATTTATGGTACTGATACAGTATTTCCTACATCACTTGCAGTCCCAATCATGATATTATTACAGGAAGCTGGCAGCAAAGAGGATGATATTCAGTGTGGAATTAAGCAAATGATTCACCTTCAACAAACAAGGGAAGAGGTTTCCAAAAACACTTTCCAGTTGCAAGAGAAGATAAAGAAAATTTATGACCGCAAAACCAAAGCAAAAAAGTTTCAGGTGGAAGATGTAGTGCTGCAATGGGATGCACGGAATGAGGAAAAGGGAAAGCATGGTAATTTTGACCATTTATGGAAAGGACTGTATAAAATCTCAACTTATCGAGGACAGAATGAATTTTTGTTAAATGAAATGGATGGTCAGGAATGTTCAGGAGGGCCAATTAATAGTAGGCTCCTGAAACACTACTACTTTTGAGGATGTTCCCTGAAGTTACTTCACCTTCATTGTATATACCAGTTTGCTTTTCCTTGCAAGGTTTCAAGTACATTGTCATCTGATCTTGGGGTTCGAATTGAAGGCTATAAAGCTTGAATGATTTGTGTCAAGTTTGGTTGATTTCATTTATAGTCAAGTTTAGAGTCAGTTGTGAGTCATTTTTCAGTTTGTATTAAGTCATTTTTCTTTAAAAACTTGTAAAAAAAAACAAGGGGGTTTCCGTTATTTCACTTTTCTGTTTGTTTCACCGTATTGCCCAATGGATGAGGCACTTGGTCTACAGTGCTCTTGACACCTCCAAGGAGCTTCCATCCCCAATAAGGCCAATGTTAGTGTAAGTATCTGCATACTTCTATCAAGGATCAAATTTTCTCTTTGCATTTTCATTTTATGGGTCTCATACTGAAATTCTTACACAATTTCATTAGGTCATGTCAAACTGATCCACTGATGGTTGTCCTCTCTTCAAAAAATCTAATTTCTCCCTCATAGAGTATACTTGCTGACCTTTCTTCAGGTTGTTTTCAGTTATGGTTTCATGGTCAATTTGTAATCATGCTTTCATTAGGTCATAGGGCATGTTTCATTAGGTCTTAGGGTTTCATTTCCAAGGTCAATAGCGTGATTTAAAACTGTAAATAAAGGGAAAAAAGGGTATGAGGATGATAAATAAGTCAAGTATGATGGCTAGTAAATCATAGCCACTATATAATTATCTATTAAACTAATGTAATTTTCACCTCAAAAACATGTTTTTGAGGTTAAAATAGAGTATTTTGAGTTAATTTGTATTTCTTATGTAATTTTAAGTCACTTTATGTAATAAATGATCCTGGCTACACCAATGCATCTCTCCTTGCTACAAGACAAAGAAACACTGCAAAAAATCAGTTCAAGTTAAGCATCATCCACCTAAAAAGAAACAAAGAAGGAAAGGCATTAAAACAGAGATTTGAAAAAGGTCAAGAAACATTAGAAAGTGGGTTTTTCAAGTGAGGAAGCAAAATCTACTCCTATATAAGGTCTCACATTTCATTTTCAAGTTCATCATTCTCATTTGGAAAAGAAGGAGTCAAAAAGTGAAGGAAAGAGGAGAGGTTGAGTGAGTTTTGCACCAAGGAGAAGTGGCGTTGCGCTCCTGGAAGTTGGCGCTATGCGTTTGGACCAGTGGTGAAGTGGCGTTGTGCTTCTGTAGTCTGGCGCTATGCGTTTCAGGAAAGAGAGTTGGTGTTGTGCATACAGGGGGTGGCGTTGCATGTCTAGGCTCGGTGCTGCGCATCTGGAGGTTTCAGCAATGCAAAATTACACTACGCTATGCATTGAGAGGTGGCACTGCGCGTCTGTAGTTAGCATTGTGCGTTGAGAAGAAAAGACTAGAAAGCCTCCAAAATTCATAAAAATTTCCAAAGAACCCTCTCATCTCTCAAACAAGTAAGTTCACTCCCTCTACCTCATCATTCAAGTTGAAATTGAAGTGTTTAAAGGAATTTACCATGGCAAATGTGAAACCCTATTTTCTCCCTCAATGACCTTCTAGAAACCCTAATCCTCTCTATTTCTCCCATCACCTATCACTAAAACCCTGAACCCCTTCCCTACATCACTCCATAACATTCTATACCCCATCATCCTTCATCCCATAAGTTATATTTCAAAGAAAAAAGGGCCCAAACCCCTCTCCCTCACTTTCATAATTCATACCCTTCCCTTCATTTTCTAGCCTACCAAAATACCTCACAAGGTCATCTCCCATTCCATCACTCCTAAATCACTATTACTCATTCCCTTCATCCCCTTTCTAGGAGTTCATAGTATGAAACTTTGCAAACATGGACCGAGAAGACAAAGACTATGAGGAGGAGGAAAACACAGGCAGTGACAGTTCGACAGATAGACCTCGGCAAACCACACAAGGGAGGAAGAATTATTAGGGAAGAGCCATCAAACCTCATAGAATTGTAGGCTTCTCAATTGGATGTCACTTGTTTTAGACATAAAGGGTGCTATGAGTTCTATGAGCAGGTAGAGAGAATTCAACACCACCCTAAGCCCACCAAACTTTTTGTAACCCATCTTTAGGACAAGAAGGTGACTTTTGTTGGGGTGACATTTACAGTTTCACCTTCCATTATTCTTGATGCAAACAGGATTCCGAATGTAGGGGAGAAGTGGTACAAGGTACAGGACCTGGATGAACACTATTATGAGCCTTACATCAAGCCCAGGTACAAAAATGAGGCGAAAGGGATTTTTCCTTTCAGATTCCTTGACAACAAGTATGCCCCCATGATGAAAATCATCATGAAATATTTCACTTGTGAGGGCAGATTTTCCAAACTGCACACATATCGCTTCCGGCTTCTCATGCATTTTACCAGGGTGAGGATGTTAAACCTCCCTTATTTCTTGTTCAGGAATATTGAAAAGATGGCCCATTTTGTGCAGAAAAATCCATACCCTCAACGGATGAGTAGTCTTTATCATTACTTCCTAATCAAGATGATTGTGCTTCATCATATTAGCCTCCTCGACATTTCTTGGGAGACATGTATTGCTCATGACATCTTCAAGGGTCCTCAAATTTCTCCACTAATGTCCCATGAATCAGGAGGACCTTCTAGTAGTGGTCAGGTGAAGACAGATGAGAATGCCAAAGAGAATAGAGCTACTGAGGTGCCCAGGACTTACATGACATATCAAAGGGGCACAAGGAGATTGTTTGTAGTTGATAGGCAAGTGTTTGCTCCACGAGATGTGGAAAGGACCTTGCCTTCTTCATTAACCCATAGGCAAATGCTTGCTCCACAGGATGTGGAAGGGGTTTTGCCTTCTTCATCAACATGGCAGGTAGAGGTGCAGCAGCTGCACAAAGGGAAAGAATAGATGCCGGAGGAAATTTTTGATGATGAGGAGAAAGAGAGAGATTTTGATTTGACAGAGCATGATGAGCCGGAGCACCATTATACTCATCATGGTGTGGAAATAATTGACTTAGAGGCTCAGGATGAAGAAACCATAAAGGACATCATCATACAGGAAAAGGAGGCTCAATTCCAAGTGTTGATGGACAATTTGGAGAGCACCAAGTATGTCATCACATATTTCGAACAAGAGAACAAGAAGTTGAGTGACAAGCAGGTCCTCATGGAGTTGGAATTCTCAAGGTAAAATGACAAGGTGACAAGGAGGCACCGGTCACTTTGTCTCCTATTGAGAAGGAAATTGAGGATGATAGAGAGACTTGGCTTTAGAGATTCAATTTGAACCTATAGAATAAGTTATAGAAGGCGAATAGGGATAACCAGATGATTAGGCACATGGCCTACCATTACAGGACCTAAAACAAAATTTGCAACATAAGGGTCAAAAAGATGAAAGCTAGGCTAAGGCGGGCTCTAAAGGGAAAAAAAGAGGAGGATAGGCTTAGGTTTCTTGCTGAAGCCTCCTTGGCTGATAAAGATGCTTGATGGTGGTGTTTCTCACCAATTTTGGTCAGGTTTGGAGAAGATTTTGTTTTTTGCAAATTTTGGAAATTGCACACACAGAAAATCTGGCTCAACGCGCAGTGCCACTGGCGCTACGATTTTCCTAGGGGCACCCAATGGACAAATGGCTTGCATTTTTGGATTTAGAGTGATGATTACATGCACCCTATGGATTTTCTAAGTTTTTGGGGCAGAACTGGTCCACCAAAAGGTCAAAAAACACTATAAAAATGACGTTTCTGCCACTTTTTGGAGACACAGAAGCAATCTTGGGAGAATCAACTTTTGAGGGGTAATTTCAAATGAATAAATTTTTTGTTTTTTGGAAAGTATACTTGAATACCTTTCCAATGATCTATCATGAGCTCAATTTGGATGCCGTGAAGGCTTCCAAAAGGGACCTAAAATTGGCGCTACGCGTTGGGCCAGTGGTGTTGCGTGTAGGGAAAATTTTGCACAAGATGGCTATTTTTCTATGTTTTGATTGTGTTCATGGATTTTATCTAATGGATAATGTTTTAATATTATAAATGATGACTTGTCTTGTAAATATGATGGATAGTTAATAGTAGAGGGTAGATTCATTAGATTAAAAGTCAATTTGAGCTCAAATGAATAAGTTTTTCACTTTTAGAAGCAAGTTGTTAAGATGCCTATATTCCTGTTTCTTGTTCAATGTTGGTTAGATTAGCTCCTCATCTTAGGGATTCGACCCCTAAGGATGGGAGGAGGTTGAAACAAAGCCTATATCTTCTTATTCTTTCTCATTGTAAAGGGTTGGACTCAACTGGATGCTTATGCCTTGATTGTACATCATTTTGTAGTAGTGTAGCAGGAGATTAATAAAAATTGCAGCTATTTATTTGGGATTCATGTGGTATGGAGTTTAGTTCAGTTTCTTCTCTTGTCAACATATGTTAATATGTTTTTCATACTTCATTAATCATTTCATAGATTCTAAGTTAATTTTTCAAGTTGATAGGTAGAATCCATAACATCAGTTTAGGAAAGATCCATGGTAATCACATGCTCTTCCTAGCTTCTCACCAGTATTTAAAACATCTTACCCATCAATACATAGAGTGCTAAACCCCATGCCTACCTTGCCCCATTTAACACCCTACAATTTTGACCTAATTCCCTAGCCCTAACTGTCCAGCTCCTCCTGGTCCAGCAAAACCCCTTCAAAATCAAATCAAACTTTGTGCTACTATACCTAGCCTAATATCCTTTTCCTGGTCCAGTCATCTTGGCTGAGATCCTTATGGAGAGAGCCCTCTCTTGGCCTAGTAGGGCTAGCTACTTGGCTAAGAGTGGTTTTTGGTTACCCTGGCATTGCCTTCCTTCACCCTGAGGTTCAATCTAGGTGATAACACATGGCGTTTACGAGAATGAGTGGGGCTATCATCCAAGTAAGGTTGAAAGATGTTTCTAATGTCATGGAACGCATAAGACATCGCTCTCTAAAATGTGGCGTTGGCATTCTTAAGGCAAAAAGGGAGCGTTTTATACACGAAGGTCCCCCACAGACAGATAAAGGTTATCCTATCTTGATCAACCGATACAATGTTATCTGGTTGTAGCTAGAAAAACCATCCATAAAGGAAAATAATTCACTCCCAGCACATCCATCAATGATCTAGTCAATGAAGGGAGTGGGGTAATTATCCTTAGGAAAAGCACAATTCAGATCATGGTAATCGATGCAAACGTGAACAATGCCTTGTTTCTTTGTCACCAATACAATATTTGACACCCAATATATGAGAGGGATTGGATAAATAAATCCATATTTCAAAAGTTTTTCAACTTCACCCTTAATGGTAGCCTCTTTTCTAGGGTGCACTGGATGAAGTTGTTGGCGAACGGGCTTCGCTTGAGGATAAGTTGGAATCTCATGCACAACTATACTTGGGTCAATGCCAGGAATTTCATCATATGACCATGCAAAAACATCCTGAAACTCTTGGAACAGACGAGTATAGAGATTGATCTCTTCTAGAGAACAAGTTACCCCAATATGGACATTTTCAACGACACCAAGCATGATAGAAATATCAATTGGCATCGTTTGGTTAATGTTTACCATGTTCCCTTCCGACCAAACTTCATGAGTCATGATCGGCGTCTGAAGTGGTAGGGACGGGAACTAAGAAGAGAACTCCTCGAGACAAGTAGACATGACCATCGGGCTAGGCAAGAATGAGGAACAATGATGAGTGTCGTTCCAAGGTACTTCCCCTAGAGACATTACTTCCATGATACTCTCATCAGAAAGAAAAGTCTCGGTTAAGGGATCGGGAGGTTCCGAAGAACCAAGCCATGGGGATTGAGAATATGCATCAAAATATGTTCTTGAAACAGGATGATCAGAGGACACAGAAGGCGAAGCCGAAACAATTTCCATGTAATCAATTTCAACGGGGCTTAATGGTATAACCTCTCGCCCCATGTATCAACAAGATCTAGCAAAGGAGTGACCCAAGGATCAAACTTGACCAAAATCATGTTGGCAGAGGCAACATGAGGAGGTGGGAGCAAAAAAATTCCCATCAAGGCAAGATCCTTAAAGAGTCCTACCCTCACACTCTCATAAGGAACACCGGTGTTATCGACATATAGAACATTGCCATCTGAGGAGGAAGAGGCAAAGAAGGACAGTTGGTTGACTGTGATTGTCTTCCCTTGATGGCGAAAATGAATCACACGGAAAAGGGAGGATGTGACAACATGTGATGAGCACCAGTATTGTAGCAAGAATGTTGCAACTCCTAGAGCCACCAACTTTACTTTATCAACCCGGAGTTCGTACAAACTTGGAGGTGACAGTGTTGTATACACAAGTACAAGTGATGGTTCTGCCTTTTTTCATTATTTAGCTAGCAAGAGACCACTAGGGTTTTCAAGCCAAATTTCTATGGATTCATAAGAAGCTTGACTGTTGATGAAAGAAAGAGAGATATATTTTAGGAGAAAGCTTATCTACTACAAATAAGGAAAATGATTGAAATCCTATGCTAAAAACACATCCTTCTCTAACTAACTGCTAAGAAACTATGCTTTACAAAAATTCCAAACCAAAATGTATGAAATTATACTATCTAAAGCATGGAAATTCAAGACATCAAACATCACTACTATGCATGTAAAGGACTGAAATAAATCTGTTTTGTTCTTTTTATTCTTTTTCTAGAAAGTCAAGTGTAAACCCTAATCTCTTTTGGTGATGTGACAGGTGGTTTAGAAATGATGGTGGATGGTTGGGAGGTTTGGGAGACCCTTGGGTGACCTGGTGTGGCTTCCTATAGGTTTTCCCTCAATTCGGCCTCAAAACATGCCACTACAGGAAAACCTACAGGATGTACTAGAAACCTACAGGATTCCCTGTATTTCTACAGGATACATCCAAGAGAAAAATGATGGTTTCTAGAGGTGATGGAAGGCTTAGGGAAGGTGGTGGATGGGTGGAATGGAGTGATAAAATTCTTAGGATCATTCAAAACTTAAAACCAAGGTTAGGATATGGTTGGATTCGCTCAACATGATTGGAGGAATTTCTATGTAAAATGATGAGATTGTTGAAGGTATTGGTGAAAGAAAGGAATGATTATGGATGGATGAAATTGGAAGGTGATTGCCTGATATGAGATCCCTTTATATTTCTGAAGCACCTTCTCTGCATCAAACATTTATAATTTCCACAAAGTCATGTAAACAAGAAGAATTCTAACAAGCTAGAAAAGCAGAATTTAATGAACTAGTTGTCTACTTCATGCATGAAGAAAATTGTTGAACAAAATGGAATCATGGATGAGATCTACTGAAAAATTGAAGATGGAAGAGATGGAAACTAAATCCTACTCTTGCAAAAAATGATCAAATGCTGGTTTAAGTACAGTAAACTCTAAATATTATGAGGAAATGGAAATCTGTCTTTTTGGGGCTGCTTAAGGGTCTTTTCCTCAAATCATGATCCCTGAGGGAAGAGGTGAGGCCAAGACACCTACTGAAAACTTTTTGGTGCTCCTTTTATCTCTTCTAACCTACTACTGAAGTAAAGCACAAATGGAAGAAAACTAATAAAGAACTAATCAAATCCACAGTACTTGCAATGAAATATTTCTAGAGACAATTTAACCATGAATCTATGAAACTAAGCTAAGCATACAGATATAATAAGAGGAGCATTTGTTGCTAGGGTTGGGCCCTAACCGAAGAGCTTCAGCCATCTGAGTTAACTCAGTGCTAGATCAAGAAAAAGCTCATTTTCATTATAAAAAGAGAAAATTACATCAATGTCTTCCACAAGTCTGGAACTTGAAAATAACTAGTATTTTTACAACAAAAATTCAAATCCTAATGAGGTCTAGGCCTCTCTACTAATACAACTGAAGTCTCCAATGACTTCCTTAAATCTAGGGAGGCTCAGCTCCCAAACTTGATATGAACTAACTCTTTATCTATCACTTACTCGACTGCCTTTTGATCTTCATGACTTGGATGCTTGCACTCCAAGTTGGTGTGATTAATGGAGGAATATTTGAATGGGGGAGGAGTAAATGAGGTGGATTTACCTCCTACAATCTCTCTCCCTTGTCCCATTCGAGTTTCAAACCTTAGTATTTCCAAAATTCCTTGATTTTCTCTTCCAAACCTACATTCAATGCATATTAGTCCACTAGGCATAATATCTCACTTTAACTCATCTCATTAAACAAAATATAATAAAAACATGTAATAAGTTGTGAGAAGAGTTGATTTGACTAAGCTAGGAGGTGAATTAAGGCCTATATAATTACCCAATGATGAGGCTCATCATCACCCCCTACCAAAAGTGTTTCTCATCCTCTAAGAAACTCAATCAATATCCATGGCATTCATAGCTCTAGTGCCTTCCCTAACATCCCATGCCTCTGTTGTGGTTTCTTCTTCTTGTGCATAGAATCCTACCTTCTTTTCTACCTCCCCACTACCTTCTTTCTTCCTCTTCCTTCCTTCCTTCTACCATCCCTAAGAGTAGTGGGAAACTGAGTTTCAGGCCAATCCAATTGACTTTGAGCCTTTGGATGGATTTCTTGTACATGGGTGTCTTGTTCAGTGCTTCTCTCATCCTTTGAGGAGAGTGGTACTCTCTGATCTTAAAACTGTATGGCAATGTATTCCATCTCCTTAGGAAATCTTGCATGCTGTCATCCCCTAATAATCTGAACATGTCTTCAAAATGTGTAATTGCTTTCTCTTGGGTAGCAAGATACCTGGGTGCAAGTTAAGGATAATTTGCAATTAAATTATGTGTATTGATGAGTGCCATTGGATTGGATTGCTCACCTCTGATCATAAGAGGCTCTATTTGTTCTCTTGCCAATACCTTCTTCATTTCTGTAGCCCTTGCTTCCTCATGGTTCATCCATGATGCCAAAGCCATCAACTGTAAATCCCCTAGCTTTGCATTAGGGTCCCATACATTCATGTCTCTCAAGGCCATGTTATGCAAATAAAACTCAGACATCTTAGCCCTATCTTCCAATGTGATTTGATCACAAATATCAATGAACTGTCTATAATTTTGGAATGGCATAGTGCCTCTTTGTGCTAGGGTCTTGAATTGGAACTGTAGCCACTGTTCCTTAAATTATAGTGCATAGGACTTAGCCGACATCCTACACTGGATTGCTTCCAAAGAGAGACTGGCCATGGATGCCAATTGATTTTCTCTTTCTTGCACTTGTCCTTTCAACCATGTATTTTCTGCCTCTAACTTATTTTTCATGATGGCCTCTATGTTCCTCAAGCTAATTAGCTCTCTTCCGATCTCTTTGAGCTTTTCTTCCATGTGACCAATGTCCTCCACACCCTTGGACTTGGAAATCTACATCCATTTATGATTTATGGCTCTCTCTTTCTCAAACTTAAAGAATAATGGAATGGAAAATTTGTGTGGAATGACCCTGCTCCCCTCAATAAATCTGTAGTAGGAGTCAAGGTTAGGTTGAGGACTAGGCTCCTCTAGCTCTGGGTCATTTCTCTTTATTTCTGGTTGCTTACTTCTTTCCTCATCCAATTTTTTAGTTTCTTGTAGCTTTAGAAGAGTTTATTATAGGGCTGCCTATGCTTCCTATAGGTCCTATTGTGTATCCTGTAGGATTCCTTTTCCTTTGGATGAGGTAGACCTAGTTACAGGCCTTCTCACATAGGTGATAGGAGACTTAGGGGAGGTTTGGGCTGAGGATCCTTCTTCTTGAATTTTTATAGGAGGAGCTGTCTTCTCCTGCTATTTAGGTGAGTCCTCAATAACAATGGGAACCTTTGTTGGAGTTTGGGGTTTTCCCTGCCTTACCCTTGTGCTTTTCCTTGTTCTAAAGTATAAGGGGGTCTGCCTCTGTCTTTTTCCTTTTTGTTTGATAGGGGTGCTAAGGGAAGTGAGGGAAGTTGCTGCCTCTCTCTTAGTGGGTTCTGGAGACACCCTAGGTGACTACTTCTTGTCTTTTGCCTCCTGTTTTCCATTGCCCTTTTCCTCTATGTTTTTCCTCTCTTCTTCTCCTTCTAGGTACTCATCTTGTTTATCAAATCCCCCTTGACATCTTCCTTTGTTTCTTCATCACCTTCCTTCTCTTTCTCCTCTTCTTCCTCTTCATCTATCTCATCTTCATCTAGCTCTGCTTCTTCTCCATATGTTTCAGTTTATTCCTCATCTTTTTCATTGATAGTAGGATTAATGTCATATGTGAGGGCTTTGATATCCTCCTCTGTCTGCATGTCTCTGAAAATTTCCCATTGGATAGGAATTCTAAGGTTGTGGAGGGAATCTTCTATGATGATCCTAATTAACCCATGGTGGGCTAGCTGTTGGTGGTTTCCCTCCTGCACCTTTAGGCTTGTATCTATCAATGATTGTAGAAGGAAGTATGGTATGTTGAGCCTATGGTGAGGAGGTGTTTCTCCTCCAAACCTCAATTCTTCAAGAAGCCTAAAGTGATACCCATAAAACACACTATATCTACCTTCACATGATATGTATTTAATAAGGTGATAGCTTACCTCATTCGAGGGTATGGCAGGCTTGTTCTCCTTAGTCCATTCTTGCCCTCAATGGGCTCTTCTCCCTCTAGAAAGAACTTCTTCTTAGCAATCTGGCTATCTCCCTTGTCTTCCTTTCTCCAAGGCACTCCTAGTGGAAGTGTGGTAATCTTGCTTATGAGTTCAGGGGTCAGCTCTATGGAGAGGCCTCTCACCACAATAGTGGCATGGGTTTTGGTCAGTGGAATGAGGGAGAGAGAAAAATCTCAGGCCACTCCATCATCATGCCCCCTTAATTTCTCAAAATATCCCATCCAATTATGCTTCGTGAAGATTTCTAACACAGGAGGGTGTTGGTGGATTCTCACAGTGTTAATGGGCTCCCTTATATTAAATCCCCCTGTCATTTTGGCTGGTGAATTTTGAGGAGTAGAGATGGTTGATAGAAATTTTAATGGAGAAGTAAATGGGACTAAAATAATTGTGGAGTCAATTCCCTTACACAGCTGCCAAATTCACTCAAACTAGGAAATTTTTCTAAGCAATTCACTTGGAAAAAGGGAAGCAAATACAGATCCTACCTCCTTGTGGTGTTTTTTGTGGCCAACCCCTGTGTATCCCCTTTTTAAACTGCTCTCGGCCAATCCTGTAGACTGTCTTTGTATCCTATAGGATTCCTGTGCAATCCTGTAGGATTTCCTGTGTAATCCTATAGGAAGTCCTGTGCAGGAGAAAGGAGGAATTTTCTCTTATGTAGGTTGCCTGGGTACGAGAGTGACTTTGCTAGAGTGAGGCTCGAGGAGATGAATGCATGAGTGCATGGGGATCAACGCTTATTTCCTCTTATGGTTGAGTTGAGTCAGGTGGTGTGTTGGCAGTGGAGGTACATTTTCTATTTTTTGACCATTGGTCCCCACTACCACCTCATCATTCCCATCTCCTCGTAATCAACTCCTAATTCATGCAACTGTAAACTTAACTAATTTTGTCCTTCTCCTCTCTTTTTTTGACTTGACTGCTTCCACGTGTGGGAGGACCAACTGTTTTGTCTTTGTCGACTGAACGAAGGTGGCCAAGTTAACTGGCCACCTTTCACTTATAAACCAACTCGCTCACAACCTTTACATTTTTTTTAACTACATAACGTAAATGAGAGATTGAATCGAGATACTTACCTGTGGTGCTAATACCTTGCTACAGTTTGTTGAAGACATGAGGTGCTTGTTGTGTGTTCACTGCATGTTATTTTTCCTTCCTTTTTTATTTCTCTTTGATGATTCCTTTGATGTGAAGGTACCTGGTGTTGAAGATGATGGTGTTGTTATTGCTCTAGAGCTTCTTCTGCCCTTGGATCTTCATGCTAGAAGCTTGCTGCTACTCATGATTTTTATTCTACGGGATAGGCTGCTACATGATTTCCTACAGGATGTCCTGTAGTTGCTTCTCCCTTAAAACTTTTAATCATACACTCTGTTGGGATTTTGAATATGATGATATGGATAGAGAGGAGGTCTAGGAGTGTGAATAATGAGGAATACACTCAGGTGTTGTTCCCTTCTGCCCTCTTGTTTCATTTTTTCTTTGTGTTTTCTCTTGAGGACTGTGAATTTATTTTTTTTAACTGATTTTTTTATGATGAATGCAGGGGCAATCAAGGTGGAGAGAGGTATGGTGGTGAAGTGGTGATGTAGGGATGTTATTTTTTTACATGGAAGGTCATTTCCTCACCCTAGGGTCACTTCCTATAGCATTCTCGAGCCACTGTAATTCCTACAGGATCATCCTGTAGGTTTACAGGGGATCTTGTGGAAAAAAAAGTCCCCTTGTAAAATGAAGCAAAGCAGTCAAAAAATGAAAGAAATTGTCGAGTGATGAATGATGATGGGTGGAAAAATAAAAGTGTGAGTGAAATAGGTCCCTTTTTTACTCTTCTTTGTTCTCTGATCGTCCTCCTATTGACCTACAAACATAAATTTTTCATGATTTTTCTCTTTTTTTTAATTATTTTTTTAAGACAACTAGTCTGCCTCTAAGAGGTTTTCATTCTAGTTGTTTTCCCTGGGTGCCTCAAGAGAGGTTTTCACCCAGGGATCTTTCTATTTCCCTTTTTTTCTTTTTTTTTTCTTTTTCTTTTTGACACCATTGGGCCACCCTAAGAGGTTTTCAGCCCACTAGTGGGACTCAAGCACCTCATGGAGTTTTTCACCTAAGTCCTTTTTTTTCCCCGGTGATTTGATGAGGCAAGAGCTGAAACTTGCTCCACCACCATCACTGTTTTTATTGATACCATCAACGAAATCTTGCTTTGAAAATGGCCTCTTGTAAATTTTAGTTTGTACCCATTAACAAGTAAAGAAATGACCTCTGCATCTATGGTTCTGATCTGCACTGATCGTGACATCTCCCTATAACATAAGGCCCCAACCATCTTGTCCTTAACTTGCCCTTAAAGTCTTTATATATGGAATCATATAACAAGGCCCAATCACCTTCTTGAAATTTCTTATCCTTGATGTTCTTACCGTGCCAAATCTTCCTCTGAAGTTGAGTTACCTCTGTGTGTAGGAGGGCCTGCATTATGAATTCATCTAAACCATTCAACTAGAGAAATCTCTCTTGTTGTGCACTGCTGATATCTAGATCTAGTTGGCCTGCCATCCTCAACGTGTTATACTCAAACTCAATGGACAGTAGGGCCTTTTTCCCATAGACCAGCTCATAGGGTGTGAATCTAGTGGTGGTCTTCCAAGTGGTATTATAGGCCCAGGTGGCCTCAACTAGTCTATCTTCTCAATATTGCCTACTGTTGCTAACCACTTTGGTCACCTCCACTTTCACATTAGCTTGTGGGTGATAGGGAGTGGAGGTCCTATGCTTGATCTTGTGTTGGCTGAGCAAGTATTCAATCATGTTGGAGGTAAACTGGCTACCCTTATCAGTGACCAATTCTCTAGGGTACCCAAATATGTAAAATGCATTCTCCCTTAAGAACTCATCCACCTTCTCCTTTGTTGTTACCTTAATTGCTTTGGTTACAGCGCACTTAATCAGATAGTTAGTGCACACAATGATATACTGATTTTTCTTGGAAGGAGGGTCAATAGGTCCAATGAAGTCCATGCCCCACTTGTCAAATGGGTCAAAAGTCACTTGAGGTTGCAGAGGCATTTCATCTCTTGGAGTGGGCTTTCCCATCCTTTGGCACCGATCACATTGACTAGTATATCTTTTCACATCCTGATGAAGAGTGGGCCAATAATACCCAGCTTGTAACACTTTAAATGTTGTCCTCTTTGTTGCAAAGTGACCTCCACAAGGCCCATCATGATAGGTCAGAAGGATGTCAAAGACTTCCTCCTCCTTAACACATCTTCTCAGAATTTGATCTGGGCCAAGTTTGAAGAGGTTTCCCCCAATCCAGGTGAAGGGGGCACTCTTCCTCACAATCTTGCTTTTCTCTTTGGAGGATAGATTCGGTGGGAACTGTGCAGATACCAAATAGTTTGCTATGTCAGCAAACCATGGAGAGAGAACTGAAATGGTGAATAAGTTCTCATTCGGTAACTGATCATCAACCATTCCCTCTTCACCTACAAGTAAAGTTAATCTGGACAAAAAGTCTGCAACAACATTTTCCTTTCTAGGCTTATCAACAATAGTTACATCAAACTACTATAATAAAAGTAACCATCTAATAATCTGGGCATTCAAATTAGGTTTATTCATTAAATCTTGATTGCAGCATGGTCAATAATACAAACATTTGATAGCTTGTAATATAATGCCTAAATTTGTTCAGTGAATGTACAACAGACAGGAGCTACTTTTTGGTCACTGTGTAGTTCAGCTCGGCCTTTGACAAATTCTTACTGATAAAGTAAATGACATAAGGAAATTTATCATCTATCTGGCCTAGGGCTGCTCCTATGGCTCTATGTGAGGGTCAGCATGAATATGAAGAGGAAGGGCCCAATTTGGGCCTCGAAGAATTGGTGAAGTCGTTAATTTGTCCTTCAGGGTGTCTAGGGCCTCTTGATAACTTTTTGACCATGCAAACTCAGATTCTTTGGCCAATAACCCAAATAAAGGAGAAACAAACTTGTTGAAGTCATTTATAAACCTTCGGTAGTATCTAGCTAACCTTAGGAAACTTCTGACATCTCTCTGCTTTTGTGGAGGTGGGAACCTTTGGATGATAGCTATTTTGTTTGGGTCCACCTGCTGTCCTTGTTGAGATATTGAATGACCTAGCACAATCCCTGTAGTCAGCAAGAATTGACATTTCTTGGGACTGATAGATAGGTTCATTTCAATGCATTTGTGCAAAACCTTACCTAAGTTATACAAAGCTTCTTCGAAATCACCTCCATAAGGTGTTAAATCATCCATATAGATTTCTACCACATCATGTACTAACTAAGCAAAGATACTCAGGACTTATCTCTCAAAAGTGGCAGGATCATTGCATAGGCCAAAAAGAAGGACCCTATAGGTGAAAGTACCCCAAGGACAAGTGAAGGTCATTTTATCCCAGTGTTCCAAGATGATCTAGATTTGATTGTACTCACTGAATCCATCTAGGAAAGAGAAAAACTTTTTCCCTGCCAGGCCATCTAGCACTTGGTCGATGAAAGGTAGAGGGAAATGGTCCTTCTTTGTGGCTTTGTTTAACTCCCTATAATCAACACAAATACTTCACTTATAATTTTTCTTCGGAACCAACACCAAAGGAGAGACCCACTCACTATCTGAGATAGGTTAAATGAATCCTGCATCTAGCAGTTTTTACAGTTCTTCTTTGACTATATCTTTTAGAGTTGGATTCATCCTCCTTTGGGGTTGCCAGACTAACTTGCAACCTTCCTTGATATAAATATGGTGAGTACACACCGAGGGGTGCACTCCCTTCATTTCTTGGTAACTCCAAGCAAAGGCATCCAAGTGTTCCTTTAGCATGTTGCACAACTTTTCTTCTTGGAGAACAGAAAGAGATGGATTGATTTTCAAAGCTCTCTCAGGACCGATTTCTATGGTTTTGACATGGATAGTGTTAGAATCAACTAAGCATAGATCCAATTTATGGTTGTTTTGGTTTTCCTTTACTACTTCCTCTAAGGAAAATGTACTGGGGGTTTGACTTTGGAGTATGTGTTTGATCAAATCATCTTCATCCTATTGTCCCCCTCCCATGGTTGTTTCTAAGGTATAGAGTTGGGTGGAATAAACTTCATCTTCCTCCTCCTCTTCCAGCCACAAAGGTAATTCATGTTCTAGAGATGGCTGAGCAGGAGGGTATAGGACTAACTGGTTGGACATATGCCCATTCTTGATGGTCATATTTCCAGGTATGTAGCTAATGTAAGAATCAATAGTAGCTAACCGGGGCCTCCCAAGGATGAGAGGGTAACCAGTAAGCTTAGACTTAGGCTGGAGAACTAGGAAAACTATAGGGTATTCCCAAGAATCAATGGATACCATCACATCCTCCAAAATCCCCTCAGGGGTCACTATGGAGCAGTCTACAAGTTGCAGAACTATTGTGGTCTTCCTCAATGAACCTTAGAGGTTGAGCTTGAGCATGGTGTCCTTGGTCATCACATTAATGGTGGCCCCAAGATCGATGACAATGTGTGGGACAGTGGTGCCATTGATGTTCACATCGACTATAGGGTTTCTAGGGTCCAAATACTTTGGACAGATTACCTGCCCCAGCATTAAGTCGGACATTTGTCCAATAACATTAATGGTAGGGTCATATCTTTTTCACCTCCCTGTATTCCTGAAGCTCTTCTCCTTAATCAACTTGTTGTAAATAGGTACATCCTTGATAGCTTGGAGAAGTGGAATTTTGACACATAGGTTTTTCAATTCTCCCAGAAGTTCATTGTCTTTTGGGGTAGGCTGGGGTGGTTGGGTTAATCTCTCAAGAAAGGGTGGTGTATTTTAAGCACACTTTCCTCTGTTTCTTCCTCAACCTCCCTGGGTGGAGGTAGAGGTTGGTTGTTCGAGAGTACTCTCCCAGTTCTCAGGTTGATTTCCTGAATCTCCACAACATAAGCTGGATATGATGTCTCTCCATTGTATACTTGTTGTGCATGTCTATTGTTCAGGTTCGGATTTGGCTGGGCAGGCACCTGGGGTTGTTTAGGTGGAGCATAGTGTAAAAGTTGTGGTTGGGAAGGAGGTGAAAGCAATAGAATTGGAACATTGTTATATTGGGGGCTCCACCCCTGGGTCGGTGCATTACACTAAGGTTGTGGTGGAGCATATGGTTGAATTGACTGGTTGGCTAGCTAGGAATGATACTGAGGTGCAAAGGACCAAGGAGAAGGTGTAGACCAGGAAGGATGAGCAGGGGGTCCCCAAGAAAGTATGTATGTGGTCTAGTTGGGGTTGCAATATGCATGGGATGACCCTTGCATGCCCTGCTGGTATGTCCTAGGCCCATGAGGTCTCCTCTGGTTTATGTAGCAGAGCTGCTGTGTGACCCCTTCAACTCCTTGATATACAACCTTGAGTCTAGGTAAAGAGGGGCACTTGTTTGTGGAGTGGTTTTCTTCACACACTGAGAAAATTTCAATAGAATTCAATGGACATTCATTCCTAGGATGCCTCCTGGTGCATCTAGGACAAAAAATGGTCGAGGCTCTCTCTACTTCCTCCTACTTTCTCTTAATGTGCATAGTGTCCATCTGCAAGGACTTTGTAAATCCTCCAGCATATTCCTAATCTCACTTTTGATGGATGAATTGGAAGAGGATGGACTGACCATAGGTTGACTACCCCTACCATTTTTCCTGGCTACCCTAGAATGGTTTCTAAAGACAGTCTTGATATCCTCATAGGGTAACTAGTAGATATCCCCTCCTGCTAACAAGTGTAGGGTATCCAGAAGGTATTCCCTTACTCCTCTAAGTAGGACTAGCTTCAGTGACTCAAGGTTAAGTGTGCACCTAGCCCTTTTGTAGCTGTTGGGCACGGGATCCCCCAAGGGCAATTTTGGGGCTTAGATCCCAGATTTTGGTCCAATTTTGTAATTTCAATGTAAAGACTCCGCATTTTGTGGGCATGGAGCGCGTAGTTGTTAAAGAGTCATAGGGTTTCCCACCCTTATTTAGATAATGTAATGTCGGTTGTAGAAGATCTACCCATGGTCCGCGGACCATGGGATTGTATAAATAGAGCTAAGCTCTAAGTAGTTAGAGACAACAATTTCTAAGCAATGAATATGTATGCGAGATAGCTCTGAATTGTAAGTCTAGTTTTGGGTTGTAGCGTAGGTAGAGGCTCTGCAGCTGAGTGCGTAGAGGCCTAGTAGTCTGCAACTGAGTGTGCGGACCCCTGCAGCTGAGTGCACAGGGCGAGTCGAGTCTGTAATTAACTGGAAGTATTAATAAAGAGAAGTATTCTATCATTTTTTCATCTTTATTTCCTATTTATGCATCTGTTATTCACTTCTAATGCTTATATGATGTGTGAATGTGTATAACTGTATTGGTTAAGTGAATGCAAGTAAGAACATCTGTTTTCATGAAGCTAACTAAGATCTATTAATAAGATAAGTAATATACTTAACATAGTTAGGAGATATCGCAGCTCGCTACCTTAGCGTCACGAAAGGACTTCAGCCCCTGGTTAGGGCTACGCAGAAGTCAATTGTAACAGTTCACAAAGGTACTGAAGGATGAAATAGAGAGCAAAGCAACTTGTGCGAATGCAGGTATAGTTGGAATAAACTGACATCACAACCATCTAAAGGGTGTGGAAACTTGGTTCCAACATCCCCCCATACTGCTTCGAGTGAGATTTCAGTCCGCGCTCCGCGGGCTAATGCCGAAAGGGCCAGTAGTGTAGGGATTTGTTTGGATAACTAACATTGAACTTGGGTTAGGCCCCTCAAGCCAACAAATGGTTCCATTGTCGGGACCGTAATCTGCATAGAAATGTGTGATGTCGTATCATTGGAATCCAACTAAGAAAAAAATCGTAGGTTGGTTGGATAGAAGAATTCACGAGTACGTGGCGTAGGAAAACAGAAACCTACGACTATCAAAAGAATAGTGGTTAGATAGCTACCTATGTACGAAGATGTATGAAATCTTTTTCACGTCCTTCCCTACTGAGCTATACGAGTGGATCACGAGGCTAGTAGATAGCCAAGGAAGGTGGAAACTTGATGATCTTATTATGTGGACCCCGGAGCTACTGTGAAGGTTGGAAGCATCGAAGGATAAGATCACACGCGTTATTGATCATTGGCTCGATCGTATTATTGGAGGATTTGTTACTGAGTTCGTGGTTGACATCTCAGTTAACTACAGTGAGGCAGAGTGACGCTTCATCAAAGGACCACGAGGTAAGTACGTAAAATATTTGAATACTTGGATTAAAATGTTGTTGTGCGAAAAGCGGGTTATGCAGTTACCTTGATGTTTGGGTCTACGTGAAGTGGAAGAATTTACATAAACGAAGGGAATAAGGGTCCATAGCATAGCCCCTTGATTTCACCTCCATGAGGGGACGAAGAAGGGATCGCAAAGGTCTCTCTGCGAAGTGCTATTCATCTGATAAGACAAGGAATTCTACAAATACCACCTCCGCCCACACCACCACCGGCTTCACTGCCATCACCTCCAACTTCACCCATACCACCTCCAACACCACTGAGATTCAGTATGGCATACACAGTGAAGTTTCCTTTGTTCAAAGACTTAGGAAATGAGGATCCGAACCAATTATGGTTCGTAGTGAAGGTTGTATAGGAAGATCAAGGTGTTATAGATTACCATATAAATAAAGCAACACTGGTTAGCACCCTGCAGGATCACGTGCTGACTTGGTATATTAAGTACTCCAATGTTAACCTGAATGTGAGAGTAGCGGACATAGAAGTAGCACTGAATAGGGAATTTAGCAGGCCTAAATCTGAAGCGCAACCGATTATTAGATTCAAAGAAATCACGATGCTACCAGGCGAGATGCCTTGGGAACTGGATTAGAGGTTGAAATGTATGATTCGTGAAGCAAACATGAATCTAACGAATGGACAACATCACGAGTGGTTTGTGGCTTCATTACTACCACACTTAAGGAGTGTGTTGTCGCAGCAGAAGATAACAACTTAAGCAGAGGCCTTGGCGATTTCCATGAGACTGGATGAGACCCTGATGCAAGATCCTAATCTATGAGTTCAGCAGATCCACCCATAGTTGAAGAATCTATGCCTTGAGATGCAAATCTTGAAGTAGGATAGGACGGTTCGACCAGAAGTGAACGAAGAAGTGTGGTGCGTGAAATGCAAGAGCCAGGGTCATGACAAAGACCACTTCCCGATCTTTACGAATTACCTTGTAGGAGGAGGATCGATGCCTCTAAGGCCGGAAGCTCAAGCAAGACCTAGCGCGGCACCTACTTTGTGGTGCGCTATCTGTCAAGTAGCTGGAAAGCATGCCATGGATAGCTACCACTTATTACAGAAGTATACGCAAACTCCACAACAGTTGTTTTGTAACTTTTGAAGGTCAGTGGGACATGATGAGTGAACTTGTAGGAGCTATGAATTTATGATGGATAGAACTTCCACCTAGAGGGTCTAGGCTGAAATGCGGCCCCTTGATCAGAATGAGGGAATGGCACGGACAGGATTTCAGCGGCACAGACGAGGCCGAGGTAGAGGAGGACCTGGTAGAGGTCGCGGACGGTTGATTTTCTATAATTGCGGAGGACTAGGACACTATGCCCATGATTGCACTAATCCAACGCGTCTGCCGTGCAAGTATTTCACATTGTTTGATCATGAGATAGAAGATTGTCCTACGCTAATAGCTAGGATACACGACAAAGGAGCGCTGCCACCTCCCCCGACTCAGAACCTACAGATGATGAGGTCTAAGCTGCACGAGGAAGATCCGAACATAAACATTGTGCTCTGAAGTGGAATCACGATAGGAGATGAAAATGGAAAACAGTCGGAAGACAGTACCTAGGTTCAAAAAGCCCCAGCGAAAGAAGCTGAGTTCGATTTGGAGCGCTATAGGGATATCTTCATGGAAGCTAAGAAGAGTTTTGCTGAGGCCTCCACGTCAGGAAGCAAAGATAAGCCTGAGCCGGAGATGGACCCATCTATGCTCACGACATTCCTAGAAACCTGTATGAAGTTACTGCGTGACAGTAAGGCTATGAAAGGGTTACAGGAACTCATAAACATATGTGCTGGGACCATGCAAGGAGAAAAGCACAATACGGAAGATCGGAAAACATAAAACAAGGACGTGGCGTGAAATGAGACTCACCATGCAGATCGGAGAATATGAGATGGATCAAGTCATTTTGGATTTGGGATCAGATGTGAATGTTCTACTGAAACAGACATGGGAGTGAATGAGGAGACTTGCACTGCAATGGTCTCTGATTTAGCTGAGGATGGCGAACCAACAGAAAATCATACCCATGGGGTGATTGCAGGGAATAACTATGGATATTGAGGGAGTGAGCGTGTTGGCAAATTTTGAAGTGATAGAGATTATTTACGACAGCAATCCCTACCCCGCACTCTTGGGAATTGACTGGGCCACTGATATGAACGAGGTAATCAATCTAAATAAGCACAAGATTATATTTGAAGAGAAATCACTGCGCATAATAATACCTCTAGATCCTGTTGAAGGATCACGTTATACGGAACCAGTCTGTGATTATGAAAGTGACGATGACCTAGACTACATCTACAAGATAACAGTGTGAGACCAAGACTGGGTGAATCCCACTATGGATGGGAAGATTACATGGGAGTGCGAGAGCTCCTGCACTTCAGATTCTGATGAAGAAGTGGAACGATGGCAGAATCAGTTACACGAACTAACTACGTTGAAGTGCAATATGATGACTCAGTAGTTGCGCTGCATGTCGACAGAAGTAATATATTTTCCTACTTATGATGGTCTAAATGAGGTAGATACCTTCTTGGATGCATTTGAAAGAGAGGTGTTGGAAAAGCAATGCTTCCAGGCCTTCAACTGGGTAATGCGTGCTACACCCGCGAGATGGTGGGGTACGCACAAAGGAAGCTTTGACGATTGGCATGAATGTAGGAGAATGATGCAAGTACGATTTGGGAAGCCTAAGATGTGAAGGATAGACAAGTATGATGGCCAGGATGATCCGCGCGTGCATCTGGCCAAGTGGACGCAGGCCTATGGAGAAAAGCCCCAACCTGCATAGATGCACAAGTACTCCACACTAAAATACCTGGTTAATAAGCATGTGTTGAGGGGGGAAATTTGTAGATGGCTCTTAATGTTGGGAGGACATTATGTAGGAAGAGAAACTACACAGAAGATTCTATGCGCACAGTTGTAGTGGCCAACCCTTCATCAGGATTCAAAAGCATATTGCAAGGCATGTGATGTATGTCAACAAACAGGCAGGCCGTCGCGAAGGGATGAAATTCCTTTGAATCCACAAATGGCGTTGCAACCTTTTGAAAAGTGGGAAATAGATTTTGTAGGACCCATTAAACCTCAAGGAAATACAGGCGTGAGGTATATTATCACTACGACGAAGTATTTGACTCATTGGGCAGAAGCGCACCTAGTGAAGGATTGCGTGGGTGTGACTGCCGTGAAGTTTCTATTTGAACATGTACTGACGTGATTCAGATGACCGACAATCTTGATGAGCAATCACGGTACACACTTCCTGAACGAGGTGATCAACCCACTAACAGAGGAATTTCAGGTGTATCACCAAAAGAGCACACCTTATCACCCACAGGCTAATGAGACAGTCGAGGCATTCCACAAAGTGATTGAAAATGTGCTAACCAAGGTATGCAATGCGTAATGAAGTGATTGAGACCTATGCATACCTGCAGTTTTATAGACTTATCGAACAACATGCAAGAAACTGATGGGACATACACCTTTTAGGCTTGTCTATGGAGTGGAAGCCATAATGCCTATGGAATACATCATGCCTAGTCTACGCATAACAGTGCTCATAGGTATGGCGGATCATGGAGCCCTGGAAGAGAGGCTCATGCAGCTAGATGAGCTCAAAGAAGAATGATTTTTGGCTGGATTTCACCAACAGGTCCAAAAGAAATGTGAAAAGGCATGGCATAACTGACACATCAAGTTGCGCACATTCAAGGTAAATGATCTGGTTCTGTTGTATGGTAGTAAGTTTGATAAATTTCTAGGGAAAGTCAAAATGGATTTGCTGGGACTGTATGTTATTAAGGAGATTACTGACAGAGGTGCAGTACAGCTGGTTAAGTTTAATGGAGATCCCTTCCTAGGAAAAGTGAATGGTAGTCAGTTGAAGCCATACACAGGTGGCCCAACCATCTGACTAGCTGACAAAAGCACAGTCTTAGTGCTCCAGGCAGCTGAAAGGAGGCGCAGGACTATAAACTACACTACTCGGGAACTGCGCGATGTCAGGACTGCGTGCAGTAGAGAAGTATCACAAGGTCTGTGACAGCTCGAAGACAATTGCGATGGCGTGCAGGTCTTCCAGAAAGTGACCATTAAAGTCACTATTCATGATTTGATGGTTGGTTTCAGGCCAAATGGAGTGGGCGGCAAGCATTTAAGGTGAAATTTATGGGTTAGATTCTTGAAAATCTGTCACCAATCTAGCATTAATGGGCTGAATGTGGGGGGAATGGTCGAATTCAAATTCAAAAGGCCCTATAAATTACAAGTGGTTGTCTAGTGAAAAACACTTGCCATTTTGAGAAATGAGTTGTTGTGCTATCAAGTGTTTATGGACCTATCAAACTTTGATGCTTTGAGAGAAAGTTTAGTGTTTGAAACCTTTCGAAAGGAGATGCAGGACCTTCTAACTAGATTGATGTCGACACCCACGGAATTTGCGCAGGAGATTGCAGAAGTAGAAGCCCCAAAGAGTGTTGGAGCGATATTTAAGGTCCCTAAATCACCACACACACTGTGACCTAAGAAGGATAAGCAAGCTATGATCCTAGTGCGTGTCTCACCCAGAAACCCATAGAGGACTAAACTCACCTTGTAGGAAAAGTGGAAGGCCATTAATCTAGAGGCCGAAGAAGAGGAGGAAGAATTTGAAGAAATTCTGGTGGATGAGGAAGATGTAGAGATGGAATTTGAAACCCAAGATGCAGACCCTATTACCCGGTTACCTGAATATGTGCCTTCGTGCAAGGGTAAAGCCAAGGTGCCGAAAGATATAGATGAGAGCAAGAGCTCTCTGCAAACTCTGCTACTTCCAGACGATATTATCATTGAGGGAGCGCACTTGGGACATGTTCCCGTGTTGAAATTTGAAGATTGGGACCTCACAGACCATGAGAAGTTCCTGCATTTAGCGACTTTGAAGCTAATGCACTAGAAGATGGATGTGATGACTAAAATGATTGAATTGGAGCCATGCAAATGGCTCAGAGGTGTAGAGAAATTCAGGTTGCTAAACTTGCTCTAGGTGTTGCATTACCACTGCGAGCAGTGATCATTTTCATCATCAGGCAACTGCTCTGCTTAGTGCATGATGGGTGCTTGTCACTGGAGGAGCCCATCCCCATCACAAACCATCCAAAGGTGGCGAGTTGGCCCTCGTGGAAGCAATGAAAAAGAAGTTTAAGTTGGAGAAGAAGAAGTGAGGGTATGCCATCTCCAGCATTAACAACCCTGCAGTCAAGGTCGCAACACAAATATTAGCAGGGAAGGTGATGCGGAAGTGCCACACAGATGAGGTGCCCATGCCAATAGTTGCACTAGCGGCCCAATGTGCAGAAGGAGTCCAGTTCAACTGGGCGAACTATCTATGCGGCAAGTTCCTTGCAAACTGTTGCGAGGCACAGGAGCAGGGAAAATTGTTTCACTATGCATGGCTCTTGTTGTCGATAGTACTGGTGGCATGGGATTTTCCCGAAGATAGCCAGTTCCCTTCGGTCACACAGGAGCTCCAGAGGCAGCAAAGTACGCTTTTTCATGGGCGACCAGGGATGTGCAGAGGATAAAGGAGAGCAAGATATTTTGGATATTAATGGAGATGAACATCTATATGGGTATCAATCGCAAGCCACAGTTATCACCCATAGTCTACAATATTTTGTAGAGCTTGTAGAGTTCAAAGAAGACTTCCACCATGTCTTCATCAGGGCATGGAAGGACCCTACGAAGACGTGGCATGATTTACCATACTTGGTGACCGACAATGTAATATTTTCAATCCTTGAGTCTTGGCTGCTGGAGTGGCATGCTCCAGCTAGCTCCGTGGTGGACACGGACAAGTCCGTTATACAACACAATAAGGAAGAGACAAAAATTTGGATGGTGCAGCTAGTAGAAAAGCATAGGAAAGAAGAAGCAACGGCTAAGGACTAGGCAGCGCGCGATGCTGTGAAGTTGACGAAATAGCAGCAGAAAATAGGACAAGAAGAGTGTGAAGGATAGAAGTCACCTTCACCCGAGCCAGAGACAGACACATAACAAGGTGGTGCGGAACCAAGACGATGTCGACCCAGCTGAAGCGTCTGCGACCACGTGAGCAGACAGTGCCTGATCCAGGTGGATGTTGGTGGCCACCCACCTATCCCATTTGGACCCCCAGGACTATCTCTTTCAATTTTTCAGTTTCCATAATTGTAGCACAATTTACTGTTTTTAGCAGTTTTCGGGTCCTAAACTTCTGGAGCCATTTTGAGGCCCTAAACGACATTTTTTAGGAAATATCGGAGCAACATGGATCCATGGACCGATGTTGCTCTTCCCAAAGTTATAGTTCTTGGATAGATCTTTCTAACAAGCTATTGTACGCGTCAAACAAAGATCGGGTACCAAAGTTACAACCTCGAGAAATTGATGTACCAATTTACCCAAACGGGGCCCACAATTTGGCGTTTCATCTTCTAGGGTTAGGTTTTGGGATGTTAAGGGTTTTCCATTATTTCTCAACAATAAATAGGCCTTCGAGCCTCGTTGTAACACAGTTCATAGGCATGTAGCCGCCACATCTCTTCTCAGAGATAAGCTATCATCGCCCTAGTTGGTTTATTTCCATTACTGTTTGTAAACATATTTCAGTATTTTACATTAATGAAATGAAGTATTATTTCCACTGCATATATGTGTTTATGGTTATCTCTGTAATTTGTTGTGTTCTTGTTTAAATCTGGATCAGTGGTATCAGAGCGGTCTACTTTTTCTCTGTTTTTCTTTGCATGTCCCCAACGAGGTTAGGATATGAGTTATGGCTTGAACTAGTCGAACCTTTGCAAGACTAGCCTCACAAATGATGATGGCCTCCCATGGCGGATGAGAAGAAAGACGAGGGGGCAAGAGATCCTATCAAAATCTTGCTCGAAGAAGCCCTCGAGCGACAAAGGAACGCGACGATAGACAACTTTTCCCAGATCCTTCAACGGCTACCCAGAAGCAATGCATCAGCTTCCAGCAGCTACTCTGGAAATGCCATGCCATTTAAGGTACAAGTTAATTTTGAAATCCCCATATTCGAGGGTCAGATAGATGCAGATGCCATAGATAAATGGTTAAATCTGCTAGAGGGTTATTTTTCTGTTCATGAATTTTCAAGTCGGGAAAAGATTATTTTCACTCTTCTCAAAGCAGCCCCCCATGTCAAGGACTGGTGGGAAACCTACTGCGAGCAGAAGGATGAAGGTACAGACTCACTGTTCTCAGCCGCACCCACTTGGAATTCATTCCGAGATGGCATTAAGGAGTGGTATTACCCTGTCAAAAGCTACGAAGACAAATACATCAAGTGGACCACGTTGTGGCAGGGACGAGACCAAGATGTGCCAGAGTTCACAAACATTTTTCATACCCTTCACACACAGTTGGGTATCAAGGAATCTGAGCTGCATTTGGTACTCAAATACTATGGCTACCTACACAAATATATCCAGGAAGAGATGGAGTTCCTGAACATCTCCTTGCTTGGCACGACGTACCGATACGCTGTCAAAATCAAACAAAAGTTCAAACAAAAGAAGCGAGACTTCGGATCTGCAAATCCAAAGACCAATGGACAAAGCCAAGGCGGGGTGACCCAAGACAACCCGTTGAAGCTGCAAGAAAATAACAACACCACGAAGTTGAAGAAGGACACAGGAAAGTGGTGTGAGTTCCACAAGAGCCCCACTCACAACACAAGTGAGTGCCATACCAAGCAATCGTTGGTGGCCGAGTTGAAGGCTTTAGAATTAGATGCATGTTCTGACTCTGAGTCAAAACCCGACAAGGGGAATGGCAAAGGGAAGCAGATCATTGATGCGGAGCCCAACGTCACTGTTGCCACTGCCAAGATCCAGAAGAATGAGCCCGAAGATCCAAAGGAGGGGGAACGTCTTTTCCACTCACAGATGTGGGTGAAGGGTTTGTCGCTGCAATTTATTATCAATAGTGGCAACCAAAAGAAACTTATTTCAGTAAAGGTCATGAAGCAGTTGGGCCTACCGACTACACCACACCTACAACTGTATAGTATCGGGTGGCTTCATGAAGGACAAGATATCAAAGTTCGCCAACAGTGCCGCCTTCCCTACAGCATCAAGCCCTTCACAGATGAGGTATTGTGTGATGTTACACCTCTGGATGTTTGTGATGTACTATTAGGCCAACCATACTTGTGGAGGTGACATGTTGTGTATGAGTCAAGGCCTCATGCTATCATTATTTCTTTGTGTAATTTATTATACAGGATACCGAAGCTAGCCCCAGCTATCGCCACCTCTTTGATCACTGCCAAGAAAGGCAGCAAGCTCATCTCCCAGAATAGGAAATTCATTTTATGTTTGGTTCACGCCTAAAGTAAGGGAAAGATCATCACCACATCCATGACCCTCGCGAAGGGTTCCTCCATGCAGTAGCCGCAAAAAATGGATACGGTCACGACAGAACACGTGAACAACTTCTCCTCAGCCACAGGGGTACCACACAAGCTTCAAGTTGGCAATAAAGTATGGTTGCATCTACAGAAAGAATTCCTTACAAGAGCCCATCAGAAGCTCCAACCATGACGACATGGTCCTTACACCATTACCAAGGCTGTGGGAAATAATGCTTTGGAGCATAGCATTCCTCTATTCCTTTGCCCTCACCAAGTGTTCAATGTGTACCGCCCTCGACCATGCTTCCCACCATTACTAGACACATCCGAGATTGCAGAACAGCTCACCAGGGACCAAGTTCAGCAGATGGGGGAACTCAATGAAATGGGTACCATTGCTTCCTAAGGGGGGAGGAATGATCTAGGTGGATGTTGGTGGCCACCCACCTATCCCATTTGCACCCCCATGATTGTCTCTTTCAGTTTTTCAGTTTCCATAATTGTAGCACAATTTACTATTTTTAACAGTTTTTCAGGTTCTAAACTTCCAAAACCATTTTGAGGCCCTAAACGACGTTTTTTAGGAAATTTGGGGGCAACATGGGTCCATGGGCCGATGTTGCTCTTCCCAAAGTTATAGTTCTCGGATAGATCTTTCTAATGAGCTATTGTACGCGTCAAACGAAGATCAGGTGCCAAAGTTACGACCTCGGGAAATTCATGTACCAATTTACCCAAATGGGGCCCACAATTTGGCATCTCATCTTCTAGGGTTAGGTTTTGGGATGTTAAGGGTTTTCCATTGTTTCTTAACAATAAATAGGCCTTCGAGCCTCATTGTAACATAGTTCAGAGGCATGTAGCTACCACCTCTTCTCAGAGATAAGCTACCATTGCCCTAGCTTGTTTATTTCCATCACTGTTTGTAAACATATTTCAGTATTTGACATTAATGAAGTGAAGTATTATTTCTGCTGCATATATGTGTTTATGGTTATCTCTATAATTTGTTGTGTTCTTGTTTAAATCTGGATCAGTGTCGCGAAAGGAAATAAAGGCATCGAAGACATCGTTCGACCCAATCACCCTCACTGAGGGGGATTTGCATGATATCAGCAAAAATGGTGAGGGATGTCACCACAGAGGCCCTCCAACAATTTGAAGAATAGTAGCAGCTAGTATTGGGGGCTCTTTGTACAGAGTTGTAGGAGTTGTAGGTTCGCACTCCACAGGCTAGCACAGTGTCCACCAACCTCGCAGTCAGCACTTCAGCTGCCGAAGAGATGTTGCATATAAGGGTGACCAACATGATAGTGCTACCAGATGGGGCACTTACTACAGAGAAGGAAGATGACAGACCCATGGTGAGCAGTTTGAAAGGGGTAGGGTTGAACATTGCTACGCTCCTTCGAGAGACACTCTACCTCTTACAGGATGGAGTCAACACATAACTCAGGGCCAGGGAGAATCGTGCTCTACAGGTAATGAGTGAGCAGCACATCAACATTGAGTAGTTGGGCCTGTAGCGCAATGAAGCAGTGGAGCATAACAGGAAAATAATGTAGGTTGTAGGGGAATCCTACCGGATGGTCTTGGAGTTGGACATTCAGGCAGAAGAACCGGTGGAGGCACGTGTTCGCAAATTGGCCATAGGGGTGTGCGACGCTAGAGCAGAGACGGCCAAGGTTTAACTGGAGCTTAACCTTCAAATAGCAGAAATATAGTTAAGGGCTTAGCCTTCAACTCCGTAGGAGTTTAGAGAACAATGCACCACCAAGGTTACGAAAATTATTGATAGTGCAGTGACAGACTACATGCATCTCTTTGAACAGTCATTCAAGGTCCTAACCACTCTGCAGGAGGACCCGAATGTAGAGTGCTTAGAGACAGAGGCATGCAAGCTACAGCAAAGGTATGATGAGGTAAAAGGGACCGCGCAGATAGTTTCCCTTACACAAAGGCTTGCACAGATGCATCAGGTAAAGACGCTCAAGGAACAGGTGGATGCTGCTCGGCACAAAGAAGTGGTCTTAAAAGCACGCCTACAACCATGGATCGATGAAGCTTATACCATTACAGCCTCCATTGAAGCAAAGCTCACGCAACTGAAAGCAACTCAACAAAGGATCCAGGGCAACAGTTCAGCAGCAGTAGTCACCGACCAGCGCATGGAAGAAGTCCAGCATGCAGCCGCTCAGTGCACTACCGAAGTTGCAGGGATACAAACAGAGCTGGGAGGTCTTCATACTAAGATATCCACACCTGCAAAGTGACTCGATGGTGAGTCACGATGTTTGTGTTGGGGTCATGTTAGGTGCGGGATCCCCCAAGGGTAATTTTGGGGCTTAGAGCCCAAATCTTGGTCCAATTTTGTAATTCCAATGTAAAGACTCCGCATTTTGTGGGTGCGAAGCGTGTAGCTGTTAAAGAGTCATAGGGTTGTCCGCCATTATTTTGATAATGTAATGTCGGTTGTAGAAGATATACCCATGGTCCGCGGACCATGGTATTGTATAAATAGATCTAAGCTCTAAGTAGTTAGAGACAACAATGTCTAAGAAATGAATATGTATGCGAGATAGCTATGAAGTGTAAGTCTAGCTTTGGATCATAGCATAGGTAGAGGCTCTGCAGCTGAGTGCACAGAGGCCTAGTAGTCCGCAGCTGAGTGCGCGGACCCCTGCAGCTGAGTGTGCAGGGCGAGTCAAGTCTGTAATTAACTGGAAGTATTAATAAAGAGAAGTATTCTATCATTTCTACGTCTTTATTTCCTGTTTATTCATCTATTATTCACTTCTAATGCTTATATGATGCATGAATGTGCATAACTGTATTTTTTAAGTGAACGCAAGTAAGAACATATGTTTTCGCGAAGCTAACTAAGATCTATTAATAAGATAAGTAAGATACTTAACGTAGTTAGGAGATATTGTAGTTCGCTACCTTAGTAGCATGAAAGGAATTCAACCCCTAGTTAAGGCTACATAGAATCCAATTGTAACAATTCACGAAGGTACTGAAGGGCGAAATAGAGAGCAAAGCAACCTGCACGAAGGCAGGTATAGTTGGAATAAACCAACATCACAACCATCTCAAGGGTGTGGAAAATTGGTTCCAACATCCCCCCATACTGCTTCGGGTGAGACTTCAGTCCGCGCTCCATGGACTGATGCTGAAAGGGCCAATAGTGTAGGGATTTGTTTGGCTAACTAACATTGAACCTAGGTCAGGCCCCCTCAAGCCAACAGTAGCTAAGATGGAATCTTTCTTCATAATCCTCTAGGGTTTCATCATTGCCTAAGGTCGTCCTAAAAATTTCCTCTTTAATGTTTTTAGACCTACAGTAGTCCCGATACTTGTTGTTGAAGTCCTACTGCATCTGAGCCCAAGTTTTAATGTTATCTCCAAGTAAACCCATAAACCAGTGCAAAGCTGCACCCTTGAGAGTGGATGGAAATAGTTTCAACTTTTGCTCATCATTTGTATAGTCATAGGTTCAACATATGACAAAAAACTCAAATAAGAAAGTGTCTAGGTCTTCTGTGGTTAGGCCATGGAAATGAGGAAGGGTAGAAGGGCTTATATTTTTCATCTTAGTATCCCCATTAGTTTCCCTGATGGGTAAGGCACCCTCAACTCTCTCTCTATTTCCCTTGTCATTTCTGTTTTCAGCCATAGGTTTGGTAGGAATGGCTTATCCTTCTTCTTCTTCCCCTAAAGGTTCTTCAAATATGTCTGGTTTCTCACCTAAGGGTTCCTCTAGCTCACAGCCTCTGAAGAAGAGGGAAGGCTGGCTATTGGAAGTAGTGGGGGTATTTGGCAAACATTTCCCTAAGTTATCCCTATTCCTACGAGGCATGAAAAGAAATGTTTTTTTTTTTGTTTTGTGATTTTTTCAAACTTTGAAAGTGATTGCAAAATTGAAATTGCAGACTGAATGAAAACTAATGACTAAATGAAAAGATTAACTACTTTATTGAAATCTAACTTGCAGAATGGAAAGGAAAGAAAAGAATGCAGAATGAAAAAGAAGAAAACTAAATTACTTTTGCATAAATGAAACTAAGATCAGAATATTAGAAACAAGAAATAGAAGAAAGAAAGCAGTAATCACATAGTACTCAGACACCTCCCCAGCAACGATGCCAAAAAGTGATGAGCACTAGTATTGCAGCAAGAATGTTGCAACTCCTAGGGTTCGTAAAAACTTGGAGGTGACAGTGTTGTATACACAAGTACAAGTGATGGTTCTGCCTTTTGTCACTATTCAACTGGTGAGATACCACTAGGGTTTTCAAGCTAGAATTCTATGGATTCATAAGAAGCTTGATTGTAGATGAAAGAAAGAGAGATCTATTCTAGGAGAAAGCTTATCTACTGCAAATAAGGAAAATGACATAAATCCTATGCTAAAGACACACCCTTCTCTAACTAACTGTCGAGAAACTATGCTTTAAAAAATGCAAACCAACATGTATGAAATTCTATTATCTAAAGCATGGAAGTTCAAGACATCAAACATCACTACTATGCATGTAAAGGACTGAAATAAATCTATTTTGTTCTTTTTATTCTTTTTCTAGAAAGTTAAGTGTAAACCCTAATCTCTTTTGGTGATGTGATAGGTGGTTTGGCGATGATGGTGGATGGTTTGGAGGTTTAGGATATGATTGGGAGATTTGGGAGAACCTTGGGTGACCTATTATGGCTTCCTAGAGGTTTTCCCTCAATTTGGCCTCAAAACAGGCCACTACAGGAAAACCTACAGGATGTACTAGAAACCTAGAGGATTCTTTCTACAGGATATAGTTGAGAGAAAAACGATCGTTTCTGGAGGTGATGGAAGACTTAGGGAAGGTGGTGGATGCATGGAAAGGAGTGAGAAAATTCCTAGGATCTCTCAAAACTCAAAACCAAGGTTATGAGATGGTTGGATTCGCTCAACATGCTTGGAGGAATTTCTATGTAAAATGATGAGATTGTTGAAGGTATTGGTGAAAGTAGGGAATGATTATGGATGGATGAAGTTGGAAGGTGGTTATCTAATATGAGATCCCTTTAGATTTTTGTAGCACCTGCTCTGCATCAAACATTTATAATTGCCACAAAGGCATGTAAACAAGAAGAATTCTAACAAGCTAGAAAAGCAGAATTTAATGAACTAGCTGTCTACTTCATGCATGAAGAAAATTGTTGAACAAAATGGAATCATGGATGAGATCTACTAAAAAAATGAATATGGAAGAGATAGAAACTAAATCCTACACTTGAAAAAAATGATCAAATGTTGGTTTAAGTATAGTAAACTCTAAATCTTATGAGGAAATGGAAATTTGTCTTTTTGGGGCTGCTTAAGGATCTTTTCCTCAAATCATGATCCCTGAGGGAAGAGGTGAGGTCAAGACACCTACTGATAGCTTTTCGGTGCTCCTTTTATCTCTTCTAACCTGCTACTAAAGTAAAGCACAAATGGAAGCAAACTAATAAACAACTAATCAAATCCACAGTACTTGCAATGAAATACTTCTAGGGACAATTTAACCATGAATCTATGAAACTAATCTAAGAATAAAAATACAAGAAGAGGAGCCTTTGCTGCTAGGGTTGGGCCCTAACCCAAGAGCTTCATCCCTCTGAGTTAAATCAGTGCTAGATCAATAAAAAACTCATTTTCATTATCAAAATGGAAAATTACATCAATGTCTTCCACGAGTCTGGAACTCGAAAATAACTAGTGTTTTTACAACAAAAATTCGAATCCTAATGAGGCTCTAGGCCTCTCTACTTATACAACTGAAGTCTCCAACAACTTCCTTAAATCTATGGAGGCTCGATTCCCAAACTCAAGATGAACAAAATCTTTGTCTATCACTTGCTCGGATGCCTTTTGATCTTCATGACTTAGATGCTTGCACTCTGAGCTCGTGTGATCAATGGAGGAATATTTGAATGGGGGAGGAGTAAATGAGGTGGATTTACCTCCTACAATCTCTCTCCCTTGTCCCATTCAAGTTTCAAACCTTAGTCTTGCCAAAATTCCTTGATTTTCTCTTCCAAACCTACATTCAATGCATATTAGCCCAATAGGCATAATATATCACTTTAACTCATCTCATTAAACAAAATATAATAAAAACATGAAATAAGTTGTGAGAAGAGTTTATTTGACTAAGCTAGGAGGTGAATTAAGGCCCATATAGCTACCCAATGATGAGGCTCATCTGCATGCATGGCATGGGTCTAGCTCCGTCGGAGTAGAATATTGTAGTTATGATTAGCGTCAATGATCTCTACTTCGACGTGTACTATCTTGCCTTCGAAAGTAATGGAAAGGTTGGGAAGGATACTGAATGGTTGCAAATCACATTCGTCAAAAGCTTCCAAAGTGTTAGGGGACTAGTCTAGAGTAGGAGAACTAATTTCCTTCCAACAAGCGACAGACACGATGTAGGTAGAAGTAACTTCATCGATGACAGTCCTATGAATGGTTTTCTCATTATGGTCACCTAAATGAGAAAGGAAATATGATGAGGTAAACGCGGAATGTGTTCCAGGTCAAAACAAATGAGATTAGAGTCACCTAGATCAATACCCCCAATAGCCGACAGTAATGATTTCCGCTGAGAAGGATAGATTTGAAGGACCTCAAGAGCAGACATAGCTGATGGCACCTGAGCCAAAACTTCAACAATGTTACAATGTTGAATGGCTCGTGCATTGGGATTGTAAGAGGAATTTTGTAGCACACCTCGAGAAGGTGGTCGAATGGTGAAATCAAGATTAGGTTGCTCTATATGGAGAGGACAAGAACTGGACAGGGCAGAAGAAGAAGGGATATCTTCTTTCTCTTTCCCTACTGTCGAGGTAGGATTTTGGTAATATTTTGACCTGGTAGCCACGTTAATCGGGGTGCTCATCATGAAAACTTGTGAACTTGAGGAAGAAGATGACTGAGGCTGGTCTACCATTTGAGTCTGATGGGAAAAAAGAAGCTCTTTCAGGAGAGCAGGGGTCCCTTTGAGAAAACTACTAACTTCATACCATCTCGGACAATCCTTAGAATAGTGATCCTCCTCACAGATGAGGCATGGATACTTGGGCTTCTGTTGAGAAGCATCACCAGCAAATGAATTAGGAGGACCCTGTTTTGAGGCATCGGCTTTATCGTTGTCTTTGCCTTTCTTCTTACCTTTAGAGGATTTATCCGCTGTGGTAGACCGGATAGGGTGAACCTTTAGGGTTTTAAAAGCATCAGATGAATTGTAAGAGGAATCATTGGGAGTAGTGTTGGAGACCAACTTCTGTTTGGAAGAAGATTTTGCAGGGTTCTGAGTCACTAAACCAATTACTCCATCAACAAGAGGTGTAGTCGGAGACTTAGACATCAACAAATTAGATGATGGTCTGGGTGCATTGAGTAACACATCATATAACATGTCAGATTTTGAATAGACGAGGTCTAGATACTGGGCATGCGTGATGGCTTTTTCCTCAGTGCCGCATCCACCCATAGCAATGTCCTCAGCAATTTTGTTGATGAATGATTTGGTGAACCACTCGTTCAACAACTAATCAACACTCTCAAACTTAATCAGATGGCGCCTACATCTCCATTCATCGATGTGATCGGAGATGTGGGTCGCAGTGTCTTTCTTGAGGTACATTAGCAGATGGGTGCTAGTTTCATAGCGAACTGATAAATGGAAATGTGTGATAAAGGCCATGGCACGAGTGTTAAAGTCATGATAGGTATTTCGAGGTAGCTCAACATACCATTTGGTTGCACAACCTGTAAGAGTTCATTGGTAAAGTTGAATACGAATGAAATCATCAACGTAAGAATTCAAGGAGCACGAGATGTGATATGTCATCACATGGGCTTGTGGACCCTCTTTCACTTTTCCTTCAAACTTTGGACAATCGCTTAGAATCTTGGATGGAACTGGAGGCCAATATGGCATATGAAGAATTGGGTCATTTGTGAGTCTAGAAACATCTAGGAGTTCCAGTGTAGCCAAGAATGGCAATTGGGTATTGAAAGGCATTTGAGGTCGATAAGGGGGCCCAACTAGCAGAGCCCATCCCTGCTGGTAAGTATTTTGTCCCCACAATGGAGGATTTTGTCCATATGGCATTTGATTTTTCCCCCATTGTAGGTTACCTTGCCCATAGGGAGGATTCTGACCTTGAAAGCCTTGAAATTTTCTAGCCATAGGCTACTCATAAGAAACATATGGGTTTAAAGGCTGTTGAGCCAGCTAGCCTTGGACATATCGATTTTGCACCTAATGTCCCTGAGCATAAGGGTTTTAGACCTGTTGCCCCTAGAGGAAAGGGTTTTGAACCTGCTGCCCTTGGACGTAAGGATTCTGCACTTGCTGCCCTTGGAGATAAGGATTTTAGACTTTTTGTCCTTAGACAAAAGGAGGTTGAGCCTATTGCCCTTGGAAATGACCCTTGGACATGAGGATTTTGTGTCTGCTACTGCAGGACTTGACCCTGGCCATGCCCTTGCAAGGGTTGACCCTGTTGATATGAGTATAAGGGTTATTGTTGCCTAGGTTGACCTTGTTGCTACAAGGGTTGACCTTGCGGCTATAAAGGTTGTCCCTGTGGTTGCAGAGGTTTACTTTATGAAGGCATAGGCTGGGAGGATTACACGCATACTACAACTTGCGGCTGCATGGTTTGCTACAACTGTTGCGAGGATTTCCCCTGCAGTTGTTGCAGTTGTCCTTGCTGCGGCATCATCTGTCCTTCCTGCTACGTGGATGTCCCTTGCTGCAACGAAGGTTTCCCTTCTTGTTGGATGAGCTGTCCTTGGTGTTGCAAAGGCACTTGAACGGTTCCTGGAATGACACCTTGAAAGTTCCCAAACTGTATCTGGCCATACCCACCAGGCGCAGTGGACAGACTAGGCTAGACATAAGGTCTAGGGTGAGGGATGTACGGTGGATTAAACATTGCTTGTGAACCATATGGAACATAAGGAGGCTAGTACTGAACCTGGGCCATATTAGGCTCCTGGTACTGGATGTTACTTGACCCAGACAGACCAACAGGGTTCAGTTGTTGGTACTGGACATTGCTTGACCTAGCAGAACCAATAGGGTTTAGAATGGAACTCGAAGAGGGCAGGTTCATTCCAACCATGTGAGCTTGTGAGCTGCTCACATTGGTTGCACCAGACATCATAGAAACATTCAGACTTTGCCCCCCAGGCAAGACATCTATAGCTTTTAGTTTTGGAGTGTGTTTGAATGATCAACAAGACATCTATAGCTTGTAGCTTTCTAGTGTATGTTTGAGGTAGAATAGTGTGCTTTGGTTTGGTTTTAAACTAGAGGGAAGAGGCCTTAAAACTTCCATTGTTGGGGCTATCCATGAAGTGCTAGAAGAAGTGTGGGAACCCAGATACGTCGGAGGAGACTAGCAACGTCAAGGCATCGGTTGTAATTTCTTTCTGATTTATATGAATACAATTATTGATTGATTTCCTACATGAAGTGTTATTTTACATATTTATGGCTTAAAGTTCCTTGACCTATTAAGTAAGTTGAATTTAATATTGTATGTTATCACGTTTGCTGTTGTTATTTGTTTTCTTGTTTCAGGTATTCGAAGGAAGGAAATGGAAGATAGCTAGAGTGAGGAGACAGGATCATCACCAAGCAGAATAGAATTATAAGAGGTAGGCCCTCTTAATTGATTCTAGCTTAAGGAGATTTTCCATAGATTGTTTGTTTGTGGCTAGACCCGCTCTCTCGGGCTAGAGGAATTATTTGTGTGTGCGCTGAGAATTTACCTGCACCACAAACTTCCAACTCTAGAAGCTTTGTAATGGAAGTCTCATAGATGGTTGGGCTGGATGGAGCCAAGGAAGTCAGTTTGGGATCCTTTCCCCCATTAGGATGGAACAACTCAAGAGATAATACCTTCTCCCATGATGATAGGAACCATCTCCTATTCATCCAAGCTATATAAACCTCTATTTCCCCAAGCTAAACTAGTTTTGGTGTGAGTTTGAATGATCAACAAGACATCTACAACTTGTAGCTTTATAGTGTATGTTTGAGGGAGAATAGTGTGTTTTGGTTTGGTTTGAGACTAGAGGGAAGAGGCCTTAAAACTTCAATCGTTGGGGCTATCCATGAAGTGCTAGAAGAAGTGTCGGAACCCGAATACATCGAAGGAGATCAACAACGTCAAGGCATCGGTTGTAATCTCTTTTTGATTTATATGAATACACTTATTGATTGATTTCCTACATGCAGTGTTATTTTACATCTTTATGGCTTAATGTTCCTTGACATATTAAGTAGGTTGAATACAATATTGTATGCTATCACGTTTGTTGTTGTTGTTTGTTTGCTTGTTTCCGGTATTCGAAGGAAGGAAATGGAAGACAGCTGGAGTGAGGAGGAAGGATCATCACCAAGCGGAATAACATTCTAAGAGGTGGGCCCTCTTAATTGATTCTAGCTTAAGGAGATTTTCCATGGATTGTTTGTTTGTGGCTAGACCCGCTCTCTCGGGCTAGAGGAATTTTTTGTGTCCACACTGAGAATTTACCTACACCACAAATTGACGACCATACTGGGGATTTCTTCATGATGGGAAATCATGTTGGGTTCACTGTAGAGGTCCTTTGGGACCATGGACGGGGAGTACAGGGACAGTGACAAAATGTTGTGTAACACACCATTCCTTGGCTTTGTCCTTTGTTCTCTGGTTTGAGGGTACCTTTCCCTTGCTTCAGATTCACAGGTCCAAAGTCTTGCTTATTTTGTTTAAACTCCTACTCGATCTTGATAGTATATTGGTACAATGTGCCGAGCGAGGAGATGTCCAGGAAATCCATCTCATCCTAAATGTACCTGTGTAGGCAGTCGCGATGCTTGAGTACCAAATGTTTCTCAGAATCCTTGATACCCAACTTCATGTGAATGGTATGAAAAATATTGGTAAACTCCTGCACGGCTTGTTACCTTCCCTTCCACAGCATGGTGCACTTTATGTATTTATCCTCATAGCTCCCGATAGGGTATCACTGCATCTTTATGGCATACCAAAAGAAATTCCAAGTGGGTTTGGCTGAAAGCAGTGAGGTTTCCCTCTCATCCTTCTGCTCATAGTAGGTTTCACACCAGTCCTTGGCATGGGGAGTGGCTTTGAGAAGTGAAATTCCCAGCTGGAAAAATCATGAACAGAAAAATATCCTTCTAGCAGATTCAACCATTTACCTACGACGTCTACATCTATTTGACCTTCAAATATGGCAATGTGAAAGTTAACGTGTACCTTAAAGGGTGTGTCACTTCTAGAGTAGTTGCTGGAAGTAGATGCGGCACCCCTAGGTAGCCGTAGAAGGATCTAGGAAAAGTTGTCCCTCTTTGTGTTCCTTTGTCACTCGAGGGCTTCTTCGAGCAAGATTTTCATAGAATCTCCTACCCACTCATCTTTCTTTTCTTCCACCATGGGAGGTCATCAGGATTTTTGAGGCTAATCTTGCAAAGGTTCGACCAGTTCAAGCCCTAACTCCTTATATCGTGACCTCACTAGGGACATGCAAAGAAAAATAGAGAAAGAGAAGACTGCTCTGATACCACTGATCTGAATTTAAATAGGAATGCAACAAATTACCAATATAACCATACACGTAGAGATGTAGCAGAATTAAAACTTCATTTCATTAATATCAAAGAACTGAAATATGCTTGCATACAGAATGGAAATACTAGCTCGAGAAATGGTATCTTATCTCTAAGAATATATGTGGCGGCTACATGCCTCTGAGCTATGTTACAATGAGGCTCAAAAGCCTATTTATCATTGAGAAACAATGGAAAACCCTAGACATCTAAAAACCTAACCCTAGGAGATGAAGCGCAAAAACTATGGGCCCCGTTTGGGTAAATTGGTCCATCAACTTCCTGGGGTCGTAACTTTGGCAAATGATCTTTGTTTGACATGCAAAATACCTCATTAGTAATATCTATTTGAGGACTACAACTTTTGAGGGGCCAACAATAGTCAATGACTAATGTTGGCCCCAGTTTTCTAAAAAAAATTCGTTTAGGGCCTCAAAACAACTCGGGAAGTTGAGGACCCGAAAAAATGCCAAAAATCCTAAATTATGATATAATTAAGAAAACTGAAAAAATGAAAGAGACAATGGTGGGGATCCAAGTGGAATAGATAGGTGGCCACCCTCATCCACCTGGATCAAGATCCATCTTGGTGAAATAAATTTCTCTATGTAATTCATCCAATAATTCATCACTGACATGAATTGGAAATTTATCTTTAATAGTGAACTTGTTGAGCTCTCAATAATACAGATACATCCTTCTTGTGCACCAATACTACTAGAGAAAATAAATAAATTTATCTAGGTTGAATTATACATGCCTCTAGCATTTCTAAAACCATACGTTCAATTTCACTCTTCTAAGAATAGGTTTATCTGTAAGGTCTGATATTTGGAGGAACACTTTCTAGAATCAAGTGAATAGCATGATCATGATTATGATAGGTGGGAGACGTTTGGGAGTCTCAAATAATTTGGAATGATTGCCAAGGACTCTTTGGATATTTTAGAAATGGATGAATTAGATGTTTGAACATCTAGTGAGCATAATGGTGCAATTACCTCTAATTGTTCCTTTGTCAAAAGAATTATCATGCCATTAGAGCTAATTATTTTCCCAAGTTTCCCTATAATACCCCTCAATTCAATTTCCTTTCCTTCCCATAAAAATTTCAAGAAAATTTCTTGAAAATTAAGATCTATCATCCCCAAAGATTGTAAACATTAGACTCCTAATACAATATCAGCACCACCCGTTGCAATGGAAAGCATTGGACTATTCAATACATACTCCACCATTGCTAGATTGATATTATGGCACTTCCCTGAGCAATTTATAGTTCCTCCATCTATAACCATCACTTGACACTTTTGTATTGGATAGAAATCAATTCAAATCCTTAGTTATCTCACAATAAATAAAATGATGGGTACTACCTAAATCAATCAAATTACCTTTTCTTCTTGATATAGCATTCTATTTTGAGAGATTGAGTAGTGGTAATTCCGGCCAATGAATTACAGGATATGGTCAAAATTATTTCTTATTTTTCAACCCCTACAGTTTTTTCTTGGTGTGTATCTTCTTTTTTTGATGTTTCTTATTCCTTTTCTTCCACCTCTTCACAATCTATGAAAAACAGTTTCTTCTCAGAACACTTATGACCTTTAGTGTATTTTCTATCACAACTGTAACAAATCTCTTTTGCTCTTTTTTCCTCCAGTTGTTGTGGTGTCAACTTTTTAGGTTCTGGGAGGCTACGAGTAGAAACACTTCCTTCTTTATAGTTGTGGTTGGTATGTAGAAATTTATTGTAGATTCAAACTGCAGATTGTAATATGCTAAAACTATTGATTTGAATCTACTCTACTCATCAGTAGAAATAATAAATGATCGATGAAATCATGAAGCATATAACAGAAAGAATTCATCAAACATAACACAATGATTTTCTATGGAAAGACACAACTAAAAACCCCTGCTATTTGTATATTTTATTAATCAGAAAATATGAGAAGATTACAATGCTTTTCTCAAGCTCGAGCAACCTCTACCCAAAAAAAATTAAGCCAATACTTAGCCAATTTTGTTCTTTCCAAGGTCCTATTTCTTTACGTTGTTCCCTTGGGAATTAGCCCATATTTAATTGGGAAATTCCACAATTATGAATTCTGCAATCCTCATAGGCTTTCCTCTGATTTCATGCACCACCTATACAATTCGGGTGATTATACAATTGATCATACACTATCCCTTAACTGCAATCTCAACTAGGTCTTTCTTTGATCTGACATGCATGAGTTAATTATGAGTGAATATTCAATTTATTAATCACTGCAAGCTACAGCCCACTACTATAGGTTACACCCCACTGCACTTAGTTACACCCCACTACCGTAAGTCACACACCACTGCAGTAAGTTACACCCCACTACAGTAAGTTACACCCCATTGTTGTTGGTTACACCTCACTACTAGATCTCCCACTAATTCCTTCATCAGTTGGAACTAGTTTAACTAAATTTAACTCAATTGGACTGAATTAAATAATTAGAACTCAAAATAAACTCAACTAGTGCTCCTAATTGTAGGAGACACTCTACTTGACTCTAGTTAGACCCCCAACTCGAATTAGATGAGCTAACTAAGTCAAATTAACTTAGTTAACTATTACAAGTCATGAGATGTGAAATTACAATTTAATTCCTAATTTAATTCAAGGAAAAACTAAATTAGGATTTTCTTTTTGAATTTTCAACACTCCCTCTCAACAAGAAATGGATTATCTGCTACCTGATCCTGCCTCTATGAAACTCAAATTTTCATATTGAAAATTCCTTTGTCAAAATATTTGCATCTTTCTCCTCTATAGGAATGTACTCCAACAACATGATTCTCCTTTACACACAATCTCCTAAAAGGTGATATCGGATGTCGATATGCTTGGACCGATCATGAAAAACTATATTCTCAGAGAGTTTGATACAACTCTGATTTTCATAGTAAATCATTGTAGGATCCATCTGTTGAACAAATAACCCAACAAGGATCTTCCTCATCCAGATAGCCTCATGAGTTGCTTGACTAGAAGTCATGTACTCTATTTCTGCCGAACTGAATGCAACTAATATTTTCTTCCTATTGTACCAAGAAACTACTGTTGACCCAATACTAAAGATTCTCCCTAATTTTCTCTACCTATCAGATGGAATCCCTACCCTATCTGCATCTGTGAAGCCTTGAAGCTTCACTCCCTTTGTTTGTTTATACCAAAGAAAACACTGAGTGGTGCCTCTCAAGTATCTCAACACATGCTTAGTTTCCTTCCAATAGAGTTTGGTTTACTTAAAAATGGCTTGAATAATCTGGGAAAATGAAAAACACATGTTTGGTTGTGTGTTCACCAAATACATAAGTGAACTCATAAGTTGTCTATAAATAGTAGCCTCCACCACTTCATCTGAAGTAGCATCTTCCTTCCTCTAATTACCTTCTAGAGGAGTCTCCATGGGTTTTCTTCTCTCCATGTGGAACTTCTTCAGTATTCCGTTGGTATACTTGCCATGAGAGACAAATAGTTCCCCAACTCCTTTCCATACTTCCATACCAAGAAAGTAATGCATGAGCCCTAGGTCCTTCATATCTAATTCTCTTGTAAGATACTATTTGCAATATTTTATCATCTTCTCATCACTTATTAGAATCAAATCATCAACATATATACCATAATCAACAATTTACCTTCAACCACAGTATGGTAAAGGTTCACATCTACTTCACTTTTGGTGAAGCCCAACCCAATGAAATAGTTGTCAATCCTGGTGTACCAAGAACGGGGTGTTTTTTTATTTGGCCATACAGTTCTTGCTTGAGTATGCACACATGCAACTCTCTATTGAAGATCTCAAATCCTTCCAACTACTCAATATACATCTCTTCCTCAATCATACCATTAAGGAATGTTGTCTTCACATCCATCTGATGTATCTTCCATCCCATTTGTGCTTACAGTGCTATAATAGATCTGATTGAAGAGTACCTTGCTATTGGAGCAACGGTTTCATTGTAATCAATTCCCTCCACCTGAGAGAATCCTCTGGCCATAAATTTGGCCTTTTGTTTCTCCACACTCCCATTTGTTGCTTACTTTTCCTTCTAAATCCATCTGCAACTCACAACTGACTTGTCTGTTGGTCTTGGGACCACTTCCCAATCACTATTTCTGATAATGGATTCATACTCCTCAACCATGGAATCAACCCATAATAGTTGTTGCACCGCTTCCTCGAATGAGGACGGCTCAACTTCTACACTCTCGCTCATCAGAGCCATGTATTAAGTGTACAAATCCGCTGACCTCCTTTGCCTGCACTGTGATGTGGGTGCTCCCACATTCTCTCTAACATATTGCATCAATTTTTCAGCCTCTCTGGTGTGCTTCCTTCCATCTCTGGAAGTCTCTGCATGAGTGAGCGCTTCCACTCTCTGCTCCTCTGCATGTGGCTACTCCACATCATCCTGAAGTTCCTCCTTTGGAACTAAAAGCTCCTCATTTGCATGTAATTGAAGATCCCTCTAGAGGTAACATCTTATGGACTTCTCTTCATCGAACTTCACATCTCTACGAACCATTTTCATCCTGTTGGATGGGAGGTACACCCAATAGTTGTGAGGTGTATCAGTGTACCCCAAAAATATGCCCAGCTAAATTGTTGGCCCTAACTTTTTCCATGCATCCTTGGGAACATGACAGTAGACTGATGAACCAAATATCTTGAAGTGTACCACATCTGGTTTCTTACCTGAAAAAAACTTATTCTAGTGTACTCATCCCGAGAATTCGATGAGGATTTATGTTCTACAAATAAATGGTTGTTTTGCATGCTTCATCCCACAAGTGCAACGGTAAGCCTTGATCATGTAACATCATCCATGCAACTCCCACAATACTTGTGTTATTCCCTTTAGCCACCCCATTCTATTGTGGGTTATGAGGTTCTATTAACTCTTGTCGAATGCGTTCTAATGCATAGAAGTTCTTGAATTCATTTACCTATAATAAACAATTTATCTTTAACAACAATATGGTAAAGGTTCACATCTGATTCACTTTTGATGAAGCCCAAACCAATGAAATAGTTGTCAATGTTGGTGTACCGAGCACAGGGTGCTTGTTTTAGTCCATACAATGCTTGCTTGAGTCTGCACACATGCGACTCTATGTTAAAGGTATAAAATCCTTTTGGATGCTCAATATACACCTCTTCCTCAATCATATCATTGAGGAATGTTTTCTTCACATCCATCTGATGTATATTCCATCACATCTGCTCTAACAGTGATAGAATATATTTGATTGAAGAATACATTGCTACTGGAGAAAAGGTCTCATCGTAATCAATTCTTTCCATATGGAAGAATCCTTTGGCCACAAATATGGCCTTTTGTTTCTCCACACTCCCATCTACTGCTTGCGTTACCTTGTAAATCCATCTGGAACTCACCACTAACTTTTCTGTTGGTCTTGGGACCACTTCCCAAACACTTTTTCTGATAATGGAGTCATACTCCTCAACCATAGCATCAACCCATACTAGTTGTTGCACTACTTCCTCGAATGAAGATGGCTCAATTATAACACCCTCCTCCCACATCTACCTAAGAAACTGGCCAGTCGAGGTAAACATGTGACGAGAGGCCACTGCGATATGATTTGACCTCCTATGTGATGTTAAGGAAGTGGAACTGACGGAAACACACCATACGGACATTCAACATTAGCATTAGGACCCTGAGGAACCAACCCAACCTTTATGTCAACCAGCCCCTGGGTCCCACTGACATTTTGGACCACTTGACCCCCAAACACTCCTGTTATCACCCTAATTTTTTTTTAACTTTCGAAAGTTTGCCTTGTTTCTAGTTATGGTCTTATAATAAGTTTTGAGTCATCGCGTGCTTAAAGGGATAAATGATAGGATTAGAGTCTCAATAGTGTCATTCTCATTTCCAAACCCTTTTTTTAGTCATGGTGTTAAAGCGTCTCTAGGTCATTTCATGCTTAAAGGGTTAGGTCATAGGGTTAGAAGTCTTTAAGGTCATATTTCATTTCCAAACAAAGTTTAACAACCTTATTCCATGTCTTAGAAGTCTCACCTTGTGTTTAGAAGTCATATATAAAGTCATTTTGAAATTTTTTTGAAATTAGCTACGAATCTGTTTTCGTAGCGCAGACAGTGTAAAAAACCTGTTTTGCGCTACGAAATCATTGAAGCAGTGTTTTCCAGCAAAAAAAACTCTATTTTCTGTTTTAACTAGTCAACTTCCAGGGGGTTTTTTGAGCAACTAAAAGCATATTTTGGAAAAATTAAAGAGGTTCTTCTTCCTAACATACATATCTAAACAAACCTCTTTCATCTTCTTCAAATTCATTATGAGCCGAGATAAGTTGATGACTCAACTTGCGCTACAAAATGGCTGAAAGTCAATGAGAGAAACATTCTACTTTCTGGTTTTAGTAGTCTTTTTCAAGATCCATTTCCAGCTACATGCAAAAGTATTTTGGAATTATGAAGGACATTTCTCTTCATAAAATCTCCAGATATAATAACCTATCTCACTTGTTTCATAAGTGTTACCAGTTGGGAGATGCAAGGCTTTCTTTGAAGCCATATTTTCAGAAATAAGAATTTTCTAGTTTACACCTGATATTCAAAGACATTTTTTGGGTAGTAGGAGAAGTATTACAAAGAACAAAGAGAGGTTTTTGTTCAGCACAAAGTGGCATAAAAAAGCCTCCTTCATTTTTGCAAAATAATTTTTTTATGAGGAGACAAAAGCTCTGTACCAACACCTATGTTTCAGCCAAAACAGAACAGTAAGTTACAATTTCTTGATGTAGTTTTGTTGAGGAGAAGGATTTTATTTCTTGAAAGTATTTCAAAGATGATCTATGTTGATTATTAAATCCTATAGATATCATGGAAAAAGTGAAAGAAGTTTTGAAGACTGAAATTTTTGAAAAGAGCTGTGTAAAAGACATACACAGCAGTTTCGTAGCGCGCTACGAAACTGCTGTAGGTGCAGTTTTTGAGCAGCCAGATCAGCTCTCATTATACTCCTTCAAGGGCTTGATTTTCATACAGGTGGAAGAGAAAAGTTCTATGGAAGTGATAACACATATCACTTGTCTCAAAAGGTCAATTTGGTCAGCAAATGGATTCAAAAAGCATCAATGAAGGTTAAATCTTAAATGCAGGAAACAGGTTCCTGGTTTTCAGGACAAATAAGGGATGAGTCAACAGAATCTAACAACAAGGTCAAAGGTTTCATCAAATTCAAATTTATGGAGTTATAGGTGTCAAATATAATGTTTAATTCCTAGATAATAGTCATAATAAGGAGTTTTTCTCCTAATTGTATTAGGACTTTAAGACAGTCAGTTAATTGTTACTTGTAATTAATAGTCTATTTTATGGTTAGAATAGGTTTCAAGCTAGGAAATTCAAATTCCCCTCAAGTTGGATCAAGGAATCCAAGATTTTAATGATAACTCTATAAAAGACAAGAGCTGAAATTCCTTAAGGGTTGGAAAATGTTATAGAAAAAGACTACTTTTGTAAATGTAGTGGAGGGACTGATATATACAGAAGCGGTTTAACTTTTCTGAATCTGAGATTCTTAATGTACTTCAGTGAGATTTATCTTTTATCTTTGATATGTTTTGCTTCCATAGTATTAATTCTTATTACTCAGAATTCATGGAGGAACATGCTCTGACTTCCTTTAAGTGTTAAACTATGGTGACTTGAGTTCTTGGGTCCTATCTTTGGATGTTTTTCTTCAATGTTTTAATACTTATTACTCAGAATTCATGGTTACTCATGCTCTAACTTCCCTTAAGTATTAAAGTCTGATGAATCACTTTTAATACTTTCCTTTTGAATACCTTGATGTGTCATTACTCATAATTCATGCCCACATGCTTTAACTTCTATGAACTTCAAGTTATTGAGACTTTCCTGAATGTGTTACTCTTTCATTGAAGTATATACAAGCCTCAGTTTTATAAGAAGAGCTATGTGTTATCCTTATCTCTATCACTAACTCCATAGCCCAATGGTAGCAAGTATCCATCTTTCAACCTATAAACATATAAAATCACAAACCATAGAGTTAACCATCTATCTATATCTTTAATCAATATCATTAACCCTTTGAGAGAGCCCTCTCAGACTGAGGAGGCTAAGCCTTAGCTAAAATATTGGTTTGAAATAGTTACACTAAGATAGTCTAATCAGCAGCCTATTAGGGTCCTATTTTGGTGATAACGACTCCCATGCTATAGGCTTGCCAATGTCCTAAAGAATCTGGATGCTCCCATGGTATAGGCATGCCAACTTCCAAGGACTACTTTTCTTAGTGTTGTGCCAGTGTCCCCGATATTTGAGCCACTTTTTCAGGTCCAGAACCCAGGTGACTACCCAAAATTGAATGACACCTTCATAATAGTAAAATAACAGGGAAATGACAGTACAAATGCAATTACTTGAATAAGACCTTAACTAGACCCCTACTAGCCATGATTGGAATTTCATCAAACATATCATGAATGTGCAATCTACAAGTGTAAATAACATATCTGAGCATAGGGGTCTCATACTTACCTCAGAACCATTAAGAAACATTGATGCCTCAACACATTAATTGCCATTTCATCCATTGGGTCATAGATTTATTATTCGTTTAGTTACAAGTAAAAACATGATGAGATCTATACACAACTATTGTCATAAAACATAAACATAACTAGCATAATAACAACAGAAATAATAAGGAAATCATAGACATATAGGCCACATATAAGCCAGTATAATACTCATATAAATACAAGGAGAAATAACCTCATACTAATGATGAAAAATCCAAACCCGGGATGGGATTCCACATTCCACCTGATCATAGAATGGTTGAGCCAAATCTCTCTACAACCATTCACCACGTGCCATATTCCGAGCATGAATGTGGGATCTCATAAAACACATCAATCCAAAACCATCCAAGGCTTCCAAAGGCCATCCACCTCAACCCATTAAACAATGATTCCACCTCACAGTCGTACATCACAAAACCATCATCAGGTTGGTCTTTATCCAAGCCTTCCAGGGCTGCAGAGCATTTGTTCCAACCAAGGCTCCAAGACTAGTAACTCAACCCACAATTGTCATCGGGCTCTAGAGTGTTTGTCCAACCGAGGCTCCGGGACTAGTAAATCAACCCACCAAGGGTTCTAGAGTGTTTTTCCAACCAAGTTTACTGGACTAGTAACTCAACCCAAGTTGTTACAAGGCTCCAGAGCATTTGTCCAACCAAGGCTCCAGGAACTAGTAACTCAACCCAAGCTAAGGAAACATGAGAACCAATCAAAACAAAACAAGGAAATAAACCCACAATCTCCATGGCTATCCAAGAAATGGAAAGGCTAGGAAATCCACTATCAATCTAGGCAATCTTCCATGCCAGTGATAGATCACGACTAATAAACCACGTGCGTATGTCATGCATGCCAAAACTAGTGAGGAAAACATACATGCAACTCGGTACCTACAAGCCAAATCCATTGTAGTTTCTGATCCCGATGTCCTCTTGCACTTTCTTGATCTTCCTTTGCCTTCTTGCTCCAAAAATCCAAGTGTGCCACACCCTCCAAGAGTGCTCCAAGAAAACTCTAAGTATCCAAGAGTATGAGAGAGAGAGAATAATGAGAGAGCTCCAAAACTGAACTGAGAAAAGGTTACCAATAGATCCTCATAAGCCTTTTTATGAATGAGGCCTCAATTTTCTTCATTTTCCATTATTTTCTTTCAATTTCCTCCTCAGATGCAACATGTGACCTTTCACCTCCCTTTTTTCCTAATTTCCACTATTTTCATCAATAAATGTGCCATAAATTCCATTTGCCTTTCCAAATCCTTGGCCATTTCCTTTGTTAATTTCCTTAGCCATTAATAACCAAATGAACACCCACACTAGGATGTCTTGCCCAACATTTAGCTTGGAATAAGTGTCCCCTCAACCGTGCTTATTATTTTTCCTTTATTAACTCTTTTTACATGGAATTTTCACTAGGGTTGTTACACAACCTTCCCCCTTGGGAGAACACCATCCTCAGTGTTCAACAACACCTATAACCACAAGAATAATGTAAGAAAAACATATTTTTTATGGAGCTTTATAACTTAGCTCGTTGCAGTTTTTGGTGTCCAGGTAGGGGTGATTTATCTACCTTATTCCGACATTAATCTTATCAATCCGGGTGCGTATCCTTTCAAGGCAATGCGCAAGGTATATGCAAGGGCTGACGCGTAATATTTCCCAACCAAGGGTTCATGGTTTAAGATTCAAAACATAAATGAAAGATTAACAATTTATAGAACTGCAGAAATATTCATAAACAGTAAAGAACTATAACATCAACATAATCTGATAAATCACACACACACAAAGATGCAACATCTGATTAGAAGAGCGGGCCCAGCTCTTTGATCAAGGTTGTGTTAGCCACGAAAATAATTAGAACAACAAAATGAATTATCTTTTATTACTCGGTAATAGATGTTTACAATACTGACGGGTGAACCCCCATTCACAGGATCAACTTGCATTTTATACACAGTGAGGGAGATTAACAGATCTCCCAAAAACATAGCAACTGCACATACAAAGATATACATTGGTTGGAACAGTATCAGCCTCAGATGTCTAAGATAGCAAGAAGGCCTAAGAATAGTTCAAGGAACCTGTTCCCCGAGCTATGCAACCTCCTTCTGGCCAGTCGTTGCTAGATCTATTGCAATGCGCTGGAGTGAGGATTGTTGTGCTATGGTCAAACACACAATTAAGTACCACAAATAGATAGACTCCGTGCGTATTATTTAATTAATTAAAATATAACAATTGGACAAGTAAGGGGGAATTTACCTTGTAAGTTTAACATAACAGCATAGGTAAATCAGTGCAAAAGGGTCAAAAAGGGTAGTGGAAATGGGCAGAAAGATGGCCTGATTTGGTACCCAACATCTCCCCCCAACCAGCCTACTGCATGTCCTCATGCAGTCTGCCACCCTCGCAAATCTAGGTTCCATAGACTGTATGTTTCATGAAGTTGGGCAAGGTCATATTCCATGGCCATTTTTGTCCCCAAAACTTTAAATTCGTCTGAAAGGACAACTTCCTTCCACTAATCCGCCGGGACATAATAAGCTGGAGTATAATTTTCGATAGGCAACCAGAGAACAGGAAACTGAAACCGGAGCCCCATCCACCGAGACCCACATGTCTAGACACATGCCACATACCTGGGCACCCTAGTAAGTACTCGTGCAAAATTTGGTGCCCGGAAAGGTTCTCTGTTCCGGATGGTTGTTGGTGACATCATCCACCTCCTCTGACAATAACTAAGGGCTTCTTTTTGAAATGTGGTGAGTTGCTTGACACAAAGATTAAGAAACCATCTTTGTGTCCTCACCATTCTATCTCTGTTTCCCCTAATCCCTAGAAAGGTGTTGTGCTTATTGAACATTGTGTCTGACCTCTCATGTTCCCCTCTTACTATAAATGGCTTTGTAACTTGATTAGATTCAAAAGTGTTACTAGCCTTCTACCAGTGAATCTGATTAAAAGCGTAAGAGGTGAGGGCCATTAAATGAATGTCCCCCACATACGAGACGGGGTTAAAATCTCTGTCCAGCCGCAATAAGTACACGTGCAAGTAAAACTCACACATCAGATGTTGCATTGGTACATCATGACTCCTCAAAATCTGGAGGAATTGCACACCATCCTCCATCTCATGGCTGATCTCATTCTTAATACTTTCCATGCAAAATAAAAGGAAACATTCATGCAAAAATAAGGAATAACAAGAAGCAAGGGGATGACATGCCATGACCTCTTGCACCAGATTGAACATTTGCTCCTTGTCGGCCTTCAACTCTGCCACTTTCTTCTCCAGCTGCTCCATCTTGAGTTGTTGTTTCGCATGCCGTAACCTCATAATATCTATGCGCTCCACATATCCAAAAATTGTTGTGGAGGCCCTTTCCTCAGTCCTTCTGATCTCATTTTTATATTGGGCCGCAGTAGATTTCCAGGACTAAATTTCAGCTGTTAAGGCATACTCCTGATCTTCAAACAGTTGGTCGATCGGGTCTATCTGAGTGTCAGCAGAGGTCATGACTATCCGGTCTACTTGGGTTTTTGCGTCAACTCTGATATTTTTAGCCTTTCTAGCTTGTCGTTTGTGCTTCTTTAATTGTTTTTGCATTCTGTGCACCCTCTTTCTTAGTTTCCTTACTTCCATTTTGAGCTGCATTGTTTCCTTGAACTGCAGCTGATACTTTTGTTTCATTGGAAGCCTTCGTTGTTCACACAGTTCTATCCACTCTTGCTTAACTAATATTTCCTCAACTGGAGGTAAATCCCTCAAAACATCTTCTGCTATGTTGACTGGGGGATTTTCCTTCCCTACTTGCTCTTCTCCACTTATTTCATGCCCAACAGCCCCCTCGCCTGACTGTACCATTGGCTCAGTCGTTAGGACCGTTTCACTTGGTCCCCCTCCTTTTCGCTAACAACGATCTCCTCTTCATGCACATGCACCGCAACTGGCGATGTGCTGGCGAGATATTCTCCTGTTGCTATGTCTGCTAGGATTCTTCCCATTTCTCCAGCCTCCTGACTTTCTTTTCTCCTCTCCTACTCCAAGGCACCTGCCACCTGAGTGGCTTCCACTCTATAACAAATTCATAGCCACCAGAATTGCAAAATCTTATTTTTCTCCCCATCGAGGGGAACGAGTTACCCTCGCTCCTCTTGGAATTGAGGTGAAGAGGGGGAACTGGGGTGCATCTTCCACGTTTGGCCCCGAAGTTGATGCTGGTTCTTGTGGTTCAGTGTCAACTTCACACCCTGGTTCTTCTATTGCTTCCTCAATGGGTCCCAAAGTCTCCTCAACTCTGGGCCCTTCTTGTCTTTGTCCTTACTCTTCTCTAAGTTCCATGTTCAGCATGGTCACAACCTCCTCTTCAACCGGATTGTCCTCCTCCATTATCTCCATGGTGGCAGGAGACCCCTGTGGGGTTCCTTCGGTCACCATATCAACTGCTTCACCCACGCTGGCCTGTTGTGGGTCTGCTCCCGTGACTACCATAGCATCCACTTGCTCTGTTAATTCCATCGGTGAAGCTGGTTCTTGTGGTACAGCCTCATTAATGGTACTAGTGGGCCTTTCTACATCGGCCCCTATATCTACCATTGCCTCCATACTTTCTGCTTGATCTTGGGGAGCTACCTCATCCCGAAATTCCTTTGTTTCCATCTCCATTTCCTCTGGTTCCTCCTGATTGACATAGTCATCTTCCACAGGATCCTCCTCCATAGCTTCGAATTCTTCTGCCCTAGCGGCCATAGCAGTTGCTATTTGTTCCTCTGTGGAGTCCTGAAACACCTCCCATGGAAACAGAATCTATCCAATGGCGTTCATTATTAGTAGCTGAACCAACCCATGATGAGTGATGACTGCCAATACCTGTCGAGCCCCATGAGTCGAATGTGCCATTAGATGAAGGCTCCTTAGTAGGAAGTAGGGCACATTCATGGAGAAAGCTTCTGCCTGTGGAAATCGCAGGTGAGCTAGTATGCGGAGGTGGTATTTGAAGATTGTGGAGTATCTACCCTCGCACGTCATATATTTTATGACGAATTCTGCTACTTCTCCCCATGGATATGGTAGCGAATTTTTGTCATACCCCCTGCCTTTCTATGCTATACTCTCTCCGGCTTGAAGGAAGGCCTCAGGGAATTCTGGAAGGTTAGTTCTTCTCACAAACCATCGTTCCCCAACTTGAAGAAGTCCACTGACTTCCGCAATGATTTCTTCTGTTACGGGGATCTCCATTCCGCGAACTCGCGAGCATTCTTCTCCCAAGTTCAATGCAAATTCGACTGTCAATTCTTCATTAAACCCCCTAAACCTGTTGAAATACACATCCCATCCTACGTTTTGGAAAATCTACCATACCTCCCAATTATTCTGAACTGCCCTTGTGTTTTCAACTTCATGTCGAATTGATCGGCCACCCATCGTTGCGAAGGCAGAATCAGTACGTCGACTACAGTTGGTCGACAACAGGTCTCCAAACCATTGGAGATAGAAATAACGTCATGGTTGATTTGAGAAGGATCAGACAAACAGTACTGGTACGTATGGGAGTAATGGAAAGTCCAGTACTGGTACTTTTGGAAACAATGGCAAGTTAAGATGGTACTGTGGTGTGTTCTGAAAATTAAATGCGGTGTGTGGGGAAAATGACTGATATGACTTGGTGCGTACGAATCTGCATCCCAACGTTTTTAAAAATATGATTACGGAGTACCGAAATCATTATATTCGGTTGAGCAGGATTTATGTGCACTAAATGTTTTTTCGTTGTACACCATCATTTCTTATGATGGTCCCCCCCCAACTTAATGATAGCCATCCTCGACACATTTAATTGTCCTTTTTGAATATTTAATTAAATCCATAAAATGACAGAGACATACCTACAGACTTACCTGATGGAGTGACAACACAGCCTGGAGCAGCAACTATGAGTAGCAGCAACAGTGAGTAACAGTAGCTCTAAAGTAGTGGCAACAATGAGTAATGACAACAGTGAGTAACAACTATTCTGAAGTAGTGGAAATAGTGAATAGCAGCAACAATGAGTAACAACAGTTGTGGAGTAACAACAGTTATGGTGTAATGGTAGTTACGGAGTAATAGAAGCTACGGTGTAATGGCAATTGCTGAGTAATAGCAACTACAGTGTAACAGCAGTTACGGAGTAACAATAGCTACGATGTAATGGTAGTTGCGAAGTAACAGCAGCTACGGTGTAATAGTAGTTGCGGAGTAACAGCAGCTACGGTGTAACGACAGTTACGGAGTAACAGCCTTAGCAAAGTAACAGCAGCTACGGTGTAACGACAGTTGCGGAGTAACAGCAGCTACGGTGTAATGGCAGTTGCGAAGTAACAACAACTACGATGTAACAGAAGTTACGGAGTAACAGCAGCTACGGTGTTACGGTAGTTGCAGAGTAACAGCAGCTACGATGTAACGACAGTTACGGAGTAACAACGCCGGTGAAGTAATAGCAGCTACAATGTAATGGCAGTTGCGGAGTAACAACAACTAGGTGTAACGGTAGTTGCAGAGTAACATAAGCTATGGTGTAATAGGTCTTAATGATTGATAAAGTGATAGCGCCGGGTGTTACATTTCTCCTCGCCATATTTCTCTATTGTTCCTGCAAAAGATAAACAAATAAACAGCAATATATATTATTTATTTTTATTATTATTTTGTTTTTTTTTTCTTTTTTTTAGAGAAGAGTGAGGGTGTCTTGTTTTCCAATGACCATTAAATCAGATGAAGCAGAAAGATTTTTAACAAAAGCATCTTTAGAGGCTGGATGATGATATAATTTAAGACGGTGTCTGTTTACTAGGAAGGAAGTATGGTTTTCATCTATTGTACTTAGTCTAACTGTTCCATTGTCGAACACTGCATCTACTTGATATGGGCCCATCCAGCGAGTGCAGAGCTTGCCTTTGAAATCCTTAAACCTGGAGTCATACAATAACGCCCAGTCCCCCACCTGAAACACCTTAGTTTTGATGAATTTATTGTGCCATTTCATTCTCTGTTATTGAACAACAGTAGTTTTCTAGACAGCCACTGCTCGAATCTCATCCAACTCATTCAGCTATTCCAATCGGTGTTTCTGGGCTTCTGATAAATCTAGACCTACTTCCAGAGCTGTTCTGAGTGTACTAATCTCAAATTCCACTGGAAACAAGGGGGATTTTCCATAGACTAATTCATATGGAGAAAACCCTGTTGTATTCTGCCATGTTGTTCTATATGCCCATAGAGCTTCTGGAAGTTTCTGTGCCCAATCCCGGCAATGGCTTGCTACTATCTTTGTCAAGATATTTTCCAATACCTTATTTGTGCTTTCTACCTGTCCATTCGCCTGGGGATGATAGGGGGTTGTCACTCTATGTTTGACCCCATATTTCTGCATTAGATTTTCTATCATATGAGATGTAAACTATGATCCACCGTCTGATACAATTTCTCTTGGAGTCCTGTACCTGGAAAATATCTCTTCAAAAAGGAATTCTGCCACGACTTGCTTTGTTGCTCTTGTGACCACCCTAGATTCCACTCATTTAGTTACATAGTCGGTGTAGACCAAGATGTAAGCCTTCTAATGTGAAGGTGGGTTGAAGGGACCAACGAAATCAATAGCCCATTTCTGGAATGGTTCAAGAACTATCTGGGGTTGTAGGGGAATTTCATCTGCTTTCCCAGGTTGTCCCATCTGTTTACAACTATCACACCTCCACACGTAATCCCGAGTGTCACGAAAGATGGAGGGCCAGTAATATCCCATTTGCAGCACTTTATGACCTGTTCTTTTTTCTGCAAAGTGTCCCCCATAGGGTCCGCCGTGTGCAGCTTTTAATATCTCGAAAATATCATCTCCTACTACACAATGCTGAATCTACTGATCCACTCCCATATGGAAGAGATATCCTACCATCCATGAATATCGGGTACTCTGGTGAATGATCTTCCTTTGCTCCTTATAGGACAGGTGACGAGGCACTTTACTTGTAGCAAGATAATTAGCAATATCTGCATACCACGAAGTGTTAGCAGAAACTGCAAAAAGATGCTCATCTGGAAAATCATCTTCAATTGGTGTTTCCTTACCATCACGTTCTATCCTAGATAAAAAATCTGCAACCACATTGTCTCTCCCTAGTTTATCTACTATAGTGATATCAAATTCTTGTAGTAGAAACAACCATCTTGTAATTCAACCAGGGTTAATAGGTTTATTCATTAAATACCTGATGGTTGCATGATCGGTGTGCACAAAAGTAGGATACCCAGTAATGTAGTGCCGAAACTTGTTGAGGGCATAAACGACAACAAGAAATTTTTTCTCAGCCACTGTGTAGTTTAATTCAGCAGAAGCCAAATTTTTACTAACATAGTAGACTGCGTATGGTACTTTATCCTCTTGTTGCCCCAATACTGCACCAATTGCTGTCTAAGAGGCATCCGTATGAATGTGGAAAGGTAATGCCCAGTTAGGTTGTCTAAGGATTGGAGCACTACAAACTAACTCTTTAATTTTTGTAAACGCTGCATCATAGTCTTTTGTCCACACAAATTTTGAATCTTTCGTTAATAATTGAAACATTGGGTGTGCTACTTTTGCAAAATTTTATATGAAACATCTATAATAACCAACAAAACCAATGAAACTACGTACCAGTGTGACCGTTTTAGGTGTTGGGAAGTGTAGAATTACCTGTATCTTTGCTGGATCCATCCTGATTCCTTCAGCTGAGAGCAAATGTCCTAGAACAATTCCCTCTTCCATCATCATGTGACATTTCACTATACTCAGAGAGACACGCGCTTGTATACACCTTGCGAGAACTTTTTCTAGATTTTTCAATCCCACCATGAATGAGTCCCCATATGGAGTAAATTCATCCATATAGATCTCAACACTGTCATTTATCAAGTCAGAGAAGATTCCCAGAATTTCCCTTTGGAATGTTGCAGGAGCATTACACAGGCCAAAAGGAAGGACCCGGTATGCAAATATCCCCTAGGGGCATGTGAACATGGTCTTGTCCTAGTCCTTCGGAGCAATCTGGCTCTGGTTATATCCACTAAACCCATCCAGAAAAGAGAAATACTTCTTACTAGCCAATGTGTCCAACACTTGATCAATAAACGGCAAGGGAAAGTGGTCTTTCTGCGTCGCCTTATTCAATTCTCGATAATCTACGTAGATCTGCCATTTGCCATTCTTTTTGGGGACCATTACCAATGGTGAGACCCATTGGCTATCTGAGATTGGGTAGATGAAACCTACATCTAGTAATTTTTGAAGTTCTTCTTTCACCACATTCTTCAATGCTGGGTTCATTCTTCTCTGAGGTTGTCTTGTAGGATGACAATCTTCCTTGATGTATATGTGATGGGTGCATAAGTTGGTCAAGATTCCCTTCATATCTGCATAATCCTAGGCAAAGGCCTCTTTATGTTTCCGTAGAACATCTATAAGATGCTCCTTTTGAGATTCTGGTAGGATCAGATTAATATTTAAGGTTTTCCATGGTTCCAATTCCACTTTCATACTTTCATGAGGTGCATCAGCAAGTGGTTCCTATAATCCTTCTGTTGTTTCCATCATTTCCTGAGTCTCACAGCTTAGGATAGATTCTAGGATCTGCTGGTTTGATTCCGAAACAAAACAAGGATCATCCATGAAGTAAGTGATTACATCATCTTCTGATTCCAACTTTAATTGTAGGGCCTGTCTGATAGTAAGGACGGGTCTCACTTCTTCCTCTTCCATTACATCCTCCACCACAAATATGACCTTCTTACTGCCTGCTGGTTTTATAGGTGAATTTGGTTCTACAGGTGGGTATAACACTAACTTCTTAGTGTTATGCCCATTAGAAATGACCATATTCCTTGAGCGGCACCCAATGTAAGCATCTGCAGTGGCCAGCCATGGCCTACCCAGAATTAGGGGATGACTGCCCACTGAAGATTATGTATGTAATACTAGGAAGTCTATGGGGTGATGCCATGAGTCCACTGAAATTGTTACATCTTCCAGCTTTCCTACAGGTTTGGCTGTAGATTGATCTACTAATTCCAGTACTATAGGTGTATGCTTTAAATTACGAAGTCCTAACACATGCATAGTTTCAGTGGTGATGACATTGATGGCAGCTCCCAGGTCTACCAACACATTTGGAATCTCTACCCCATTAATTTGTACTGTCAAGATCGGGTTCCCTGGGTCTCCATATTTTACTGGCATTGATTTTCCCATCATAAAGTCTGACAACTTTCCCATAACATGTATGGTAAGGGGATCTTTAATTTTCTTGGCAGGTTTCTTTGAACAATATTCCCTAAGAGTCTTTGCATAGATTGGCACATCCTTCATAGCTTGCAATAAGGGAATTTTAACAAATAAGTTCTGCAATTCTCCTAATAAATCAAATTCAAATTGAGGACCTGGTTTACTCATGATTAACCTCTCTGGGTAAGGTGGTTCAGATTGATGCTGCTTGGCAGGAGGTGTCTAGGTTCTATCAGGTTTCTTTGGCTCTCTACTAACTGGTTCTGCCTCCTTACCTTCACTATCAAGTTGTTCAATGATAACTGGAGGAGGTTGGACGTTAACTGTCCGACCTGATCGCAGATTCATTTCATACAACTCTGCAGTGGAGATACTATATGGAGGTAGGTTAAGAACATCAGCTTGATCAGCTCCCTTATTGTTAAGGTTAGGGTTAGCCTGCATTAGGAGCTGAGGATGGGCAGGCTGGTTACCGGGAGGCACATTGGAGGGCAGTTGAAGCTGCTTCTAGGGCATATGTTGTGGCATCTATGGAGGAAACTGACCAGAAGTGGATCCTCACTAGGTTCGAGCCCACGGGGAACTTGTACTGGCTTGGGGATTCCACTTCTACCAAGGTGGGTACTCGTATTGCGGCCACATGGGAGGATAGGGCATGGTCTGAGGATTCATATTACAATTTTTAAAATACTGAGATGGATCCAAGTACATACCATGATTTCCCATCGGTGGTAGAGGCTGCCATGGCTTCCTAGATCCCATGAGGTACAGCTGCTCCATGTCCTTCCTTGTTCCTTGAAATACTACTTTCAAGCCTACTAAGGAAGGGCATGAGCTTGTCACATGATTGAGTTCACAGATCACACATTCCTCTATGGAATTCAGTGGACATTCCCTCTCCGAGTGCTTCTTTCTGCACTTCGGGCAAAATATTGCAATATTCCTATCCAGCTCTAGCTACTTTTCTTTTACTTGCAAGGTGTCCATCTGTGTTGACAAGGTACTGAGGATATCTATTCTCAGGTTGTCTAGCAAATTTCCAATTTCTGCTTTTGTAACACCCCCGCCAGATCCCTTTACTGAATGGACCCCCTGCTTGTTTCTCGCAAGCCCCCTTTAGCATTAAATACATAATTTGCAAATATCTTCGAACTTCTCCTTGGAGATATCTTCCTTTCCCACAATATTCATTAGTTCCATTGAGTCTTCTCGAAGGGATCGAAGGAGGATAATCTTTAATATTTCCTTATCCGGGTTAGAATGACCCGACCTCTGTAAGGTGTATTCGAACCTCTCCACACAATCTTCCAAACTTTCATCTTCTTTCTGTGTGAACTTGAAGAGTTCCTCCTTAATGTTCTAGGATTTACAGTAATCCTACTATTTCTCCAAGAAAGCCGTCTGCATATCCTCCCATGTAGAAATGGATTTTCCTCCAAGGCCCATGAACCATCGCAGAGCCGTCCCTTTTAAAGTGGAAGGGAAAATCTTCAGCTTCTGGGCATCTGTTGTGTAGTCATACCCCCAGCATACTATATCAAACTCAAATAGAAATGTGTCGGGGTATTCTGAAATAAGCCCATGGAAAGTTGGTAAAGCTGCCAATGGAATAGGAGTTGTAGGCACACCAGTTCCCAGATCTCCAATAGGGAAATTGATGGTGGAGTTTGTAGGAGCCATGAATATTTTCCAATAATCACTGGGGATTTCAATAGGCTCTGTAGAGGGTGGCTGAGGTTTCTTTGCTACCAGAATTCAAGTTGCTTTGGTGGCACTTCCCCGGTCTCTTGGTGATGTAAATATCTCCTCGTCTCTTTCTCCTGTGGCCTGATGACTTGATCCTTCAGCTACAAATCCCTTTCCTTTACTAGAACAATCTAATTCTACCGATGCTCTGCTTGCAACTTCCTCCTCTACTAACACCAACGCAAGATTCTCTGGATCAAGTCCACTGCTAGATGCTTCCTCCACAGCCAGAGGAACTTGCTGCGTTGAGTCACCATAGAATGTCACAGCCGATATTGGTTGTTCCACTGATTTTCCTTTTGAATTCACCTTTCTTTCTCTTGGTCTCACAGCTACGTGAGAGGATGCTTCGGATTTAGCCTTTGCTATGATCTCTTGTATATAAGTTTTTCTTCCCAGGTCTAGTCTTCCCCTCCTTGGGGCTCTCCCTCTGCCCTTTTATTGGGTTCTTTGTTCATACAAAAGTTGGATTGATGGGGGGTTTCTATATGAACCTACAATGCTTCAACCCTGGAGTAAGGTGTCAAAAGACCATCCTTCCCCAAGATGAAAAAAGTCACAAAATGTAGGGTTTCAAGCCTAGAGCAGGGCATCAAAGGAATCCTCCCTCCCCAAGGACAAGAACCAAAAATAATCAAAAACCACAGGAAGCCCTAATATTCCTAGATCTGAAGCAGGGTGTAAAAACTGTCCCTCCCCAGGGTAAAAACTAGGGATTTCCCAAAAAGAAGGAACACATAGATTAGGAAAAAAAATAATTCTAGCTCAAGGCCTGGAGCAGGGCGTCAAAAGACTCCTCCCTCCCCAGGACAAGAGAATGGCCCAAAATACTCAGAAAAACAAAAATAGACAAACAAAAAGAGTACCTATGCTCAAGACCTAAAGCAGAGTGAGAAAACTCATTCTCTCCTCAGGACGAGAGATTGACCCTCTGGTCGGTCTGAATCGTTGTTGCACCTTGTTAGCCTCCCCAGCAATGGCACAAAAATGTTGGTGTCTAGGTAGGGGTGATTTATCTACCTTATTCCGACATTAATCTTATCAATCTGGGTGCGTATCCTTTTAAGGCAACGTGCAAGGTATATGTAGGGGCAGACGCGTAATCTTTCCCAGCCAAGGGTTCGTGGTTTAAGATTCAAAACATAAATGAAATATTAACAATTTACAGAACTACAGAAATAATCATAAACAGTAAAGAACTGTAATAGCAACATAAACTGATAAATCACACACACACACAAAGATGCAACACCTGATTAGAAGAGCGGGCCCAACTCTCTGATTAGGGCTGCGTTAGCCACAAAAAGAATTAGAATAGAAAAATGAATGATCTTTTATTACTCGGTAACAAAAGTTTACAATACTGACAGGTGAACCCCCATTCACAGTATCAACTTGCATTTTATAGGGAGATTAACAGATCTCCCAGAAACATAGCAACTGTAGATACAAAGATATACATTGGTTGGAACGGTATCAACCTCAGACATTTGAGATAGCAAGAAGGCCTAAGAATAGTTCAAGGAGCCTGTTCCCCGAGCTGTGACCTCCTTCTGGCCAGCCATTGCTATATCTGTTGCAATGCGCTGGAGTGAGGGTTCCTATCTAACACAATATTATTTGGAATTCCATGCAATCTAACCACATCTCTAATAAATACCTATGCTACATCACTAGCTAAGAATGTAGACTTCACTAGAATGAAGTGTGCAACCTTTATCAACCTGTCCACGACAACCATGATGGAATCATGTTGTCTCATTATTCTCAAAAAACCTATGATGAAGTCCATGTAAATGACCTCCCATTTCCATTCTAGAATCACAATTGGCTGTAGTGATCCACCTCAATACTTACACTCTGCCTTCACACGCTGAAAATCAAAACACCTAGCCACAAACTCTACTACATCCCTCTTCGGGTTCGACCAATAATAAAATTTCTTCACTGTTGTTAGTGTCTTTTGATAACTTGGGTGACTTGAATATGGTTTAGCATGAAACTCCCTCAAGATCACCTTCTTGAGCTCACTGTTGTCTCACGCATATATCATGTCTCTGAATCTAACCAATCCATTTGTTTCACCTGCACCTGGGCCACTACATGTACATGTACCTATACCTATACATGTACTACCACCTATACCTATATTTGTACTACTACTTGTACCTATAACATTACTACGCTACAACCTGTGCATAATCTCCATATACCTGACATCCTGCTGACCTGCCTACAAGATCCTATCTTGTAAGTCTGTCCCATAGGAGCTCATAGTTGCTAAGTGATTTACCTGTATCTGTCTACTAAGAGCATCTACCACCCTATTCTATTTACCTTTGGTATATCTGATCTCGAAATCGAACTCATTGATCATAGCCAACCACTAAGGCTACCTACCATTCAGATTTAGTTGGTGAAATAAATACCGCAACCCATTGTGATCACTCATCAACACAAGAATCATGCCCATAAGGTAGTCCCTCCACATCTTCAATGCATGTATGATCATTGCCAACTCAAGATAATGTGTGGGGTAGTTCTACTTGTGCCCATTTAGCTTTCATGACTCATAGCATACCACCAGTCCATCATGCATAAGGACTCCACCAAGCCCCTTCTTACAAGCATCTATGCATATTACAAACTCTTTTTCCGGATTTGGAATCCTTAATGTTGGTGCATGTGTCAACAATTTCTTAATCTGCTCAAAACTAACCTCACACTCCTCTATACATTCAAACTTCTTACCTTTTCTTTATAATGACGTGATAGGATAAGAAATCTGTGAGAAGTTCTTGATGAACCTCCTGTAATAACCTGCCAACCCCATGAAAGATCTCACCTCATCTACATTCATGGGAGCTACCCGCTTCATAATATCCCTTATATTTGTTGGATCTACTGCAATGCCCTCCTTGGAGACAACATGTCCCAATTAATTTACCTCAATTTGAAAGAAACTACACTTTTTGATCTTAGCATGCAACTGATGCTCTCTCAACAACCTCAACACTACCACTAAATGCTCAACATGATTTTCCTCATTTTTAGAATATACTAATATGTCATCAATGAACACAATAACAAACTTATCCAAATACGAACGCAACACACCATTCATCAAGAACATAAACATAGATGGAGCATTAGTCAAACCAAATGGAACTACAACAAACTCATAATTCCCATACCTACCCAAAAAGTTGTCTTATAGATTTCCTCCTCTTTGATGCGTACCCGATGATATCTAGATCTCATATCAATCTTCGAGAACATTGTTTCTCCCTTCAACTGATCAAACAAGTCATCAATCCTCGGCAACGGATACCTGTTCTTGATTATCACTTTGTTCAACTGCATGTAGTCAATGCATAATCTAAGAGTACCATCTTTTTTCTTCACAAACAAGACTAATGCGCCCCATGGTGATACACTTGGCCTAATGTATCCCTTGTCCAACATTTCCTTCAACTGCATCTTCAACTCTACCAACTCAGGTGTGCTCATCCTGTAAGGTGCTTTTGATGTTGGAGCTTCCCTTGGCACCAACTAAATGGAAAATTCTACCTCCCTGTGAGGTGGCAACTCTATAATGTCCTCAGGAAATACATCCTAGAACTATTGTAGAACTAGGTACCTGCTCAAAACATCTACATCTTCAAATTCCTTACCTTTTTCACCAAAAATGTGCACTGCAAATAACACACACCCTTTTCTACGACTACTTTTTTCCTGCATAGTTGTCACCATCCTAACTGATGTCGTTTTCTTCTTTCCTTGCAAGAATCTTGGTTCCCCATTGTCATCCACACACTCAATTTCTTTGGAATAACAATCCACCTTGGCTCTATGAATATACAACCAATCCATGCCCAACAACATACTATATTATCGCAATGGTAATACATCCAAATGTGCTACTGTAGGCATACCATTCAAATCAAATGCACAAGCTCTTACCCAATGGTGAACCCACTTCTTTGTACCTGTATCCAAATGCGCTAACCAAGATTATGCATGCAATTCCTTACTCAAACTACACTTATCCACCAATTCAAGACTAACATAGCTATAATTATATCCAGGGTTAATCAAAATAGAAATAACTTGATCACAAATCTTACCATCCATCTCAATGATAGATGCATGATGGTATTCCTTCTTGTTATCCAATGTTTCATAAATACGAGGAATACTCTGACGAACATCCCTAACAGTCTGTGCATCTTGTGTATTATATATCTTAGGCCTACCACCCTGATACTGTGGGAAATCTCTCCTGCGATGATCCCCTCCACAATTCCAACCCCGCATAGGCTCCTTATTTTTATCCTAAGATCGATGTCATTGTCCTCTATTTGACGCATTGAACTTCTTAGATGGTGCTACATTATATTTATTTTCTATACCATGAGTTATTTCTTGCCTCTTGTCCCATTTTCCTTTGTTCCTTACATTTTCTTTCTAGTATCCCTTAGTCTCATATATGCGCTTTGATTGCTCATAGTAGTGCCTTAGATTTCGTATGGTCTCCTCCAATGATTTAGACTCATCGAACTCAATCATGTCTTTGGATGCAACTGGTAATCCACTAATGAACCTCTGAATCTTGGCCTTCTCCTTCGTGATATAAGGTGCATACCTCAGTAGCTCCAAGAACTTGCTAGTGTACTCCTCATCTATCATCGATCCCATATTTAGCTCATAGAATTATTTTTCCCTATCATCAAGGTATCTCTCTGACAAATACTTCTTCTTGAATAACCTCTTGAACTCACTCCAAGTCAAGTCTTCCTCATGAATACACCTAAAATTCTTCACATCTTCCCACCAAGTGTTCACTTTACCTTTGATACCGAATTTAGCTACTATGGCTTTCATTTTCTCTAAATAGTCATGCATCCTGAAGAACTTCCTCATACCAAGCAACCATGCCTCTGCATCCCGTGGTTTCTTCATCTCTCCATCAAAAGTAGGTGGATTTTCTTTCTTAAAATCATATGGAAAGTATCCTCTACCACTCCTCCTGTAAGGATGATAACGCTGACAATCATAGTGCCGATTTGAATCAGAACTAGAATAATACATGTGTCTATACCCTCTCCTATCCGAAGTGTCCAGCAATTTTCCATCTCTAATTGTGTCATCTATATTTGACCTGTGACCATCATGAAACCTACTACCATATGCCCCATTAGTTTTTTTCTCCTACTCATATCTTATCCGACGTGGTCCATGTCATTGTAAATCTGACAAACTCTAAAGTATCACTTCATTACTCTATTTGTTTCTCCTGTGCCTACATGATTCTGTCATTATCTGCCTTACAACTCCTTATTTCTTCCTTTAAGCTTCTCAATGTATCTGCAAAATCAGAAGAGTTCCCAAAACCATACTGCTCATTTGATTCATAGGTAGATTCCTTGTAGTCTACCATATTGCTAGACATCTTTGATATTTCTTCCTGTAAGGTATATCATATCCGCTAAACCAAATCACAATAAACCAATGTACCTTAGTATAGAACGGGGAGGATACCTTGTCTGCAAGATCAAAAAATCAACATGATACATGTATAACATAATCATGAAAGCATATAGAAACATAACACATAAGCATATAACCATGCAACCATCATTCTAGCTAGGGTCCAGTCATCAATGCATGACCTTATCAACAATGCATACCATGACCTCATGCATGGAAAACACCATTACATCACTGTGCACTTGACCACAAGAAAACATTGACGTGCATAAGCAATGTGTAATCAACCACACATGCATAAACACATATAATCGAGGATAAACGAACAATACTTGTAACCAAGCCTACAAGAATGATACATGTAACCAAGTGTACACAAATGTAACCAAGTGTACAAAAATGCAACCAAGTATACAAAATAATACATGTAAGCAACATATAACAACATGTAACTAGTCATACACTCATGACAATGCACTCCACAATAACAACATGAACTTCCACATGGAGACATCACTACAACCATGATCAACATCATGCAAATGAAACAAACACATGGAATGCAAGCATAAGAGACACACATACAATTGAAATGAATGCATGAACAAAACAAACAACACATCCAATTTAAAGTGCGAACCATGCTCTGATACCACTCTATAACACCCTCCTCCCACATCTACCCAAGCAACCAAACCAATCGGGGTAAACATGCGACAAGAGGCCACTATGATATGATTCGACCTCCTAAGTGATGTTAAGGAAGTGGAACCGATGGAAACACACCATAGAAACATTCATCATTAGCATTAGGACCCTTAGGACCCTTAGGAACCAGCCCAACCTTTCTGCCAACTAGCCCCTGGGTCCTACTGACATTTTGGACCACTTCATCCCCAGATTCTCCCAGGCTATAAGCCTACTAGCGTCCCAGAGGCTTTAGACTTTCCAATTTTATAGGCATGCCAACATTGAGGGACTATTTTTCTCAGTGTTGTACTAGTGTCCCTAGGATTTGAGCCAATTTTTCAGGCCTAGAACCCAGGTCACTGCCCAGAATTGAATGACACCTTCATAACAGTAAAATAACTGGGAAATGATAGTACAAATGTAGTTACTTGAATAAGCCCTTGACTAGACTCCTACTATCCATGACATACATTTCATCAAACACATCACCAATGTGTAATCTACAAGTGTAAATAACAAATCTAAGCATAGGGGTCTCATACTTAGCTGAGAATTATTAAGAAGCATTGATGCCTCAACACATTAACTACCATTTCATCCATTAGGTCATAGATACATTGTTCATTCAGTTACAAGTAAAAACATGATGAGAGCCATACACAGTTATTCTCATAAATTTGTTAGGTCCCTATACTACTAGTGTAACCCCTTATTGTTATTAGTGAAACCCCATTATTATATTGTTTTGCCCATGTAGTCCCCATATTGTTATTATTGTGCCCCATAGAAGCCCACTATTGTTATTGTTGTGCCCTTACATTATTATTGTTATGTCGGCTCTAATTATATTATGATCCCTTGGACTCCTATATATAGAAAGGAGGTCTTTTCATTTGCATCATCCAAGAATTGTTCATTTGTGTAATGTAAAGGAGGTTTCCCCCTCGAAGAGGCTGAATTCTAAGGTGTTTATCTTCCTTTTCTATCTTTTTGTGATTTGGTTTCATAACATTTGGTATGAGAGCTTTGGATTCTAGGGTTTCACTGCTCCAAATAGGTCATCGTGGAAGTTTCATTATAACTATTTGTTTGTGACATTTCAGAAGCTAAAAAAAACCCATTTGAGAAGAAATCGCTCAGAACCTTGGATCCAAATTTCAGATCTTGTATCACTATATTTTCAAAGATATGATCTGAGGAAGTTAGTGTTTTTGTAGACTCTCGAATTACATTCCAAACAGGTGACCTTGGGAAAATCGTCATAACTTTCTCTCTGAGCATCAAATTGAAATTTTGTAAGAAGTTGTAGAAAGAGGATGGACTATAGTTTTTTGTGTATATTTTTCAAAGCCGAAGGTAGAAACAGTGATACATGGCAGGTCATACAAGTTCACTCTACTGAACTCTATAATCAGGCCATCATATGAGATTTGGCATAACGCATTCTTGAAGAATCCAATATTTATTAGACTATTGGGGTTAGAAAGAGGACTCAGAGAGATACCACAGGAAGCAATTTCAGAACTTGGAGATTCGAAATTACAGAGTTATAGTCATTTCAATATCGAGCTTCTAAAATCAAGAAAAGGCGATATGAGGAAGTTTTATGGCAATGATCTGGTAAATTGGATACTACAGATGGAGCAATATTTTAATCTACATGATGTACAATTGTTAAAAAAGGTACATATTGCATATTTATATTTAGAATCGAATCAATTTTATGGTATAAAGGGCTTTGTTCTTGTAAAAAACTTGTTGCTTGGTCAATTTTCATGGAGGAAATGATAGCACATTATGAGGATACAAAGAGCAACACCTTCTTTAGCCAATTGATAAATCTCAAACAAAAGGGTTCAATGGCGGAGCACATTGAGGACTTCCAAAAATTGAATATAAGGGTAAATGCTATTCCATAGAAGCAAATGATTGATGTCTTCATAGGGAATTTAAAGGATAACATTCAACATGAGGTTCGTCTTTGGGATCCAGATTCATTGGAGAAGGCATTCAAGTTGGCAAGAAAAATTAAAAGTGGAATTATGGAAACAAGGAATCATACCACTTACAAATATAAATATGGAAGTGTTTTTCACCTATAATTCCACAACCTACAAGGTTTACACCAAAACAATTGGACGAAAAGGAGAAAAAGGGCTTTGTCACATTTGTGATAGCAAATACACTAATGGTCATAAATGTGCTAAGAAGAAATTATTTTACATAGATTGTGAAGAGGAAGAAGAAAATGATCAAGAAACATCAAAAGAAGAGGATATACACCAGGAACCAACCCGAGAGAAAGAAGAAATGAATCTAACCATATCTTTTAAATCATTGGCAAGAATTACCACTCCTCAAACTCTCAAGATAGAAGGACATATCAAGAAGAAAAATGTTCAAGAAGTGAAAGATCACATCGAGCATCAAGAAATGAATCCAACCATATCTTGTAATGCATTGGCAGAAATTACCACTCCTCAAACTCTCAATATAGAATGACATATCAAGAAGAAAAAGGTTCAAGCAGTGAAAGATCACATCGAGCATCAACAACAAGTTCTCCAACTTTTAATGGATAACGCCACTTTGGTGTAGAATTGAATGAAACAACAGGAAGATCAATATCGCAGGGAAAGAAGTTTTGATGTAGGTGATTGGGTATTTTTATGGCTACATCCATACAAACAAATGTCCCTCAAGAAAGCTATTTATTAGAAGGAAATCTTGGCAATACTACATGCACTTAAGAAATGATGACCTTACCTAATGGGAAGACACTTCAAGGTAAAAACAGGTCATGATAGTCTTAAATAATTTTTAGAGCAAATATTATCTTCAGAAGAACATAGAAAATGGGTCACAAATATGTTGGGTTATAACTTTGAAATCATATACAAAAAATGGAAGCAAAATGTTGTTGCAGATGCACTCTCAAGAAAGGATGAGGATGTGGAAGCATTGTTTTGTGCTATTTCTATTATCCAACCAGATTGGATAAATGAAGAAAGGGATGAATGGAAGAGTGATGAAGAAGTGTGGCCACTCATTCAAAATTTGTAGAAGATCCCAGTTCAAATAATATTGCTAGAACTTGAAGAGGAAGGAAAAATCATATTGGAACCTAAAGCAGTCACAGAAACAAGAAATTGACAGCTATGAAATCGATCAATTTCAGAGTATCTCATCAACTGGAAGAACTTACTTGCTGAAGATTCTACATTGAAGGATGAGAATTTTATATGGAAGCATCCATAACTACTCAAGCGTTGAGGACGACTCTTTTTGAAGGAGAGGGGCATTTTAAGTCCCTATACTACTAATGTAACCCCTTATTATTATTAGTGAAACCCCCTTATTATATTTTTGTGCCCATGTAGTCACCATATTGTTATTATTGTGCCCCATAGAAGCCCACTATTTTTATTGTTGTGCCCTTACATTATTATTGTTATGTCGACTCTAATTATATTATGACCCCTTAGACTCCTATATATAGAAAGTAGGTCTTGTCATTTGTATCATCCAAGAATTGCTCATTTGTGTAATGTAAAGGAGGTTTCCCCCTCGAAGAGACTGAATTATAAGGCATTTATCTTTCTTTTCTATCTTTTTGTGAGTTGCTTTCATAACAAAAAATATATGCATAACCAGCATAATAGCAATAGAAATACCAAGGAAATCACAACCATATAGTCCACATATAAACCAATATAATACTCATAAAAATACAAGGAGATAAGCTCATATTAATGATGCAAAATCCAAACCCGGTATGGGACTTCCCCTTCCACCCAACCATAGAATGGTTGAACCAAATCTCTCTTCATCCATTCACCCACGTGCCATATTCCAAGCATGAATGTAGGATCTCATAGAACACATCAATCCAAAACCATCCATGGCTTCCAGAGGCCATCCACCTCAACCCATCAAACCACGATTCCACCTCATGGTCGGACATCACAAAACCATCATCATATTGGTCTCTTTCCAAGCCTTCCAGGGCTCCAGAGAATTTGTTCCAACCAAGGCTCCAGGACTAGTAACTTGACCCACAGTTGTCATCTGGCTCCAGAGCGTTTGTCCAACCAAGGCTCCAGGGCTAGTAACTCAACCCACCAAGGGCTCTAGAGAGTTTATCCAACCAAGGCTGCAAGATTAATAACTCAACCCAAGTTGTTATAGGGCTCCAGAGTGTTTTTCCAGCCAAGGCTCCAGGAACTAGTAATTCAACCCAAGCTAAGGAAACATGAGAACCAACCAAAGAAAACAAGGAAATAAACCCACAATCTTCATGGCTATCTAGGAAATGGAAAGTATAGGAAATCCACTATCAATCCAAGAAATCCTCCATGCCAGTGACAGATAGTGACCAATAAACCACATGCATATGTCATGCATGCTAAAACTAGTAAGGATAACCAACATGCAACTTGGTACATGCAAGCCAAATCCATTGTAGTTGTTGATCCTGATGTCCTCTTGCACTTTCATGCTCCAAAAATCCAAGTGTGCCACACCCTCCAAGAGTTCTCCATGAAAACTCTAAGTATCAAAGAGAATGAGAGAGAGAGAATAATGAGAGAGCACCAAAACTAAACTAACAAAAGGTTACCAACTGGTCCTCAAAAGCCTTTTTATGAATGAGGCCTTTATTTTCTTCATTTTCCATTATTTTCCTTCAATTTACTCCTCACATGCAACCTATGACCTTTCAACTCCCTTTTCTCCTAATTTCCATTATTTTCATAAATAAATGTGCCAAAAATGCCATTTTCCCTTTCCAAAGCCTTAGTCATTACCTTTGCCAATTTCCTTAGCCATTAATAACCAAATGAACACCCACACTAGGATTTCTTGCCCAACATCTAGCTTGGAATAAGTGTCCCATCAACCGTGGTTATTATTTTTCCTTTATTAACTTTTATTACATGGAATTTGCACCAGGGATGTTAAATCAACTTCTACATTCTTACTCATTAGAGCCATGTATCTAGTGTACCAATCTGGTGACCTCCTTTGCTTGCACTATGATGTGGGTGCCCCCACATTATCTCTAGCATCATGCATCATTCTATCAGCCTTTATGTTGTACTTCCTTCAATCTTTGGAAGTCTCTGCATGAGTGGGTGCTTCCACTCTCTGCACATGGGGCATCTCCACATCATCTTGAGGTTTCTCCTTTGGAGCTAAAATCTCCTCATCTGCATATAACTGAAACTCTCTCTCAAGGGAACATCTCATGGCCTTCTATTCATTGAACCTCACCCTACGAACCACTGTCATCTTTTTGGATGGAAGGTACACCTGATAGTTGTGAGGTGTATCAGTGTATCCCACAAATATGCCCAATTTAGTTGTTAGCTCTAGATTTTTTTCGTTCATCCTTGATAACATGACAATAGACTAATGAACCAAATATCCTGAAGTGTGCCATATCTTTTTTCTTACCTAAAAAATCATCATCTAGTGTACTCATCCCTAGAATTCGATGAGGACTTATGTTCGATAAATAAATAGTGGTGTTGCATGCTTCAACCCATAAGTGAAACAGTAGGCCTTGATCATGTAACATCAATCGTGAAGCTCCCATAATACTTTTGGTATTCCTTTCATCCACCCCATTCTGTTGTGGGTTATGAGGTGTTATTAACTCTCGTAGAATGCCTTCTGATGCACAAAAGTTCTTGAATTCATTTGACACATATTCTCCACCATTATCGCTTATAAGAGGTTTAACTTTCCTGCCATCATCTTTCTCGACAAGTGCTTTAAATTCAAACAATTTAGTGAATGTCTAATCTTTCTTTTGCATGAATCCAGCACTTACGAGAAAAATCATCAACAAATATTACATAATTCATGTGCTTTGTCGTGGAGGTTGTCGAGAACAGTCCACAAACATCTCAATGAACTCTATCAAGGATCACTTATGCTCGACTATACTTATCATGAAAGTTAGTTTTGGTATACTTCCCCAATTTACACCCTTTGCATGTGTCTGTCTACCCTAGTGTACCCTTAGGAATTCCTGTAGAATTTTTTTTCATGATCTTCAAAGCTCTGTGGTGAAAGTGACCCAATCTTCTATGCCACAACTCATCGATGTCTCAGCTCTGCACCTTCTCTAGTTTGTGCTCAAACCAATTCAATCTTCTACATCCAATTTGTTGAGGTTCTTCACCCAAACCCCGATACACTTCACCTTTTATGAGGCTATGTGATGAAGGAAAGCCCTTCACTTGCTAAAAAAAACATTGTAGTCATGATCCCCCAACATGGCAACTGAAACCAAATTATTCTTCAAACCTAGAATATACATGACATCTTTTAATGTGGGAGGAGAACCAAACTCCCTATGAAAGGTAACAATGTTGATGTTGGTCGTGTTATACCTCCCATCATCTCCCATATCGATGTGCATATGAAGGTCCTTCTCCTCCAAGTCACTGAAGAACTCTTTATTGTTGGCCATGTGGAATGAACCTCCACTATCTAGGTACCACACACTACCCATCACCGATTTCACCATGCAAGCAATGAGGGTGAATACCAACTTGAATTGTGAAGCAAAAGCTTCACCTTCCGCTCCTCTTGAGGGATTCTTACAGCCTTCTTGTGTGGACACTTTGTGGCATAGTGTCTTATCTCGTGACAGTGAAAACATTTAATCTTCGACAAGTCCTTCTTATTTCCTCCCTTACTGGAATCTAATTTTTGAATGGTATGAATTCCCCTTCCCTTCTTCGCCTTTCCAGCTAAGGCACAGTTATCCTCATCATCATGCTTGGATGAGGATCTACATCTGGTGCTCTGTTGAATCTCTTCTTGTACCAAGTCAAACCATAATTGCTCCCACTCTAGTAGCTTCTCCCTCCCATTTACTGAGTCTTGCTAGTTGTGACAGCTCTTGGGAAGGATTATAAGTGTTATGCTTACCATATTGTCTTAAACAACTATAACACCAACACTTCCAATCTCATCCCAACATTGGTGAACTTGGTCAAGTACTTTGGTATTGAGTCGCCCTTCTCCATCTTAATATTTTTGAGCTTGTCCTTCAATGTTAGCTTCTTGTGGTCACTGTTGTTTTTGAAATAGGTTTTTCAAGGCCTTCCACATTGTAAATGTATTTTCCTTACCGTAGAGGTTCGATAAAATATGATCTCGAAATCCTTCTAAGATAATTATTCTCACCTTTGCCACACACTTTCTCCACTCTGTCAGATCATGAGCATCAGAGGGCTTAGGAATATCTTTGTCTATGAATTCCTTAAGCCTATTGTCTTCCAACACTGCCTCCAACATGTCTTTCCAATAAATATAGTTTGAAATACCCTCAAGGGCATATTCGAGCCTCACTTTGTAGAACGACATCCTGCTAGCCCGAAAGTGTGATACTGCAAATTTGATTTCTCCTGCAAAAGAGAAACTCATATTCTATTCTTCTATAGTGATTTCAGCTCTGATACCATGTAGAAATTACTTGTAGATTCAAACTACAGACTGTAATATGCTAAAACAATTAACTTGAATCTACTCTACTCATCAATGGAAACAATAATTAATTGATGAAATCATGAAGCATAAAAGAGAAATAATTCAATCACACATAACACAATAATTTTTTGGGGAAAGCCACAGCTTAAAACCCATGCTATTTGTATATTACATTAATAAGAAAATATGAGAATATTACAATGATTTTCTCAAGCCCGAGCAACCTCTCCACATTCTCAATCTATCTCACTGCTTCACAAACAAGCTCCAGCCAATACTTAGTCAAATATGTTTCCTACCAAGCTCTTATTTCCTTGTGCATTTTCCTAGGGAATCAACCCATATTTAATTGGGAAATTACTCAATTATATATACAAAATCCTCATAGGCCTTCCTTTGATTGCATGCACCACCTATACAATTCAGATGATTATACAACTGATAGTACAATGTCCTTGAACTTCTATCTCAACTGGGTCTTTCTCTGATCTAACATGCATGAGTTAATTATGAGTGAATATTTAGTGTATTAATAATTGTAGGTTACACCCCACTACTACATGTTACACCCCACTACAGCAAGTTACACCCCACTACAGTAAGTTACACCCCACTACAGTAAGTTATACCACACTGCTACTGGTTACATCTCACTACTAGATCTCCCACTAATTCCTCCATCAGCTGGAACTAGTTTAACTAACTTTAACTCAGTTGGAATTAATTAAATAATTACAACTCAAAATTATAAATTATGTAGCTATCTTGCAAGTTCCCTATTCATAAGCATGATCCTACATCCAATTCCTACATACAACTTATATTCTTAGATGTGAGTCTCACATTCTAATTGTATTTGTTCTTATTGTGTTGTTTGAATTTGTTATAGTTTTCTACAGTATGTCATAACACTTTTTATTTTTGTCATTTACACATGTTGGGACTATCATAAGACCTATCATAACATGTCACTAGTCTTTTCATAACACCTAGTATGGACCTGTGACAACTATGTTGTATACCTGTTAAGACCTGTCAAAGGACCTGTCACAACTTGTATACAAAGCCTGTTATAAATATTTTTACCACTTGTGACCAATTTACTTGAAGTATCCTGTAATATACTTATCATTTACCTCTGACCAATTTGGTATATCCTATTGCCAACCTATTATAACCTGTAGGGTAATTTGTTTGTGCCACTTGTATTCATATAACAAAACTTGTATATGGTCTTATTACACTACTCATCTTAACTTTCCACTAACCTGTGACAAATTATATTTAACCTGTCAATTAATTGTCATGTATCTGTGTCCATTCTGTCATAAACTGTTAGATATTTGGTATAAAACTCTTACAACCTATTTAGATCTATTTTGTATCAAGTTGTGCTACTTTTTTGGCTTCCTTTGACATTTTGGTATAATGTCTATTACTATCATTTGAAGGAAAAGGATATGATATCCTTGTATGCTAATTATGGATTGAAACATTGATACATTATTAATCTAATTAAGGCTTTGCATCCCATTAAAATACCATTGTACTTAAAAAGGATTGATATATCACTATTACAAGCTTGCAACAAATACGATAGGGGTAAGTCTAAATTCTGCAAAATAGAGAAACATATATGATATCACCATATTCTATGTAATAAAACTTGTATACAACCTACATAAAGTACCTACATTCAATCCCATGCAACCTTACTAATTGTTGCTCCTGTATACCATTCATATTACAAATCTCTCATATTTGGTCACAATCCTATATATGAACCTATTTTGCAGCCAAATACAGTGCTTGTCTAGTGTTCGTCCTCTATTATTACACAACTATATAAATTTCCATAGTCTTGACCTTCCATTTCAGAGCACTTGGCATCATTATCAATGTTATATTTATCAAATCAAATCCTAAGTTTATGACAATTGATTACAAATTAGACATGCCCCTAAAGCCAATAATCTATCTATATATATTTTATTCCTAAGATGTGCAATTCATGTATTCATGTTATCGGGAAAAATAGTGTCCATTCAAAGCTACTAGTCCCACTAAGACGGGTAGCTATCTTAGAAACAAACAAATTAAAGTTACTTGTGTTTTCCTTTATGAGAGATAGATGAGAGAGAAGTAGAGAATACCAACCTCAGTCTTTTGCTAGTCTCCTTGCTCGTTTCCTCTCTCCCTTGATAGATATTTTTCCACTCCTTTCTCACTTGTCACGCTTCAAAGAACACCTGTAGAGTCAAGGCAGAAAAATACCATCAAAGCATAGAGATCTATAACCATAAACAATGTTGGATCAGATGTACATTAACCATATAAATGCATATACAAATACAAGATTCAGAGATATACAAGCATATGGAGGAAAACTCAAATAGCTTTATTGATAGAAGTAGTAGAAGAGAGGATTACAACCAAGCTGTCTAATCCAGCATCATCCTCCCAGCATGAAATCCCTCTTCACCTCATACAAAGAAAGATCACCCAACAATGTCTTCAAAGATAAGCCAATATCACTTCCTTGAAAATTCCAAAATTCCAGCCTCTGGATCTCTAGGATGAGGGATCCATATATAGATGTTTGCAGGAGAGTGAGTCAGATTCAGGGATTTTTATTAGCGTCATTTCACTGATAGTTCTTGGTTCCACTTGGAGATTTCATGATCTCTTACTCATCCCTAAGCGAATTCAAAGAGGCAAGTGTCATATGAGCAGTTTCTAGAAGATTCTTTGAGTTTCCACCTAGCAAACTACTTCTGCCATTTGTCTTCTCTCACTCATCACACCCTACAGAAGGGCTTTCCAGTATGCATCGCACCCCCTGTGTGTAATAGGCATCGCACCCTATGCATGGAGCAGTTTGTATGGTCCAATTTTGACCAGTTCTGAGTAGTTTTTCAGGGAGAACTTCTGGGAAATGATGTAATCAGCTGACCTTGTTCATTTAGGGTATGAAACAACACTTTTAGGGTTTTAGAAGCCCTTGGTTTATGGACATATATGATTGTTGTTGCAGTGCCCAAATATGTCTATAACAGTTGCCCCCCAAAGCATGAGGTCATAAATCTTCTGATGTCGGGTGAAATGCTTTATAATGAGGATCCGAGGTTTTTCAAACTAGAAGGTCACCTGTAATAAGATACAATACAATACACTATCTTCATAATATTTTCATGATATAGCTGAGGCAGGCATTCCCATGCTCAGCTTTATAAATTCATTTTCATGTACATAGGACAGACAATCGTCTGTGTGGCAAACTGATGATTCTGGTGCAAAAATGATGTACATTTGATGTATTTATTTTCCTGAATGGATGAAACTAGATCCAAGGTCTTCAAACTCGTCCAATCTTCACCCGAAGTACAAGTCTATCCATGTGAAAATATGTTCTGATGTCGAACATGGAAAGACATCGCCTGATTACCAACCAATGGTGTAAGTTGCCAACAGGCGCGAGAGGAATCACCGATAATGATGATGACCCTCAAGGTACCACAGTACAATTCACGTGGTGTGAATACATGATTTGATGTCGAACACCACGCAAAATCTTTTGGTCTAAGGCCATTGATGTAAACCTGTCGCCGGAAGTGAGAAACTTGCCATCGAGGCATGAAAGCTTCAAAGTACTGAAAGGGTTGTTCCTAAGTCAACTTCTTTGATAATGAGCTGATGTCGACAAGAAGTGACCCGTTGTAGGAGGGCCTTAATGAATCCCACATCTACGACACGGAATGGAGCAAATGATTTTGTGGAGGTGAAAATGATCTGATGATACAAGGTTCAGGGTGGCGGTCATGAAAAATGGAGAGTGAAGGTATTGTAGCGGATGAGGCGTTAGCTGGGTTGGTGAATTCTCTGAGCGACTTCTCTTGAACATATCAGTGACACTGAAATGGATTGGTAGCGTTAACCCCAAAATGGATGGTACGGCGGACCAATGGTGATATGACCGGTGAATGGAATAACCCAACCTGACTCAATCATGGTGACGGAGTGAAAGTGTCATGTTCAATTGCGACCTGCTACCAATGAAGTTATTCAAGTTTTCTTCCCTTTTTCCCCAGTCATTGCTGACCAGTACCTCTTTATTTTTGTCAAGCTTGAGGAGGATAACATATGCTTGTTCTATAATTTTCCCTTTGGGAAAACCTGTCACTATGTTTTAACGAGCCTAGCGACAGTGAAACTTGCTCTTGTCTGCATGGACAAGTTTGTCGCTATTATTTTAACAAGTTTAACGACAAAGATAACTCGGTCCTTTTCAATTTTAGAGAGTCTAAAAAGAGACGTAAAGGAAACTCTAGTGGTCCTTTTTCGTAATGAAATCCCTTAAGTCCTAAAAAGTGTAAAATAATACGAAAGGGATAACTTTTCGATAGCTTTAACGAGCTGAACAAGACAAGCGCTCGATCTTTTTGTGTAATGATCCCTTAGGTCCAAAAAGATTAAAATCTAGATGAGGGATGGAACTTCTGATCGTTTTAACGAGCTGAAGAGGCCAGTTGCCCGGCAATCTTTTCATATTTTACGAGTCAGTTGAAAAGAGCTTAAAGGAGACTCGTTTTTTGAGGAACAAGTGATGTTTTTGGATAGCAACTAGTTCCAGGTAAGATTTGGAACTTTTCAATCACGGCAGTGTAAAGAAGGTGGCTAATAGAATCACTCGTCACAGTTGTTCCTCAAAAGGGTAAACAATCAAATGGAGGCATATGATCGACTAAAAAAGAGTGGAGGTGATGGTAAGAACACGACCAAGGTTCAAAAGCTGATAGCCATGCAATCACGAAGGTGGGTTCATTTTTTAATGAGCTTAAACTCTGGGGGAACATTTGCTCATTGCTAGGTTTATTTTTTAACGAGCTTGAAATTCGCATAAAACTACTCATGCTAGTCGTATAATAAGGATGTCTCATCGATAGGTTCATTTTTTAGGGAGCTTGCCCCATTCAAAACTTTGCTCTAGAGCCTTTCGTTATGCAAGCTAGGAACGACCAACCTACGAGTTTAAAGGGTTAAGAGCCTACAAACTAAGAAAATAAAAGGTTGCTTTTCACTTGCATGCAAAAAGGTTTGCATGCCCCCAGGTATAAGTAGAGTTTCTAGGTTACCATACGGAAGTTCTTGCATTAGCAAGGTTGTCCCATCCGTGTAGCAGACAAAACACTTCCTTGGTGATGTCCATTGAAATGGACAAAGGTGATTGTTGTCAGTCCCAATCACATAACCTTTGACGAGGGAATCCTTTTCCAGTCTGATCCATTTTCCTAAATGGACAAGATTGTCAAACTAGTCATATTCCTATGCGGAAACCTACCTTATATCCAGGGTTTTCTTGCCGAAGCAGACCAGGGCACATGCCTCCTTGGTTTCAGTCACAATCACCGAATCACTCGCGCTCATCAGGTGGACGAACTGGAGATTGATGAGACATTCCTTGTGCAAAAAGACTAGTTAGGGATGGCATTTGACTAATAGATATGTTCAAACCAGGGAATGAAAGCTGGTCTACGAGCTGGACCACTCTGCCTTCATGTGGAAAGCACATCACTCAAAAGAGTGAGGAAACGATAGCTCCCATGCTATAAATGTAGTCACGCCCAAGGAGTAGATTGTAATCTAGAGGCCCTTGTCCTACCATCACATTTAGATGAATGAAATTCCTTCTCATAGTTATAGGAAAATTTAGAAGGATCCCTAATGGTCGACTGGTTCTTTGTTGAAGCCTGTCAGATTTCGAATCTCAGGCAGAAGCGATGGTGAATCAAGCACTTTCCAAGCAGTTGAGGAAAGGATACTCACAGAAGCCCCTTCATCTATGATAGTACCAACCATGATCATTCTGTAAGCTTGTACTATGATTCAGAATGGTACATTAGATGGTAGGCGGGGTCTGCCTAGTAGATTCGAATAAAAGGAAACGACTAGGTTGCTTGGAGGAGGGACCAAATAAACGGCCGGGTAAATCTTTGACGAACTTCCTTCCTGTGGTAAAGGAATGGGTAGATTGCTCCCATGTTCATTGGATTCTGTGTTTAAGAAAAGAATTTTAATGGTGTCATTCTCATTCTCTTTGGTGACAGTATCATCTGAAGGTGGACTCTCTGAAGGCAAGATTGGGTCGACTGCTGTCTCGACCTATTGACTTTGGTCCGGTGTGGACTCAGAGGGTTTATCTTCAATGATAGGTGCTTCGACCAACAACAACAGTGTGTCAGTCGGATTTTCAACTAGCGATGGACTCAGCAAGAGTTTCTTGTATCTAAGAGGAATTTGCTGCAGTGACACATGACGGTTATCCAAGACTCTTTTAGCTTCGCCTAGGAAAGGGCAACGGTGGAGGACATGATCACCTTCACATAGTCTACAAGGAAATTTATATATTCCTTTCTTTCCATTGGATTCGTTTTCACTAGTTGATGGTGTGCTCTCAACATGATTGTTAGAGGTTGAAGACACCGGATTGTGCAAGCAGGGACACCAATCCCTCAGGATCCGTGGGATGCAGGGACAATCTCGATGATAGTGGTCTCCCTTGCAAATGACACATGGAGATTTAGGTTTAGAAGGTGCAGTGTGTCGATTTTCGCCAGACGATGCACAGTTGTCCCTTTTGCCATTGGATTCTTCTTCTTCTTATCCTTCCCTTTCTTCTTCTTCTCAGTTACTTGGTTTTTAGTGTTACTAGCTTCACCAAGCGAAGAGGAAGGAGAGGGAGAAACAAACGAAGTAGAAGGTAGGGGAGAACTTCAGTATCATCTAGTTTCTGATTTGATTGCTGAGGAATTGCGGTGTTTTGAACGACAAAGGTCAAGAAAAGCCATACTTGAAGGCCAATTGTGAGTCCTGGAAGGGACAATGTAGGAATGTGTGGAGCACCAACATCTCCCCAAGAGGAGAAAGGACTAGGATTTCCCCCAAGGGGAAATCCTTGATTGGTAGGCTCCATTTTCTCAGCCTAAAGACCAATGAGGGAACAGTGGTGTTATTTCAATTAAAATAAATTTTATGATGCTTTGACACAACTTTATTTTTCAATTTTTAAGAGTTGAGAAAAAGCTAAAGATGACTCTAGTCGCCTTCAATTTTTAATGAGCCTAAAGTGACAAGTGCTTAGATGGACCTTTTCTTTTAAGGAGTCTGAAAAGGAATGAAAGTGACTACTCTAGAAATCTAGACAGAGGGATTACCAACCAATCATAAAACTGTAGAATACTTTTTACGGTATGGCAGTCAATCTTCCCGAATGCTGTGTTCAGTGCATTGCAATCGATAGGGCGGCAGACACAACTTCCTAAGGATAAAGGATATCAATCTATTGTGGTCTCCCAATATATACTCGATGGTATGTGGGAGCACAAGTCCATACTAGCACTTGTCATATCAAAGAGGAGGAATCACCCAACCTATGATGAAAACGATAGTTACCAGGCTTTACGATGCCAGAATACGTCTCTAGCCTAGAATTCTAAATGTTGTGCATTAGGTTCCAAAGCGTTTTTATGTTCATTGAGGTTTATTTTACAATTGATCTTTCTTAAGAAGTTTTCCTTTAAGGTTCACTACGTGATGTAGATATACAATTCCTAAATGTGAAATCTAAGATGATAAACAACCGTTTACTTTCTTTTAGCAATGAAAATCCTAGCTACTAAAGAAAGAGAAATGAAATTCTTTAAACATAGAGTAGAGAGCACACACTAGATGCACTTTTCCTAAATCAATTACCGCATGCAGTCTAAATGCAAATGCACATGCATGTATTTGTTTTTCAGTTTCCTTAATGTGAGAATGACAAAAAGAAAACTAAGTACAGATCTGAACTATCTTCTTTCAAAGCGATAGTACTAACAAATTTTTTCTTTAAAAAACAAAAGGAATACTAAGGCGACACTTTGCGATTTCGAATTTAAACTTCTTTCGACACTTGAAATACTAATAATTTCAAAATCAAGTACAATAGCAAAAGTTTAATCGACTATCTAAAAGAGGAAGACTTTATGAAACTCTTTTTATTGACTGAAAACAACAGTTGTGACACTTTCAAATCAAAAGACAACAATTCGATTAAGCTACTTTTTTGCAAAGGAGAACTATAAATGATGAAAAATACATAAAAAAAAATTCACAATTCTTTATTAATGGAGGCTGAATAATGCAAAGGGAGATGGTTTCAATAGTGATATACTAATCATAGATAGCAAAACTACTAAATAAAGCTGAAGACAATGAAAAAAAACCAAAATCTGGAGGCAGAAACAGTCTTACTCAATCATCACACCTGTAACATAGGGAAATAGGGATGCATCTCACCTGCAACACACGGGAGGTGTGATGCATCCAGATTGCCAATGAAAGATAGTGCGATGGTCCAGGGACGAGACTGAGCTTGGTTTTCACTCACAGTTTGTAGCTAAGTTCAGGGATTTAGGTTGAGCTAATGATAGACAGTAAACACAAAGTATAGGGGCTGATTTAATGAGGTTCTTTGAGCTACCACCAAGGCACTTAGGATGTTTGCAAGTCAGATGTTTAGTTCATAAACCAACTCGGAGATTGAATGAAGCAGCGTTGATCTACTTTTTAGTTGCATAGCAAAAGCAATTCGAAGGCTAGCTGGCTTAACTTCAGGCTCCGTCTGTAGTTTATAAAGCAAACAATAGTAACAAAACAAACAAACTATTCATTCCCCAGTGGAGTCGCCATTTTGTTATTGGGAAAACTAGTGTCCATTCAGAGCTGCTAGTCCTACTAAGACGGGTAGCTATCTTAGAAACAAACAAATTAAAGTTACTTGTGTTTTCCTTATGAGAGATAGATGAGAGAGAAGCAGAGAGTACCAACCTCAGTCTTTCGCTAGTCTCCTTGCTCGTTTCCTCTCTCCCTTGACAGAGATTTTGCCACTCCTTTCTCACTTGTCCCGCTTCAAAGAACACCTGTAGAGTCAAGGTAGTAAAATACCATCAAAGCATAGAGATCTATAACCATAAACAATGTAGGATCAAATGTACATTAACCATATAAATGCATATACAAATACAAGATTCAGAGATATACAAGCATGTGGAGGACAACTCAAATAGCTTTATTGATAGAAGTAGTAGAAGAGAGGATTACAACCAAGCCGTTTGATCTAGCATCATCCTCCCAACATGAAAGCCTTCTTCACCTCATACAAAGCAAGATCACCCAACAATGTCTTCAAAGAGAAACCAACAACACTTCCTTGCAAATTCCAAAATTCCAGCCTCTAGATCTCTAGGATGAGGGATCCATATATAGATGTTTGCAGGAGAGTGAGTCAGATTCTGGGATTTTTATTAGCGTCACTTCACTGATAGTTCTTGGTTCCACTTGGAGATTTCATGATCTCTTACTCATCCCTAAGCGAACTCAGAGAGGCAAGTGTCATATGAGCAGTTTCTAGAAGATTCTTTGAGTTTCCACCTAGAAAATTGCTTCTGCCATTTGTCTGCTCTCACTCATCGCACCCTACAGAAGGGATTTCCAGTATGCATCGCACCCCCCGTGTGTAATAGCTGAGATGCATCACACCCTATGCATGGAGCAGTCTGTATGGTCCAGTTTTGACCAATTCTGAGTAGTTTTTCAGGGAGAACTTCTGGGAAATGATGTAACCAGCTGACCTTGTTCCTTTAGGGTATGAAACAACACTTTTAGGGTTTTAGAAGCCCTTGGTTTATGGACATATATGATTGGGATTGCAGTGCCCAAATATGTCTATAACAATTCATAACACAAAAGAGTAAGCTACGAAAACTGTATAAGATAAGATATACAATTGTTTTCTTGAGAAACTACATGACGATGACCATGATTAGCTTCTCATATTAGCTATTGCATAAATAATACAACATAATTCTATCAATTGACACACAATCACCTAGCACATATTTGTGCATCACATTCACATGTGCATATATATATATATATATATATATATATATATATATATATATATATATATATATATATATATATTAACTCATTAGTGCACAAAGGTTTAGAAAAATTTCCTTCTCATTCCCTATATATCAGAGAATTCAATTAGCATAACTATCATGTTTTGTGGCATGTGTATCTCATATTTCTACTGCCATCATAATTGTACCTGCATATTTTTCATCTTACTTGGCTATTAATTCATCCAATTCCTTACTATGAAAAACCTTGTCACTGTTACCTAGACATATATAATCACCTTGTTTATTACCACAATCTTAATACAATGCCTTCATTAGGGAACTTTATATTAGTCACTGTAAAAAGTGACTAAAAGTGCATGGACTGTGTTAGTGTCAATCTTGTTAGCCTTTCACTTGGATCAAATGTGCTTTTACAATGCTTTTCATGACTATCAAAATCAAATTTTGTCATGTCAATAGGTTTACACAGTTAAATTTGATCATTGTTTGGTCGATCTAGGAGTAAGTTCACTCTTTTGAGAATTCACTCATGCTAGTCACCTATCACATTTCTATGAAGGTGTCATAATAAAGGCAAGACAGTCACCATCATCATTCCATTCGGTTTCAGGTCCTCCATTAGGTCATTAGGGTTTCCAAGGTCCATCATTTTCATAAATAAATCCAGCAGTGAATAGAGCATGACAAGTAGCTCTTTGGTATTGGTTTATGAGTTATCACACATTCATCATGTTTTCATTGAAAAGTTCCTGAAAAAGAAGTTTCAGTACTCAGGAAAGTGAAAAGACAGCTCAGGTTTCAATTTTAAAGGTGACCCTGTTTTCAAAAGTGAAAAAAATCAATTTTTCAAAGGTTTGTGGGTCCGATTTCTTTTTAAAAGGAGAAATAAATTTGCCTATATAAATTCAAAATCTCCAAACTTATCTTGTTTACCTCTCATTCAATCTTGTTTATCGAGATCTCCTACCCAAAATAGACAAAAATTTTGATTTTTTAGGAAAAATAGGCACAAATCTCAAGGCATTGTGCTCAGAGACACTGCGATGCGCTTGGAGGCCTAGCGCTGCGCTCAGGGACACCGCACTACGCTCAGACTAACTGCGCTGCACTCGAGCCAGAGTGTCCAGAAAACGCCCAAATCTCTCCCAAAATCAAATTTTAAGCTTGTTAACCTGATTTCATTGATTCCTAAGACAAGCAACAAGCAAGTACATCATTGCACTTCCTTCTTTGTTTTTCAAAATCACCTCATGCCAATGATTTTTCCAATTACGATTTTGTAGTGAATTTTTCATGAAAAATGATAGGTTGATGATGGCCATTTTTATTTCTCGGTTTTTAAAAATGTAAACTATTTCCCTACACCTATATGCATGTTTGATAAGCTATTTAAACCATTCAATCAACCTCCAAACAAAATCTTATCTCTCCAAAAGTGAAACCCTAGTTCATTCCTAGGGGTTTTGGGCACTTTCACTAAAAACTCTGTTTTTTCCTTCTCACAAGCATATCATTCCTCCATTGCTTTTCCACCCATTTTCATCAGCTCTCCATATTTCATTTCCACCTCTTTCAAACCTCCCTTACCATTTTTTCAAATTCCACCTTCCCAACACTCCATTTTCCACTCATACCTCACAGTTTTTCTCATTTTTTTGTTGTTAAGGTTTCTATCATCATGGAAGTAGAATCTTCACCAGAGAGGAAAAGACATCACAAGGGAGGGAAAATCCTTAGATATGAGCCATCAAATTGTAGTGAAATCAACTGATATCCCTTTATCAAATGATGCTTTGAAGATGTACATTGCTTGGATTTCTACAAAAGGGTGAGTGAGGTGGGTTTTCATGAGCAGTTGACATATTGGGTGGCAACTCAGTTGAAGGGTGAAAGTGTTGTTATTGCTGGTGTTGAATTCACTTTTTCAGTGGCCTCCATTTCACTTGCTATAGGGCTACCAGACAATGGTGCATATTGGTTCAAGGGAATGAGCCTAGATCTTGAGTATTATAGGCCCTTCTTAAAAACACCATACAGGGAAAAGCATGCTCAGGTTATGCCTTTCAGATCCTTATTGGAGAAGTATGCCCCCTTGATGAAGATTGTCATGAAGTTCTTTACATGTGAAGGAAGATTCTCCAAATTGTATGCTTATCATATCCATTTCCTAATGCACTTTACCTCTCAAAAGCCACTCAATATGTGCAACTACCTATGTAGGAGCATTGCCAAAATGTCAGAGAGGATTCAGATGAAGAAAAAGGAGCACTACCCTGTCCTTTTTCATCATATTCTAATCAATACTATTGTCCTTCATCAACTTGCACAGAAATGTATGACTTGGGAAACTTTTTTGGAAACAGCTCTCAAATGGCATGAAACTAATGTGGCAGCTCAACCATCTAGCCTACCAACACAGCAAATGGAAGTGGGGTCCTCTAGAAAATTAGTTGAGAAAACCAAAGCACCTAAGCCTGAGGTGACCAAGATGTACAAGAGAGGAAAGAGGCTTGTGTTTTCTTCTCATGGTGAGAAAGGGGCCAAGCCTTCTACATCAACAAAACAGGAATCAGCAGCACAGGATAAAGACATGGTTGAAAATGAATTTGAGCTAGTTGATTTAGAGGAAGAGGATAAAACTTCAAGAATATAGCAGATGATCAGAAATAAAGACTATCAGATCAAAGAGCTCACAGTAAACATGGAGAGAGAAAGGTACATAATTTCATTTCTAGAACAAGAGAATAGTCAACTCAAAGCGAAGTAATTAATCATGGAAAAAGAGAAAACCAAGTTATTGCAATAGGTTGGCAAAGGAAAAGCAGTCATTGAGTCAAGTGATCCTGAAGGAACAAAAGGGAAAGGTAAGAGGAAAAGGCTAAGAACAAAGGGCCTAAAGAAGGCATTGCAAGAAGAAGAAGAACACATTATGTTGAATGAAGACCTAAACCTAGAGGACAGGATTGCTCTTGAGGTCAATCAAGACAAGGAGTATTGGCTCAACAGGGTGAATGAACACTTGGAGAAGCTTCTAGAGAAGGAAAACAGAGACAATCAACTACTTAGGCATATGGCACACCACTACTAGGCTCAAAACATGATTCCCAATGTCAAGGTAAAGCAGCTTGAAAACAAGCTCAAAGAAGCCAAAAAGGAATACAATGATGAAGGAAACTTAGATATGCTTGCTGAAGCATCTATGAAGGTTTAACGTACATAATTTTATAGCTCCTAGCCAATTTTGAGCAAATTTTGAGCATTTTTGGTTTTTTGTGAATTTTGAAGCCAAATTCAAAAATTTAGCAGTTCCAAGGCACTGTGCTTCTTCCTTAGGAAACTATTTCATGAAACGTCTAGATTTTTGGAAAGCTCTTGCCATCCTTGAAAAACCCATTTTCTCAGATTTTCCAAAGGTGGCTCAAATTTTGAGAAAAGTGGAAAAAAGTGGCAAAAAACTAGCATTCTGGACCCCTTTTTTGACACATGTTGCGCTCCTGGAGTGACCTTGGGAGAATGGATTTTGGAAGGCCTTCTCATGGATAATGTTCAAAAATTCAAACTTTTCTGGAAACTAGACATGAAGGGCTAGTTGACCATTCTCTCAGATGTTCATTTGGACCTCAAGAAGGCACCTTAAAATCAACTCAAATTCGGTGCTGCGCTTCTGCGTTTTTCTGTGTTTTAATTTGTAAATTTCACTGTGTAAAAATTCTGGTTTCTAGTTTGACTTAGTCAAAGTCAAACCTCTCTATGTAATGGCACTTGTTTCAATTCTAGGTGATGTATGCATGAATAAATGTACATGATAGGTTGTTTTCTATGTTTATTAGGCCTCGTAAAGGAAGCAAACTCCTAAACAAACTGTCCAAGAAGTGTTTGAGTTTCACCTTCTCACTCTCACCTGTTGGTTGAGAGAATCTTGGAGTCATTTCCTCCATCAAGGAATTCGACTGTTGAAGGTGGGAAAGTGGTCTAAGAGAGTCTATATGTATCATTTCTCTTTCAGAGAAAAGGGTTGGACTTTTTTTGGAGGAGGCTTGCATGTAGTCATCTTTTCAGCTAATACAGAGTTGTAGCTATTTTTAAGGAACTCTATCCCAGTGATTTCATCGTGTTTTTTCTTCATTTTATTTGTTTTCTAATGGTTAAAACATCTTTATCTACATGATATCCCTTCTTCCTATGGATGCGTTACAGTGAAATATACAGAATTCTTGTTCTCAAGCTCTATTTATCTGGTTTTCATAGTTATGTTTATGTCTTCTTAAGCTAATGAAATCATGTTTACTTATGCTCATTAGTTTCTTCTTCACTCTCTCTTTTATAATACATTGACAATATTCTAAATACACCATGGTCTTCTGACATCTAGCTTCTTTCCATATTTTCTTCTGCACTCCTACAGCCTAGACCTATTTGTGGCTCTAAACCCTAGTCCAGCAAACCCTAAAATCTAAAATTTCACCAACACACAAACAATTATACATATCTAGCCTAAAAATTATTTTCTTTAAATTCATTTCACTGATAAGAGACTTTGAGAGATCCTTCTCTTGCTCAGTAGGGCTAGCTACTGAGCTGAAGTGGTTTGAGGTTACCCTTCTCGATCTCCTTTCAGCCTAGGAAATTGTAAGGGACTAATAGACTGTAGTTTTTTTTATATGAGTTTCAATTTTCAAGGTTAAAACTATGACACGTGGCAACTCATACAAGTTCGCTATAGTGAACCAACTCATAATCAGGCCATCGTGGGAGATTTGGCATAAGTTTTCCTTGAAGAATCAATTTTCAGTCTAACTTTTGGGGTTGGAAATAAGACTAAAAGAGATACCTCAAGATGAAATTTCAAATATTGGGAGGACGAAATCACAGAGATACTATAGTTTCAAGGTCAGCTAGATCAATAAGCTCAAAATCAAACTCTTAAAAACAAAAAGGTGTGTATTTTTACAATTGCATAACTTTTGTTTGAAAAATCAATTTGAAGGGATTCAAAGGGCATAGTGAAGCATAGATATCATTATATAGTTTCAAAATGACATACAAAAAAAAATGATACACTTATTAATCCCCCAGAAATATCTACTATGTCGTATGAAGAAGAGAAAGAAATGCAACATGATATATCAAAATTGTAGGACCAAGTGCAACAAATTTCACTCTCACAAAGAGCAACAAAAAATTAACTGGAAGAAATGATGAATTTTAATATGGATGGTTTAAAAGCATAAATAAAGAGGGACATGGAAGGTTTGAAGAATGGTTTAAAAGGGGGCATTGAAGGTTTGACAAAGTTTCTACAAGAAATGTTTCATGGTGGTGACAAGGTATTCCATGAAACTCATGATGACATAAAAAGAAATGTGAATAATGATTTTAGATACTCCAACTTTGGGTTGAAGACCAACCACATTTCAAATATTGATATGAGTAAGTTTGATGGCAAGGATCCTGTAACATGGACACTACAAATGGATCAGTTATTTTATCTACACGATGTCTGACACACACAAATTGTACACACATTGCATATTTATATTTAGAACCCAATTATTTTGTGTGGTATTGATGGATATGTTCTTGTAAATAACTTCTCACTTAGACAATTTTTATGGAGGAATTGATAACACATTATGAGAATATAAAGATAAATACCTTCTTTAGCAAATTGATAAATCTCAAACAAAAGGGTTCAGTTGTGGAGCACATTGAGAACTACCAAAGATTGAATATCAAGGTAACTGATATTGCAAATGAGCATCTGACTGAGGTCTTCATAAGGAATTTAAGGGATAGCATCAAAAATAAAGTTTGCATTTTGGAACCTAAGTCAGCAGTTATAATTTTGAGTTGTAATTATTTAATTCAGTCCAAGTGAGTTAAAGTCAATTAAACTAGTTCTAAAAGGTGGCGAAATTAGTCAGAGATCAAGTAATGAGGTGTAACCAGTAGTAGTGGGATGTAACCAGTAGTAATGGGGTGTAACCAGTATTAGCGGAGCATAACTTACTGTAGTTGGGTGTAACTTACCACAGTGGGGTGTGACTTTCTGTAGTGGGGTGTAACCTATGGTAGTGGGGTGTAACATACAATAGTGGGGTGTAACTTGCAGTAGTGGGGTGTAACCTACAATGATCAATAAACTAAAGATTCATTCATAATTAACTCATGCATGTCAAATTAGAGAAATATCCAGTTGAGATTGGAGTTCAGGGACAGTGTAATATCAGTTGTATAATCATATGAATTGTACAGGTGGTGCATGCAACCAAAGGAAGGCCTATGAGGATTGCGAAATTCATAATTGAGGAATTTCCCAATTAAATATGGGCTAATTCCCTAGGAAATTTCTCACGGAAATAAAAGCTTGGCAGGCAACAAATTTGGCTAAGTATTGGTTGGAGCTTGTTTGTGAAGCAGTGAGATAGATTGAGATTGTGCAGAGGTTGCTTGGGCTTGAGAAAAGCATTGTAATCTTCTCATATTTTCTGATTAATGCAATATATAGATATCATGGGTATTTAGCTGTGGCTTTCCCCACAAAATTATTGTGTTATGTGTGATTGAATTCTTTCTCTTTTATGCTTCGTGATTTCATCGATCAATTATTGTTTCTGCTAATGAGTAGAGTAGATTCAAGTCAATTGTTTTAGCATATTACAATCTATAGTTTGAATCTACAAGTAATTTCTACATGGTATCGGAGCTTAAATCACTATAGAAGAGGAGAATATGAGTTTTTATTTTGCAGGAGAAATCAAATTTGTAGTATCATACTTCAAGGTCAATAGGATATCGTTCTACGGATTGAGGCTTGAATATTCCACTGAGGGTAGTTAGAGCTATATTTCTTGGAAAGACATGATGGAGGCAATTTTGGAAGACAATGGGCTTAAGGAATTCATAGAAAAATATATTCTTAAGGTAGCTGATGCTCAAGATTTGGCAGAGTGGAGAAAGTGTGTGGAAAAGGCGAGAAGAATTATCCTAAAAGGAGTTCGAGATCATATTGTCTCGAACCTCCATGGTAAGGAAATTCCATCTACAATGTGGAAGGCCTTAATAATCCTGTTTCAAAAGAGAAATGACCACTGGAAGCTGGCACTGAAGGACAAGCTCAAAAATATCAAGATGGAGAAGGGCGACACAATACTGAAGTACTTGACCAAGTTCACCCAATGTCGGGATGAGCTTGGAAGTGTCGGTGTTATATTTGTTGAAGATGATCTGGTGAGCTTAGCACTTCTAGGGCTTCCCAAGATTTGGCATAGCTACTAGGACTCAGTTAATGGGAGGGATAATCTATCATAGTGGGAGTGATTTTGGTCTGACCTGGTACAAGAAAATATTCAACCGAACACCAGAGATGGATCATCATCCAAGCATGATGATGAGCAGAATTGCGCCTTAGATCGAAAGGAGAAGAAAGAGAAGGGGAAGTCATCCCATTCCAAATCAGATTCCTTTCAGGGTGGCAAGAAGAAGGACATGTCAAAGATTAAATGTTTTCACTATCACGAGTTGGGACATTATGCCACAAAGTGTCCACACAAGAAGGCCGGTAAGAAGCCCTTAGGAGGAGCGACAAGTGAAGCTCTTGCTTCACAATTCATACTGGATTTCACCCTCATCACTTGCATGGTGACATCAGTGATGGGTAGCATGTGGTACCTAGATAATGGAGCCTCATTCCATACGACTGACACAAAGAGTTCTTTAGTGACTTGGAGGATAAGGACCTCTAGATGCACATCAAGATGGGAGATGATGGGAGGTATATTGTGACCAGAATCAGTACTTTTACCTTTTAGAGGGATATAATTTCTCCTCTCACATTAAAAGATGTCATGCATGTTCGGTGTTTGAAGAAGAATTTGGTTTGAGCTTCCATATTGGAGGACCATGGATACGATGTGATTTTTAGCAAGGGAAAGGCTTTCTGTCATCACATAGCCTCAGAACAGGTGAATTGGATTGGGGTTCAGGTGAAGAACCTCTACAAATTGGATATAGAAGATTGCACTGCTTTGAGAACTAAAGCAAAGAAGGTGCAAGGTCAAGACATCGGTGAGTTATGGCATAGAATATTGGGTCACCTGCACCATGGAGCTTTGAAGATCATGCAACAAATTTCTACAGGACTTCCTAAGGGTACACTAGCGTAGAGAGACACATGAAAAGGTTGTACTTTGGGGAAGTACACCAAAGCTTACTTTCAGCTAAATACAGTCGAGCGTAAGTGATCCTTGATCAATTTCACTCAGATTTGTGTGGACCATTCTTGACAGCATCCACGACCAAGCATTGGTATGATGTAATATTGGTTGATGACTTTTCTCATGCAGAAGAAAGATCAAAAATTCGCTAAATTTTTTGAATTTAAAGCACTAGTCGAGAAAGATACTAGCAGGAAATTTAAAGCTCTCAGAAGCGATAAAGGTGGAGAATTGTGTTGAATGAATTCAATAACTTGTTTTCATCAGAAAGCATTTGGCAGGAGTTAATTACACCTCATAACCCATAGCATAATGGTGTGGCTAAAAGGAAGAACAAAAGTATTGTGGGAGTGGCACGGGTGATGTTACATGATTAGGGCCTACCATTGCACTTGTGGGATGAAGCATGAAACACAGTTGTTTATTTGCAAAATAGAAGTCCTCGTCGAATTCTCAGGATGAGTACACCAAAAGAATATTTTTTAGGTAAGAAACTAGATGTGGCACACTTCAGAATCTTTGGTTCATCAGTCTACTATCACGTTACCAAGGATGCATGAAAAAATCTAGAGCCAACAACTGAGTTGGGCATATTTGTGGGGTACATTGATACACCTCACAACTATTGGGTGTACCTACCATCCAATAGGATGATAGCGGTTCATAGAGATGTGAAGTTCAATGAAGAGAAGGTCATGATATGTTCCCTTGAGAGGGAGCTTCAATTACATCTAGATGAGGAGCTTTTAGCTCCATAGGAGGAACCTCGTGATGATGTGGAGCAGCCACATGCAAAGGAGCAGAGAGTGGAAGCACCCAATCATTCAGAGACTTCTAGAGATGGAAGGAAGCACACTAGAGAGGCTAACAGATTGATGCATGATGCTAAAGAAAATGTGGGAGTACCCACATCACAATGCATACAGAGGAGGTCACTAGATCGTTACACTGACTACATGGCTCTGATGAGTGAGAGTGTAGATATTAATCCATCCGCATTCGACGAAGAAGTATAGCAACAAGTATGAGTTGATGCCATGGTTGACGAGTATGACACCATTATCAGAAACTATGTTTGGGAAGTGGTCATAAGACTAACAGATAAGTCAGTGGTGATTTCTAGTTGGATTTACAAGGTAAAGCAAGCAGAATATGGGAGTGTGGAGAAACACAAGGCCAGATTTGTTGATCAGTGGTTATCACTGATGTCAACCCAAGCCGCGCGAGGGGCTACCCCAATCTTGCATGGCCATTTTGACTTGAAAAATCATCTTATTCTGAGCCTAGGATCTTCTATATGGATTCTACTCGTTGATATGTTTTTGTTGATATATGGCATGCCACGTAGTTCTTCACCGTTTGAGAGTTATTCGTTTTTGAATTTAGTAAACCCAGTTAGTGGGCTAAAACCCCATGGGGTTGTGGAATGGAACTCATCATTGGTTGTGTTCATTGAACAATCAATAATTAATAATTTTTTATGATCCTAAAATCCCTCCAATGTTCACTTGTTGAGGACCCTCTCAACTCAAGACATTTCTATAAAATGTGACCCTTATATCCTCCTCTAGCAAGCACTTTTCAACGAACTATCTTGTGAGAAGACCTCTAAAATTTTTCGGCCTTAATTAGATTCTAATGCAAGATCAGTTGTAGGGAGTTTAATGTTTCATTGAGGTCTAGTTAGGGCACAAAATTATGATCAATTTTGAAGGTTTGTTTTGAAGCAAGTCTAGAGCCTTGGATTCTAGGATTTCGCTGCTTCAAACGGGTTAGCGTGGAATTTTCACTGTAACGTTTTTTCTAAAAATCTTCAGAAGCTAAGATTAAAACCCTTTTGAGCCTAAATCTTGATGAAACTCGTGACAAAATTTCAGATCTTGGTTTGCTATATTATCGGAGATATGATATGAATAAGTTAGGGTTTTTGCAAGCTCCCCAATTCCATGTCAAATAGGTGACCTTGGGAAAATAGTCCTAACTTTCTCTCTGAGAATTGGATTCAAATTTTGTAAAGAGTGATACAAATAAGATGTACTTTAGTTTTTTGGGTATCGTTTTAGGGCTGAAGGTCCAAATGGTGACATGTGGCACTTCGTACAAGTTTGCTCTACAGAACTAGTCTATAATTAGGTCATCTTGGGAGATTAGGCATAACTCTTTCTTGAAGAATCCAATCTAGATCAGCCCTGTGGAGTTGGAAATAGGACTTAGAGGGATATCATAGGATGAAATTTAGACCTTGGAAGTCCAAAATTCCATAGATAAAACATTTTCAATATCGAGCTCCTAGAAAGCAAGAAAAAGGATCACTACAGTAAGGACCACACATCAATAGTTAAGGGTAAGTCTACTACAGCAAGGTATGTACGATTAGTTTTTGCATTTGAATTTTGAATATTATCTCTAACATGTTCTTTTCAGGATAGTGTAAGTATTTGTTTTGTGTATTGGTTTGGGTCTTGTTCATTAATGCATGTGCAGTAAGGAGGACACTTTAGGACAACTCGGACACATACTAGAAGGACATGTAGCACCAAAGTACCATTACTTGAAGAAAGCATGATAATACCTTAGCAGTTACAAGTGATCCAAGAATCTGTGTCAATTCAAGTGTCAGTTCTTATCAAGATTCAGCATTGTAAAATTGTAAAAGAGTCAGTATTGTAAAAAGTCAATCTGCCTAGAGTTGAAGAGGAATTGTTGGGAGGTATAGGAGTCATTGTTAGATGATGTCATGGTTAGGTTGCAGGTCATAGTGTGATTGGGTAATCGGTCAAGTACAATAAAATCATTGTAAATTATATTGTATCGTGGATCATTGTTCCTGGTATGGAAGTCCACACTCTTGTTTCATTTCTGGTCATTATATGGTGGCATGGAGGTGCTAGGCAGGTGCTTGAGGTCGCCTACAAGTTAGAGCCTGTGAACATTTCAGGGTGGTAGGTTGGTCTAGGATGTTGGGGCATCCATTCAGTTGACTACTGAAGAAACTAGGCCATTTGGGCATCCTTCCAGCAGGAGTTGTAGAAGAATGATTTTCTAGAATTATAGGAAGCTGTAACTTTCATTTCATTGGGGCTAAAGATTAAATAATTTATTAGAAATGTATTTGACGGTTTTTTACCCGAAGGGGGTTTTTCACCTAAAATTCTTGTGCCTATTGTGTTCTTTTGTTTACTGTTGTTACTAAATAAACATTAATAATAATTTAAGATTAACTAATTCTCCGAAAAGATTTAAAAGTGCTAATTGCTAAGGAATACTGATTCACCCCAACCCCCCACCCGGCGCCCCCTCCCCTTCTCAGTATTTCCAACAATTAGTATTAGAGCTCAGTTCCTTCAATAGTAGTCTAACAATTGGAAGGAGATCATGGAATACACCAAGAATAGATTTCATTTGTTCAATGGAAATAACTATGCACTTTGGAGTGGAAGAATGCAGGTTCATTTGCTGGCACAAGGATATGAAGTATGGGAAATCGTTGAAAAAGGCTTCACATCGACCCTAGATGAACAAGGTAAGAAAAATATGGTATATGATGCAAAGGCTAAAGATCTTATTATTAGTGGGCTTATTGAATCTATCTATATTAACGTATTGAGTTGCAAAACTACTAAAGAGGTATGGGACAGGCTTGAGAATGTATATGCAGGTGACTCATAGGAGAAAGAAGTAAAGCTTCAAATTTTCACAGCAAAATTTGAGCAACTCAGAATGAAGGAAGATGAAGATATTGTTGCATACTCTCAACATGTTGATGAAACAACAAATACATTGAAAGGTTTGGGAGAACTTGTCGACACCAAAATTGTTGTTCGAAAGATCCTCAAAACCTTGCCAACAAGATTCAACCCAAAGGTATATGTCTTGGAAGATAGATCGAATTTGACCAATCTTAGCATAGATGAATTGCATGAATTCTTAAGGTATATGAATTTAAGATTGAAGAAGAGGATCGCACATCTCACTTATAAACAGAATTTTCTGCATCCAATAAGACTAGTAAGGACAAGTAGACTCCGAAAGCAAAAACTTGTAGTTGTAAGGATGAAGAAAATGAAGAAGATGAAGAAGAATTTTCGGATAAAGAATTTTTCTATTTCACATGGAAAATGAGAACAGGGATGGGAAAATTCAAAGGTAAACTTCCATTAATATGTTTTGATTGTAGTGACGTTGGGAATTTCACAGCCAAGTGTCCTCACAAAAATGAGGTTGTTACGAAGGAAAAGAAAGGTCCTAGGAAGTTCAACAAGCAAGGCAAGAAGAAATGGTTTGAGAATTATTTCTTCTCCAAAGAAGATAGCCCCTCATATGATGAAGACAATGATAACGAATAAGAAATCAACGGAAGAGTATTGTTTACGACAAAGCGCAATAAGCAAGAAGCATCTGATGAAGAAGAAGAAGAAGAGATTACTGAAGTTGAATTTCAAAACGAAGTGATCAGCGTTATCAAAGAGCTCAAGGCTGAGAAGAAGCACGTCAACACTCTTGAAGACGAATTAAAGACAGAAAGGGAACAGGTCCTAAATCTTAAAATCAAGGTTGAAGAATACAAATGAATTAAAGAATCGCTCAGGAAAGAAGTAAAAGAAAGCAAAAAGGAAAGAGAAGCATTGGAAGATGAAATAGTTTCTCTATGAAAGGAAGTAAAAAATGGAAAAACTCTTCAAAACTATGCCAACATCTCAAAGGAATTGGAAGAACTCATCAACAATCAATGATCATTTAGTGACAAGACTGGTCTTGGTTACAAAGAAAAATCCGAAAAGGATTCAAGTCCTTCTATGACAACAAAAGAAGATGGATATGAAAAATTTACCAAGTAGGTAGATCTCCCAGCTAAATCAAGAGACCAAGACTCGCAGAAAGAATCATGGAAGACAATTCCTAGAATAATATTTCCTCCTAGGTATCAACCTATATTTTATGGTCATTGTTATTCATGTGGAAGGTTTGGACATAGAGCTATAGAATGTCGCATGTATGTTTGGAATGAAAATAGTTCCAGGAGATATTTTAGAAATGGATATTCCAGAACTCAGTAGAATATAAACAGATTTGGTCATTTGAGAGATGATGTCAAATGTTACCAATGTAACAATTCTGGAAATCTGGTTAAATATTGGAGACTTGGAAGCTCTTCAAAGGAATTCTCGCAAACAGAATGAACAAGTATGGAAAAAAATACTAAAAAATGTGTTTATCTCTCTCAAGGCTCAAAGCAACAGAAACATTTGGTATGTTTATAGTGGTTTCTCAACGCATATGACTAGAGATAAACATTAGTTCATATCCTTGAAGGAAAATAAGCATGGAATAGTGTCTTTTTGAAATGACAGGTCTTCAAATGTCATAGGAGTAGGTACGGTCACACTTGGAAGCAAGGATGCATTAGTGAAGGATGTGTTGTTGGTTGAAAATATGAGTCACATTCTGCTCAATGTTGGACAAATGTGTGATCAAGGACACATGATGATATTCAACTCTAAGAAATGTGAAATCAGGAAAGGCAAATTTTGAAAAATTGTGGCTACAACAAGCAAAGCTCCAAATGACATATACATTTTGGATGAAACACCTAAAGGGTGCTTTTTGGAAAAAGAAGATGAAAGTTGGTTATAGCACAAATGAATGGGAAATATGAATTTCAACAATTTGGTCAGGATCAGTAAAAGGAAGCAGTAAGAGAAATGCATAAAATTTCAAAACCTACCAATACAATATGTGAATCTTATCGACACGACAAACAAACAAAAGTTGAGTTCAAGGAAAAGGAACACTTCGTGTCATGTCCATTGGAATTAATACATATTAATCTATGTATTCCTATGAGAAAAAAAGGTTTAGATGGTGAATTATACTTTATGCTAATGATAGATGATTACACCAGAATGACAGTCGTCAATTTCTTAAAGAAAAAATATGAGGCATTCGAATGTTTCAAAATATACAAGGAATTGGTCGAAAATGAAACCGATTTGAAGATCAAATGTCTGAGATCAGATAATGGAGGAGAATTTATGTCCAAAGAATTTCAGCAATACTATGACAAAAATGGAATAAAAAGGCAATTCTCAATAGCTAGAACACCACAGCAAAATGGAGTTGCTGAAAGAAAAAACAAAACCATACAAGAAATGGCTAGAACAATGTTAAATGACTCAAAATTGGATGATAAATTTTGGGTTCAAGCAATCAATATAGCTGTAATCATTATAAACATAGGTCTACTCAGGAAAAATTGTAACATGACTGTACAAACTATGGAAGGGAAGATTAGCTAACGTCAAATACTTCAAAATATTTGGAAGTAAACGCTACATCAAAAGAAAAGACCAAAAATTGGGCAAGTTCGATTCCCATGTTGACGAAGATATTTTCGTTATTTATTCACGCAAAAGGAAGGCTTATAGATGCTACAATCTGAGGCGAAAACAAATAGTTGAAAGCATTAATGTTACTTTTGACGAAGATTGTGTTCTAAAGGATAACTATGAGATCATCTCTGAGGGGCTTGAGGTAGAATCTATGAAGGATGAAGAAGAAGCTCCAGAAAAAGACCAATCAAATAAAGAAACAATACTTAATCAAGAGGAAATAAGAAATAATTAGTGGGATGTACAAGAAACTTCTCCAAAAGTTTTAAAAGAATGGTGTCAAAATAATCATCCGTCAAATCAAATCATCAGTGACATAAATAAAGGAATCAGAACTAGAAGAAGTCAATAGCTCCGTACATCATAGCAATCCCACCTTGCTCTTTTAGCAACTTTTGAGCCTAGAAATTTTGAGGAAGCTAGTCAAGATGAACATTGGGTAGCATCTATGAATGAAGAACTAGATCAAATTGAGAAGAACAACACTTGGGAATTGGTTCCAAAACCAAAGGATAAAAATTTTATTGGAAGGAAATGGGTCTTTCGAAACAAAGTGAATGATGATGGATAGGTTACCAGGAATAAGGCTAGATTAGTCTGCAAAGGATATGCACAAGTAGAAGGAATTGATTTTTAAGAAACATTTTTTCCCATTGCCAGAATGGAAGCTATCAGGATGTTTCTCACTTATGCATGCTCGAGAAAACTCGAGGTGTACCAAATGGATGTTAAGTAAGCCTTTCTAAATGGTGAATTGGAAGAAGAAGTTTACATTGAAAAACTTGAAGGTTTTTTGCTCTCTGACAAGGAAGACTACATCTGCAGATTAAAGAAGTCATTATATGGTCTCAAGAAAGCTCCTAGAGCTTGGTATGCTCATCTTCATGGATATCTACATCAAAAAGGATTCAAGAAAGGAAGTGCCAACAACAATCTCTATGTAAAAGTGGATTAAGATAACCTAACAATTATCAATGTATATGTGGACGATATAATCTTTGGAAGAAATGATGATAGATTAAGTAAAAAGTTTTCCACAAAGATGAAAAGTGAGTTTGAAATGTCTCTACTTAGCAAGCTAAGATACTTTTTAGGCTTCATATATCTCAGCATGATAAAGGAACATCTATATATCAAACCAAGTACATCAAGGAAATGCTCAAGAAATTCAAGATGGAAGATTGCAATCATGTCTTTAACCCAATGGTAATAGGTTGCAAGTTAAGTTTAGAAGATTCGTCAAAGGATGTGGACCAGAGGTTGTATAGGTTGCAAGCAGTTGGACAAGTAGCAAGATTCCAAGCAGCACCAAAATAATCTCATATTATTGTCGTCAAAATAATTCTTTGATATCTTAAGTGCACAATAGCATATGGTCTATGGTATCCCAAAGGAAATAATCTATTTATCCAAGCTTATATAGATGCAGATTAGGTAGGAGTGTTGATGGTCGTAAGAGTACTAGTGGAGCAACGTTAATATATAGGTGGTTGTCTTGTTTCATGGTTAAGTAAAAGGAAATCTTCAATCTCATTATCCACAGCGGAAGCAGAACATATCGCGATCGCAGGTTGTTGTACTCAAGTTCTCTGGATGAAGCAAACTTTGCAAGATCTTCAAGTCAATTTTGATGAGCCTGTACCCATCTTCTGCGATAACACCAGTACTATCAATATATCCAAGAATCCTGTGATTCATTCCAAAACAAATCGCATTCTTATCAAATATCATTTCGTTAGAGAGCAGGTCAAGGAAAAGAATATCAAGCTTGAATATGTTAGTAGGAAGGAACAAATTACTAACATATTTATCAAACCATTACCTCGTTAAGCATTTGAGTATCTTCACCAAAAGCTTGCAATTCTCCCAAGTCCTCGTTAGACACTTTCTCTTATCTAACTAAGTATAAAGGGGGAGTGGAGATGTGTACATGTCCATAGGATGATAGTTTGTCAGAGGGAGTTACCCTTTTCAATTGATGACAAAGGGGGAGAGAAGGTAGTAGGAAGAGGTGTCATGATCGAAGGGGGAGTACTTTTGTTTCCATCAATGCCAAAGGGGGACATTGTTGATCAGTGATTGTCATTGACGTCAACCCAAGCAACACCAAGGGCTACCCCGATCTTGCATGGGAATTTTTACTTGAAAACTCACCCTATTCTGAGTCAAGGATCTTCTAGATGGATTCTACTCGTCGAGATGTTTCCGTTGATATATGATACGCCATATAGTTCTTCACTGTTTGAGAGTTATGCGTGTTTGAAGTTAGTAACCCCAATTAGTGGGTTAAAACTCCATGGGGTTGTGGCATGGCACTCATCATTGGTTGTGGTCATTGAATATTAAATAATTAATATTTTTTTATGCTCCTAAAATACCTCCAATGTTCACTTGTTTAGGACCCTCTCAACTCAAGACATTTCTATAAATAGTGACCCTCATATCCTCCTCTAGTAAGAACTTTTCAACGAACTATCTTGTCAGAAGACCTCTATAAGTTTTCAGCCCTCATGAGCTTCTAACACAGGATCAGTTGCAAGGATTTTAAGGTTTCATTGAGGTCTAGATAGGGCACAAAATTATGATAAATTTTGAAGGTTTGTTTTAAAGAAAGTTTAGAGCCTTGGATTCTAGGATTTCGCTGCTTCAAATAGATCACCGTAGAATTTTCACTATAAAGTTTTTTCTATGAAGCTTCAGAATCTAAAATTAAAACCCATTTTATCCAAAATCTTGATGAACCGTGTGGCCAAATTTCAGATCTTGGTTCGCTATATTTTCGGAGATATGATCTAAGGAAGTTATGGTTTTTGCAGGATCTCGAATTCCATGTCAAACAGGTGACCTTGGGAAAATTGTCATAACCTTCTCTCTAAGCATTAGATTAAAATTTTTTAAATAGTGACAGAAAAGGAATGGACTTTTTTTTGTTGGGTATTCATTTTCAGGGCCTAAGGTCGAAACAGTGACAAGTGGCTCTTCATACAATTTTGCTCTACTGAACCAGTCTATAATCCGGTCATTGTGGGAGATTGGTCATAACTCTTTCTTGAAGAATCAAATCTTGATTAGACCTATGGGGTTGGAAAGAGCACTTAAAGGGATACCACAGGATGAAATTTCAGACTTTGGAAATCCGAAGTTACATAGATACAATAGATTCAATATCAAGCTCCTAGAAGGCAAGAAAAATGATCACTATAGTAAGGACCACACATCAACAGTTAAGGGAAAGTCTGCTATAGCAAGGTATGTATGATTAGTGTTTAAATTTGAATTTTGAATATCATCTCTGACATGTTTTTTTTCAGGGCAATGTAATTATTTTTTTTGTATTGGTTTGGGTCTTGTTCATTAATGCATGTGCAGGAAGGAGGACACTTCAGGACAACTCGGACACATACTAGAAGGACATGTGGTGCCAAAGTACCATTACTTGAAGCAAGCACGATAGTACCTCAATAGTTGCAAGTGATCCAAGAAGTCGTTTCAAGTCAAGCATCAGTTCTTATCAAGAGTGAGTATTGTAAAAGATAATCATTGCAAAATTATAAAAGAGACATTATTGTAAAAAGTCAATCTTCCTAGAGTTGAAGAGGAATTATTGGGAGGTATAGGAGTCATTGTTGGATGATGTCATGGTTAGGTTATAGGTCATAGTATGATTGGGTAATCTGTCAAGTACAAGAAAATCATTGTAAATTATATTGTATCGTGGATCATTTTCCCTGGTATGGGAGTCCACACTCTTGTTTCATTTCTAGTCATTATAGGGTGGTAGGGAGGTGCTAGGAAGGTGCATGAAGTTGCCTATAGGTTGGAGCCTGTGAACACTTCAGGGTGGTAGGTTGGTCTAGGATGTTGGGGCATACATTCAGTTGACTACTGAAGAAACCAGTGTGTTTGGGCATCCTTCTAGTGGGATCTGGAGAAGAATGATTTTCTAGAATTCTAGGAAGTTGTAAATTTCATTTCAGTTAGGGTTGAAGATTAAATAATTTATTAGAAAAGTGTTCAGTGGTTTTTGACCTGAAGGGGGTTTTCCACCTAAAATTCTTGTGCCTATTGTGTGATTTTGTTTACTGTTGTTACTGGATAAACATTAATAATAATTGAAGATTAACTAATGCTCTAAAAATATTTAAAAGTGTTAATTGCTAAGGAATATTGATTTAGGCGCCGCCCCCCGCCCAGTATTTCCAACAAGATTTATGTCCATAGGGTTCTCTAAGGTGGAGGGAATTTATTACAAGGATACCTTTGCTCTAGTAGCAAGGTACTCTTCAATCAAATCTATTCTACCACTATCATCTAGATGGGATGGAAGATACATCAAATGGATTTGAAGACAACATTCCTCAATTGTATGATTTAGAAAGAAGTGTATATTGAGAAGTGGGAAGGATTTGATACCTTCAATAGAGAATCACATGTGTGCAGACTCAAGCACCCCATTCTTGGTACGCCAGAATTGACAGTTATTTCATTGGGTTGGGCTTCACCAAAAGTGAAGCAGATGTGAACCTTTACTATATTGTGGTTAAAGGTAAATTGTTTATTATAGTGTTATATGTTGATTATTTGATTCTAATAGGTTATGAGAAGCCGATAAAATCTTGCAAAGAGGATCTTGTAAGAGAATTCGAGATGAAGGACCTAGGGCTCATGCATTGCTTTCTTGGTATGGAAGTATGGCAAGGAGATGAGGAATTGTTTGTCTCTCGGGGCAAGTATTCCAACGATATACTTGAGAAGTTCCACATGGAGATCAGCAAACCCATGGAGACTCCTCTAGCAGGTAACTGGAGGAAGGAGGATGCTACTTAAGGTGAAGTATTGGAGGCTATTATTTATAGACAACTTGTGGGTTCACTTATCTTCACTTATGTATTTGGTGAACACGTGACCGAACATGTGTTTTGCAGTTAACCATCTTAGTCAAGCCATGGTTAAGCCAAAAAAAAAAATTATTGGAAGGAAACTAAACATATGTTGAGATACCTCAAAGGCACCACTCGTTTTGGTCTTTGGTATAGATGGATAGAGGGAGTGAAGCTTCAAGGCTTCACAGATGCAGATTGGGTAGGGAGTCCATCTGATAAGAAAAGCACATCAGAGGGAATCTTTAGTATTGGTTCAACAATAGTTTCTTAATATAGCAAGAAGTAGATGTTAGTTGCACTCAATTCAGTAGAAGCAGAGTGCATGGTTGCTAGTCAGGAATCTTGTGAGGCTATCTGAATGAGGAAGATCCTCGTTGGCTTATTTTGTCGGAACATGGATCCTAAAGTGATTTACTATGACGATCAGAGTTGTATCAAATGCTCTGAGAATCGAGTTTTTCATGATCAGTCCAAGCATATCGACATCTGGTATCACCATATACAAGATTGTATGTAGAGGAGAATCATGTTGTTGGAATACATTCCTACAAAGGAGTAGGATGCAGATATTTTGACAAAGGAATTATCAAGATGTAAATTCAAGTTTCACAGAGGTAGAATCATGGTAGCCAATAATCCCTTTCTCTTTGAGAGGGAGTGTTGAAAATGCAACAAGAAAATCCTAATTTAATTTTGTCCTTGAATTAAACTAGGAATTATATTGTAATTCTAATTCTATAGCAACTTGTAATAGTTAACTAAGTGAATTTGACTTAGTTGGCTCAGTTAATTCAAGTTGGGAATCTAACTAGAGTCATGTAGAGTGTCTCCCACTTTTTAGGATCCTTGGTTGGGTTTATTTTGAGTTGTAATTATTTAATTCAGTTTAACTGAGTTAAATTCAGTTAAACTAGTTCCAACTTATGGAGGAATTAGTGGGAGATCTAGTAGTGGGGTGTAACCTGTAGCAGTGGGGTGTAACTATCACTAATCAACCATTAAACAAAAGATTCACTTAGAATTAACTCATGCATGTCAGATTAGAGAAAGACCCAATTGATATTGGAGTTTAGGGACAGTGTACTATCAATTGTATAATCATCTGAATTGTACATGTGGTACATGTAATGAGAGGAAGGCCTATGAGGATTGCACAATTCATAATTGAGGAATTACCCAATTAAATATGGGTTAATTCACTAGGAAACTATGCAAGGAAATAGGAGTTCGAGAGGCAGTAGATTTGGCTAATTATTGGTTGTAGCTTGTTTGTGAAGCAGTGACATAGATTGAGATTATGTAGAGGTTGCTTGGGCTTGAGAAAAGTATTGTAATCTTCTCATATTTTCATATTAATGAAATGTACAAATAGCAAGGGTTTTTAGTTGTGGATTTCCCCAAAAAATTATTGTGTTATGTGTGATTGAATTCTTTCTCTTATATGCTTCTTGATTTCATCGATCAATTATTGTTTCTTTTGATGAGTATAGTAGATTCAAGTCAATTGTTTTAGCATATTACGATCTTCAGTTTGAATCTACAAGTAATTTGTACATAAATATTGTGGAAATGTAAACACAATGACTAGTTAAGAGTAGTGGACACATACTCATAGGTTTAAGGAGGAATTGCTTGCGAAGTGATTAAACTCAAGGTGATTGGGAAGTTTTCTAATTGAGTTTAATGGCCTGCGCAATAGGTAGGGAGGTGGATTATAGGCTTACTGAATGGGGGACGAGCCCCATACCACATCTATCCTCGAGGGGCATGTTGGTTGGTCAACAAACAAGAGGGATAAGAGGGTTGGTAGGAGAAAAGAGGCCAACAGGAAAGAGAATATTGATTCTATCACAATTTGGCATGGGGAAATAATCTAAGTTTGTGTGGGAGTGGTGAGTCTAATATGCAAAAAAGTACATAAGAAACATGCATTGTATGTAGAAGAGCACATTGTAATTATGAGATAACTTGCGGTAAGAGGGTTCTTGGGAGCAGTGTTGGAACAAGAGGGGGGGCACTCAAAGGAGCGTGGAGTGAAGAGAAGACCACAGAAGAGAGGGTGGAGACACAGTGTAGTCTAGATACCCATTGGTTTAGTGGGTGAAAACATTGTGTTCTTTGGATCTATACATAGAATATTGGCAACTCTTTGAGTTTGGATCCATGTAGGCTTAGCGGGCAGAAATATTGTGTGCTCTGGATCCCTATCAATATAGGTGGAGACACTTTGAGCTATGACTTCACATAGCATTTAGCAGGTGGAACACCATGTTATCTGGATTCCTATAAGTAGGTGGATACACCATGATATCTTATTTCGTATGTGAATTAGGTGATTATAATGGGTGTGAATTCCCTTGAGCACTTACTCCTTAGACTCTGAATCCATCTTGGGGATGATCAACTACAAGAAATATTGCAGTGCAAGTGACCTATGGTTGGGTGGAGAGTGGAAGTCCCTCCCTTAGTTTTCATTCATTAAGCTATACAGATAAATGTATTTACTTGTACTTATGTTGCACTATGATTGTTAAATGATGTTGGTATGGGTTATAACAATGAATGTAGTAGAATTTCTCATGGAGGAATATGTTATTCTTGGTTGTCTTTAATGAGATGGATTATGTGGTTGTTCTCATGGTTGAGAGGGATTTGTGAACCCCTGTGATTGTTGATACTTTCCTGAGTGCAGGGTTAATTACAAAGTATGTATGATTACTATTTGAGTTAAGATGACTTTCACTATGTGTGATTCTATTGTTTGATATGTAATGAGTATCATGGATATTTGTTATTTATGGATTGGTGAAAGTTTGTGGTTGATGTTGTGTGTGGCATGTTACATCAGTGGATTTGATGGTGCACGTTGAAATCCATTATGTGATTAATGGGATATTGTTGTGTCTCAATTTACAGCTAAGTATTAGTTATGGTTTAACCGGGTTTTATGTGTTGGGTTGTGTTATATTAGGTGGGGTGAACCTACCTATGGTTTTGTGCATGGTTTTTCGCACATGGTTTTCGGCGCAATGGTTTTCAGTCCATGGTATTGGATGCTTTGGCATGTATATATATGTATTGTAACATATGAAAGGAACATAATGAAAAATCAAGATGGTAGTCCCGGTTTTGGGATCCAGTGGAAAATCTCTGTGTATATGTGTTTTATGTGTTATGCTCTCGCCTTTGTTTATTTTTTGTTTTAGAATTCGTATGCAGGTAATTTATACACGGGGTTAAAACCTACATTATGCATGTTGGTACGTAGGTTGACAACATTATTTCCCTTATCATGGCTATGTTTAATACCTAGAATTCTAGAGTAGGAATGAGGATTTCATTCCTATAGAGGTTACTGTTCTAAGAAAAATTGGGCTCCAAGGAAAGATAGGGAGAAGTGTTTCAAATCCATTAGAAAGCCCTGAGTTTGAAGTATTGCAGGGGGATAGATTATATCTAGGGTCGGATATGTCTTGGACAAGGATTTGTATCTCGGTCAAATACATTATTGGCTTAGTAATGTATCTAGGAGTCCAGACATCCAAGTTGTTGCACTTGTGTACATCGTGAAAGCACCGAATTTGGAATTACTACAGATATGTTGTTGATAAATTGTATTTCCAGTAGATGGGGAATTTTATGTCCTAGAGATGGATATTTAAAATTTCCATGGAACAAAGATGTGTCTTTGTTGAATGGGAAACCTTGTCATTTGGTGACATAGATTTATGTGTTCCGAGGAATGTAGATGTGCCTTCGTGGAATGGGAAAATTTTTCATTTGGTGAAAGATATTTATACATTCTAGGGGATGAATATGTGCCTCCACAAGATGGGAATATTTTATGTTTATTTATGGAAGCTGTGCACTATAGGAGGTTATAGATGGGGAATTCCTCGATAACTAACATGAAGGTTTGTGTTTCACCCCAAATTTCTTAAAGAAAAATTCTTCGAGAAGGAAGGTGCAATGGCATGATGACATGGTGGGAGCTATGTTGGCTATGAGAGATGTGGCAGAGTCACGTAGGCACTCGATTTTCCTCATGGAGGTGCTTGTTGATGTTCCAAGGTTTAAAGGGTTCAAAATCCAAATGGGCATAACTTTCAATGAAAGCGTCAAATTAAGGAAAAACTTATATCATTTGAAATATCTTAACAAGCTAGATGTAAAGTGAGTTCTGCACACTTTAATTTTTGTAACCCCTTTTCCATAATAAGACTTTGGTGGTCAATTTTGTTAAGAGTAACATCTACCATTAGTCTTGGGGAATCAAAGGGGCTGGGAGGGAGTTTTACATTCAAGTGGTCATGGGAATTCAATCATTATGTCCCATTGATGTCGTGTTGCCCCTTACAAATACACAGGAAGAATTTGCGCATGTTCAATCTAACGTCAACAAAGCTACCAATTTTATTGAATGATTTTAGCACATATGACAATAGTTCCATGATATCTTGTAGAAATCCAATATTAAGTATAAACAATGCCATGATCAGAATCGAGTTCCACACAATTTTAAGTGGCAGACAAGGTTTGGTTGCATTTACAGAAGGAACACCTTGAAGGAGCCCATCAGAAGCTTCGAACACTCCGTTATGGACCTTACACCATCACCAAGGTTGTGGGTGACAATGCTTTTGAGCTAAGTATCCCCCCTTCATTTGCTTGCATCTAGTGTTCAATATGGACCATGTTCCACCATAATTTCAACCATTGTTGGACACATCAGAAATCACAGAGCAGATGACATCGAAAGAGCTCAAACTAAATTGCATTGGACAAGAAAAACAAACCATATCGTCAACACACAAATTAAGAGCACTCTCCAATAGAGGATCCATTTGTATCATATTATCAAAGCATGCCATCTCTTGCACCAAGGCAAGTGGCTCACTAGGGGCCAAGTTCAACAAAAATTTCCCCATCTCATGGAGGCACTCAATGTAATGGATACCAATTCTTCCTAAAGGGTGGGTATGATCCAAGTGGATAGTGATGTCCACCCACCTATTCCACTTGTTCACAGCTCAATTTTCCTATTTTGACAATTTTCTATATTTGCGATTTTCAAGGCCTAAACTTTTGGAGTTGTTTTTATGCCCTAAATGGTGGTTTATGGGGAATGGGTTGACAACAGTATATACTATTGACTAATATCATCATTAATTAGAAATTTACTCCTCATATAAACATTTCCAATGGGATATCATGTGCACCAAACATATATCATATGCCAAACTTATGACCCCGAGAAGTTGATGTTCCAACTTACCCCATCGGGGCCCATAAGCCTTATTTGAATGTTTATGGTTTCTAATTGCTTATTCGTGATAAAAAGGCCTTTTAGCCTCATTGTAACATAGTTCACTAAGGCACGTAGCCATCACATCTCTTCTTAGAGATAGGATACCACGGTTTGAGCTAGCTTGCTTTCATTCTTCATGTATACAATTTCAACATTTCCATTTATTAATTGAAGTTTCACTCTATATTATTTTTTTGGTTATAAATATATATTTAATTATTTTCCCTTCATATATCTATATCACATATTACAACTGCAAAATAGAGCCACTATAAGGGATTGTGACTAAAACATTATAGGGGGGAAATATGGTATAAGTCTACTTCTAAGAGGTGCAACTCTGCAACCAACGCTCACATTGGGACACATTAGTAGCAAATAAAAATCTCTTGGACCATATAACAAGGGCATGATGTAGATTTCAAATTATTAGTAGAATATTGTTGTATGAGTGATGAGCCCCAATTTTGGTACAATTTGGGCTCATTTTGGCCTATTCTACTTGCTCAAACCATTCATTTTTTATTTCTTATGCATGCATTTCTTAGTTTATTCATGTTGTTTGTAGGAAGAAGGGTAGGCACTCTATCTACGTGACTAATGCATTGTGATCCCAGGTTTTGGCATTAAAAGGGAGCAAGAGACAACGAAAAAGGAGATAAGGAGACAATGAGGTGGCACTGCTGACTTTTAGGAGAGAATGTCCACGGTCTTGGGGACATTCCTCGTGATCTCCACCAAGAACTCCGAGCTCCAATCCATCTCCCCTCTGAGCTTAAGAAGCAGCCAGCTGTCCTACAGGAACAACAGTTATAAACTGCTCTACAGGAACAGCAATTATGACCATCCTACAGGATCAGCAGTTAAACTCTAGTTGGACAGCCGAGCTCCTAAAATGTAGGACACTTGTTGGATCATCGTTTTTGTATAAGTATGAAGGCTTTAGCCTTAGAGAGGTTGTTGAAACTCTCGTATTGCATTTGTAATTTTGGAGCACAGTTCAGTTTTCGTTCCTTTTTGTAAGCCAATTTGGCATGATATCAGTTATGAATAAAGAAGGCAGTTTGTGATCTAGTTCTGAGTTTTTCTTAAGGAGACTATAGCTCTCAGGTTAGGGCCCAACCTGAGAGCCATAGATCCCCTCTGTTGTAGTGTTGTTTCCATTTCGTTTTCAGCACTTTGAGTTTTCATTTGCACATGCAATTCGAATTACAGGTTGTTAAGTTGGTCTTTCTCATGAGTTAGATAGGATTTTCTTATGGTGAGTTTGTTTACAGTTGTTTAGTGTAGCAGAGGATAGATATAGTCCATTGGAGCTCCAACAAAAAGGTTGTTAAGGCTCACTGCCGTCTCATCTGGGATTGGAGTGAAGTCCATGATTAACCACCAAAAATACGCATTTCTTTATTCCATGATTGCTGCCAACACAGTCACGATAAGTTAGCTGCTTCTCCATGATTCACACCTGCACCACACTTCCTTACCACAGCTTCATGCACGTTCTCTTTCACATTTAGATTGCTGCTCATCGAATTTACAAGCACAAGTAGTTTAGGTTGATGCATTCTTGGTTAAGTGACAGTCATAAGCATTTGTTTCACTTACACTGCTCTCTCTCTCGTTCCATCACTTCGTCCTCCATCTTAATCACGCATGCAAACACATTCTCGACCCCTGCTCTACTCTGCCATCACCCAAAGTCTTTCACTCCTCACGTGCTTCCATTCTCTAGCCCTTTCGTTGACATAGCCCTTTACCTTCCAACCTACTCCCTACACTCACTTCCTATCCTATTCCTCCACTTCTACAGCCATCACCAGCCTCATTCCTACCTTACACATCTCCCCCTACCATTCCATTACTTCTCCATCACTCCAAACACTCACGGTAGGTCATCCTGTAGCCATTTGTAGACATCCTGTAGAAAACAGAGTATCCTGTAGGATCCTTCACAGCCATCCTGTAGGAGGCCACTCTCTCAGTTGCTGAGCATCTGAATGCGAGGAACCTTTGTGGATGGATGCTAAGGATCCCTAGGGACCTCTCCTAGCCTCCCCAACCTATCCCACGCTTTCCTTCCTTCTCCATCCCATCTGCACAATCAAACCCTAGTTAGCACAAAATCACAATCATTCCACACACTTAAAGGAAAAATACAAAAACATATCTTTCATGATGCAAGTAGTCTAGATCCATGCATTTGCACTTATTAGAGGTAACAGCAGCATTGGTAGAAGTTTCATTCACATGTTTTGCATTGTAGAGGTTAGACTAGTTAAATTAGGGTTTCCTAGGTTTACATGCTTTGATTTTCTTTCAGTTCATTTTGCCAAGTAGAGTAGCTTTCCTTTGAGATTAGCTTTCATCCATCAATTAGCAAGCTTCTTCTGAGAGCCTATAGAAGTTGGCTTGAGCCTTAGCGGACTTGTGCCAGCTGACCAAGTGACAGCTGCGACAAGAGCTAGTACTTGTGCATATAGCACCGTCGCTTCCAAGTTTGTACGAACTACCGGGTTGATAAAATGAGAGACAGGAAGCCCCAGGAGTTGTAGCATTATTGCTACAATACTGGAGCTCACCATCTTTTTGGCGCCGTTGCCAGGGAAGCGTCAGAGTATTAGTAATTGTTTCTTTTCTTCTACTTTCGTACTCTTACTTCTGCTCAGTAGTTTATTTCATTTCCATTCTGCAAAAGTAGCTTAGCATTTCCTGCTTTCCTAGATTAGCATTTCCTGCTTTCATAGATTAGCATTTCCTGCTTTCATAGATTAATATTTCTTGCTTTCCTAGACTAATATTTCTTGCTTTCCTGGACTAGTATTTCTTGCTTTCCTAGAGTAATTTTTCTTGCTTTCCTAGATTAGCTTTCCAATTCTGCAATTTCATTTGAGCAATATAGTTAGTTGTAGATCACTTTGTTTCAGTTTTGCAGGTATCAAAGAAAAAGCAAAAGCACTCAAAACAAAAGAAAGAAAAGTCCTTTCCATTTCATGCCTCGTAGGAACCGTGATAGATCAGGCAAATTCCTACCAAACACCCCCACCACATCACTGAGTCACCCTTCTCTCTTCTTTGGTGATAGTGACCCAGAGGAACCTATAGGCGAACATCCTGAGATATACCAAGACCCTATAGAAGAAGAAGAGTTAGAGACCACTCCATCCGAAGCTATGGCTGACAATAGAGAAGATGAGAGAATAGAAGGAGTTTTCCCCATCCGAGAGACCAATGGGGAGATGAAAATGAAAAACATTAGCCCCTCTGCTTTGCCTCACTTCCATGGACTGACCATTGAGGATCCTGATACCTTCTTGTTTGAGTTTGCTGTCCTTTGTAGAACCTATGACTATACTGAAGATGAGCAAAAGCTGAAGCTTTTCCCTTCCACCCTTAAGGATGCAGCCCTACGCTAGTTCATGGGGTTACCTGGGAATAGCATAGCTACTTGGGCTCAGATGCAGCAAGCCTTCAATACCAAGTATAGGGATTATTGTAGGTCCAAGGAAACTAAGGGAGAGATCTTTCGAATGACCATGGGGAATGATGAGTCTTTAGAGGATTATGAGGAGAGGTTCCAACTTAGCTATAAACGGGCCAGGTGCACACTTGACCCTGAATCCCTCAAGTTGGTTCTACTCCGAGGAGTCCCTGAAGATCTCTTAGACACCCTTCACATGTTAGCTGGGGGGGGACATTTACCAACTGCCTTATGAGGATATCAAGACTGTGTTTCGAAATCATTCCAGGGTAGCTAGAAAACGAGGTAGAGGAAATCTCCTCTCCACCGGTGTCCCTTTCTCCAAACATGAGCTTACAAACCAATTAGAAGATCTTAAGAGTGAGATGAGACAGACCATTGCCATGCAGCTGGACACATTCAGGATCCAGCAGAAGAAAGAAGAAGCTGAGAGAGCCTTGGCTGTCTTCTGTCCTAGGTGCACCAGAAGACACCCTAAGAACGAATGTCCATTGCATTCGGTTGAAGTGTGTTTCGTTTGTGAGGAGGACCACCCAAAAAATCGGTGTCCAACCTTACCTGGGTTTAAAGCCATGTACCAAGGAACCGAAGCCCCTACTGAACCTCTCTACTTCATCAACCAAAGGAGGCCTCAAGGATCTAGACCTTATCAGCAGGGGATGCAAGGGGCATCTCAAGCTTATTACAACCCCAACCACTCGACTCCCATGCCTTCCTGGGGTCCCCCTGCTCATCCTTCATGGTCCATGCCTCCTCCATGGTCTTATCCACCTCAGTATCCTACTCAACCTACTTCTCATCCATACCACTCACACACCCAGTCGCAGCCTCAATGGAGAGCTCCTCAATCGGGGTGGAGGCCCCAATACAACACTCCTCCTGCCATTTTGCCTCCACCACCAGTTCAACCTCAGCCTTTACCTCCTGCTCCTCCAAGGCAACCTCAAATGCCTGCTCAACCGAACCTGAACCCCAACAATAGACAGGCTCAGCAGGTATATAATGGGGAGACCTCATGCCCTACCTATGCTGTGGAGATCCAGGAGATCAATCTTAGATCTAGAAAGACTCTTCCAGATCGCCAACCTCCTCCCCCAGAGGATGAGGAAAACCATCAGGAGAGTGAACCAAAGCCTATTCCACCCTTTCCTGAGAGACTAACAACCACCACACAACCTAACCCAGAAGAAGATGAGCTTTTGGGTGAGCTCAAGCAGTTGTGTGTGAAGATACCCCTTCTCTAGGCCATCAAGGATGTGCCAATCTATAACAAGCTGGTTAAGGAGAAGTGTTTCAAACATCCAGGCAGACGGAAGAAAGATGCTTCAACTATCAATGTCATAGGACAACTGTCTGACCTTATGCTAGGACAAGTCATCTGCCCAAAGTACTTAGATCCTGGAAGTCCTGTAGTAGATGTCCACATCAATGGCACCATCATACCCCACACCCTGATTGATCTGGGGGCTGCCATTAATGTAATGACCAGGGATACAATGCTCAAGCTCAATCTTCAAGGTTCCTTGAGGAAGACCTCGACAGTACTGCAATTAGCAGATCGCTCCACTGTGACTCCCGAAGGGATTGTGGAGGATGTCTTGGTCTCTATTGACTCTTGGGAGTATCCTGCAGACTTCTTGGTTCTGCAACCAAAGGCAAAGCTTACTGGATATCCCCTCATTTTGGGAAGGCCTTGGTTAGCCACTGCAGATGCCTATATCGGTTGTCGTGCCGGAAATATGACCATCAAAAATGGTCCTATGTCCAAGCAACTTGTCCTATACCCTCCTGCCCAACCCTCTTTGGAGCATGACTTACCACTCTGGTTGGAAGAAGGAGAAGAAGACGAGGTGTATTCAGCACCTCTGTGTACCATAGAAACCAATAAAAGAAATCCCCCAACCGAGGATGACTTGATCGAGAACTTGATCCAAAACCCACCTACCAGTGCCCTACCTTTAGAAAAATTGGTGGAGGATGCCCAAGCTAGCACCTTAGTGGATCTTTGCACAACCAACCCTGTCACTCCCAGAGTTAAGAATGTGGAGTTCGGCCCTGAGAGAGCATTGAAAATCAGCTCCTCCCTATCTCCTTCTTAGGAAAAGGAGCTGTGCAACCTGTTGGCCAGCCACCTAGATGCTTTTGCTTGGAGCTATAAGGAGATGAAAGGAGTCCATCCCTCGGTCTGTACCCATCATATATACATCAAAGAGGACTGTAAACCAGTTAGGCAACCCCAAAGGAGAATGAATCCAGCCCTTAAGGACATTGTCAAGGAAGAATTGCAAAAACTGTTGGATGCCGGATTCATCTACCCCATCTCAGATAGTGAATGGGTGTCCCCTCTAGTGTTGGTTCCCAAGAAGAATGGGAAGTGGAGGATCTGTGTAGATTACCGTGAGTTGAACAAAGCTACCAAGAAAGACCATTTCCCTCTACCTTTCATAGATCAAGTGTTGGATGGACTGGCAGGAAAGAAGTTCTTCTCTTTCCTGGATGGGTTTAGCGGGTACAATCAAATCCAAATCAGCCCGAAAGACCAAGATAAGACCACCTTCACTTGTCCTTGGGGTACCTTTGCCTACAGAGTCCTTCCCTTTGGGCTATGCAATGCTCCTACTACTTTTTAGAGAGCTATCTTGAGCATCTTCTTGGAGTTGGTCCATGATTCAGTGGAAATATACATGGATGACTTTACTCCTTATGGGGCCAACTTCCAGGAAGCATTGTCCAACTTGGGAAAGGTCCTAACCAAATGCATTGAGATGAACCTGTCCCTCAGTCCTGAAAAATGTGAATTCCTGATGACTGAAGGGACCGTGCTGGGCCATACCATTTCTTCCCAAGGATTGCAGGTGGATCCTAACAAAATTGCTCTCATCAAGAGGGTTCCACCTCCTCAAAAAGTAAGGGATGTCCGGAGTTTCTTGGGATTAGCAGGATACTACCGGAGATTCATTAAGGACTTCAGCAAGTTAGCCTCACCATTGTTCGGTCTGTTGGCAAAAGATGTGGAGTTTAAGTGGACTGACGATTGTCAGAAGAGTTTGAATGAGTTAAAGGACAAGTTGGTGTTAGCACCAATCTTGAGAGGTCCAAACTGGGCCCTACCTTTCCACATCCACACTGATGCCTCGAACAAAGCCATAGGTGCAGCCTTAGGACAAGTTGAGGAAAAACTTCCATATGCCATTTACTTCGTTAGCAAAAACTTGTCCAAAGCCGAGCTGAACTACACTGTAACCGAGAAGGAATTCTTAGCTGTGGTCCATGCACTGAACAAGTTCCGTCATTACATTGCTGGTTACCAGACTTTTGTACATACTGACCATGCTGCTATTAGATATTTGATGAATAAACCAGATGTGAATGCTCGTATTATTAGATGGTTACTTTTATTGCAGCAGTTTGATCTAACCATTGTTGATAAACCAGGTAGAGAGAATGTTGTTGCTGACTTTTTATCTAGATTGGATTTGTCTGCAGGTGAAGATGGGACGGTGGATGACCAGATGCCTGATGAGCATCTGTTTGCTATCTCAGTACTCTCTCCATGGTTTGCTGATATAGCAAACTACCTTGTTTCAGCTCAGTTCCCTCCGTACCTCTCTTCAAAAGAGAAGAGCAAAATCATCAGAAAAAGTGCCTCATTCACTTGGATCGGGGGCAACCTGTTCAAGCTTGGCCCTGATCAGATCTTAAGGCGTTGTGTAAGGGAAGAGGAAGTCTTTGACATCCTCCTCACCTATCATGATGGGCCTTGTGGAGGACATTTTGCAGCAAAGAGAACTGCCTTCAAGATCCTGCAGGCAGGCTACTATTGGCCCACACTTCATCAAGATGTCAGAAGATATGTCAGCCAGTGTGACCAATGCCAAAGAATGGGGAAACCGACCCAAAGGGATGAGATGCCTCTCCAACCTCAAGTGACTCTTGAGCCATTTGAGAAGTGGGGCATGGACTTTGTGGGTCCAATCAATCCCTCTTTGAGGCAGAGATCCTACATCATTGTGTGTACTGACTACTTGACAAAGTGGGCAGAGACTAAAGCAATCAAAGCAGCGACAGAAGAGAAGGTGGTCAAGTTCTTAAGAGAGAACATCTTCTACAAGTTTGGCTACCCAAGAGAGCTGGTGACCGATCAGGGGAGCCAGTTCACATCCAACTTGATTGAAGATCTTCTAGCTCATCACAAGATCAAGCACAGGACTTCCACCCCCTATCACCCTCAAGCAAATGGGTAGGTGGAAGTCACCAATAGAGCATTAGAAGGGATCTTGACCAAAGTGGTGAGCAGCAGCAGAAAGGACTGGGCAGATCACCTGGTTGAGGCCACATGGGCTTACAACACCACTTGGAAGACCACCACCGGCTTCACACCTTATGAGCTGGTCTATGGGAAGAAAGCTTTGCTGTCCATTGAGTTTGAGTATAACACTTTGAGGATGGCAGCTCAGCTGGACTTAGATCTCAGCCATGCACAGCAAGAAAGGTTGTTGCAGCTGAATGGGCTGGATGAGCACCGCATGTAGGCCCTCCTTCACTCAGAAGTGGTTCAACTTCAGAGGAAGGTGTGGCATGAACAACATCTCCATGACAAGCAATTTCAGCCGGGAGATTGGGCTTTGTTGTATGACTCCAGATTCAAAGATTTCAAGGGGAAGTTGAGAACCAGATGGCTAGGGCCATATGTAGTGGAGCAGTGCCATGACAATGGATCTGTCCTCATTCAAACTATTGATGAGGAAGCCATTCCCATGCTTGTCAATGGGCACCGATTGAAGATCTACAGAAGACCTCTCTCAAGGCAAGAGTTTATCAGCACTATGGAGAAATCTGTTTTGGTCATAGAGAAGGGTTCTGCCTCCACTTTGGGCATACCCTGAAGAAAAAAGAAAAGAAAAAAAAAAAAGAAAAAAAAAAGAGAAAAAAATAAAGATCCTTGGGTGAAAACCTCTCTGAGGCGCCCAAGGCAGGCAGTAGGGGTGAAAACCTCATTGAGGCGCTCCTATTGTCTTTCAAAAAAAAAAAAAAAAAGTTTAAAAAAGATCCTTGAGTGAAAACCTCTTGGAGGCGCTCAGGGCAGGTAGCAAGGGTGAAAACCTCTTTGGGGCACCCCTGCTATCTTTTCAAAAAAAAAAAGAGAGAAAAAAAAAGAAAAAACAATAAGCACAATAAAAGTTTTGCATGCAGATGTTCTATGGAGGAGAAGAAGCCTCTCCACTCCAAGCCAGGGGCCTTCATCATGCTATCAAAGGATGTCATCAACACCTCCTCCAAGAATAACAATGTTTTTCAAGGTATGTGCAATTTTTATCATGATTTGGATCTTCTACAGGAAGATACAGTTTTCTACAGGAACAGACAGTCTTCCTACAGGAAGACGCAGATCTTCTACAGGAAAGTGCAAAATTTCTACAGGAAGCTCTGTGTTCTACAGGAAACTTCCTGTAGAAGGTTGCGACGGCCGAAATGTGTTTTCAAATGAAGATCTAGCGACTGAGGAGTGGATTGAATGCATGCATGCCTCTGATGGCACCCCTGAACATTGCTATTATCCTGCCCCACCATCCTCGTCGCCATGCAACCAAGATCCCTGCAACAGCACAACAAAGCAATGAGTTCTCGTGAAAAAACATCTGTCAAAGAAAAACCAAGCACCGAGAGCCATACCACATCCATGTTATGCATCAGAAGCGCTGGGATCGTGATCGAGAAGCCAGAACCGCCAGCATGCAGCATGCACCCAAGGAGGTGAGACTATTGCAAGGCTCCCGCGGGAATCCTGTAGCAGTCAAACCTGCAGGAGTGGATGCCATTCATCGGCTAGCCATCTGCAAGCAAAACGCGGGCGCATGCAACCAGGACGTCCACCACAGCGCCAGCATCCCGTGACCACGAGCCTCCGGACTGTGTAAGCCACATGCAGCAGGTAGATCCGTCGTCCAAAAACCTGAAAATCATATGCAGACGCGCGCAGGTAAGTGTTCTAATCCTTCTCTCCATCAAATCGCATGGATATTACTTTGATTTGTTTTGCATGGCATAAAGGTGAATGGTTGAGCGGCCGTAAGGCCAGTTGACTGGCCACATCGGCTAGTGAAGGGACAGTCAGATGATGAGGTGGCAGCCACAACAAAGGACACACGCAGCACGCACGTGAAGATCAGTCCCGTCAACCGTGAAACGAGTTTAACCGAAAAGGGCGGCGGCAGATCTGTGGGAATGAATGCAGCAGCAAGCGAATGTGCAGGCGGATGATGGGTGACGTCACCCAATGGTCCGGCGGGGACAGCTAACCCCCCGCGCCACGAGCTGCGCCGATTCAAAATCTAATCGGCTCAATTAAGCGTGTATATCCATCAACCTCACTTCAAAACTCGAGTAGCTCCTCTGATTACCTCTGCATGTTGATACGCCAAGCTTTCGGTCGACTGAACACCAGTGAAGCGCACCTCTCGACCGCTGTTCAACTATAGCTCCCCCCAAAGTCTGCGCACTGCTCCTACAGGAACAGTTTCTACAGGAACGCAGTTCTACAGGAAGCAGTATCTACAGGGGAGCAGTCTCTACAGGAAGGTGAAGTCTTCACGTAAAAAAAAAGGTGGCGGAAAAGAGGTAACCCTGAAACTCCTTCCGAAATTGGTTTTCAAAGGTGGCAAGGTCATTATTCACAGTCTGGTCATAAAAGAAATCTTGGATTGCCGTGCCTATACTATCGCTTCTACAGGATAGCAATATAATTAGACTGTGGTCTGTCAATTCATTGCATGCTCTGTCTATAAGACCGAATTTCCTTTGTATCTACCGCCTTTGGTCAAAACCACTGTGTTCATCATGCTTGGTGGGTTTATCAGGCGAGAGCCCACTGATTCAAATGCATTAAGGAGAAACCCGGCAGTGGTTGAGCTCTTCACTAGAGCACAATGGATGCCTTTTTGTGATAAGCTACAGGGCTACGATGATGAAGTAGCCGAGGAATTCTTGCAGGCATTGAAGCCTAAATCCCAGACACTGGCCACAGTAAGCTTCAGAGGTCTCAGCCTCCAACTCACCCCAGAGCATATAAGTCGAATCACAGAACTACCTATGGGTCTCCCGTGGGATAAAGAAGAGCGGAAGCAGAGCCAGCAAGCAAAGAATGAGTTCTTCCCGCCTGAAGAATCATTCACAGAGGACAAAAATGGGGTGAAAAGGACAAGCCTGTTGCCACCGTGGAACGAAGTCAGTTTGCAAATTATGAAATATATCACCTGTGAGGGTCGTTACAGCATCATATATGCGTATCACTTCAGGCTACTCAACGAACTAAGACACCAGATTGACCTCCCTGCAGCACAGAGGCTGAGCATTCCTTACTTTTTACTGCAGTCCTTAATGGAGTGCTCTACAAAGCTCAAGGACGGAATCCCTGATCAGATAGCCCATCATGGGTTAATAAAATTGCTTGTGGAGGATGCACTGTACTCATATAAAGTCCCCCTCGCATGGGAATCATTTAGGAACTTAACACGGGAAGGGGACATAAAAATGTTGCTTGAAGAAACGGAGTCCTCTAGCGGTGAAGAAGAAGAGCTCGTAGCCAAGAGTAAGAAAGGGAAAAGCAAAAAGGTCCCGACTCCGACACAGAAGGAAGAACGAAAGGAAAAGGAGGAGGGAAAGGATGACAGAGAAAAAGAAGACACCCCCATCCTGTCAGCAAGGGAACAGAGGTTGAAAAGCAGGGCAGTCAAGACTGAGGTGGTCCCTGCCAGCCCAAGCACCTTGTCAGCTCCTGCGGGCAAATTCAAAAGCAAAATCCACGCAGCCAAGCAAGAAAAGGTGGCGGAATTTGCATCTACAGGAACGCAAGCACAGGCTTCTACAGGAAGCCCGAAAACACAAACACAGGCTTCTACAGGAAGCCCGAAAACAAAGACAAAGGCTTCTACAGGAAGCCCGAAGATCAGTAAGGAACAGGCTTCTACAGGAGGCCCAAAAACGGAGACAGAGGCTTCTACAGGAAGCCCGAAAGTGCAACCAAAGGCTTCTACAGGAAGCCCAAAGACAGAGACAGGGGCTTCCACAAAAATCCCGAGATTGGAAAGAGGGGCTTCTACAAAGGGCCCGAAGGTCATTGAGAAACAGCCTCCTATAGAGAGTCCGAAGACAAAGAAAGAATCTTCTACAGAAGGCCTGAAAACGGGCAAAGCAAGGTCTTCCACAGGAAGCCCGAAATCTAAAAAGGAGGGACCCTCTACAAGGAGCTCCGAGAGAGCGAGACGCAAGAAAGAGAAGGCTGGCATTCTAGAAAAGGAGGCAGCAGCGGCTCTGGCTACCCTCAGCACACCTCCAAAACCGAAAGAGAAAAGGGAGAGGGAGACCCCTCTACCACCTGAAGCCAGGAGAAGTCAGAGAATGAAAACAGACAAGTCGCAGCCTCCACCCAGCAGCCAACCCACTTCAGGAGACATCCCTACTTCACCCAGTACAAGAACTCCCTCTAAAACACAGGCCACCCCTGAGAAGGGAAGCCCAAAAGTCACTTCCTGGACGCGGAAAATAGGCCAGTCGCCTTCTGAAGCCCGGCTCAAGGAAATGAAAAAGGGGGAAGAAGCACCACCTTCGTCTCCACCTGAGGCAGAGAAAACAGAGGCCCCAAAAATAGAGAAGAAGGAGCAGGTTCTGGGCCCCAGCTCTCGGCCAAGGACAAGGAGCCGGGGAAAAATTGCTCAAGGATGAGCAAATGGTTCAGCTGGGGGGTGATGATGAGCCCCAATTTTGGTACAATTTGGGCTCATTTTGGCCTATTCTACTTGCTCAAACCATTCATTTTTTATTGCTTATGCATGCATTTCTTAGTTTATTCATGTTGTTTGTAGGAAGAAGGGTAGGCACTCTATCTACGTGACTAATGCATTGTGATCCCAGGTTTTGGCATTAAAAGGGAGCAAGAGACAACGAAAAAGGAGATAAGGAGACAATGAGGTGGCACTGCTGACTTTTAGGAGAGAATGTCCACGGTCTTGGGGACATTCCTCGTGATCTCCACCAAGAACTCCGAGCTCCAATCCATCTCCCCTCCGAGCTTAAGAAGCAGCCAGCTGTCCTACAGGAACAACAGTTATAAACTGCTCTACAGGAACAGCAATTATGACCATCCTACAGGATCAGCAGTGAAACTCTAGTTGGACAGCCGAGCTCCTAAAATGTAGGACACTTGTTGGATCATCGTTTTTGTATAAGTATGAAGGATTTAGCCTTAGAGAGGTTGTTGAAACTCTCGTATTGCATTTGTAATTTTGGAGCACAGTTCAATTTTCGTTCCTTTTTGTAAGCCAATTTGGCATGATATTAGTTATGAATAAAGAAGGCAGTTTGTGATCTAGTTCTGAGTTTTTCTTAAGGAGACTATAGCTCTCAGGTTAGGGCCCAACCTGAGAGCCATAGATCCCCTCTGCTGTAGTGTTGTTTCCATTTCGTTTTCAGCACTTTGAGTTTTCATTTGCACATGCAATTCGAATTACAGGTTGTTAAGTTGGTCTTTCTCATGAGTTAGATAGGATTTGCTTATGGTGAGTTTGTTTACAGTTGTTTAGTGTAGCAGAGGATAGATATAGTCCATTGGAGCTCCAACAAAAAGGTTGTTAAGGCTCACTGCCGTCTCATCTGGGATTGGAGTGAAGTCCATGATTAACCACCAAAAATACGCATTTCTTTATTCCATGATTGCTGCCAACACAGTCACGATAAGTTAGCTGCTTCTCCATGATTCACACCTGCACCACACTTCCTTACCACAGCTTCATGCACGTTCTCTTTCACGTTTAGATTGCTGCTCATCGAATTTACAAGCACAAGTAGTTTAGGTTGATGCATTCTTGGTTAAGTGACAGTCATAAGCATTTGTTTCACTTACACTGCTCTCTCTCTCGTTCCATCACTTCGTCCTCCATCTTAATCACGCATGCAAACACATTCTCGACCCCTTCTCTACTCTGCCATCACCCAAAGTCTTTCACTCCTCACGTGCTTCCATTCTCTAGCCCTTTCGTTGACATAGCCCTTTACCTTCCAACCTACTCCCTACGCTCACTTCCTATCCTATTCCTCCACTTCTACAGCCATCACCAGCCTCATTCCTACCTTACACATCTCCCCCTACCATTCCATTACTTCTCCATCACTCCAAACACTCACGGTAGGTCATCCTGTAGCCATTTGTAGACATCCTGTAGAAAACAGAGTATCCTGTAGGATCCTTCACAGCCATCCTGTAGGAGGCCACTCTCTCGGTTGCTGAGCATCTGAATGCGAGGAACCTCTGTGGATGAATGATAAGGATCCCTAGGGACCTCTCCTAGCCTCCCCAACCTATCCCACGCTTTCCTTCCTTCTCCATCCCATCTGCACAATCAAACCCTAGTTAGCACAAAATCACAATCATTCCACACACTTAAAGGAAAAATACAAAAACATATCTTTCATGATGCAAGTAGTCTAGATCCATGCATTTGCACTTATTAGAGGTAACAACAGCATTGGTAGAAGTTTCATTCACATGTTTTGCATTGTAGAGGTTAGACTAGTTAAATTAGGGTTTCCTAGGTTTACATGCTTTGATTTGCTTTCAGTTCATTTTGCCAAGTAGAGTAGCTTTCCTTTGAGATTAGCTTTCGTCCATCAATTAGCAAGCTTCTTCTGAGAGCCTATAGAAGTTGGCTTGAGCCCTAGCGGACTTGTGCCAGCTGACCAAGTGACAGCTGTGACAAGAGCTAGTACTTGTGCATATAGCACCGTCGCTTCCAAGTTTGTACGAACTACCGGGTTGATAAAATGAGAGACAGGAAGCCCCAGGAGTTGTAGCATTATTGCTACAATACTGGAGCTCACCAATGAGAACAAAGAAAATTGGACAAAAATTTCATAGGCGATAACTTCTATCCCAAAGCTTAGATTTGGAAAAATGAGTAGTCAATAGAAATATATTGAGGAGGAGACTATATTTTTCATCCCATAATTTTAGGAAATTAAAATAATTTTGTTGGCAGCTACAAGACCATAATTAACATGAGGACTGGAAGTATGACAGATGCTCAGGGGTCTTATAGTCATGAAGAGGAGGTCATAAGCATGAATTTTAGACAATTTAATGCAAAGATAGAGTCAAATAGACATGGGAGGTGATAGTTAGAGAATAGAGAGCTAAATGATGCCATGAGGAGCCTCAAAATGGAGGTTCTCATCTGCAAGGTTGATGAAGGAACAACTACAAATGAATACTTATATTCTATAGAGCTTAAATAATTTTTAGAGGAGATTGGACAATAAATTTGATTTAAGGTAGGAATACGAACATGATTAATAAGTTATGGGGGAGGATGCTATAAATTCAATTCATTCTAGGAATTATCTTAGGAAGAAACACCACTCACCAAGACATTCAACCAAGAGAGCCTATGTTTCCTGATAATTTAGGAGTAGTCCAAGCATATCACTATCCAAACAACAAAACCTCCTACATTTTATGGTGAGCATAAGAAGGGATAGGAATTTGAAGCTTGTCTATTGGAGATAAGAAAATAACTCCATTTATATAATTACTCATCCAGCCTATAGGCATGAATTGAAATTTACCACTTGAAGGGAAAAGAAAATATGTGGCAAGAACAACTCAAGGATGTCAAACAATTAAATGAGAAGAAGATCTCATGGAGGCAATTTAAAAGATACTTTCAAAGGAAGTACTTGAAAGAGCATTATTATGAAAGAAAAATGCAAGACTTATTCAAACTCAATCTAGGGAGTATGAGAATGGCGAGATATGGAAAATTTCTTTGACTTACTAAGGTGTATTTTTTTTATGAAGGATGAAAAGCTAAAAATAAAAATATTTATAAGTAGGTTGCTATCATTCTATAGTGATACAATTAAAATCGATGAACCCAAGAACTTGTATGAAGCTATGAGGAAGTCAAAGTATCTTTATGAGAAAGGTAAAAATAAACCAATCTTCAAGAAAATTTGCTATGACAAGAAGAAATCCAAGGTGAAGCAAAGGAAGAAGGGTTACCTTCAATTTTCATGAGAAACTCCCAAGAAAATAAGCAAACTCAAGAAAACCAAAGTGAACAAATGAGTGTTGATTCATTAGGAAAATTACCAAGACTTCATCCCATTTAGTGTTAGGGTTCTAAACAAGAACACATGTATGTAGATTTCCCTCACAAAGAATAAAAAATGAGGATTGTGTAATGCATTCAAGGAGCCAATACAGTGGAGGACATGAGCAAAATCATGCCCATAATTTATGCAGCATTGGATAAAAGGTAGGCTAATCACCAGGCTTATATGATTGAAGGTAAGATAACTAACTAGCCCAATGCCATTTTAATTGATTCTGGAGATAGTCATAGTTATTTTAATCCTAAAATTTTTGAAAGATTTACTTTAAAGAGAAATATGCATGGAAAAACTTGGTTAGTTTAGTTAGCTACAAGGGATAAGAGAAGGGTAATTGAACTAGTAAAGGAATTTCAAATTAACATGAATGGGCTAAGCACAGTGGCATAATTGAAAATCATACCATTGTGGTCATATGATTTCCCAATTGGTATAGATTAGTTGGAAAAACACCATGCACTCCTAGGTTGTTATAGTAAGGAACTCACTTGCCTTGATGAAGAAGTGTAGTAAGGATAATTTTAGAGGATTCCAAGGCTAATTTAGATCAAGGATATATGAGCCATGCAATTGAAAAAACAAATTAGGAAAGGATGCCAAATTTATACAGCTCACATGGAAGAGGTAGCCAAGGACAAGGCACCAACTATTGGGCATTGAGGATCATAGAGTACTTAATGAATTTGAAAATGTGTTTGCTAAAATCCAAAGTTTACCACCTAAAAGGGATATTATCTTTTCCATAGATTTGGTACCTGGAGCTAAATAAATGTCCAAGACACCATCCAAGATGAGCACACTAGAACTTATGGAATTACAATTGTAGTTGGGAGAAATTTAGAAGAAGAGGTACATATGCCCAAGTGTGTCACCTTAGGATGCCCTAGCACTCTTTGTTAAAAAGAAATATGGTACACTAAACTTGTGTATTGATTTCAGGCAACTAAACAAGGTAACAGTGAAGAACAAGTATTGCAACAGCTCAGAATTCATTTTCTATGTAAACAAATTAAACCAAAGTCATGGGACACATATTCCAAGTTGAATGGAGGGGAAAAACATTACATTTGGAATCACTTGTGGTTTATTATTGGCTATGTAAATTGGAATTAGCATTGGCAAACAAAAAACACAATAAATGGACATTAATTAAAGAAATAAAGGAAAATAGGAGAAAATAAAGATGAAGAGACAAGAATATGCATGCAAGGAAAATAAAGTAAAATGAAAAGGAAAAGGAAACAAAAGGAGGAAGAACATGTTATGCCTCTCTTAGTCACTCTTAGTTACTCTTGATCACTTCTTGGTTACTCTTGGAGAATTCTAGCATTCACTTGTACATTAAGGAATTTTCACTTGGACTTAGAGAGAGAGAGCACTTTGACAAAAGAAAGCAAGCGAGAAATGGAAATCAAAGCAATGAAGAAGAAGGTTGCAAAAGAAGCTATAGAAGGAGAATACTGCAAGTAACAGGTTTCATGTGTGATTTTCTTGCTGAGATTTAAATGCATCATACATGCATTTGGTTATTTGGTTAATTTGTTGTCATTGGCATGGGATTTGCCTAGATTGACATAGGCTTCAGTCTTGCCTTTCCATTTCTTAGATAGCCATGATGTAGTGGGTTCCATATTTTTTTTAAACTTTGGATGGTCGATAGATTTCGGATCCTAGTGAGGTGGACTTAGTAAAATTCCCAAGGGTCGAGGGTGGATATGGGCATTCTCCTAGAACTCTTGACGAATGCATGGAGATAGGAAAATTCCTCTGGGTATGGTGAAGAAGTCAGTGGCCTCCAAGCTGGTTTTGGTTTTGGTAATTTCTAAACTAGTTTAGGTGAAATCACTCTAGTGGAAGGTTGATGTGGTTTAACCTTTGGAATCCCTTGTTAGTTATGTTTTGGTTTATCCCATGTGATCCCACATTCATGCTTGGAATATGGCACGAGACTGATTGGATGAAAGAGATATTTGGTTCAGCCCAATCTATGGTTTGGTGTTACGTGGAAGTCACTAACTTGGTTGGATTTATGAATACGTTACTATTTTTTATTTCTTATTGAGATCAATGAGCACATGTATGGGTTATTATGTTGATTTTATGATTGGTTTGTCATGGTTTCATTGTGGTTGATTGTTGGTTATATGTATGGTTAAATTATGTGCTCTTGTTATAGATCTCATTCATGATTCGATAAGTTATTGAATGGTTATATGAATGCATAAGATAACTATTGTTATTGCAAATAGCTTGAGAGGGAAGTGATCGTTCTTGATGATTCTCTGATGAAAATAAGGAAATAATTTATAGATATGCATTCATCAACTATAGCTACCATGTTTACCATATGTTTGTCTTAATGTTTATGATGTGACTAGCGTGTTTGGGAAATATCTAAGACTAAGTATAGGCTATGCATGATTATTATTATCTTAGACTTATTCTAGTGAGTTCTAGGCAATTTTGGGCAGTGGCTTGTAGGCTAGCCTTGAAAATGTGGCACTGATTTCGCAGCCGCAATCTCTTAACCGAGAAATCTTGGTTGTAGTTGCATGGAGGAAGGCATATGCATGTGGATGCAACCTTCTAGTCGCATGCATAGCCTGGCATGCATGTAGCTGGGTTGTTAAGTCAAGGAAAAATATAGTTCTAGCTCAAGGTAAGATCATTAGTGGATGTATTCTGAGATTTGTGTTATCTGTTGTCCCTAAGAAGTTGCATTAAGTTTCGAGATGGTAAACCCCACTTCCATAACTGGAACTTGGTTGTTGGGTCATGCATAGTAACTCTCAACTTATGTTTACACTAGAGAGCTTGTAAAAGTAGTTAAATGTGGGGTGGGGGGTTATAGGATGGTATCAAAGTGAGGTTGCAACACCAGAGCTCAGGGTAAATGCATATTGTTATGAATGCATGTCAGTTATATATATGTTTATCATGCGTGCATGTTAGTTACTCATTGTTATGGTAATGATAACCAGGTATGAGCTGATATTCTTATGATGTTGTATCATTCTAATCTGGATTGGCTTATGCAGATGCAATAGCTTCCCCTAAGATACATTACGGTATGGTTTTGATTATGTTTTTATTTAGCTAATAATGGTATATTGTAGGAAATAGAAGGCCAAGAGATGAAGATCATAATGGTTTAGGAAAGTTCATATGAATCTTTGTACAAGCCAAAAGAGACATTGGTGGGATGGGAGAGATCAGTTGAGCAGCATGGAGAGGGATATTATCCTGGTTTGGTAGATACATTGAGAAGTTTGAAGGCAGAAATTGTGAGTTGCAAGGCGGACAATGAGTAGTTGATTGAGGCATAGGAAATGATTTCCATAGCTCAAGAAAAGAAAGTTGAGGTTCATGCAGTCATCCTCTGGAGCCTTTCAGATTTGCAAAAGCAAGGACAACTGGGGATTAGTCATGGGGACAGATAGGAAGAAAATACTAACATTATGGATGGAAGCAAGTCTCAGAAAGGGTGTAGGATGGATAGAGATGATACAGTAAAGGATGGAAGATCCTTGGAAACACATGAGAAGAGGGCTAGCACTCATCAATTCTATTCTATCTCCAATTCCTAGAGACATCATCACCTCATCTCCATGTTTATAAGAGGAGTGAGAGGAGTTTTAGAAAACCAAGCCTCCTACTTTGGATGGGGAAATGAAGAAATTAGAAGATGAAAATCATGGCTACTTGGGATGAATAAATTCTTCAAGTTGCATGATTACTCAAAGAATATGAAGGCCAAGATAGCTACCTTCAGTCTCAAAACAAAAGAAGATATCTAGTGGGAAGATGTTAAGCATGCTAGAGGAATCAGAGAAGAGGAATTTATTTGGGATGAGTTTGAAAGACTCTTCAAGAAGAATTACATGTCTGAGAGATATTATGATAGAAAGTTCAAGGAATTCTATGAGCTTAAGATGGGCTCCATGAAATATAAAGAGTACACAACCAAATTTCTAGAGTCGTTGAGATGTGTTCCCTATCTCAAGGATGAGAAAGCAAAGATCCAAAGGTTCATCAACAGATTGACATTATCATTCATAGACTGGATTGAGTTTGATGAACCTCGATCATTGGAGGAAGCCATCAAAAAGTTGAAGCATTGTTATTAGCAGTCAAAGCGCAAGCCTGAGTTCAAGTGTGACTAGAAGGGTAATGAGAAGACTAAAATAAAATGGCTCAAGAAGTAAGGAATATCTCAAAATGAGGGTGGAAAGGAAAATGTAGCACGTCATTATAAGTTCAATGTAACCTAGAGAGGACATGGGTCCCAACTTGAGGAGTAGAAGAATAAAGGAGATGGTAGAAAACCTTAGAGGTTTTGGACTTATGGTGGAGACCATCGTGGGAGGGATTGTCCATTGCATTAGGGTGGAAATCCTCAGATCTACAGTGCTCAGGAGGCATGGATAGTTGGGGATGTAGGTCAGATCATTCCTAGGATCTATGTAGTAGTGTATAACATGTAGGTATACCATCAGGAATCCATTATTGACATGGAAGGTAAGCTTTGTGATCAAGTTGTTTCTATTTTTATTGATCGTGGATCGAATTATAGCTATATTAGTCTTGACTTGCTGGATCAATGTCAATTGAATAAGGAAGTGCATGCATAATCTTGGTTGGTGTAGTTGGTTATAAGCACCAAGAGAAGAATTCATCACCGAGTGAGATCTTGAGAATTTGAGCTTAATGGCGTGTCTACATCAGCATGTCTAAATTTGCTTCCTTTGGGTTCATACAACATGCTTTTGGGCATCAATTGGTTGTTAATTCACAAGACTAAGGTAGATTGTTATGAGAAGGCCATTGAGTGCCTAGATGATGATGGAAAAAAGAGAGGCTTGGAGGAAAAGAAGAAGTGTACATCAGTGAGAATGGTTACAGTTATGCAAGCTAAATGCAGTAGCAAGAAAGAATGTTTATTGTATGCAATACATGTTTCTAGTGAAAAAAGGAAGGAAGTTGAGGATGATGAGATCCTAAGGAAGTATCATTACTTACAACAATTTCAGGATTTTTTTCCTATAGATATTCTAGAGTTGTTGCCTCATAGGGAGGTGGATTTTTCTATTGAGTTGGTACCAGGAGAAGCACTAGCATCTAAGGCACCATACAAGAAGAGCACTCTCGAGTTGGTGGAATTGAAGTTGTAGCATAAAGAGATGCTTCATAAGGGATACATAAGGCAAATTATGTCTCCTTGGGGTGCACCAATGTTGTTTGTAAGGAAGAAGGATGATACCCTCATATTTTGCATTGATTACAAGTAGTTGAACAAGCTGACTATTAAGAATAGGTGTGCATTTCCACGTAATGATGATTTATTTTATTAGCTTAAGGGGGCAACAATATTTTTGAAGATTGATCTGAGGTCAGGATATCATAAGGTGTGTTTCAAAGAAGAATAAATATACAATATTGCATTTCATACAAGGTATATGAACTATGAGTTTGTGGTGGTTCCTTTCAGTCTTACCAATGCTCCAACCACCTTCATGTGTTTAACAAACAGTGTGTTGTGCCCTTATCTAGATAAGGTTGTGATATTATTTGTTGATAACATATTGGTCTATTCAAATAATGAGGAGGAGCATGTAGAGCACCTGGCAGCAGTAGTGATATTGTTTAGAGAGCATTAGTAGTATGCCAAGATCAACAAGTGTCGTTTATTTCAGACTCATATTCATTACTTGGGACATGTTGTGTCCAAGGAGGGGATATCGGTGGACCCAGAAAAGATTAAGGCTATCATAGAGTGGCCTGATCTGAAGAATGTGGATAAGGCCATATCATATATGGGACTAACTGGTTAATACAGTGGGTTCATCAAAAACTTCTCTAAGATTGGCTATCCTATCACATATTTGCAAAGGAAAGGGAAGAAGCTCGAATGGACTACTGAGTGTGAAACTAGGTTTAATCATTTTAAGAATTTTCTTACAATGCTCTGGTTTTGAAGATTGCATATCTTGATAAGGAGTTTGTGGTTTGTATAGATGCTTGCAAAGAAGGACTTGGTGGATTCTTAATGAAGGAAGGATAGGTGGTTTTTTATGAATCAAGGAAGTTTAATGAGCACAAGAAAAAATATGTGACTCGTGATCTTGAGTTGTCAGTCTTCATTCATGCATTGAAGATGTGGAGGCATTATCTCCTTGGCAGAAGGTTCATCTTGACAAGTGATCACAGCATACTAAGGTACTTGTTTGACCAACCCAATTTGAATGAAAGGAAAGCTAGATTGTTGGTTATTCTCAGTAAGTTTGACTTTGAGATAAGGTACATTAAATGCAAGGAGAATCGGGTTGCAGATGCTCTCAATATGAGAGTGAAAGTGAATCATATTTAGGTCATGAGATCTTATGGGACAGATTTACAGTAGTGGATCTTGCAAGAAAGGCAGCATGATTAGAAGTACTGACAATTGTAGCAGAGATTACAGTAGAAAATTGAAGGTGATAGAGATGAGGAGTATCACCTCATAGCAAATGGCTTCGTCATATTCAAGAGAAGGATTTATGTTCCAGATAGAAGCGAGTTGAAGAAGCTTATTTTGAGAGAGTTTTGTGTATATCCATATTCATTCCACCCAGGATGCCAGAATACTTTGATAGCTATTAAGAAGTTCTACTATTCATTGAATATGAAGAAAGAGGTGGTTGATTTTGTTGCAAGGTAATTAGACTATCATCAGGTGAAAGTTGAATGCAAGCATCCAGCTAGTTTGTAGTAGCCTATTCTGATTTTGGAATAGAAATGGGAGGTCATTTCCATGGACTTCATTAGAGGATTGCCTAGGACATAGAGATAGAATAATTCCATCATAGTTGTGGTTTACATGTTGAGCAAGGTAGCCCACTTCATTGCAGTGATGTCTACTAATTTAGCTAGTGATGTAGCTCAAATATTCATCAGGGAGATAGTGAGGTTGCATGGGGTTCCCAAGAATATTATATTAGATAGAGATGTCAAATTTACTTCTAAGTTTTGGAAGGAGTTATTTGCAAGCTTGGAGATAGATTTAGCTTCCAATACAGCTTATGATCCACAAATAGATGGATAGACATAGAGGGTTAACAAGATCCTTGAGGATATGTTGAGGATGTATGTCATGCATCAGCAAAGGAAGTGGGAGGAGTATCTTCCACTGGTAGAGTTTACTTACAACATTGGGTATCAAGAACCATTGAATATGAGTCCATTTGAGGCTCTCTATGAGCAGAGTTGCAATACTCCTATTAGTTGGAGTGATCTAGTGAACAGGGTGTTGATTTGACCAAATATGTTGGATGAGATGGAGTAGGAGATGTAGGTTATCAAAAGAAATTTAAAGTCAACAAAGGATAGGAAAAAGAGTTATGCAAATCAGCACAGAGAATTCAAGGAGTTTTAGGTTGGGGAGCATGCGTACTTGTGCATCAAGCCTACGAGGAGCTCCTTTAGGATTGGGTCATGTGCCAAGTTGGAACCTTAGTATTGCGAGCCTTTTGAGATCCTTGAGAGGATTGGACCAGTGGCATACATACTTTCACTACCTCCATCAGTGGAAGTCCATGATGTTTTCCATGTTTCATTGCTTAATAGATATGTACAAGATGTTCATCATGTGATTGATTGATCTGTATTGCAAGTGGAACTAGAGGGAGAGTTCCAACTAGAGCCACAAAGTATATTGCAGTGGAATCAACTCATTCTCTGGAACTAAGAAATAGAGAAATTTAAAGTGCAGTGGAAGAACTTTGGGCCTGATGAAGCTACATGGGAGATGGATGATCAGATGCAGGCATTATATCCTTCTTTATTTGTTGGTTGAAGCAAATATCTATATCTATATATCTATATATATATATATATATATATATATATATATATATATAGATATATATATCATTGTAAATACCACATCGAGTTGTATTATAAAGCTCCAATCAGAGGTATGTTTGTCATGTTTTAAGAAGTTGTCATTGTAAGTATTGCATCGAGCTATCTTCATAAAGCTCAGATAAGAAGTATGTTTTGTTGGTCATACGTGTCATAGAACACCAAGGATGGTGTTCTCCCAAGGGGGAGGGGTTTGTTAAAGCCCCGAGTTGATATTCTATGTAAATAAATTAAACCAAGGTAATGGGGCATGTATTCCAAGCTGAATCAAGGGGGGAACATTACATTTGGAATCACTTATGGTTTATTATTAGCTAGGGAAATTGGAACTGGCATTAGCAAAGGAAAAAGGTAATAAATGGAAATTAATTAAAGAAATAAAGTAAAATAGGAGAAAAGGAAGATGAAGAGACAGCAATATGCATGCAAGGAAAATGAAAAGGAAAAGGAAACAAAAGAAGAAGAATAGCATTTTATGCCTCTCTTAGTCACTCTTACTTACTCTTGATAACTTCTTGGTTACTCTTGGAGCATTTTATCATTCACTTGGACATTGAGGCATTCTCACTTGGACTTGGAGAGAGAGATCACTTGGATAGAAGAAAGCAAGCAAGCAAAGGGAATTGGGGCAGTGAAGAAGAAGGTTGGAAAAGTAGCTATAGTAGGAGAACATTGCAAATAATAGGTTGCATGTTTAATTTCCTTGCTAAGATTTGAATTCATGGTACATGCATTTGGTTATTTGGTTACCTTTTTGTCATTGGCATGGGATTTTCCCGGATTGATAGAGGCTTCTTCCTTGCCTCACCATTTCTTAGATAGCCATGATGTAGTGGGTTCCCTATTTTGGTTAAGCTTTGGATGGTCAGTAGATTTCGGATCCTAGTGAGGTGGTATCAGGAAAATTCCCAAGGGTCGAGGGTGGAGATGGGAATTCTCCTAGAACTCTTGACGAATGGGTGGAGACAAGAAAATTCCTCTAGGTATGGTGAAGAAGTCGGAGGCATCCAAGTTGGTTTTGGTTTTGGTGATTTCTGGACCAGTTTAGGTGAAATCACTGTGGTGGAGGGTTGAGGTGGTTTAACCTATGGAAGCCTTGGTTAGTTATGTTTTGGTTTATCCCATGTGATCCCACATTCATTCTTGAGTACATGTAAGGGTTATTGTGTTGATTTTATGACTAGTTTGTCATGGTTTCATTTTGGTTGATTGTTGGTTATAGGCATGGTTAAATTATGTGCTCATGTTATGGATATTGTTCATGAGTTGATAAGTTATTGAATGGTTAAATGAATGCATAAGCTAACTAATTTTGTTTCAACTAGCTTGAGAGGACAATGAGCCTTCTTGATGATTCTATGATGAAACTAAGGAAATAATGTACAACTATGCATTCATGACATGTAGCTACAATCTTTACCATATGTTTGTGTAAATGTTTATGATGTGACTAGTGTGTTTGGGTAAGATAGTCAATATCTAGTTGATGATGTTTGCACGTGGGAATGTTGGGTACATTCATGCAACCTTATGTAGCCCTTATCTCTAGAATTTGATATACACATGTCAGCCTTCCAGATCTACCTTGAAGCTTCTTGTTGTGAATGATTCGTTCACTTTCTGCAATGTGATATTTGATTCCTTTTCTATGAATAGTTGAGTATTTCCATAGACAAGAAAGTTCACTAAAGTACTCTCAAATTCCTCCTGATTATGCTCTCAGTGGTATCCTTTGAAGTAGATCTCTTGGGTGCCATGATGTCAATGACTGATGACGAGCAGTGTTCAACACCTGCAATACCTGCGGGAGGAAAAGCAATCATGGAAAACATGAATTAGCTTCAGCAAAATCACTTTCTAAGCAAGATAAAGCATAAACATATGGATTGATGAGGAAAATTGCACAATTATAGAGGTGAAGGGAGAGAGATTGGTTGGAGGAACTACGCATTTCATAGTTTCAGTGGTCAATGATATAGCTTGAGGCTAGAAACTATGCAATGCATAGTTCAGCCTAGGCAGAGTGAGGGAGAGGGACAAGGGTTAGGGATTGATCCTGGAACTATGCAATGTGAAGTTGGGCCAGACTATTACTTTACATTTTGTAGTCTCAAAGGCCAGGTTAACAGCCTAAGCCTTGAGCTTGCGCAATGCCCAGTTAGACAAGGCAAACATAGGCCAAGGGAAGGGTAGATTTACCCGGAAAGAGTGTGGGAAACTGGAAGATATCAGTGATGGTGCAAGTTTGAGTGTATATTTGAATAATTATGGATAGATCAATGAAAATCAAGTGCATAAAATCAAAATTCAAAAGGAAAAACAAACATGCATGGAGAGTCCTTGAAATGACAACTGTTAATGGGGAAAAACAAGAAAATTGATGCGACACTTGTAAAAGGAAAAAAACAGACCAAAAAAATGCTTGCACAAGATAATATAAGTTAAAACACCATCAACCATGAAAATAAACAAGCAAAATAACACTCATATAAGCAAAATGACAAAACGCAACAGAAAAAGCAGCAAAAGACGACAAAAGCAAAACTCACTTGGAAAAGCATTGAAAACTCCATCGAAGGCTCCTTGATATAATTGGGAATTCTAGAGATCCATGATTGAATGTGAAAATGATCTCTAGAGTTGTTTGTTATATAATTATCTTGATTAGGTTTTATGACATGCATGCCTAAAATCAAGGAAAAAATGACACTTGGCAGAAAGTTCCTAAAATAGTAAGTCTGCCACCTTCGAGAAACTAATGATGACTCCCTATTATGTAGGGATGTTTTTTTTATTTTTTTTCTTATTCAGGAAACCAGGCATGCACATTGCCAAGGAGGATTGCATAGTTCCCAAGGACTGGGAAACTTCTCAGCTCAATGCATTGTGCAGTTTCTGAGCTCAAGGAAGGTTTTGCACAGTTTCTGAGCTTAGTGTTGGGCTACCATCCAAAACTGCTCAGTTTTGAAGCTCAAGGTTGAGATACCATTCTGGATTGCAAAATTTCCATCATCAAGGCTAGCTTTCCTTCCTAGATTACATAGTTTCTAGAGGTAAGCCAAAGAATGTTGCAAGGTCAAGGTAAAAGGCTTCTTATGACTTGAAATGTTTAGATCAATGTCAAAACCAGTAAAAGCAAGCTTAGCATGAAAATACAAGTCTTGATCACAACATGAATACTTGATGAAAGTGAATGATTAGCTCTTGTGGACTAAAGCAAGGCTCCAAAATCAAAGCATGGGTAAAATTTTAGAGGGTGGTTGTAGCGGCTGCAAAACTTGGCGACACACTGCTAGAAATCGAACTCTTTGTATGGATCTTAACTCATGTAACACAGGTCTAACTCTTCAGGAAGTATTGTTTAGTTCATTGGTTACCATAGCTTCTTTACTTAGCTTACGTTAAAGATATAGTTCCTACCATATTCTTCATCGGCGACAAACTTCAAAGACAAGTCAAACTTTAGTTGTTTCAAGGGATAATGAGTATATGGATACATAATTGAAATAGGATTGTCAAAGTCTTATTTTTCATCTTTGGTGTTGTTTTGCTACCAGAAGGCCTAAATATTACCCCGACAGAGTTACTTCAGGGACACAAACATTGCTCCACTGCCAGCGAGCTTGGACAATGCCCTGATGGAGTTGCTTGCTTTACCTCTTCACAGGAAGCCTTTCTCTTCTTTCGCATTTTATTAGTTTTTTCGTTTTTGTTCATAGAACTGTGCATATGCACTTATTGATTTAATTAGGTGGAAGAAAGATCCCAACTTATTGAGAGTAGAATAGGTTGTCCCTTCAGAGAAGCAATTTTATACACCTCTAAAATACAGTTCTCTTGTTAAATTTTCCTCCCCTCCTTACTCTAGTTGACTTGGTTGACAAGACGAAATTGAACAATTATAAAAAAACCAATTAGAGTAGGTGGTACTAGTTAGAGATTTAAGCATTGTGAATCCACTATGGTTCTCTCTAAGGAAGAACATATTTTCCATCAGGGTATCATCGACTAAAATATACAATATCCACGCAAAGAGAGAGAATAAATATATAACTAAGCATTGATAGTAGCACAAATTCCTCTTAGACTTTACCATTCTTGCTTTGGGAACCAAACATGGTCTCATGCAGAATCTATCCTACGATGGAAAGGAAAGGAAAGAAAAGGGGCAGGGAGAAAATTAAATCAAAGTAAAACAAAACAAAGAAAATAGATCAATTATTGCTACTGATAAACTAACCAAGAATAGGTCAGGCTTACGTGAAATGAAACTTCAAATGTAACCACTGATGCATAGGTTGACCTATATGGGCGAGGGAACACACATCAAGAAATATATTCAAATATATTAGCAAATAATAAAGATAGAGTGATGGTTTCCATAACATTTGAAGATTGAAAATGAATGCAGAAAAATATGACAGAAAATCACATGTGAGACATTGTGTGGGTGCATGATGGTTCTCGCACACATCGCAACAACAAGACATATGAGAGCAAGCTTTAGAACTTGTAAACTTGGCAAACATAAAGAAATAGGAAAACCTACGCTTCACAATAGATCTTGTTAGGTATGATTCCTCCAATGATTGAGAGATAGGATCATGTGAAACTGACATAGGATGTGAAGATTATAAAACATATTGATTTTAAATTGGCATGATCGAATGATGGGGATCATTTCAAAATATAGTACTCTCTTGATCATTATTGGAACTTGCCCCAAGAATGTGAGAATTTAACATAACCATCAGCATGGGTTGAAGTGCCTCAACAGCTTGGGGTGGTTCCAAGACATCAGATGATAGATTATCAAAGAACAGTGGCTTAGAAAAAGCAACAGTGGAAATATCAAAGTCGTGACCAGATGAAATGATAAAAATATCATGACAACCATGATCATAAAGTTCATCATCGAAAACAACAGAATCCTCGTGATCTGATGATTCAAAAAGAGGAGAATATTAAAAACAAGAAATTTCACCCTATCTTTATGCAAAAAAAAATCAGATGATGGATTGGAGAGATTTGAAAGAGAAGATTCTCCCTCTCCATGTTCAGATGAAAAATTGACATACCATGAGTCTTCAGTATGATCAGAAACTGATTCTTCAAAATATTCAACATTCAAAAAAAAAAAAATCCCACACATAGTCATCGTAAATGATATCGCAAGTTGGCTGGACAAGACTAAATCCATACTGAGTTTAATCCTCATGAACATCAAAACAAATAGTTGAAATCGATGATCATAACAAGTCTCAATTAGACTCATAGTCCCAACTTACGTTTAAATTCTAAATATGAGAGTTGGAAGAAGATGGTGGTATATCCATAGATGAATTATCAAGTTGTCCAACCTCAACCTGCATAAATGGGGCTATCTGATGAGGGGAAGATGAAGAGTCACTTGGAACAACTAATTCGTTTGTCACAAATTTAGAAGCTCCAATACTAGTGTATGTTTGGAGACTTTCGAAAGATTCATATTATTTTGGATTCATGAAAATGTGAAAAAGAAATTCAAACTTATCCTTCATTAAATTCCAATCAATATCATCTTAAGAGAACTGATAACAGAAATGAATGAAACAGTCATGAAAATAATTAAGTGATTCATCAAGTGCCTTTCGTAAACACGTGATTTTATTGAAAACGGATTTGTAATCATACTTGTCAAAGGTGTGGTAGAGCTCTTTGACAAGATGTTCGAAAGAATGAATGGAAGTGATCATCAATGTGTAACATCATTCCTTTACGCGTGCTTCGAATGTGAGAATGAACAACCTGCAAGGAGTATCCTCACAGTGAATGATGTGTTGTGTGTTGAATTTGAGGAAGGAGTGATGTGCTCAAAAATGGTTGTTCCACCCTCGCCATCAAATTTGAGATGTGACAAGTCATTAATGATTTCCACTGGAACTTTTAGATTTTTGGTTCTGGAAAAACATGTTGGGGCTAAGATTTGGGAAGAAGTCATTAAATATACGGCAAGTTCAAATAGACTTCACCGACTCAGCTTGTCATATGCCCCTCCTTCTAGTGCTAGAAATGTTGGTGTTGGACCTGCCAACATTCATGGGGTCTACCCGATATGAAGTCCCAATCAGATCTCACACCATTTGGTGTAGGAGCCCCATATGGAATATGGCCCAGTTGTCAAAGAAGTGGGTTTTAATGATGTGTCTTGGCTGCAATAACGCATAGAGTGGTGTACATGTGGATTTGGTGAAACAAGTGTGTGACTCTATGGAAGGTCAAGTGTATTTCATGAAGGGTTCTAACACAACGGGAGGGAAAATTAGTGATCCCCTTAGAAGCTTGTAATAATACATAGCTTGAAAGGAGCACACAAGCATAAAAGACATCACAAGCTAACCTGTAATAATACGCAGCTTGAAAGGAACACACGAGCATGAAAGACATGTAGGTTTTAACCCCATAAGGAAATTACCTGCATACGAATTCTAGAACATAGAAAATAAACAATGCGAGAGCATAATACATAAAACACATATACACAGAGATTTTCACCTGGATCCCAAAATTGGGACTACCAGCTTGATTTTTCATTATGTTCCTTTCAATGTTACAATACATATTTATACATGCCAAAGCATCCAATACCATGGACTGAAAACCATCACGTCCAAAACCATGGACCGAGAACCATCGCGTCCAAGACCATGTGCAAAAAATCATGCACAAAACCATAGGTAGGTCCGCCAAACCTAATATAGGGTCCAAAAACAAAATTTTAGAGTGGGGTTACGTGCACCCCTCAAACCCCCTGTGACCCGCCCCGCTACACAATCGGTGCAATGGACGGAGGGCTCTGCCCCCCTTCTAACCCCCCGGCTAACTATGTGGGCTAGTCGTGGAAAGAATATAACACAACCCAGCATTATCCCACTTGTTGTTTTCTTTCCACATGGGGCCACAAGAGAGCTAGTCATTTATCCATGCCTGCAACACCTAATGTTTCTCTACACCAAAAGAACTTCTTAGAGCTCACAAATTTTGTCAATGCATCTGCAATATTCGTCAAAGTGTCCACCTTTACCAGCAACACCTTTTTGTCTTCTATCATATCCCTCACAAAGTGATACTAAAAATCAATGTGCTTTGTCTTTGAATGATATGTAGGGTTCTTTGCCAAGAAAATTGCACTTTGGCTCTCACAGTCTATCCTTATAGCTCCCTGTACTAACCCCATACTTGGACACAATCTCTGCAACCAAACTGCTTCCTTGCTTGCATGAGTGGCTGCCATGTATTCTGCCTCTGTAGTTGATAGTGCCACTACAAATTGTTTCTTACTCATCCAACTGATTGCACCTCCAAATAGGTTAAACACATACCCACTTGTAGATCTTCTTTGATCCAGATCTCCAGTCCAATCTGCATCAACAAAGCCACAAATATCCAACACTTTGTCCAATCCTAGTATTTCTTGGAAGCACAAACCATAATCACTAGTGCCACACGAATACCTGAAAACCTACGTCACTGTTGTCCAGTGCTCCTTCCCTGGTTTTGACATAAACCTGCTCAATACTCCCATTGTATGTGTAATGTCTGGTCTAGTACAGAACATCGCATACATCAGGCTACCTACTGCACTTGCATATGGAACACGATACATGTCCTCTTCCTCTTCTTGTGTCTTGGGACGTTGTTCAGTAGATAACTTTACACCTATAGGAATAGGAACCTTCACCATTTTACTATCTTGCATATTAAACCTCTGCAATATTGTCTGGACATACTTCCTATGGTTTAACCAGATCTTCATCTTTGCCTAATCTCTTTTAATTTCCATGCCAAAAATATAGTTTGCAGCACCAAGATCATCCATGTCGAATTTGGAGGAAAAATGGGTCTTCAAATCCTAGATAATTTCTTTGTCATTTCCAACCAGAAACATATCATCCACATACAAGACCAGATAAATAACACGGTCACCAATTAATTTAAAATACACACAGTGATCTACTTTGCTTCTAGTGAAGCCAAGTCCCCGTATAAATGTATCAAATTTCTGATACCACATCCTTGGTGACTGTTTTAACCCATACAGAGACTTCTTTAACTTGCATACCAGTTCTTTCTTACCCTTCATCGCAAAACCTTCAGGTTGCTTCATGTAGATCTCCTCTTCCAGATCCTCGTGAAGAAATGTTGTCTTCACATCCATATGTTCTACCTCAAAATCAAAAGAAGAAGCAACAGATAAAAGTAATCTAATAGAAGTTACCTTGGCAACAGGAGAAAAAATATCACCAAAATCAATTCCCGGCACCTGGGAATAACCTTTTGCTGCCAACTGAGCTTTGTATTTCTCCACCTTTCCTTTTGCATTTGTCTTCTTCTTGAACACCCATTTGCTGCCAGTGGGTTTCCTTCCAGCTGGAAACTCCACCAGATCCCAAGCCTCATTTTTGTGCAAAGATGTCATTTCATCAACCATGGCCTCTTTCTAGAGTTTTCCATCCTCTGAACCTACTTCTTCCTTCACAGTTCTGGGATCATCATCAGTAATAGATAAAGCAAAATTTGAACAGAAAACAAATGGACTATACCTTTCTGGCTGCCTTCTTTCTTGAACTGATCTTCTCACACCCGGAGTTTGTGGCTCTTCATCTTTTGATTTCTTCTCTGTTGTAGAGTCTAATTCTTCCTCCTTTAGCTCAAACTCTATCTTCTCAGGTTCCTTTGGTTGGACTTCATGTTTAATAACATCTTTCACCTCTCTGAACACCACATCTTGGCTATACACAACCTTCCTTGTTACTAGGTTCCAAAGCCTATAACCCTTTAAACCATCCTTATACCCAATAAAGATGCACTTTTCAAATTTACTATCCAACTTGGTTCTTTTATCCTTTGGAACATGTACATATGCATCACATCCAAATACCCTCAGATGTGAAAGAGAAGTTTTCTTACCAGTCCATACCTCTTGTGGAATCTTATCTTCCAATGTTGATGAAGGTGATTTGTTGACCAGGTAACATGCAATCTCCACCACCTCTGCCTAGAATTCTTGTCCTAACCCAGCACCACTGAGCATGCTTCTTGCCCTTTCCATCAACGTCTTGTTCATTCTTTCTACAACTCCATTTTGTTGAGGTGTATATGGAGTAGTCTTCTGTCATTCTATACCACACTTCTTACAAAATTCTTCAAATTCCTTACTGCAAAACTCTCCACCATTATCTGTCCTCAACACCTTTATCTTCTTCTCTGTCTAGTTTTCCACCAGAGCCTTAAATTCTTTAAACCTGTCAAAGACTTCAAATTTCTTCTTAAGGAAATATGTCCATGTATTCCTTGAGAACTCATCTATAAATGATACATAGTACACAGACTTACCCAGTGATGGAACCTTCACAAGTCCAAACACATCACTATGCACAAGCTCTAATATATGTTTCACCCTCTTACCACCAGAGGGGAAACTCACACAATTTTGCTTCCCGTATACATAATGTTCACAGAAATCAAAATCCAGAGAGCTATTACTCATACCTTCTACCATACCTTTACCATGAAGTATTTGAAGGCCCTTATCTCCAATATGTTCAAGCCTTTGATGCCACGACATGGTCTTCTCTCCAGAGACCACTAGATTTTCTACTCCACTTTCAGGAAGCACAGAACTGTTGCACCCAACAACAACAATGCTACCTTGCAACTTGTACAGAGTTCCAATCCAAACTCCCCGCATCAATATCAGTTCTCCCCGAACCATCTTGCAGGTATCCTTCTCGAACACTATTTTACACCTACATCATCCAGCTTTCTTACAAAAATTAGATTTCTAGCCAATGCAGGAATATGCAGAACACTCGGAAGTGTTCTAACCCTTCCACCTTGCAACTTCAACTTTACTTTTCTGCGACCAATGATTCTAGCCTTCCGATCATCCCCCAAGAATACATCACCACCATCATATTTCTCATACTCTCAGAACCACTCTCTATGGGGATTGAAGTGAATGGATGCACCTGAGTCAATCAACCATGCCTCATGATCTACATGTGTACTTGAAGAAGCCAAGTACACATACCCACCTTCATCTGAGGTGGTTTTCACCTCTACAGAAGGAGCATCATCATATCCCTTTCCTTTGTCAGGAGCTTTAGATTTACAATCCCTTTTGTAGTGCCCTTCCTTTTCGCAATTCCAGTGCACCACCATTACAGATTTTCCTAGAGATTTAGATGTCCCTCTAGATTTAGATCTCCCACTCGATGACTTATTATTGCTTATGTTATGGGACCATCCTCGTACAGATAAGGCATCACCATTCTGGCTCTCCATATTTTTCTGTCTCATCTCCTCCATTAGCAAGGATGAGACTATTTCATCAAACTACAAGGCAGTTGCATTGCAACCTATTGTAATAACTAGACTATCCCATGAATCTGGTAGAGAACATAACAAACTGATGCACTTATTTTCATCTGAAATTTTAATATCAATAGATAATAATTGACTTACCACAGTATTAAATGCGTTCAGATGCTCTGTCACCGAGTCTCCATCTTTCATCCTCAGGTTATACAGCGTTTTTAGTAGGAACAGTTTATTCACCAGAGACTTAGATTGGTACAAAGTCCCTAACTTGTCCCACAAGCCTTCATCGTAGCTTCCCCTGATACATTCAGCAATATTAAATCTGAGACACACAATCGTATTGTGCTCTTTGCCTTTCGATCCAACTTCTTCCATTCTTCATCAAACACTCCCGTTGGTTTAGTACCTGGATCTACCATGATCCACTAATCTTTATCCACCAACAGATCCTCCATCTTGAGTTTCCATAACTCAAAACTCTAACCATTAAATTTCTCGATCTCTATCTTTCCACTGCTCGTCATATTCTTTCACCACCAGAATCAATCCCGTAGATCTCCCACTGAACAGTGTCTACCACAAGCCCGAGAGAAACCCCTAAACAAAAAAGGCATCCCCTTGAAGCCAAAACAGCTCTGATACCAAATGTAGGTTTTAACCCCATACGAAAATTACTTGCATATGAATTCTAGAACACATAAAATAAACAATGCGAGAGCATAACACATAAAACACATATACACAGAGATTTTCCCCTAGATCCCAAAACCGAGACTGCCAACTTTATTTTTCATTATGTTCCTTTCAATGTTACAATACATATTTATACATGCTGAAGCATCCAATACCATGGACCAAAAACCATCATGTCCAAAACCATGGACCGAAAACCATCGCGTCCAAAACCATGTGCGAAAAATCATGCACAAAACCATAAGTAGGTCCGCCCACCTAATATAAGGTCCAAAAACAAAATTTTCCAGGGCACTACCCCGAATCCCATACAGTCGGGTTACCTACACCCATCAAACCCCCTTTGACCCACCCCGCTACGCAATGAAGGGGGGCTCTGCCCCCCTTCTAACCCCCCGGCTAACTACTTGGGCTAGTCGTGGAAGAATATAACACAACCTAACAAGACATCACAAGCTAGTCTGCAAAATAGTACACAAGTTAACCATAATGGAAATATACAACAACACACATTCAAAAAGATTCATATTAATGCAAACGAAATATTTCATAAGCGTTAGCATAAGTGAAATAACATACATTGCAAACATAACAAGAATATACCTACTACATTCACAACATATGCATGAAAATGTGTCAACTTTGAGATTTTATTAAAGTGAAAGTTGCAATCATACATATACCATTGACGAACCACTAGCCCCAATAGTGGAACATGAATTCAACACCGGCTCCTCCAAAGAAATATACTCCCTCTATGCTACAGAGAACCCAAGGCTCTTAACAAACTCCCAAGCTCCTAATTTTAAGCCTAAGCCTAACCAAAATCTTGGATCCCAAAATCCCTTTACATGATTTATGAGGTTATATTTATAACAAAAGGGGTAAGTCTTTACTTCCCCTTTGTGACTCTTGGACTTCCCTCATGGCTCTTCAACTTCATTACATCATGAATATTCACATTCCATAATTGAAACATGGAATTTCACTTACAAGTTTGTTACTAAATAATATTACAATACACTTGTGCCCATATAAGACAAAATTTGGTAGAGCCAACTAGACAGCCTAATAAGACAAAACAAGTTAATCTTGAGTTTAGGGAAACTCCAGCTCAACAACTTCCACTTGATGTTTCTTGGTCACATAATGGTGCCAAGCTTGGTACTGCGTGATGACATCCCCAAATTGTGCGATTGTGTCTGGCTGGAAGCAGACTCTATCCTCCATGGCATCTGGGTACAATGAATTGGAACCAATTTGAATTTCCTTTTGGAGCAAGAGAAACATTGTGTTGACTTGGACAGGACTGCCATTGTACTTCTGCATGCTTTTCCTATTCACTTCAATATCTTCCTTGGTGGCCACCTATCTAAGATGCTCCAAGTATCATTCAATATCTTTCCCAACTTGGTTCCTACGTTTGGCTTCAATGAGTGAGCCAACTGATGGAATCCTATGCTATTTTACCAAGAAATCCATGTTGTTGTACAATCATGTTTATGAGGCCTCAATGTAAGCAATGAACAAGCCGATTTGTTTGTTGTTTATGATAAGCATTTGAACTCTTTCTTTCTCCAACTATGCATGTTTCTTTTTTTTCTTACCCAAATCAAGCGGTGCCCCTTTGTATCACATTGACCTTTCATGCACGGTAGCAATAGTTGTTTGCACAACGCTGAGAGTTTTGATATAATCCTTACACATTTGATACAAGCCATGCAAGTGGAAATGTTCCTTATGAACAGTGACAAGCTCCTCATTAAGATTATGCATGGTCTCTCCCAAATTTTATTCTTCATCGACTATCATTGCTTTCAGTTCTTCTAGATATACCTGTCCAGGAACTATGTTCTTGATCTTTGCACAGAGTTGTTCAACTTCTTGCTTTGCAGCCTACAAGTTCGTTTCCATTTGTTTGTTCTCAGCCATCAAATACTCAGTGTTTGACTTTGTTACTCCAGCGAAGGCCAAATTGGATGCGGCTATGACATTTGGATTTCTTCTAGCATTGGTTACAATCATCCTTTCTCTGATGAATGCAGGAGATGTGAGGTCTACCGGAAAATGTTTCTTCCATGCCTGTAAATTATTTTTTTGAAGCTTGTCGTAAGTTAGATTGCACATATCCATGACTGAACCTTCATCAAGAGGAACAATTTCCTCTCCCTTGCTGAGAACTTGCTCAATTGCTGGAGGATGGGCAGACTGAATGGTGACCTTCTTTGTGCTTAGCATTGAATCAACATCTTCATTTTGTGGCTCTGGTTCCACCTCCATGTATTGAATCTCAATCAACTCCTCAATCTCCTGAGAAATATTTTTTCCTACATCTATTTTTTCTCTTCTTCAAGTTCTTGGTTCTACTCTTGCTCTTTGGCTTGTCTTCATGTTTCTTCTTCTTCTTCCACTCTTCACCTGTTTTCTTCTTCTTTCTTCTTCTTATCTTCCTGTTATAACCTCCTCTTCTTTTCTTATTCCCTCTGCTTCTATTCTGCTTCCTGCATCATTTGTTTCCTCTTCTTATCTACTGCTATGGTTTCTTTTTGAATGACTAGATCTACTTTTATCTTGCGGCTCTGCTCTCCTGCTAGGCTATGTGCAACCTTCCTCTTACCCTTTGCATGCACTGTGTTGCACCTTTATGCTAGTTATACCTATGGAGTAGCTTCCATCTGTGGAGTAACCTATGGTGTACGTGCAAAGTTGATTAGATCATGGGACTTGGAGACATTATAACAATTCTTTCATTCTTTCTCCTCCAGTCTACAAAAATTCTCGCTTGGACACTGGAAATGAATTCTCACACAATGGTATTTGCAAACATTGCTTGGATCATACGAATTGAAGTCAATATAAAGGAATGAAAAGTTTTCTATTGCCTTCCTTTCAGTCTCTTCAACTTTCAAGTCTTGATTTCATTCAATTTGACCTATATAAGAAGAGCAGGCCAAGGCGCTTTCTTCTTCCTATGAAGAATTGTTGACAACCCTATAGAGATATGATACCCAACTTCTTGCATGAATAAATTATCGGTGGCATACCTCTATAAAACATGCAGCAACTTCTATCTGACGAACATTTTTTAGGAAAGTTCCATCCTGTGAGGTGCACCAATCTACTATCTTTGACATGGCTTCCATTGCCCCATGTGACATGCAAGGTGGTTCTTCCTCAAAGATCAACTTGTACAATAGGATGAGGAAGTAATCAGTCAGCTTCTCCATTACTCCTGTGTGGATGCACTCCAAAATCATCTTATAATAGATGTGCATGACAGGATCTCGCGGTGTCCAGGTCTAATTCATGCCAGGGAACTAATTGTGATAACATATTGCATCCATTAGATATGGATACATGTAAAATCTAGCTTGCTTTCCCTAGGTTTGATTTCGAACATTGGCTACATGGATATTTAGTTGTTGAGCCAACGATTTTGACCAGTTGAATTGATTTCCTTCATTCATAACCTATTGTAGAAAAATTCCCACACTTCAGGAAAGGTCTCAGTGCTCTACTGACCATAGATTCTACAACAAAGAATTATGAAGAGTTGATAGGCCCTCCTAAGAGATTGTGTCTTGTAGGTGTTGGTGGGTGTTTGACGAAACTTTGATGGCTCTTTCACCCAACTCTTAATAATATCCTTTGTGCTCAAGTAGCTGGTGGCCGCATAGAAGTAAGAATCCATGATCGATTTTGGCTCATGCAAATGATATATGACATGATAACATGCTTCCAAAAAAGAAGCAATCCTTTTTTTCGTTGGTATTGTTGAGAGCCATAGTCTTTGTATCTGTATGAGTCAATATCCAACTGACCATGTTTTCACATGGGAATTTTTGGTACCTGCATGAAATTTTATGTAGCCCTAATCTTTCGACAATTACATACACATGTCGGTCTTCTAGATCTACCTTGAATCTTCCTGTTGTGAATGCTTCGTGCACTTTCTGCCATGTGATATATGATTCCTTTTCTATGAATAGTTGAGTATCTGCATACACTGTTAAGTTCATTGAAGTACTCTCAACTGCCTCCTCGGTGCTGCTCTCAATGGTATCCTTTGAAGCTAATCTCTTGGGTGCCATGTTGTCAGTGACTAATGAATAGAAGTGCTCAACACCTGCAATACTTATAGGAGGAAAAGAAATCATGGCAGACATTAATTAGCTCTAGTAAAATCACTTTCTAATAAATATTAGGAAGAAACAAATGGACTGATGAGGAAAATTGTGCAATTCTAGAGGTGAAGGGAGAGAGAATGGCTAGAGGAACTACACATTGTGATGTCTCAATAGCCATTGATGCATCTTGAGGCTGGAAACTATGCAATGCATAGTTTAGCCTGAGCAGACTAAGGGAGAGACTATGCATTGTGTTGTCTCAAGGGCGAGGGATTAGGGCTTGAACCATGGAACTGCGCAATGTGCAACTGGGCTAGCGTGGGACTATGTATTGTGTTGTGTTAGAGGCGAGGCTGATAGCCTATGTCTTGAGCTTGCGAAATGCCCAGTTGAACAATGCAAACACAAGACAAGGGAAGGGAAAATCTACCCAAAAAGAGTATGGGAAAGTGGAAGATCTAAGTGATGGTGCAAGTTTGATTTTATATATGACTAAGTATGGATATATCAATTCAAATCAAGTGCATAAAATCAACATGCATGGAGAGTCGCTGAAACGACGATCATTGATGGGCAAAAACAAGAAAATTGATGCGACAATTGTAAAAGGAGAACGATGGACCAAGATGACACTTGTAAAACTAATATGAGTTAAAAATCTAGTAACCATGAAAAGAAACAAGCAAAACAACACTCACAAAAATGAAAGGACAAAAAGTGGCAGAAAAAGCGATAAAAGATAACAAAAGCAAAATTCACCGAGAAAAGTGTTGTAAACCCTACTGAAGGCTCCCTTATCTTCTTGGGAATGCTAGAGCTCCAAGATCGAATGTGAAAATGATATCTAGAGGCATATATCATATATATTTAGCTTTATTAGGGTTTATGACGCGCATGCCTAAAATCAAGGAAAAAGGAACACTTGGCAGAAAGTTCTTAAAATAAGTATGCCACCTTCGGGAAACTAATGATGACTCCCTATTATCTAGGGATACTTTTTTCCTTTTTTTTCTTTTTTGGGAAACCGATCATGCACACTTCCAAGGAGGATTGTGTAGTTCCCAAGGATTGGGAAACTTCTCAGCTCAGTGCATTGCCCATTTTCTAAGCTCAAGGAAGGGTTTTCGCAGTTTTTGAGCTTAATGTTGGGCTGCCATCCAGAACTGAGCAATTTTGAAGCTCAAGGCTAAGTTTCCATTCTAGATTATGTAATTTCCATCATCAAGGTTGGCTTACCTTCCTACATTGTGTATTTTTTTTGAGGTAATCCCAACAATGCTACAAGGTCAGGACAAAATGTTGCTTGTGACTTAAAAGGTTTAGATCAGGGTCAAAACCAGAAAACACAAGCTCAGCATGAAAAGACAATTCTTGATCACAGCATGAATACTTGACGACAATGAATGATTAGCTCTTGTGGACATAAGGAAGGCTCCAAAATCAAATCATAGATAAAATTTTGGAGCGTGGTTGTAGCGGCTACAATAGTACATGGCCTAATTATGTTTGGTATTGGTATGTACCTAGTTGTAGGCATGTCTTTGACCATGTGTATTCAAGGCTCCAAATTGGATGTGACTAGATACTAAGAGAATTATGAGAAACATGATATATGGTTAGTGATCCGTAAACTATCATGGATATTCTACTAGACAATTTATCATAACATATCTAATGAAATTACACTTTAAAATATGAAATCTACATTATGAGTATTAATTTCTCCTTATATTTCTATATTCAGTAGATATTGTGTTATGCCTTTACATCCAATAAATGAAATTTGTAGAAAATAAAGAACAACAAAATAAATTTCACAAACCATAATTGACACAAGATATAACCTACAAAACCCTTTTGGGACAAAACACAACTAGAAGGCGAGGTTTCTCTGCTCTCATTCCCTAAATATAAATTCTTGAAAGTACATAGAAGTGAGGCCTATGGGTTTTTATAGTGCACAAACCCTATCTATTTTCTCTCTCCCTATCCACTCTCAGTTATTGTTCTCATCTATGAAACAAAATGCACTCGAATAGAATGGAACCCCTTTTCCACCTAGTGGCCCGATTATAACACAACCTAATATCCTACTAGTGGTTAAGATTGACTCATTCAACTATTTATTAGAGTTAAAATATGGAATATTCTAGAGTCTTCTTCATCATGATCACATGCCTATCCCATTTCCATGAACAATGGGGGTTGACATGGCATCATCTTGAATTATGGTTATCAAAATAGGAAGGTCAACTTCTGAGTGGTATAAATTTCGCATACAGACTCTGATTGAATAAATTATTGTGTTGTTGGAAAATTATTTGTGCGTAGAATATGATAAAAGGTGTTCCATTTAAGCGACAATTTTTTACCCCTATAAAATTATATTTTGTGCCTCAAGTTTCTTCCAGAAGGTTCTAAACCCCAATTTTCCAAACTAGAACTTGCTGGTAAAAATAGTCATGTGAGTTGATTCCTCCACTTTTTCCACTATGAAAGCATCAATGTGGATGAAAAATAATATAATTATCTAATCCATGTCACCATGGTGGGCACCAACATTATTTATTAAAAATAAAGATAGTACCCTCAGATTATGCATTGACTATAGATAATTGAACATGATGAACAATAAGAACAAATATCCATTGCCTAAAATTGATTACCTCTTTGATCAACTAAGAAGAGCCACAATAGTTTCAAAAATATATTTTAGGTATAGATATCATCAATTTAAGATCAAGTATGAGAATATATATAAAACTGTGTTCGGAACCAAGTATGCGCGTTATGAATTTGTGGTGATACCATTGGGACTTACAAATGTACCAGCTACTTTTATGTGCCTGATGAACAGTACCCTCATCAAGTATTTGGAAAAGTTTATGTTGGTATTTTTTTATGACATATTAATGTATTCAAATACCAAGGAGGAACATCAAGAACACCTCAAGATCAAGATGGTATTACAATTACTAAGAGAGCACCAACTATATGCCAAGTTCAGTAATTATGATTTCTTTCAAGCATTAGTACATTATTTATGTTATATCATTTCAGAAGACAAATTTGTAGTAGACCCCAATAAGATCAACACAATCTTGGAATGGCCTATGCCTCAAAATATATTATAAGTAAGATCTTCAATGGGATTGGAAGGATACTATAGGAGGTTTATTCAAGGGTTTTAAGATATTGGCCATCCCATCACTTCACTACAAAGAAAATGGAGTGAGGTTTGAATGGTGAACCAAGTGTGGAGAAAGCTTCCAGTAGTTAAATAACCTCTTAATCAATGCACACATACTAAGGGTTGTCAATCCAAACAAGTACTCCTTGGTTTGTATAGATGTTTTCAAGGATGGACTTGATATAGTTCTCATGAAAGAGGGACATGTGATCGACTATGAATCCAATAAATTAAATGAGCATGAAATGTATTATGTGAATATTGACGATGTTGGAAACCACCAACATACAGGGGGTATCCCCAATATGAAGTCCCAAATAGAACTCACACAATTTGGAGTAGGAGCCCCATGTAAAACAAAAGGCTCAACTGCCATTTATTCCTAGATATTTACCTTGGTTTCAATTGTCAACATAAGAGATCATACAAAAACTTTGAGATAAGAAAGTAAGTTGACATTGTGAAGCATACAATTGCAATGTATATAAGGTTCTTCCACAGACGAGAAAAGAGAGAGTGAGCCTTTGGAAAAAAAGTAATAGTACTATCCTAATAAATACACATAGGAGCATAGGAAAATCCGTTAATTAACCTGGGAAATAGTTCACATAGTAACAACGATCATGAGAGAAAATAATAATGCACATTCAACAAGATATATACCAAAGCCAATGAAATAGGTCATTTATTTAGTATGTATGAACACAAACATATATCGTAAACGTTAAAAGAATAGTCTTACAACATTCATGATACACGCATGAAATTACATTGGCTCTAAGAGATTTAAGATATTAATTTAAAATTCCAAGTACACGATTACAATGATACAACACTAGCCCCAATAGTGGAACACCAAGCCACCACTTTCTCCTCTAAAGAATGATCTTCTCTCCTATGTCGAGCTAGAGAAGTCAATGTGAAAAGTTCCTTTGGTTAAGCTATGAGGGTTTATTTATAACAAATGAGGTGACTGTTCACCTCCTATGTGACTCTTCACCTCCCTCATTACTCTTGATCTCCCATATCAATTTTGATCTTCTACATGACCTTTGAGCTCTTACCCAACTCTTAGTCTTCCTAATGACTCTTCATGTTCCATGTGTGACCCTTGGGCTTCCATACATTTTTTTAATTTTATTATTTTTGGAAAATAAAAAATTTGCATTCCACCAATGTGGCAAAATTCAATGGACAAAACAACACTCTTGTGTTAGAACTTTGAAGAGCTACAATTTGGCGACTGTGACATGAGAATTCATCGTAATACGTCAATGCCAATTTATTTTCTTTGTTGTTATGTTGTGAATTCTTCATGATTGATCTAAGATGTGCTTCATTTTCACCCTCCAAAGTTTCAATATAGGTATTGGAACCTTCTAAGTCAACATGGGTTTCCATCTCTTTGTCATGGTTCAATATTCCTTTACTCCTACATGATAGCACCTTGTGTCTTATCTCAACAAGTGTCCTTTTGAAACCCCTTCTTGATGACATACTTGAACATTATCTTCCATGTTAAGATGATAATACCTAGAAATGAAGTTCACTCATGACAAGACAATATCAGTCCCACAATCACATATTCTACCTTGATTTTCTTAACTAAGGTGTCAGTTGTGATGGGATAGTGTGAAATGATTGAAGAGGATACCCTAGGTATTATGCAGGTTTCCACTCCAAGAGCCAAGGGATGATCGTACTATCCATTGGGATTGTGTAATACACAATTAAGGGAAGTATTACCCGTAGAGGGAAATTCCAGGAAGTAAGGGTGGCAGGCAGGGGAATTGTGATTATGGAATGTGCAATGATTGAGGAGGGGACTTGTTGTTGCTACGACAAACACCCTCCAAAATTTTGCTCACACTTGAGTTTTAGAGCTTACTGAGGAACTTATGATCTGTCATTCCATGGTTACTTCTTGTTCATATAATGTTATACAATTTTTAAGTCTTATTATAAGTGTCAAAGTAACTTGCTCATGCATGCTCAGTCTTTCATGAATTTACAAGTACACTTCTTTCAATGCAAGCTTACATAGGCACTATGAAGCTCTTGAAGGTAAGGCTTGTGAAATCACTAGTGATAGTGACTACACAATCCATAAGCATTTTTTAGCACAAAATACATATCGATAGTTACTGCACACTCTCCATTGATGGTCTCCCTCACTTCAATTTCAATTGCACTCTCATTTTGGTGAGCTTCCTCAATTCTCGCTCTAACACACCTTTGATTTCTCAAGTGTTTCCTTCACATTTTCAATTGCCATTTTTGCTGACATTCAATTTGATAAGTGTCATTTTCATGTTATCTTTTCTCTAGCATGTGTCATTTCCACTTTCTTTAAGCCTTTTCAAGTGTCGTTTTCACTCTTCTCTTACTTTCACAAGTGTCATCTTTTGGCATGGGAAGTGTCACATGTTGTTAAAGAGGAGTTGTGCTTCATTTCAAGAGGAAAATTTGGTACCAAGGGGCCCTATTTATCATATAGACATGTAATAGATCCATTCCCAAATTTTCATGCACTATCATACTGGTGTCATCACTATCGTCGCAAAGTCTACCCTGAGTGTCGCACTTAGAGGAGAGTATTGTTTCATCATCGCATTAAGGGGATCATTTTTTTTCTAAGTTTTAAGTGTTTTATGTTATGTCATCGATTATTTTGAGTGTGTGATCATGTTCAAGTATTACCTTGGTTTCATATATGTTTCACTGATCCCACACTTAGCCAAATCCTGGAAATATCCTTTCCCAACCAACTTGACCCAACTCAGCCTCCTTGAACTACACATTACATAGTAGCAAGGCTTAGGATTCCCATTTTTCCTCTTGGAACTACACAATGTGTAGTCCTTACCTCAGTGGACTGCACATTGCATAGTCACATTGCTCAACCATTCCATCTTAACCTTATAAATGGCACGATCCTACCTCCCATCCAGTCCCTTGTTGTGCATTGTGCAATCTCAGTCATCAAGGTCTATCCCTAATTCCTTGAACTACGTAATTGTGCAATACACTGACCAGTCTCCCTCTAGAACTGCACATTGTGGAGTCTCAGGGCTCAAGCCTGCCTCAATGAGACCCTCATTTACATGGTCTTCAAGCTTATGCCTCGAGAATTGTGCATTGCATAGTTTCAAGCTTCATTTCTCCCCTCCTTACCTCTAGGACTATGCACTGTATAATACCTAAGCTTTCCTCTCAGTCTAGTACCTAGTTCCAGATCAACTAGTGCTTTTCATGAAGCAAATTAGACTAGTATATTTTTTCACTGATGTTTTTTTGTCATGAGTGGATTTCAGTTACAAGTATTACATCTTGACATGACATGATTGTGCTCAGAGAAGAGGAGAAGGAGACTATGCTAGAAAACACTTGGAAAGCTATGAAGACAAGATGATCATTGAGCGAGAAGATGAAGGGACACCAGTTTATGACAAACGACCAAAGATCATGACCACTTGAAGACTCCATACCATTCAGCCCCTTGGAGGGTGAAGATGAAGAAAAAAGCATATTTTTCATGAATATGAAGTATTGAACAAACCCCTCATGAAGATTGAAGACAAAGAAGCAAGAAAAACAACTTGGCATTGTCATTTCATCATGGAGTCCATGTTATCATTGTCAAGTTGTGACTTGTACCATTTCCATCACAATGTCATGTGTTTCCATGTGTCTTCCCACATCATTTGTGGATGTAATGATGTAATTATCAAAAGGAATGGATAAAATTTAATGTGTGGAAGTCGAAGAGTCATATATGGAATATGAAAAGCCACATAGTCACATATGGACAAAAGAGTCTTTACGAAAAGTCCAAAAGTCATATAGAAGTCCAAAGGTCACATTAGAAGTCCAAGAGTCATGAGGGAAGGTCAAGAGTCATGGGGATATTAAAGGTCATTCCTCTTGTTATAAATACACCCTCATAACTTAAGCAAAGGGATTTTGGAGGCTTAGCATTTGGAGAGCTAGCCTTGGCTTCTCTAGCTTTGCATAGGAGAGAAGATCATTCTTTGGAGAAGAAAGAAGTGACTTACTATCCACTATTGGGGCTAGTGGCTCGTCATTGTAATTGTGTACTTGGATCTTTCACCTAATAATCAAAATCCCGATGAGCCAACACATTTTCATGCATGTATCGTGAATGTAGTATGACTATTCTTTATATGTTTGCAGTATGTATTTTGTTCACATGTACTAAGGAAATTGAACTATTTCATTGGCTTTGGTACTTATCTTATTGAATGTGTGTTGGATTTGATATAATAATCATTGTGTCTATGTGAACTACTTCACTAGATAACTAACAAATATTTTAATTCTCTCATGTGTCTCTCTTAGGTTAGTACTATTTCTTCCTTCTAGATACTCACTCCTCTCTCTCTGCTCATCAAGGTCTCCTTTTATACATCGAAATTGGTGTTTCAGAATGTCAACTTTCTTGCTAATTTCAAAGGTGATGTGCATACTCTCTTATGTTATTCATTGCAGCTAAGTCGAACCTTTGGGTTATGGTGGTCAGGTCGATACTTCTAATGGGGATACTAATCCAAATAGTGAGAAGTATAATTGGGACTTCACATCGAGGAGACCCCCTTGGTTGATGGATTTCTAGCACCGTCAACATGACTCTAAGAATTGTGCAGGTTGCCACTGCAAGGGTCCATAGATGGCCCTATTTTCCACTGATAATGCATGTAACATGCCTCCTCTCACATCTACCCACTTTCACCAGCTTACCCAGGGTAAACATGATATGAGGGGCTACTATGATATGACTCAACCTCCTAAATTACCTTAAGGAAGTGGAGTCGACACAATAAGACCTTACTGACTTCCCTCCAGTTCCATAGGACCTCTAGGAGTAACCCAACCATTCCAAGTGTCCAACTACTGAGACAACTCCCCTTTTCCCTAATCTAGAGCCCCAATCACTCCCTTTCCAAGGCCTCCATGCGATTATGGGTTACAAGTCACTCCCATAGGCTTGCATTATTGTGATTGTAGCATTTTTCTACCAATGTTGTGCCAGCGACTATGAGAATTAAGGTTATTTTTCAGGGAAAGGGCCTAGCCTCTACTAAGAAATCTATGTAACTTCCAGAACTCATAAAATACATGAAGATAATGCTTGTAAACCAAAAACTAGAACCAGGACTTGACCTAACCATCTCCAACCAGGACTAACATTCTGTCAAACACTTGGTAGATATGAAACCTACAAGTAATGAATGCAAGTTTAACATAAGGGACTGAAAACTTCTCTAAGGTTTAACAATAAGGGTCAGTACCTTCTCTCATTATCTATCTTAAAACCAATTAGGTCTTGCATTAATTATTGATTCAGTTACAAGTGAAAACATGAAAAGAGCCATGACTAAGATATGTCATAAAAACTTTCTTATAACCAACATATAACCAGATAAATAACAATAATATCATAGCCATTTAATCCACATAATAACAAGTAAATTTACTCATCAATGGAATCCAGAGTTTAAACCACCTACACCCTTCCCATACTGTGAACTCACCTAAACTGATCCTGAGATCATAAAACCAAACCAAGCTTGGATGCCCCTAGATTCCTTCAGCATCCTTAAGTAATTTTCCTGTCTCCACCCTCAAGCTTTACTGTGTATCACGCCATTATCGGTAAAGGGATTCCTAGGCCTTAGTGAATATTTTTGAGACCACCTCACCCCAGATTTTGAAACCATCTTGCAATACAAATCTCAAACTGATAAATAATCCCATCACACCATAGCTATTCAGAAATGGAAAGGCTAGGATAAAATCCACTATCAAAACCCGGTAAAATCCATGTCAATGATAGCAAAATAACCACGTACCAACATGCACCTATCATGCATGTCAAAATCAACTAGGAAAACACACATGCAATATGTTACCTATAAGTATTACCACTGAAGTTGGTTGATCCTTTCCTTCCTTTTCTTTCCTTGTCCTTATTTTATTTTCCTTTATTTTCCTTGCTTTTCCTTTCTTTTCCTTTCTTGCTTACTTTTTTTCTCCTCTTGGTTCTTTCTCCTCTTTTAGACAAATTCTAACATTGTTGGGTAGCGGAGGGCCTACACAATGGTTTTGGGGCTTAAAGCCCATAAGATAGGGTAATGATATTGTAAAAGTTCCACGAATTGCACGAAGCGTGAAGTGTAATAGATCGAATCAAAGGGTTGTCCGCCCAAAAATAATATAAAATAATAGGAAGTGAGTCGACCTGCGCATGGTCCGTGGACCATGGGAATGTATAAATAGAGTGAAGCTCTAAGGGTAGAGGTAGCTTTTTGGGAAGATCTGATATGTTATGGGTTTTTGAAAGTAATATTCGCTCTAAGTCTGTAAGTGCGGGTAGTGAAAGTTAGGAGTTAGATAGTGGCTCCGCAGCTGTGTGTGCAGAGGCTTGATAGAGTCCACAGTTGTGTGTGCGGACCCCTGCAACTGTGTGCATAGGGTAGCAAGGGATTGTACTGAAACAAAGACATTAATAAAAATAAGTTGGCTCTGAAATATTGTGTTGGTTCTGGAATATTGTGGATCTGTTTTGGTTTATGCATTGGTTTTATGAAGTTTATGACTGTCTTTTAGAATTATGATGGTGCGCATGGGTTATTACTGTTAAATGTTTTCTTAAAGACTATAAGAAATAGATCTGAGCGATAATAAACATATATAATAATAAGAATCTAGGAAGCGCCCGTCACGGATCTCCGCAAAGCTACACGGAACAACGCAAGTACATAGATCTAATCGCGACCTCTCCAGACCACATTAAGACATCCCAAGGGTGTGAAATTCCAGCAACCTCCCCTACTACCTCGGGTGAGACTTCAGTCCACGCTATGCAAATTGTTGCTGAAAGGGCCAATAGTGAGAGCTTTGTTTGGCTAATAACTCTTTCGAACCTGGGTCAGGCCCCAACAAGCCAATAAATGGTTTCGTTGTCGGGACCGGGATCTACCTAAGGGATGTCTGATGTCGGAATTTTGGAACCCTACGAAGAAAGAGATTGAATATTGGTTGGATCATAAGTGATACGAGTTCGTAGTTAGAACACCTGCGCGCAAACCAGAAGTTTAACATGGTGAGCGCAATCAAGTTGCCTATATTCAAAGGAGTAGGAAGCGAAGATCCAGAACAGTTTTGGTTCGTAGTAAGGGCAGTATGGGAAGCGCATGGAGCTATGGATGATAATATTAAAAATTCTACCTTGGTGAGTGTGCTACAGGATCGCACGCTAACTTGGTATATCAAGCACTCTAGTGATCATCCAAATGCTGGGATAGTGGAGATCCGGGATGCATTGAACAAAGAGTTTAGCCGACTGAAATCAAAGATGTAGTCAATCATCGGGTTCAAGGAGATTTTGATGCTTCCATGAGAAACCCCTTGGGATCTGGATAAGAGACTGAAAAGTGCGATCCGAGAGGCTTACATGATGCTAATGTATGAGCAGCACTGCACGTGGTTTGTTGCATCCTTGGCACCACATCTGCGGACGACGTTATCATAGCAGAAGATCTTGACCCAAGCTGAAGCATTAGAGATAGTGATGAGGTTGCATGAGACTCCAATACAGGATCTTAGGTTGGGAGTTCAGCAGATCCACGCGCAACTACAAAACCTATGTTTAGAAATGCAGAGTTTGAAACAGGAGAAGGCACCTCGGCCAAAAGCATGAGAGGAAGTGTGGTGCATAAAATGTATAAGCCAGGGCCACGATAAGGATCATTGTCCGGTATTTGCGAACTATTTGGCAGCGGGGGGACCAATGTTGTTGCGACCAGAGGCACCGGTGGGGCCAAGCATGGTGCCCTCACTCTGCTGTGCAATCTGTTAGGTGGGAGGAAAGCACAACACGAACAACTATCACCTACTGCAAAAATTTACCTAGACCCCCCAGCAACTATTTTGCAATTTTTGTAGATTGGTGGGCCAAGATGAATGAGACTGCCATAGTTATGAATTATTGATGGATCGAACACCTGCCTACAGGATGGAGACTGAGGTGTGAGGTCAGGATCTAGCAGCAGCGATGGCGCGCAGTGGGTTCTAGGGCCGAAGATGAGGACAGGAAGGAATGGGGCCAGGAAGGGGCCGCGGGCAACTAATCTGCTATAACTGTGGGGGACTAGGGCACTAAGTGTGTGATTATACCAACCCGACTAGAATATCGTGCCCCTACTGCGAGCATTTCAATCATGAAATGATAGATTTCCCCACATTGATAGCGCAAATACATGAGAAAGGGTAGCAAAACCTACGGCGACGTAGAACGTCCAAATGATAAGGTCCGAACCACGTGAGGAAGACCCCAACATGAACATGATGCTTAGAGGTGGTGTAGCTACAAGGGAAGATAAGGGGAAATTAACCGAGGTAGGTCTAGGGATTCGTAAAACCCCTAAAAAGTAGCACGAGCTTGATGTGGAACATGTGAATAAGATGTTTATGGAAGCTAAGAAAAGCTTCGCAGAGATCTCTACTTCAGGTGGTAAGGATCAACCTGAGCTGGAAATGGATCCTTCGATGCTAACTACCTTTTTAGAGACATGTATGAAGTTTCTACGTGACAATAAGGAAGTTAAGGGATTACAAGAGTTGATAACTAGGTGCACAGGGCCAGGTGAACCTCGCGTGGTCCGAAAACTAGGAAAACATGCTTTGCACACTGGACAGGAAATATGATTAATAGCGCAGATTGGGAACTATGAGATGGATCATATCATTATGGACTTAGGCTTGGATGCAAACGTGCTACCTAAATAGACATGGGAACACATGGGCAGGCCCACATTACAGTGGTCTCCTATTCAATTACGAATGGAGAACCAACAAAAGATCTTGCCCATGGGGAGATTGCAAGGAGTCACAGTGGATATAGAAGGCACGAGCACACAAACAAACTTTGAGGTAATAGAAATTGTGGATGACAGTAACCCTTAGCCCACATTATTAGGGATAGACTAGGCCACGGATATGAATGGAGTCATTAATTTAAAAAATCGGAAGATGATATTTGAGAAGAAGTCCCTACGCATAGTCATTTCGCTAGATCCGACTAAAGGAGCATGCTACTCTAAGCCCGTACGCGATGATGAAATTGATGAGCACTTGGATCATATCTACAACTGTGCGAGATTAGGATTGGGTAAATCTGACTATAGAAGGAAGGATATTGTGGGAATGCGTAGAGGCCTGCAATTCAGATTCATATGAAGAAGACGTACGATGGCATAATCAGTTGAACAGAGTAACAACATTAAACTGCAACATGATGACTAGGTCGTTGTATTGCGTAAAAGCTCGGGATTGAGAGCTACCAATGTATGATGGGCTGACAGTGGTGGACGAATTCCTGACCAAGTTTGAAAGCTCAGTACCAGAGCACCAGCGGTTTGATGCATTAAAATGGGCGTTGCGCGCGACACCTGCGCGTTGGTGGGGAACACATGAAGGAACCTTTGAAGACTGGCGCGACTGCAGGCGGATGATGCAGATAAGGTTTGGGAAGCTAGAACTACGAATAACTGAGAAATACGATGGACGTGATGACCCATGCATGCACCTCACCAAATGGACCCAGGCCTATGGAGAAGAGCCCCAACTGGAGTGGGTACACTTATTTTATCATACCCTGGATGTCATCCCAAGGAACTGGTATACTGAAACAGAACTCCAACATGGTACAGGCGAATGGGATATCTTGCGTGAAAGGTTTTTATTAACATTCTTATTTGAGGACCAATGGATGGATACTGTTGACGATGCATTGCAAGTTGTGAAGGCCGCCATTTTTAAATTACCATTGGCACCGGAAGAAATAGTGCAGCCAGACTAGTTGCACCAGTTGAACCAGGCCCTAGAATGTTACAACGTACAGGTAGAAGATGATGAGGACAACCCCAGAAATATCAATATTCCAGAAATAGAGGGGAGTCGCGAGGTTCGCAGACCAACAATCGAGGAACTCGACATCACCGCACCGCTAAAAATGAAACAAGTGAACATTGGTACAGAGGAGGAGCTGAAGTATGCAACACTTGGGGACTATTGGGATGATGCCATGGTAGAGAAGGTCGTCGAGTTACTTCGAGAATGTCAAGATTTATTCCTGACCAAAATCACAGAGTTAAAAGGGATCCTTGGTGACCTAGGAATGATGAAGATAACTCTGAAGCCGGATGCAAAGCCAGTCAAGCAGCAGCCTTATCAGTTGAATCCAAAATATAAAGCAAAGGTCCGCGAAGAGTTGGACAAAATGCTTATAGCAGGAATAATTGAACCAATGGAGGAATTCGACTGGGTAAGTCCTATGGTTGTCCAGGAGAAAAAACGGAAGGGAGAAATTCACATCTGTGTGGATCTCAGGAAGCTCAACGATGCATGTGTTAACGATCCATTCCCTATGCCATTTATAGATGAAGTACTGGCAAAAGTTTGTGGACAGGAAGCCTACTCCTTCACGGATGGTTTCTTGGGGTACCACTAGATCAAGATTGCACCAAAGGATAGGAGTAAAACAACTTTCGCAACCGAATGGGGATGTTTTTAGTACACTGTGATGCCCTTTGGACTAAAGAACACGTTGGTAATATTCTCATGCATCGTGGTAGCTGCATTTAAGGAATTTATACATAAGTTTTAAGAGGTATATCTTGATGATTGGATCATATTTGGGCTAGTCAAGGAACATATTGCGAGCTTATGGTTAATGCAGGATACTTGCCGAAAGTACCAGATTGCACTAAATCTAAAGAAGTGTACTTTCCTCATCCCCTTCGGGAACTTGCTCAGCCATGTGGTCTACACGCAAGACCTGATGGTGGACCCAACGAAGATTGTTGTCATACTCAATTTGCAAGTGCCACGCAGTGTCAAACAAATGCGTGCCATGCTGGGACACAGTGGTTACTATCAGAAGTTCATTAAGAGATACACATAGATCATGGCACTAATGTAACAGTTGTTGAAAAAGGACACTACTTATTGTTGGAATAAGGAATGTAACAAAAGTTTGAAGACTCTCAAGGATAATATGGCATCAGCTCCCATTTTGGTCTTTCCAAAATGGGACATTGAATTTCACGTGCATGTTGACGCGTCATGTATCACGCTGGGCACTGTACTCATGCAGGAAGGGGCGGAAGGAATTAATCACCCGATCGTGTTCGCAAGTCAACGATTGTCCAAAGCGGAAAAGAACTACTCCACTACTAAGCATGAGGGATTGGCAATGGTATACGTGCTCCAGAAATACTGCCACTATCTAGTCAAAGGACACTTTAAGATGTATACTGATCATTCCGCGTTAAAATACTTAGTGAATAAGCCTGTGTTGGGGGGGCGCATTTGTAGATGGTTGTTATTATTTCAAGATTATGATTTTGAAGTCATCGTAAAGTCAAGACGTCTAAACGCAGGCCCAGACCACCTATCCCAAATTGAGAACGGCGAAGAGCCCACAAACTTAGAGGAAGGACTACCCGATGCACAGCTTTATGCAGTGCGCATCACGGATGGCCACTATGAGGATATAATCTATTTCTTAACCACAAGAACCGTGCCACAAGGATATTTCGTTTAGCAGAAGAAAGAACTGGTGATATGCGCAGCAGACTTTACTGTTATTGCAGAGCACCTCTACAAAATGGGCAACGATGAAATATTACGTAGATATGTACCTAAATTTGAGCGAGGACAAATCCTTGCCGAAGCACATGGGGGGTTGTAGGAGGACACTATGCAGGATGCGCCATAGCACAAAAGATTCTTCATGTTGGACTATGGTGGTCAACTCTACATCAAGACTTAAAAGCATATTATCGGGCCTGCGATGCATGTCAACAGACTGGGAAACCATCACAGAGGGATGAAATGTCACTCAAGTCACAGATGACGCTTCAACCATTCGAAAAATGGGTGATCGAATTCGTGGGGCCTATCACACCTCAAGGAAATACAGGTGTGCGCTATATCATCACTGCGACAGAATACTTGATGGGTGGAAGCACAGCCAATTAAGGACTACACAGCCGCTACAGATACAAAATTTTTGTTCGAGAATGTGTTGACATGGTTTGGATGTCCAAAAATTCTAATGAGCGATCACGGAACGTACTTCCTGAATGAGACTATCAGCATGCTCACTGAGGAATTCCAGATATATCATCAACAGAGTACGCCATACCATCCACAAGTAAATGGGAGCGTCGAAGTGTTCAACAAGATTTTGGAGATTGCGTTTACCAAGGTATGTAATGCACAGTGAAACGATTGGGACTTGCGCATGCTTGTTGTGCTATGGGCATACCAAACAATGTGCAAGAAGTTGACGAGCCAAACACCTTTCTGGTTAGTCTATGGCATGGAAGCTATAATGCCAATGGAATACATTGTACCTAGTTTGCGAATAGAAGCAATGACAGGCATGGTAGACCATGGGGCTTTGGAAGAGAGGCTCACACAATTGGAAGAACTTGAGGAGGAATGGTTTTTGGCCAAATTCCATCAGCAAGTACAGAAGCAGCGAGAAAAATCTTGGCATGATCGCCATATCAAGTTGCACACGTTCAAAGAAAATGATCTAGTATTACTATATGACACCAAGTTTGAGAAATTCCATGGAAAGCTCCGAATGCATTTGTTGGGACCCTATGTAGTCAAATAAATCACAGATGGAGGCAGAATCTAGCTTGGCAAGCTTAATGGAGAACCCTTCCTGGGCAGAGTAAATGGCAGTCGCCTGAAGTTCTACACGGGTGGGTCAACCGCTTGACTAACTGACCAAAGGACAGTCTCACCGCTCCAGCCAGCTGAAAGAGAGCGTGGGACGATAAATAAGTCTATGGGCGAGCTGCGTGACAACAAGGGTGCGCGTATAATTGGTATTTCACAAGGGTCGCAGTTGCGCAGAAGGGGATGCGCTGCCACATCGACAAGCAGAGAGGTGACCGTTGCTGTCACTATTCATGACAAGATGTCTGAGTTATGGCGAAAAGGAGCAGGCAGAGGGCAATTAAGAGACGAGGTACGAGCCAGATCCGGAACAATCTACCACAGGTTTAACCTTACAGCGACAGAAAGGGAGGGAACGGGTAAATTTGAATTTCAAAATGCTTATAATTCACAGGGGGCATCCACTGAACGATCTATGGTTTTGAGAGAAGTAAGCTATTGTGCCTTTCCACCAGTATGGAACTGTTCATCATTGACGCTAAAGGAGTAAGCTCGGGGGTTGCAATATGGCCAATGGAGATGCAGGACTATCTGGATAGTGTGGTGTCAACGACCGCAGGTGCCATGCAAAGTTCAGCACCGAAAGTAGAGGATGTACCTGAAATTCTTAGACACGAAGAAGAACTGGTCCGGATGCCACTGCCTAACCCATGGGCTGGCCGGCGACCCATAAAAGATAGGGGAAGGAATGGGAATATGGAGACAAATGATGGAATTGTAGTTAACAGTTCGTCACCGATACACCTTGAAGATTGGGATCTCGCAGACAGCAACAATTTTCTTGCAAAATTGCAACACAAGCTGCAGCAGACAGTGTGTATAGTAGACCAGAAATTGGAAACTTGTTGCATTGGCACGAAGAGTTCCCGTATGCGGCACCCAGCTTGAGCTAAAATCCTATGAGGGGGTTCTCTGTGTTAACCGAGCAGAGTAGAATGAGCATCATCGGTTACATGAACTAGTAGAGGCAATGGATCAGGAGCTTGAAGAAGAGTTGCAGGAGACAAAGAGGGAGCAACAAAACGTAGTGTGTCACTCACAGGGATGGTGGACCATAAAGCCTTGGCAGCACGTATTGCCACACCAACGAGTGACTCAGGATGAGTCACGATGATTGTGTTGGGGGCCTGTTGGGTAGCGGAGGGCCCGCGTAACGGTTTTGGGGCTTAAAGCCCATAAGATAGGGTAATGATATTGTAAAAGTTCCGCAAATTTCACGGAGCGCTAAGTGTAATAAATCGAGTCAAAGGGTTGTCTGCCCAAAAATAATATAAAATAATAGGAAGTGAGTTGGCCTGCTCATGGTCCGTGGACCATGGGAATGTATAAATAGAGCGAGACTCTAAGGGTGGAGGTAATTTTTTGGGAAGATCTGATGTGTTATGAGTTTGTGAAATTAGTATTCGCTCTAAGTCTGTAAGTGCGGGTCATGAAGGTTAGGAGTTAGATAGTGGCTCCACAGCTGTGTGCACGGAGGCCTGATACAGTTTTCAGCTGTGTGCACAGACCCCTGCAGCTGTGTGCGCAGGGTAGCAAGAGGATTGTACTAAAACAAAGACATTAATAAAAATAAGTTGGCTATGAAATATTTTGTTGGTTCTAGAATATTGTGGATCTATTTTGGTTTATGCATCAGTTTTATGAAGTTTATGACTGTCTTTTAGAATTATGATGGTGCGCATGGGTTATTACTGTTAAATGTTTTCTTAAAGACTGTAAGAAATAGATCTGAGTGATAATAAACATATAAAATAATAAGAATCTAGGAAGCAGTCGTTGCAAATCTACGCAAAGCTACACAGAACAGTGTGAGTACACAGATCTGATCGTGACCTCTCCAGACCACATCAAGACATCCCAAGGGTGCAGAAACCTCATTCCAGCACCCTCCCCTACTACCTCGGGTGAAACTTTAGTCTGCGCTCCGCGGACTGTTGCTAAAAGGGCCGGTAGTGTGGGATTTGTTTGGCTAATAACTGTTTTGAACCTAGGTCAGGCCCCAACAAGCCAACAAACACTAAACTGACAAAAGGCTACCAACTAGTGCTCTAAGGTTTTTTTATTTATGAGGCCTCTAATTTCTTCAATTTTCCATTATTTTCCTTCATTTTCCTCCTCACATGCAACTTGTGACCTTTCACCTTCCTTTTCTCCTAATTTCCATTATTTTCATAAATAATGTGCCAAAAATACCTTTTTTCCTTTCCAAAGACTTAGCCATTGCATTTTCTAATTTCCCCTTAACCATAAAACACAACAAGTGATGCCCACTAGGATATTTTTCCCAACATTCAGCTTGGAATAAGTGTCCCTTGCCTGTGGTCTTATTTTACCTTTATTAACTTTTATTACATGAACTTTTAACTTGGGGTTGTTATAGACCCCTCCCCTTAGGGGAACACCGTCCCCAGAGCTAGTTGGTTCTCCCCGAAATGCGTTGAGGCGTAGCAGTTGACTGGACCATCTAGGGGCAAAACACTGTTTCGGTACGGGCCACGAGAGCGGTACCAAATCGAGGCAAACTCTGAATACTAGATTACCCCAATAAAAGTGGGTAAGGGTCAACCAGTGAGACGATGGGGGATAAGCTCCACGGTGTTAAACCACACCTAGACCCAACAAAACCATTGAATATAAAAAATATACTGCTTACGGAGCTTTATAACCCATCTTTTTGCAATATTTATAATAATGTCTTGGTAAAAAGCAAAACCATCATGTAAAACATGACAACCATACCGATTATTGGAGCTTTATAACTTAGCTCATTACTGTATTTATAATAGAAACCATACATAAATATGTACAAATACCAAGACTCATTTTCCTTCACTGGAAAATAATGAAGGATACATATCCTACATCTGATCAGCCATCTCCCATGTAGCTTCTTCGGGCCCAAAGTGCTTCCACTACACTTTAGCCTGCTTAAGTTCTCTGTTTAGGAGCACGAGATGTTTCTGCTGCAATATGCATTGGGATTCCAACTGGAATTATCCTTCTTGTTCCACCTGCAATACAAACTAATCAATAACATGATCAACATTCTTTACATATCTTTTAAGCAATGAAACATGAAAAAATTCATGGATTTTCATTATCGGAGGCAGTATAAGTCTCCAGGCCACTGGTTCAATCCTCTCAAGGATCTCAAAAGGCTTGCAATACCGTGGTGCCAACTTGGCACATGATTTGATCCTCAAGGAGCTCTTCTTGGGCTTTACGTGAAAATACATATGCTTACCAACCGGAAACTCCTTAAATTCCATATGTTGGTATACATAAATTTTATGTTTGTCCTGTGTTGCCTTTAGATTCTTATTTATAACCTAAATTTCCTATTCCATGTCTACCGACATGTCCATACCAATAAGTACCTTGGTCACTAGATCACTCCAGTTGATGGGAGTGTTACAACTCCACCCATAAAATACCTCAAATGGACTCATCCTTAATGACTCATGATAACCTTTTTTGTATGCAAACTCAACCAATGGAAGGTACTTCTCCCATCTCCTCTATTGATGCATGACATACATCCTCAACATGTCCTCAATTATCTTGTTGAACCTCTTTGTTTTCCCATGTTTCTATGGATAATAAGTTGTGTTGAAGGCAAACTTTGTCCCAAATCCTATAAACAACTCCTTCCAAAACTTGGAATTGAACTTGGCATCCTTTTTCGACACAATCTTCTTTAGAACACCATGAAATATCATGATCTCCCTAATGAAGACCTATGCTACCTGACTAGATGAATAAGTAGTCTTCACTGGAATGAAGTGAGCTACCTTGCTCAACCTGTCGAACACAACCAAGATAGAATAATGTTTCCTTGATGTCCTCAGAAGGCCTGTAATGAAATCCATGAAAATGACCTTCCATTTCCATTCAGGAATTAGAATAGGCTGAAGCAACCCACCTAAATGCTAACACTCTACTTTGACTTGCTGACAGTCCAAACACCTCGCCACAAATGTTGCCACTTCCTTCTTTAGATTCGGCTAGTAGGATAACTTCTTTATTGTTTTCAACATCTTCTAATATCTTGGGTGACCTAAATATGGTTTTACATGAAACTCCCTCAAGATAAGCTTCTTGTTTTCATTGTCATCTGGCACATAGATCATATCCTTAAATCTCACCAAGCCATCTACTGTAAGATGATAATCCACATCCTAATCACATGTACCCTGTTGTAACCTGATCATAAGCTCCATGTACCTTTCATCTTGTTGTCCTACCTGTAAGATCTGATCTTGTAAATCTATCATATATGACCTCAGTGTTGCAACATGGTTCAACTGTACTTTCCTACTGAGATCATCCGCAAACCTGTTCTCCTTTCCCTTAATGTACCTAGTCTCAAAGTCAAACTCATTAAGGTTACCCAACCATCTAGATTTCATGGCATTTAGATTCGGTTGGTAAAACAGATATCTTAGTCCATTGTAATCGCTCATCAACGCAAACCTCTTACCAAGAAGATAATGTCTCCACATATTCAAGGCATGAATAATAGTTTCCAACTCAAGATCATGAGTCGCGTAGTTTTGCTCGTGTTCATTCACTTTCCTGGACTCATAGCATATCACTTGTCCCTCCTCCATAAGGACTCCACCAAGGCCTCTCTTGCAAGCATCTATACATACTACGAACTCTTATATGGATCTGAAATCTTTAACACTGGAGCATTTGTTAACAAATGCTCAAAACTGGTTGCACACTCCCTTGTCCATTCGAACTTCTTACCTTTCCTCTGTAATTATGTAATAGGATATGTAATGCAAGAGAATTTCTTGATGAACCTGCTATAGTAACCTACTAACCCCATAAATGATATTACTTCTTCCACACTTCTAGGAGCTTCCCACTCCATGATAGCTCTTATCTTTTATGAATCTACTGTTATGCCATTCTTGGGAACAACATGTCCTAAGTAGTGTACTTTTGTCTGAAAGAAACTACACTTTCTAAGCTTAGCATACAACTGATGCTCTCTTAGAAATCTCAACACTTATGCTAAATGATTGACTTTTTGTTCCTCATTCTTAGAATATATCAAGATGTCATCAATGAATACAATAACAAACATTTCCATATAAGGACGCAACACACTATTCATCAAACACATAAAAGTAGGTGGAGCATTAGTCAAATTGAATGTAACTACAACAAACTCATAATGCCCATACATGGTCCTAAAGGTAGTCTTGTAGATGTCCTCTTCTTTGATGCGTACCTGATGTTATCATGATCGTAGATATATCTTTGAGAACAGCGGTGCTCCCTTCAACTGGTCAAACAAGTCATCAATCCTTGGGAATGGGTACATGTTCTTGATCATCACCTTGTTCAACTACCTGTAATCAATGCACAATTTAAGAGTATCATCCTTCTTCTTCACGAATAATATTGGTGCACCCCAAGCTAGTACGCTTGACCTAATGTATCCCTTGTCAGTTGCAACTTTAACTCTACTAATTTTGGAGTGCTCATCCTATAAGGGGCCTTTGATGTTGTTGCTTCCCTTGGTACCAACTCAATAGAAAATTTTACTTCCCTATGTCGAGGTAATTCTAGAATCTCTGTTGGAAACACATCCTAAAACTTATGTAATATAGGGCACCTCTTAAATATTTTTTCATCCTCAACATCCTTACCCTTGTCATTGGAAATATGAACTGAAAACATCAACACACCCTTTTCTGTAATTGCGCTTAGCTTGCATAACTGTGACCATCCAGGCACTCAATAGCCTTGTCATAGCAATCTACTTTTCTCCTATGAAGATAAAACCAATCCATGCACAAAATCATACTATACGATCCTAATGGTAGTACATTCAAATGTGTTTTTGTAGGCATACCATTCAACTTAAATTCACAACCTCTTACCCGGTGATGAACTCTCTTCTTCGTACTTGTAGCCAACTGCACCAACCAAGCCTCTGCATGCACTTCTTTTCTCAAGCCACACTTATCCACCAGGTCAGGATTAACATAACTATAATTAGATCCAGGATCAATTAAAATAGAAATAACTTGATCACAAAGCTTACAGTCCATCTCAATGATAGATTCCTGGTGATCCACCTGCCTGTTATCCATAGTTGCATAAGTCCAAGGAATACCATGACCAACATCCCCAACTATTTGTGCCTCCTGAACACTATAGATCCTAGGCCTACCTCCCTGGTATAATGGACAATCCTTCTTACGATGATGTTTTCCACATATCCAACACTGCAATGGTGCACTATTATCACCTCTAGTCTGCTGCTCTCTAGGTTGAGACACATGTCCCTTCTCAACTACATGGAAATTCTTATAAGGAGAAACATTTTCTCTCTCACCTATATCTTGAGGTCTTCCCACTTCAGTGGCCATTTTCCTTTTACTTTTTCATTTCCCTTCAAGTCACGTTTAGGCTCAGCTTTTCGCTTTGACTACTCATAACAATGCTTCAATTTTCGGATGGACCCCTCTAGTGATCTAGGCCCATCTAACTCTATCTGGTATCTATATGTTGTTGGAAATCTGGTGATGAATCTATGGATCTTAGCCTTCTCCTCCTTGAGATATGGAACATACCTCAATCGCTTCAAGAATCTTCTAGTATACTCATCATTTGTCATAGAACCCATATGTAGCTCATAAAACTCCTTAGCTCTATCATCATAGTACCTCTATTATAGGTACTTCTTCATGAAGATCCTCTCAAAATTATCCCAAATCAAGTCTTCTTCGCAAATACCCTTAACATTCTTAACATCTTCTCACCAAATGTATGCCTTCCCTTTAAGATTGAAGGTGGCTATCTTGGCTTTCATGTTCTCTGAGTAGCTATGCAGTTTGAAGAATTTCTTCATTCCAAGTAACCATGCCTTTGCATCTTCTAGATTTTTCATCTCTCCATTAAATGTGGGAGGCTTCACCTTTGAAATCCTTAGGTAATACTCCCTCCTCCTATAAGGATGATTACGGTGATTAATGTAATGATGACTCCTGGATGAGGAACTAGAATGATGCCCATACATACCAGTCTTCCTGTCAGGTGTACCCAGTGATCTGCCACCTCTGACTATGTCCCCTCTAGCCAACATGTATCTGGAATGAGATATTATACCATAGGATGCATTAGTTTTCTCTTCTTTCTCTTGAATGATTCTCATTTGTCCTTATTTTTGTAACTTTGACAAGATTTGAAGGATTGTTGTTTTAACCTCTACTTGCTTCTCTTGAGCCATTGCAAGTCATTCCTGAGCCTCAACCAACCTGTCACTACCTATTTTCAACTTCTGATATCTACCCCCAATATCAATGTATCTACTATACTAGGAGAATACTCTTCTCCTTGCTTCCCAATTAATATGTAGGAAGTGTCACGGGAATTGTAGTCTACCATTTTGCTTGTCATCTTCAATTCTCTTATTCCTGCAAGTATACCATGTCCGATAAACCAAATAGATACCAAAATCAAAGCCATACCTTATTGATGTTCATCAGAGGCTTATATCATATCCAAGATTATTCCACATTAGCATGTACATGTATAATCATATCCATATCCATGTAATAACATAACATCACAACAAAATCATGCATGATCATACCAACTTTATACCCTAATCCCGTGCATGACAACCATAACCTTGATAACATTAGACTTACCTAAAGAGAGTGAAACCAGACTCTAATACCACCTTGAGGTATTGAATATGACCCAAAGAGAGCGCAACCCACTCTGATACCAACCTGTAACACTCCTCCTCTCACATCTACCCACTTTCACCGACTTACCCAATGTAAACATGAGATGAGGGGCTACTATGATATGACTCAACCTCCTGGATGACCTTAAGTAAATGGAGTTGACATAATAAGACCTTACTAACTTCCCTCAAGTTCCATGGGACCTCCAGGAGTAACCCAACCCTTCCAAGTGCCCAACTCCTGATACAACTCCCCTTTTCCCCGACCTAAAGCCCCAGTCGCTCCCTTGCCAAGGCCTTCATGCCACTATGGGTTCCCAATCGTTCCCATAGGCCTCCATTAGTGCAACCGTGGCATTTTTCTACCAATATTGTGACATTGACTATGAGAATTAAGGCTATTTTCCAAGGTTGGGGCCTAGCCTCTACCCAGAAAGCTATGAAACTTCTAGAACACATAAAAGACATGAAGACAATGCTTTTCAACCAAAAACTAGAACCAGGACTTGACCTGACCATCTCCAACCATGTCAATCCCTTGGTAGGCATGCAACCTATAGGTAATGATTGCAAGTTTGAACATAAGGGACTGAAAAATTATCTGAGGTTTAACAAGAAGGGTCACTACCTTCTCTCATTAGCTATCTTAACACCAATTAGGTCTTCTATTAATTATTGATTCAGCTATAATTGAAAACATGAAAAGAGACATAAGATGTGTCATAAAACCATACTTATAACCATCATATAACCAGATAAAAAATGATAAGAGAACATCCATTAAAGCCACATAAAAAGAAGTACATTTACTCATCAAAGCGCGAGAAACTTATCTTTTATTAAACATAGGAAAAATCCAACCAGGTTTGGGACTTCCATGAACGACTCAACCATAGATTAGTTGAACCGGATATTTCTTTCAGCCAATCATGATCATCCCATATTCCAAGAATGAATATGGGATCTCATGGGACAAGCCAATCCATAAACATCCAAGGGAATCCAAAGGTTAAACCACCTCCACCCTCACCATACCATGATCTCACCTAAACCGGTCTCAATATCACAAAACCAAACTAAGTGTGGATGCCTCCGAATTCCTTCACCATCCTCGAGGAATTTTCTTGTCTCCATCCTTAGGATTTACCGTGTATCCCACCATTACCAGTCAAGGGATTCCTAGGCCTTTCAGAATTTTCCTAAGACCACCTCACCCCAGATTCTAAAACCATCTAACAATCCAAAGATCAAACCAATAAATAATCCCATCACACCATAGCTATCCAGAAATGGAAAGGCTAGGCTAAAATCCAATGTTGAAACTCGGCAAAATCCATGCTAATGCCAGCAAAAGAACCACATACCAACACACACCTACCATGCATGTCAAAAACATCTAGGAAATCACACATGCAATATGTCACTTGAAAGTATCCCCACTAAATTTGTTTGATCCTTGTCATCCTTTGATTTCCTTATCCTTCTTTGTTTTTATTTTCATTTCATTTCCTTACTTGCTTACTTTCTTTCTCCTCTTTGAGACAAATTCTAACACTAAACTAAAAAAAAGCTACCAATTGATGCTTTGAGGTTGTTTTATTGATGAGGCCTCTAATTTCTTTAATTTTCCATTATTTTCCTTCATTTTCCTCCTCACATGCAACTTGTGACCTTTCACCTTCCTTTTCTCTTAATTTCCATTATTTTCATAAATAATGTGCCAAAAATACCTTTTTGCCTTTTCAAATCCTTAGCCATTGCCTTTGTGAATTTCCCCTTAGCCATAAAACACAACTAGTGATGCCCACTAGAATATTTTGCCCAACATTCATCATGGAATAATTGTCCCTTGCATGTGCTCTTATTTCACCTTTATTAACTTTTATTACATGAACTTTTAACTCGGGGTTGTTACAATGCATAATTCATAATGGAGGAAAAGTTGATTAAGGCATTGCGTAGAGGGAAAGTATAAGAAACTAGAATTTGGGTCATTATGCCCTAGGAATGCTCAATATGCAATGAAGTGAGTTTATTAAAGCTTTGCACAGTGAGCAAGTGTAAGTAGCGAGGGTTGAGTGATTATGCTATGAATTTTCTCAATACATAGTGGAAGGAGGTTGTCCTCAATATGGCTGCATTGTGCAGGTCCAGGAGGTAAAGGTCTCATCACTAATGCTTAGGAGTACACATTGCCCTCATCACTTGGCTAAAGGTTGAATGTGATCATGACTTGTGCAAGATGTGAGGACAATGAAAACTCAAAAATGACTAAGTGTGAGATCAATGGGACAAGAGAATGAGAGTAGGAGTATTTTATAGGCCTTGAACATGATCATGCACAGTACCCAAAACCAACATGCATATAGTGAAATGACAATAAAGTGACACTTATCTCCAAGTGTGACACTTAGTGTGTATATCTTTATGACACAAGTGTCAACTGCAACCAAAAGGTGTGTTATGACATAGGAATGTGTGTAGCACATGTTCTAATGATAAATAGCATCAATTAGTGCAAGAGAGTGTGTTGGATCTGACTCTATATGGTGAGCCAAGGTGCCCTTAACAAGATATGAGAAAACAAGCAAAAGCGACACATGCAAGAGTGAAATAAAAACATGAAAAAACAAAAGAAATCAAAAGTGACACTTGAAAGAATGAAAGAAATCAAAAGAAACACTTTCAAAAGATAAAGAAAGAAAAAGCAACACATGCAAGATAAAAGGAAAGCAAAAGTGACACATGCAAAAGCAAAAGTGACAATTGAGAAACTCACCTAGAATATGGTGCATTTGTAACCAAGGATTCTCCTTATGCTCAAAGAATGCGTAGAGCTCCAAAGAAAATAACGAATGTGAAAATTAGCTTTGGACTGAACTCTTTATATAGGGAGAGCATACATGCAATTAGGGTTAAGATTTGTGTGCACACTTAGTGCATGTGGGGGAACTAGGATTTGAGATTGAATTGACTGCCACTAAGAGGTGTGATAGTACTAACTTGATGAAGTACACTCTCAATGTTAACAAGGAGTGTGAAATCACTATTTGCAATGGATGCTCTTACACTATCACTAGGAACTAAGCAATCACTATCAATGGTAATTGTGTAATCAATGTTGGCAAGGACTGCACACTCAATATGGGCAAGGATTTCACAGTGACTATGGGCAAGGACTACACAGTCACTGTGGGCAAGGATTGCACAATGACTATAAGCAAGGATTCTGCAACATTGTCACTATGAAGTGTGCTTTACCTATCTTGAAAGTGTGTTTGTGAATACATCAAGAGTTGGGCATGTGAAAGAAGGAAGTTGTGGCACTTAGAATTCCTACAAGAATGCTTGAACACTTAAACAACATGATCGATCATGACATTAATGGCTTAAAATGAAAGATGACATGATCATAAGGAGGCTCCAAAATTTGAAGGTAGACCAAATTTTGGAGGGGCTTGTAGAAGCTACAACACAGTGACACCATTGAAGAACCTCAACTTCTCTATTTAGGTATAATCTTGATCAGGATGCCTAGCCTTATGGAATGTCTCATTCTATTAATCACTGTAGCTTCGCTTCTTGTCATGGTTAAAGATGCAGTCCCTTCTATTCATCTTGTCGAATTAACACACTTCATAAGGCTAGTCAAAACTTTAGTTGTTTCGATTAGGGAGTAGGATTATATGAGTTCCATGAGTTTAATATATTCATAGTTTTAGTATCATCTTTGGTGTTTCTCCACTTCCATCAGACCTTTTCATTACCCTGGCGAAGTCACTTCAAGGAATCACGAAAATTTCTTCGCTACCAACGAGCCTATTTAGTACCCCTGCAAAGTTGCTTGTTTCACCTCTCTGCGCAAGAATCCTTTCTCTTCTTTCACATTTATTTGTTTTATTACTTTATTCTCATTGGAATTTAATCGAAATTTATTTGGCCATGGAAAAAGAGGGATCCTAACTTATTTTATGGGAAAGAGCGGTTATTCCTTCTTTTACAGAGACTCTTATGTGTATACCTTTGAAATTCGTTTGCTCTCTTAAGTTTTCTCCTTTCTCTTCTCTACTTGACTGAGTCAACACATTATAAATAATCAATATAAAATTCAATTCAAGGAAATAAGATCCCATTATAGATACGAGAATCGTAGATTCACTTGAGCTTTCACTTAGTATGAAACATATTTTCCATAAATGCATCATTGACCTTAAAAGATATTTAGGCCCAAACAAAGAATAAGACCAAAAGTAAACCAAGTATTATTAGTCATCAAAGTACCCTCTTTAAAACTTTTTCTATTGTTGTCTTAGTGGGTCCTGACCTAGGTTCAAAGTTAGTTGTGCCAAACAAAACCCTACACTACTGGCCCTTTCAGCATCAATCCGCGTAGCAGGGATTGAAGTCTCACCTGAAGCAGTATGGGGGGATGCTGGAACCAAGTTTCTGCATCTAAAGATCAGTGTGATGCCTCTTTATGCCCTAGATTTTCCTTCGCACAGATCTATAAGTCCTTAGGGCTTCATACTACAATTCCTTTCAATGGCCTCTAGACCTTTGCGAAGGTCTATGACTAGCCTCTGCGGACTCTGAACAGATGAATTAGCTACTTATGTGCACCATAGATTATCCTTAGATTAGTATGTACTCAAATCTACCTAAGTGTTCGATAAATTTAACTTGTTATGATCTTCACGTAATCACTTAACATTAATTGCATTCAGTGAATAAGATGAATCCAATAAATTCACACATCAATAAATCATTATTTTATAAAGACATCATTCATCACATCATATATCATAATCATAAATAACAGAAGTAAGGAGATAAAAAACAAGAATTTCTGCAATAGTTTTCTTTATTGATCTTTAGTATAAGTTTACAGACTCAAAACTTCCCTGTGCACTCAGTTACAGGGGTCCATGCACTCAGCTACGGACACTACTCTAGGCCTCTACACACTCAACTGTAGAGCCTTTTCTCCCTCTAAGACTTACTTCTATGCGCTAACTCTCTAGACTCCTTCCGTCGTACCCATAAACAAGGACATATATCTGCCTTAGACTCTCTAAGACACACCTATTTATACAATCCCATGGTCTGCGAACCATGGGTAGATCTTCAAAAACTGACTCAATTTTACATAAACGAGGGTAAAAACCCTTTTTGACTCCTAACTAACTACACACTCCACGTCCACAATTCACAGAGACTTTACATATTTTTACATCAAAACTTGGGTTTTTAACCCAAAACAGGCCCCCAACACAAAGGTCATGACTCACCCTCAAGTCACTCGGCTGGCACGGTGATCTTGCTACAAATATCACCCAGCTCCACCTGCACAACTTCTACCTTGGCAACGCTCTATGTAGCTTCCTGCTTGACTTGTTCGACAAGCTACTTTGTAGCTGGTCCTGCGCCAGACAGCTTGATCTTCTATAGCATGAGCTGCAAGTTCATCAGCTTCTCCTGAATGTTGGCAAAGACTTGTTAGGCTTCTTCCAACCAAGAACCCAACCTATGCTTTAGCACTACTTCTTTTTTTTGCACTGCTTCCTCCTGTGCGAGCAGTTTCTTCCCCTCGTGCAACTTGGCGAGATGCTCCATTGTAGCAATTGAACTCTTCGTCGCCCTAACCTTGTCATACTTCTGTTGGAGTTCACAGATATTTGTACTCAATAACTATATGTTGGGTTCTTTCTGCAGGGTTTTTACCAACTCCATTTCCTATTCAAACAAATTTATGCAGTCAACGACTGCGGCATCCATAGTAGCCATCCCTTCCTTGATGGCGGCTCTGCATTGTTCAATGACCTCAGGCAGAGTCAAAGGCTGTGATTTGAGCTCCATCTCTGTGATTTTCATGTTGAGTTCAATTGAACTCTTTCCACCTCTGCCTTTGCATCATGGACGTCGGCAACTAGTTTCTGGATCTTGGCCTCTAGTTGTGCGTCCTCAGGTATGTGCAACTCCAGCATTGTTTTGCACATATTTGCAACCTCTACGACCAACTGGGAGCTCTGCGCTTGGATAGTATCCCTTTCCTTTAGAGCATGCATCTTCTCAGCAAAAAAAATTTCATTGTTCACCCTGCACTCACTTATTAAACTGAGAGCACACTACTCTTGGGCTCTTAGTTCCATTGTCACTCTTGTCTACAGCATGTGAAGAAATTCATTGGGGAGCGTTGCAATATGGAGGCCGATGTTCTTCGGGGTGCCAACGATGATCTTGTCATCGGTAAAATTTTCACTCCAAGAACCTTCTGGCAGAGTAACTATCCTCATGTCCACTGTCCTGGCTAATTCTATAGCCAGACTTGTCCCCAGTGCCAAGCTTGTTTGTGCGGTGCTCACTTATCCTGTGCCCACCTGTATTCTGCTAGTTTGGATCTGCAGCTCTCGTAGATCCTTCTGAACATTTCAAAAATAATGCATGTACTATTGCTCGAATTTTTGCAATAGTTCAGTGGTAGTGTCACGCACTTTGTCCCTGATCTCATTGAGATCACCCTCCATCAGCGTGATGGGATCCACCTGTGTTTTATCCGACTTTGTCTTCTTTCGAGAACCCTCCTACTGTTGTTCTCTGTGATTCCTTACCTGAAATGGGATGCTATGCCCCTCATCACCTCGACCACCTTGCGCAGACTACTATTCCTCCTTGGTTTCAGGTGAAGGAGATTTGTCGCTCTACTCGGGGTCGCGCTGATCTTGTTTAGCCTGTTCCTTTGCGACGTGTTTCTTTTCTAGTCATGACTTCTCTTCAGCTTATTTCTTGTACTGCACGACCAAGTTTTAGGCTGCCTACTTCGTCGTATCCTTTCGTTTCTTCTCCATTGAGCTCCATGTGCCTTTGTTGGTGCCTACCTCTAAGTCAGACGAGGTGTGCCAATTTGTCAACCACCACTTGATCACTTCCTATATGACATCATCAATGACCAAGTATGGCAAATCAAACCACTTATGTTGTGGTTCCTTCTGTGCCTAAATGTAGACGTCGTGGAAATCTACCTTGAACTCAGCATATGCGGACAACTACTCATACAAGGCTGGGGACAACCTTGGGTGCTAGTTGATGGCCATGCGAAAGCTCACCTCCATCACATCCCAAAAAATATTCGTTTCTGTGATCCACGCGGGGTCTTTCGTAGCCCAGAGGGAGGCGAATTGCGTGGCCTGCAAAAATCCTACCTTCAATGGAGGAAACTGGCTGTCCTCCGGCAGATCCCAAGAAAATAACACAATGGAGAGCAACGACCACGCGCAGTGTAAGGGCTTTCTCTCATCTTGGGCCTCGCGGAAATTCCTAAGGAATTCACTAAATAAGTATCGCGACTAGTTAAAATACATGCCCTCCATGCATTATGTAGCCAATGACACCACAGGCATCGGAACTTGGCCCGTGCCACACTTCCTCATAACTTTTCCAGCCAAAATTTGGGTAGCAATCTTCACCACGGGATCGTTGATGGATGTAATGGAATAGTTGCGTAGCTTCTTAACAAGCTCAAACTTCTTTTTCATCTTCTCCTCCATGTCTCTCTCGATTTTATTTCTATGAAACTCCTTGACCAAATTCAACCTCTCATGTGGCAGGTGTGTGATCCTGTGGATGAGCATATCCATGCTAGGTATAGGCACGCCAAGCCATAAGTACCCATTGTGGACTAGAGTAAGCAACTGCCATATATAGGTGGTGTTAATGTTAGAGCGGTGGTAGTGGGGCACCCACAGTAGGTTCAACAACTTGGATTGCTCCACTCCACGCATCGATTCAATTGTCTCCAACTTAGTGACACCTGAATCTTGGTAATACACGCGCCTCATATAATTATCTGTCATGAGGTGAGGGAACTGCTGATGGTCAGCGAGGTCCCAGTCCTCCATTTTTAACAGGGGAACTTGCGCGATGCGCGGAACTTCAAAGGTTATGTTTTCTGGCAAGAGGGGTGTGTGAATGAGGAACTTGTCTAAGTCTGGGTCCTTGGGGACCTTTGACTTCCCTTTTCATAGAGGGATATATTTAGGTAACTTGGTGATGGCCTTCGCTCCCTCAGCATCTATATCCTCCATGCCCTGTTCAGCTTCCAAATCCACAACCTTCTCGGGCTGCTTATCCTTCTTCTGCTTCTGAGTAGCTGCATGTTTCCTTGGCGACTCACGCACTGGCACTGGCCTCTTCTACTTGTCCTTCTTTGAATTTTGGGTCTCACATAGATGTAGGCTTCAGCCTAGGTGATCTCAGCGTCGTAGGCACAGGAGCCAGAGCCTCCATGCTCACAACCTCTGGAGCAGCTCCTTCGAAGGTGACAGTTCCTCCAGTGCTTGCAGTCTCAGCGAGGCCTAGTCCTAACATGGTGTTGAAAATGAATTTCCGGGTTAACTCAGGCAAATGATCGAATGTGGGGCTTGCGACCAAATATTCAAAGAACTTACGATTCATAAGTGATGGATATTACAGCTCAAATATTCTATGGGTGCAAAGTATTCTCTACTAGACTAGCACGTGTAATTTATAGGAGAATGCGAATTCAAATGCAACCGCTCCCCCAAAATCCACCCTTAATGTTGATTTGGCAGCAGATATCCAAATATTTCAGCCTTAAATGCCTCCCACCCACTCCTCTTAACCGTCTCCTGGCTGTAATGGTCACTTTCTGGTTGGTTTGCATGGTATCTCCCTTCATAGTGCAGCTCCCTTCGCGCAACCTCTGATAATGTGACATCGCCTTTTTGCATGCAGATCCCCTACTACGTAGTTCCCAAAATCGGGCAGTGTAGTTTATAGTCCCGCGCTCCCTTACAACTACCTAGAGCACTAAGACTATCCTACTATCATATAGTCATTGAGTTGGATCTCCTGCATACATCTTCAATCGGCTTCCATTCACTTTCCCCGGAAAAGGATCTTCGTTGAGATTTGCAAGTTGAACCACGCCCCCATCTATGATTTCTTTGATGATATATGGCCCCAACCAGTGCATCTAAAACTTTCCTGGAAACTTAGTGAACTTACTATCATATAATAATACCAAATCATTTACCTTCAATGTGCGCAGCTTGATGTGCTGATCGTGTCAAGATTTTTCACATTCGTTTTGGGCTTGCTGATGGAATCCAACCAAGAATTTGTATTCTTCAAGCTCCATTAGTTGCACAAGCAGCTCTTCCAAGGCTCCACGGTCCACCATTCCTATGAAAGTTGCTATGCGGATACTATGCATGATATATTCCATTGACATCATAGCTTCTACGCCATAGACCAACCGAAAATGTGTCTGACCTATTAGCTTTTTGCAAGTAATCTGTTATGCCCACAACACTGCCGGTAGCCGCAATCCCCAATCATTTCGCTACGCATTGCAAGTATTTTTCAATGCATTCTCCAAGATCTTATTGAAGGCCTCAACTGTTCCATTAGCTTGAGGATGATATGGTGTACTCTTCTGATGATACACCTGGAACTCTTCTATCAACATGTTGATCGTTTTATTGAGGAAGTGCGTACCGCGATCACTCATCAACACTTTTGGGCAACCAAACCTAGTTAAAATGTACTCAAACAATAATTTAGCTGTCGTGGCTCTTGTACAATCCTTCATAGGTTGTGCCTCCGCCCATTTGGTTAGGTATTCTGTTGCGGTGATGATATAGTGTGCCCCTTTCTTCTTGCCTAGGGGCTAAATTGGTCCCACAAAGTCAATTGCCCATTTCTCGAATGGTTGTAACGACACTTGAGGATTTAATGGAAGCTCGCCCCTCCATAATATTTTTCCCATTCTCTGACATGTGACACATTCCCTACAATATTCTTTAGCATCTTTATGCAATGTAGGCCACCACAACCCGGTGCGCAAAATATTTTGCATCGTTGCCTTTCCTGCATAATGTCCTCCTGTAGCCCCTCCATGAGCCTCCATAAGGATGTTGTTTCTTTAGAAATTGGAGACATACCATCAAAGTATATCGTCTAAACCCATCTTATATAAATTTCCTGCAATTACTGAGAAGTCTGCCGCACATACTACTAACTCTTTCTTCTGTTGGTTGGTGTATCCTTCTGGAGCTGTTTTGGTAGTCAAGAAGTGGATAATGTCTATAAAATTATTATCCTCTACATGTACCACAAAGAGCTACGCATCGGGAAGACCTTCCTCCAAATTAGTAGGCTCCTCCCCTATTTCAATGCACGACAAATGGTTAGGTCCTGCATTCAAGCTTCCTGGCTTCACAATTACCTCAAAATCATATTCTTGAAATAGCAGTAGTCATTTGCATATCTTTCTCCCCAACACAGGCTTATTAACCAAGTACTTCAAGTCAAAATGATCCATGTACATCTTGAAATTTCTGCCCAACAGATAGTGCCTGAACTTTTGAAGCACGTACACCGTAGCCAATCCTTCGTGCTCTATCTTTGAGTAATTCTTCTCATCCTTTGATAACTTTCTACTTGCAAATGCTATAGGGTGGTCCATCTCTCCTTCGCCAACCTATGTCAGTACTACTCCCAATGCAATACATGAGGCATCAACGTGTACATGGAATTCCTTCTTCCAATTCGAGAAGACCAAGATCAGCACGGTGACCATCTTTTCCTTCAAGACATCCAGACTGTGCTGACATTCTTCATCCCAATAGAATGTAGCGTCCTTCTTCACCAACTTCTCCATAGGAATGGTAATCTGAGCATAAGCTTTAATGAACTTTCGATAATACCCAGTATGGCCCAACGTTGCGCGTAGTTTTTTGAAACTCCTCGAGGCCTCCAAATTGACTATTACCATGATCTTAGTAGGGTTCACCATTATTCCTTGCTTGCACACCACATGACCTAGCAAAATCCAAAAGGGGACATAGAACAAGAATTTCTTCAGGCTCAGTTCGATCTGATATCTTCGGCACGTATCCAACATCAATTGTAGATTGGATACATGGCGCTTGGCTAACACAAACAATGTCCAGTCATATAAATACAACTCCAAGAATTTGTGAATGAAATACTTGAATGTTGCAATGACTACACGAGAGAATATCGTCGGCGCATTCTTAAGTCCAAATGGCGTCACCGTGTACTAGAAACAAACCCATATTGTCGTGAAGGTTATTTTTCTCCTGTCTTCCGCCGTGATCTTAATTTGATGGTATCCAGAGAACCCATCAGTGAATGAATAGGCCTCCTTCCCTCCAACATTATCCAAGACCTCATCAGTAAACACTGTCGAAAAAGGATCATGGACACAGGCGTTATTAAGCTTCCTAAGATCTACGTAAATCCGTATTTCTCCCTTTTGTTTCTTTTCTTGTACCACCGTTGGGCTCACCCAATCAGATTCCTCCACAGGTTCGATAATGCCTACCTCAAGCATCTTGTCCAACTCAGTGGAACTTTTCCTTATATTTTGGATTAAGGCGATACGACCTCTGCTTAATGGGCTTCAAGTCTAGTTTCAAATTTTTTTCATCACACCAAAATCGCCTATGATTCCCTTAAGGTCCGAAAATTTTGTAGGAAACAAATCCTTATATTCGCAGAGAAACTCAACAACTTTATCTACCATGGAATCATCCTAGTAATCCTTGATCTTCGCAAATTTTGGCTCTGCTTTAGTACCAATGGTTACTTTCTAAGTCTTCAACGGCGTGGTAATGTCTAGGTTTTCTATCTGTGGACCTTCGACCTCATAGTGGCCTTCCGCCTCTGAGATATTAATATTTCATGGATCCTCATCCTCCCCTTCAGAAGTCATATTATAGCATTCCAGCACATGGCGCAACTGGGTGCTCCAATCTGGTTGAACCAATTCCAAAGGATCCTGCAGGATTCTGAAGATCTCTGCCTTAACCTCCTACAGGGCTTCATCAATGCTTTCAAACCCATCTTCAAAACTAAATTTCATCAAGAATCCTTCCATTAAGATATCCCACTCCACGGTGTTGTAGTGGAGCTTCGTTTCCAAGTACCAATTCATAGGGATTATATCTAGAGTGTGACAGAATAAGTGCACCCACTCTGGTTGTGGCTTTGTTCCATAGAATTTAGTCCACTTTGCCAAATGATCACGCAGATCATTCCTCCCATCATATTTCTCTATTAATTTCACTTTTTGATGAACAAATTACAACCTCATCATCCTCTTGTACTCATGCCATTCATCAAAGTTGTCCTTGTGCATACCCCACCATCGTGCGGGCGTAGCATGCAGTGCCAAATCGAGTACTTGAAACGATGATCCTCTGGGACCTCTTTTTCAAAAGCATCCAAAAATTTATCTACATCAGTTAAACCATCGTAATAAGATAAATTTCTTACCTCCGATGACACACAGTGCAACCATTTAGTCGTCATGTTACAACGCAGTGTAGATACTTCATGTATCCTGTTATGCTAGTGCTCCAACTCTCCATCTGAATCTGAGGTATAAGAGCTTTCACGGTCCCATGAAATCCGTCCATCAGCTATTAGATTAATCCAGTCTTGGTCTCACGTTGTAATTTTGTAGATTTGATCCAAGTCATCATCACTTTCTTCATAGTCGAGGACTGGTTCGGTATAGCGTGGTGCTTCTGCAGGGTCCAATGGTACTACAACATTGAGCGATTTCCTCTCAAACGACATCGCCCGCTTTTTCAAGTTGATGACTCTATTCATATCAATGGCCCAATCAATTCCAAGGAGTGCAGGTTATGGATCGTTGTCATCAATAATTTCTATCACTTCAAAATCAACTAGCACACTCGCACCTTCTATATCTATAGTGACTCCATGCAGTTGTCCCATAGGGATAATTTTCTGTTGGTTTTCCATCTTTAGTTGAATCAGAGACCACTGCATTGTAGGTATCCCCATTCTTTCCCATGTTTGTTTATCCAAAACGTTCGCATCAGATCCTAAATCCAAAATAACCTGGTCCATCTCATAGTCTCCTATCTATGCGGTGAGCCTCATTTCGCGCCCTCTTCTTGCCTTATGTTTACCAATCTTTCGGACTACGTAGTGTCCCTCAAGAGCATTTTTCTTACCATCACACTTGTTTATCAATTCTTGTAGCCCTTTCACAACATTTCTATCACACAGTAGTTTCATACAAGTCTCCAAGAAGGTGGTAAGCACAGAAGGGTCAACCTCTGTAGGTGCACCAATTTCTGGAAGTTTGTCCTGAATTCCTGAGGTAGAGGCCTCAGCGTAGCTTTTCTTTGCCTCCATAAATTTTTCCTTCGTGTACTACAGATCAAAACCAATCTCCTTTTCTAGGGCCTTGTGACCCATCCATCCTCTTTGGGTCGTTTTCCTTTATTGTCACCAGTCGTGATCCCGCTTCTCAGCACGATATTCACATTTGGATCCTCCTCACGAGGCTCAACCCTCATCATCTATAATTTTTGGGTAGGATGCTGAAGCTACACCTTCTTCTCCTGCATCTTGGCTATCAGTATAGAGCATTCTTCTATTGTGTGGTCAAACTGAGTGCAGTATTGACATGATCAACATGCCTGATTCGTACACTCTCACGCGTAGTGTCCTAGCATTTTGCAATTATAGCAAATGACCTGTCCACGACCTCTACCAGGTCCTCCTCCTCCTTAGCCTCATTCGTGCCCCTAATATCCTCCATGCACTCCCCTAGTGCCCTATTTTCGAAGGCTGAAATTCTTCTTTCATTCGATACGTAGATGTCCTCTCAATAATTAATTTGTATCTATGACAGTGATGCTCATCATGGCCCACCGATTTGCAAAAATTGCAGAACAATTGTTGTGGTGTCTATACAAATTTTTGCAACAAGTGACAGTTATCTGTTACATGTTTTCCAACCACCTAACAAATAGCACACCATAGTGCATGCCCCGCACTCGGTCTTGTTGTAGCTTCCTACCTCAGTGGCATTGGTCCCCCCCCCCGTGATATAGTTCGCAAAGACAAGGAAATGATCTTTATCATGCCCCTGACTCTTACACTTGAGGCATCAGACTTCCTCGTGCACCTATGGCCTAACCTCCTTTTCTTTTTTCAAGCTCTGCAATTCCAAACAGAGGTTTTGCAACAGTGAGTGAATTTGTTGGACTCCCAAAGACATGTCCTAAATAGGCGTTTCATGTAACCTCATCGTGATTTCTAGAGCTTCCACATGAATTCCTATCTTTTGCTATGATAAAGAAATCCTTAGGTGGGGCAAGAGCGAGGCTATAAATCACTTGTAGTGCTGACTATACGTGAGGTGCATATTAGCTTTGCGGATCACGCACTTAAATCTTTGTTCTAACTCCTAAGGCGTTTCACTGGCCCTCATCGTGATTTCCTTTAATCCAATTACTAATTGCGAGTTAGACTTAAGTTTATTGAATTCTTTGTTCAAAGCAGCCTAAGTGTCTACTAATTACGCCAACGGATTATCAGTGCAGTACTTAATGTACCATGTCAGCATGTGATCCTCCAGAGTGGTACCCACTGCGCCTTCTTCGTATTTTCATCTGTAATTTGTTTTGCTATCCACACAACCTTCGCAACAAACCAAAATTGATTTGCATCCTCACTTCCTAGGCCCTTGAAAACTAGCAACTTCATTATATTCGACATGTTGAACGACGGTGGTGGTGGTGGTGTGGGAGAAGGTGTAAGTTGTGGAGGTGAAGGTGGAGGTGGTGTGGATGGATGTTGTATCCACAGAAAACCTTGCCTTATCAACTGGATAGCGCACTGCGACGAGGCCTATACCACTCCTTCATCATCACTTGAAGGAGGTCCAATCAATAGGCTATATTCAGGACCTAATTTTCCTTGATTTCTAAAGCTTCATCCACTTCGCGTAGATCCAAACATCAAGGAAATGGCATAACCTACTTTTCACACAAGAGCATCTTAATCCAAGTATTCAAATATCTAAAATACTTACCTCGTGGTCCCATGAAGAAGCATTGCTCTGCTTTGCTATAACTAACTGAGGTGTCAGCCGTGAACTCTGTAACAAATCCTCCTATAACTCGATCAAGCCAATGTTCAACAGCGCATGGGGTCTTATCTTTAGAAGCTTCCAACCTCCACACTAATTCTGGATTCCACACTATTGGATTGTCAAGCTTCCACCTCCCTTGGCCATCTGCCAAGTTAGTTATCCACTAGTATAGCTCGATCAGGAAGGTGCAGAAGAAAATTTCATGTATTTAAGTGTATAAGTATCTATCCAACCATTGTTCTTTTGACAAGCGTGGACTCTTGTTTTCCTGCTCTGCGAATTCGTGGATCTTTATATCCAACCACTTCTCAATTTCCTTCTTGGTCAGATTCCAGTGATGCGACATCACACATCTCCTTAAGCAGATCCCAGTCCTGGCAACGAAACCATTTGTTGGCTTAGTGGGTCCTGAACCAGGTTCAGAGTTAGTTGCACCAAAAAAACCCTACAATACTGAGCCTTTCGGCATCAATCCGCGTAGTGTGGATTGAAGTCTCACCCGAAGCAGTATGGGGGAATGCTGGAATCAATTTCACGCATCCAGAGATCAATGTGATGCCTTTTTATGCCCTAGATATTCCTTCGTGCAAATCTATAAGTCCTTAGGGCTTGGTATTGCAATTCCTTTCGGTGGCTTCTAGACCTTCATGAAGGTCTACGACTGGCCTTTATGGACCCTGAACAAATGAATTAGCTACTTATGCGTACCATATACTATCCTTAGATCAGTATGTACTTAGATATACCTAAGTGTTCGATAAACTTAACAAAAAGTGTTATGATCTTCACGTAATCACTTAAAATTACATCATTATTTCATAAAGACATCATTCATCACAGCATATATTGTAATCATAAATAATAAAAGTAAGGAGATAAAACATAGGAATTTATGCAATAGTCTTCTTTATTGATCTTCAGTATAAGTTTACAGACTCAAAACTTCTCTGCACACTCAGCTGCAGGGGTCCATGCATTCAGTTGTGAACACTACTCTAGGCCTCTACACACTCAGCTGTAGATCCTTTTCTCCCTCTAAGACTTACTTCTCTACACTAACTCTCTAAACTCCTTCTGTCATACCCATAGACGAGGACATAGATCTACCTTAGACTCTCTAAGACACACCTATTTATACAATCCCATGGTCCGTGGACCATGGGTAGATCTTCAAAAACCAACTCAAGTTTATATAAACGAGGGTAAAAACCCTTTTTGACTCCTAACTAACTACGCACTCTGAATCCACAATTCGCAGAGACTTTACATCTTTTTATATCAAAACTTGGGTTTTTAACCCAAAACTAGCCCAGGGGACCCTATCCCAACAGCCACATTACTTTAGAGCCAGATGAGACAACTTTGACACATGGTCTTATTAAAAACAAAACACAAAATAAAGGGACATAAAACAAGAGGTAGACAATAAGAAAGCAATGTAAATACTAGTAAAGAGAATGCAGAAAAACAAAACTCAAATGAGAAAGGTGAAGTGGGAAAAGTATTATGATGCAATGCAAAAATAACTAGATTGTAACTAGACCTAAACCCTAATCTATTTAACCGGAATGTCAAGATCATGTAAATTCAAATTTCCAATGTAACCACAGGAGTTGTTTCTGACCTACAAATAGAAAGATATAAGTGATTAGCAATAGTATAAGGAAACATGTAGAAATAAAGATGTCTACCTAAATAAATTGCACAAAAAATTGAAGGTCTTTCTTATTGGCAGAAAGGTATGCCATAATAGCTTGTTTTAATTGGTTTGCAATTTTACCTTGTTGATTGGAACAATGCTCATACAAACCTTGAAGGTTTCCTGTGAATATGTATTCATCTGTGTTTTCAGTCTTAGAAAACATCAAGAAAGATCAAAACTTGTAATTAGTTATGGAGCTTTCCAAGTAAGATTATTCTAGCCAATTAGCGATTTTATCATGATATTCGAAATAACTATTTTGAAAACCTTTACACTCTTAGGAAAGTGAACTTCCAATCAGTACAATCAAGTCATGGGGAGAATCTTGCAAAGAAGACATAACCTGATCTCATTCAAAAACCTTGTCAAGACTGTGAGGACCTGACATAACCATCAACAAAAGAAGTGCCTTAACTATCTGGAAAGCATCTGAATAGTGAAATTATGAATCATAAATACCAATGGGATCAACAAGATCAACCGATGTAAAACAACTATCATTACATGTACCAGTGGGAAAATTGTTAATGGAGCGATAGTTGTTGGAACCAATGTTACAATCAAATTGGTGGATTAGCATATAAGATTCTCAATTCTCCATTGGTTCCCTTTGTATCTGATTTTATACCAAACCAGCAATATGGAAGCATGTGTCAAATCATATACAATATTCATATTAGCATGAGGGTTTTGATCCACCAAATGAATCAAGCATTTACTAACCTCGAAAAGGATGATTGTACCAACAACAACAAAAAAAGGATTAACTACAAAACATAGACAAGAAGGATAAGGAGTTGTTTTCTCATGGAGGGGTTCACCAGAAAGAAATATTATGGACAATGATGATCTATATCCCAACAATCAAAATGACAAGCTTCAAAGCGACATGCATCTATGAAAGATATGCATTCCAATCCTAGATTTAATACAAGATATTTACATGAAGAAGAATTAACCAAACGTGAATCTTTTTTCCAATCAGATATTCTATCTTGGGATTAGGAGAATAAACTTGAAAACATTGGAAATCCTTCAAGAGTGAGCTTACATCTAGTGAAACAATGGTGAGAAAAGAATTATGCAAGAATATTTGGATCTAATCTAGTGCATGGACCTCATCAAGATCGCGAGAACCTGACATAACCATCAGTGGGAGCCGAAGTGCCTCGAATTCCTAACGATTTCCTTAACCTTCAAATGTTAAATGATTAAATTTTGAGGGTATGGTCAGATCAACTTTTGTGTGAATATAGCTATCACCAATTATTTCAATAATATCATTATGAACTCGATGGAAGCTGCTAGAATCAACAGTTTCATCAGATGTGTCAACATCACCAAATAGATTACCTAAATTGTAAGAAAGATACGTAATGATTACCACATCATATTCTCCATCATGGGAATCATTTCCACCTTGTGTGGACTTGATATCTAATTCATTAAAATGTGAATTGGAAGAACGTGATATGTCAGTTGATTCATTACACACATCTTGACACAAGGGTTGGTGAGTTGAGGAAGAAATTCCTTCCATAAACTCTTCTATGATCAAATCAAATTCTATTTCCAAACCTTGAAAATACATATCTTTTTGAGAAACCAAGAGTTCGATAGACATACCTGTGAACTCATTACCATGTATATCAGTGGAGTCATTCTCTTGAAGGTGATGGTTTACCAAGGGTCCATTTTGGTTGAGGAATTGAATCTCACTTGACTAATTACTAAGATCGTGAAAATATTGATCAACCAAGAATGTAGGAGCATCATTTTGACATAGAGGAATTTGAAAATGAAAAGCAATATTAAAAGTGTATTCATCATTTTGCTGCTATACCTATGAAAGGAAACCATCTTGTACTTGATCACTATTTGAACCAGGAGATTGAGAATCAAGAGTATCAGGAGCAATTACTGGTGGAGCGGATTGATTAATTGAATCAAGGTACAGAGGGTCATGAGGTGTACATGATATAGGATGAAAGGTATCCCTTGGAGAAACAATACTCACAATCATATGAGGTTCAAGATTTATATAACGTTCAGTAATGTCATCTTGATAAATCAGGGGATCAGCCTTCACATTAGGCTCCATGGATTTATTAGAACATCCAAAAAAAAATTGGATGAGATCTTGACCATGGGAAGGAAATGAAGGTGGGATAGGTGGATCAGTGATTTGTTTTTCAGATTTCCCAATGTCAACATCGATATGAGGGACCACTTTGTTTGGTAATGGGAAAGGAGGAGGAGAAGGGACAAAATAAGTGGTAGGTTCCTCCTTTGAAATTAGAGGTGCCTCATGATTGATATAAGTTGGAAGAGAAAAATAATCCATGGATTCATATTCAAATTGTTTCACAGAGATATTAACCAAATTTTGAAACTTTTCACCCATAAAATCCTAATTCACATCTTCTTCAAAAAAAACTCGTAACAAAGATGAAGAAACCGATCAAGAAAATCCTCTAATGATTCATCGAATTTCATTTTAAGTTGATTAATACTTTTATATACATCTTCATAAGTGTACCTGCCAAAACCTTGAAGAAACTACTTAAATGGTTGTTCGAACAAATGAATAGAATCATATGGTAAGGTATGACACCATTGCTTAGCGCAACCTTCAAAAGTGAGGTTGAATAATCTACAAGTGATGTCTTCACAATTCACTTTATGAAAATCACAGAACTTAAGAAACAAAAGTGTATGCTCAAATATGGAAGTTTCACCCTCGCCAATGAACTTCAAATGTGACAAGTCAGTAATTAGTTCTGGGGGATTGTAAGATTTCCACTTTTAGAAAAACACCCTGGGATTATGGTTTGGGGAGAAGTTATTCAAGATAACGAATTCAAAACAGACTGAATGGTCTCATATTATCATCTGGCCCTCCTTCTAGCACCAAATGTTGATAGTGATGGAAACTACCAACATACAGGAGTCTCCTCAATATGATGTCCCAACTAGACCTCACAGTGTTTGGAGTAGGGTCCCCATATAGAAAAAAGGCCCAATTTCCATTTATTCTTAGAGATTTTCCTTAGATGAAATTATCAACATAAGAGATCATACAAAAACTTTGAGATAAACAAGTAAGCTGACACTATGAATCATAGAATTGCAATGTATATAAGGTTCTTCCGCAGACAGGAAAAAAGGGAGTGAGCCTTTAGAAGAAAAGTAATAGTACCATCCTAATAAAGACACACACAAGCATAGGAAAAATCGTTAATCAACTTGTCAAATAGTTCACATACTAACAATGATCATGAAAGAAAGTGACAACGCACATTCAACAAGATGTATACCAAAGCCAATGAAATAGTTCATTTTCTTTAGTATGTATGAACACAAATATATACCATAACATTATAAGAATAGTCTTACACCATTCACGATACATGCATGAAACTTTACTGGCTCTAAGAGCTTCAATATATTAATTGAAAATTCTAAGTACGCAATTACAATGATACAACACTAGACCCAATAGTGGAACATTAAGCCACCACTTACTCCAAAGAATGATCTTCTCTCCTATGTTGAGATAGATAAGCCAAGGTGAAAAGTCCCTTTGGTTGAGCTATGAGGCTTTATTTATAACAAATGAGGTGATCGTTCACCTCTTATGTAACTCTTGAGCTCCCATATGGCTTTTCAGCTTCTACATGACCTTTGAGCTCATGACTCTTCATGTTCCATGTGTAACCCTTGGGCTTGAACACATTTATTACAATTTCTTATTTTTGTAAAACACAAAAATTACATTCCACTAATGTGGAAAAATACAATGGACAAAACAAAACTCTTGTATTAACACTTTGAAGAGTTAAAATTTGGCGGTTGTGACATGAGACTTCATTGTAATGTGTCAATGCCAATTTTTTATCTTTGTTTTTATGTCTTAAATTCTTCATTATTGGTCTGATATGTGCTTCATTTTCACCCTACAAAGGGTCAAGATAGGTAATGGAATCTTCTAAGTCAACATGAGTTTCCATCTCCCTGTCATGGTCCAAGATTTCTTTACTGCTACATGATAGCACCTTTGTGTCTTAACTTGAAACCCCTTCTTGAAGGCCTCCTTGAACATTATATGCCATGTTAAGTTGATAATACCTACAAATTAACTTGACTCATGAAAATACGATATCAATCCTACAATAACTTATTCTATCTTGATTTTCTCATTCAAGATTCCAGTTGTGATGGGACTGTGTGCAATGATTCAAGAGGAGACTCTAGGTATTACATAGGTTTCCACTATAGGGTCTAAGTGATGACCCTACTATCCACTCGGAATTTGCAATTCACCATGAATGGAAGGCTTAATAAGGCTTTGAAAAGAGGGAAAGTCCAAGAGGTAAGGGTTATAAGATTGGGCACTATGAATGTGCAATGAGCAATGAATAAGGAGGGGACTCTAAGCATTGTGCAGGTTTCCACTGCAGGGGTCCAGAGATGGCCCTACTGTCCATTGAGAATGCACAATGTGTAATTGAGGAAAATTTATTAAAGCATTACGCAGAGGGAAAGTGTAAGAAATAATAAGTTTGGTCACTATGCCCTAGGAATGCTTAATGTGCAATGAAGGGAGTTGATCAAAGATTTAAGTAGTGAGAAAGTGTAAGCAACAAGGGTTGAGTGACGATGCTCTGAGTTTTCTCAATGCATAGGGAAAGGCGGTTTTCCTCAAGATGGGCGCAGTGCATAGGTTCAGCAGCTAAGGGTCTCATCACTGAGGCTTATGAGTGTGCAGTGCGCTCGTCACTTGACTAAAGATTGAATGTGCTCATGACTTGCACAAGATGTAAGGAAAAAGAAAACTCAAAAATGAATAAGTATGATATCAATGGGACAAGAGAGTGAGAGTAGGAGTATTCTACAAGCCCTTAACATAATCACACACACACATATATAACCAAGCACGACAGGAAAATGCATAGTACCCAAAACCAACATGCATACAGTGAAATGACTATAAAGTGATACTTATCTCCCAATGCGACACTTAGGGTGTATATATTTACAACACAAGTATCGAATGCAACAAAAAGGAGTGTTATCCCATAGGAATGTGTCCAGCACATGTTCTAATGACAAATAACATCAACTAGTCTGAGAGAGTGTGTTGGAGCTTCCTCTAGAAAGTGTACCTAGGTGATCTTAACAATATATGAGAAAACAAGTGAAAGTGACACATGCGAGAGTGAATGTGACACATGTGAAAACAAAAGAAATTAAAAGTGACACTTGCAAGAATGAAATCAAGCAAAAGCAACACTTGCAAAAGATAAAGAAAGAAAAAATGACACATGTAAGAGAAAAAGAAAGCAAAAGTGATAGTTGAGAAACTCACTTGGAAGATGGTGAATTTGTAACCAAGAATGCTCCTTGTGCTCTAAGAATGTGAAAAGCTCCAAAGAAAATAATGAACGTGAAATGAGCTTTGGACTAGACTCTTTATATAGGGAGAGAATACATGCAATTAGGGTAATATTTGTGAGTGTGTTTAGTGCATGTTGGGAAACTAGGAGTTGAGATTGAATTGACTACCACCAAGAGGTGTGACAATACTTACTTGAAGAAGTACACTCTCACTGTCAATAAAGAGAGTGCAATCACTATCTGCAGTGGATGCCCTTATACTACCACTGGGAAATATTTAATCAATTATTGGAAAGGACTATTTAGTCACTGTGGGCAAGGATTGCGTAGTGACTGTGGAAAAGGATTTCGCAGTCACTGTGGGTAGGGATTGCATAGTGATTGTAAGAAAGGATTACACATCACTATCACTATGAAGTGTGCTTAGACTATCTTGAAAGTGTGCTTGTTAAGACATCAAGAGTTGGGCATGTGAAAGAAAGTAGTTGAGACACTTAGAATTCCTAAAGGAATACTTGAACACTTAAACAACATGATTGAGCATGACATTAATGGATTAAAATGAAATATGACATGATCATAAGGAGGCTCCAAAATTTGAAGGTAGGAAAAAATTTGGAGGGGATTGTAATAGCTACAACAGTGACACATTATACCTGATTTACAGTTTGTAGCCATTGTGCACGCTGTAAAATGTGCAGGCACTACTTGCTTGCGAGAAATTTCATATCAATGACAGATCACAATGGGTTGAGGTATTCGTCTGATCGACTTGAATTGAATTTTAGTGAAGTTAGTGGATGGCCTTTGTTAATGAACTTGACATTGAGATCTAGCACATTAAGGGAAAGGAAAACTAAGTATTAGATGCACTCAATGGAAAGATGCAAACAATACATATGGAAAAAATTAGCATATGTGAATCATATATAAAGGAAATAATTAGAGATTCCCTACAAGGTGATGAACACTTCAAGAATGTAAAGGGATGCTTGGAGCAAGAGCCCAAGGTGTCAAAGGGTGAAGGATAACAACTAACAGAAGATGGCTTATTGATGTACCAAGGAAAATTGTACATGTCGAAGTTGGTAGATTAGAAGAGGTTAATAATGGATAAACTCCATAGGATGCCTTATTTTTGTCACCAAGGTTATCTAAAGATGATAACAAACACAATAAACTTATATTATTAGCCTGTAAGAAAGAAGGAAATTGTTGAATAGATTGTTAAATGCTTGGAATGCCAACAAGTTAAAGTTGAACATAAGCATCTAGTAGAGGTGTTACAACTATAACATATTATAGAATGGGAGTGGGAAGTCATATCTATGGACTTCAATACTTATATGCTAAGGATCACCAAGCAACATGTTGCAGTCGTGGCGGTGGTGGACAAATGAGCACAACAAATCACTTTATTCTAGTGAAATCCACCCATAAAGAAATCGATATTCCCAATATTTTTATGAAGAATATTTTTAGATTGCATGACATGCCCAAGAAAATCATAAATGATCAGGATGCCAAGTTTACTTCAAATTTTTGGAAATATTTTTGTAGGTTTTGGGACGTAATTGGAAATTAATGCAACCTACCATCTTCAAAAACATGGAAAAGCAGAAAGGGTGAATAAAGGGTTGGATGATATGTTAAGGATGTATATTATGCATAATCCTAATAGGTGGGAAGACTACACACACATAATGGAATTTTCCTATAATGATAGTTACAAAGAATCAATAAGAATGAGCATTTGAAGCATTATATGGCAAAAAAGTAATCTTCCAATCAGCTAGGATAATTTAGTGGATAAAATTACAATTAGACCAGACATGTTGAAGGAAATGGAACAGAAAGTGACAGATCAATCATAATCTAAATGATGCAGGAGCATCATCTCCGAAAAACACCTTGTATTTTACCTAAGCTAGGGGGTTTCATGTTTTGAAGAAATATTAAAATTTCATGTAAATATTAATATTATTTTGAGTGATTAATTAATTATTTGTGAGAAATTGTAAATGTGAGAGAAATTAGTTTCTAGATTATTTAGAATTAATGAGGGAGCCTAAGTTGGAATTAGTTTCTAAGTTTTAGGGATGAGAATCTATCTTTTAGGGATGTTGAGAGATTTAGGGATTTGTTGAGGAATTGAAGGGATAAAGCATTAAATTAGATTACTTTTAAAATTGTATAAATAGGAGGGGGTTTTGAGAGAAAAACAGATGGAGATTGTGAGTTAGTGTGAGTAGAGAGTGAGAGGGTTTTCTGATTGGATGCCTTCGGGCAGTTTGTAAAGGGCCATCAGTGTCGAATATCAGGCCAAAGATAAGTTTGTAAGTAGTCTCCTTTTGTTTATATGAAAACAATGTTTCAGATTTGTATATAAATTATTGATGGAAGTATATGTATGGATGAATGTATCGGTCGATTGAATATAGTGCCAACATGAAAGAATTTGTAAATGTAAGTTGGAAGAGTTAAATTTAATATGGCAATGTTAAATCCATATCTATGAATATCGACCTGTAGTTTGATTGAATTGTAAAGAGAAGAGTACCAGTAATTTGGAAAATCGTTATGCATGAAAGGCGTTAACACTCTGCATAAAAGGAGTATTTTGAATCTGCCGATTGTGTGAATCTCTATGGTAAAATTCTGTCAGTCTAAGTGCATTCAATAGCAGAAATTGCTATTTGTTTAATGCGTTGAAATCGAATCTGGGCCTTGAAGTTTCTGTTTGGGTCGATTACTTGCAGACTATGTGGTATTATAGTCGACTGAAGTCGAGTTTATGATTTTTTGGTGAATCGATCATCTATTTCACACGGTGCAAGTAAAATTTTTGTTCCATTGCTAGCATTAAAAAGAGATGGTGATTTAACATATATTGACAGCGCAGGTTTGAGTTCAATTCAGTAGAAACAAATCTGGGTTGAATTCTTATGTTAATCTGAATAGTTTTGTGATAAATCTCAGGCGCAGAAGATCTAGCAAGAGGGTGCAGAATTTATTTGAATTCATGTTATGATTGTGAATAAAACAGTGAAATGATATGCCATAGGCACGGTCCAGCAACTGAAAGTTAAAGGTGGAATGATGGTTACAAACCAGAAGCACGGCATTGAAACAAACCAATTGGCAATCATTGCAAATGTTGAAGCGCCAGACATGGGAAAATTAACGCAGGTAGGCACAGTCTTCAATTAACAATTGTATTGATGCGTTGAGTTTCGAATTAGAGCGCTGGAATGTTGAAGAAATGGTAGTATAACAGAAATAATCAAATTCGAATTGTGTGTGATGCAATGGTATTACTTTGTAATGGATATGTTGAAAAGAAAGAGGCGTATATCTATTTGATAGTTGTGGGCAAACACATTAATGTTAATGCCGTGCCATATTTCTGAGTGTTATTAATCCAGTAATCAACCAGTAATGTGTGTGGTTGATGTCAATTGCGTAAAGGATGAATGGTATTATAATTTTGATTGATTAAATAACGTCCATCTTGTTTAAAAGGACAAAGGTGCACAGAAACAATGAATTCAGAGTTGATTTGTTAATTGAGCTATTGGTGAAGTTGAAATTATTAGTTGGATCAGAGGAAATGAATTCTGGTTGAATATAGAATGGAACTCTGGTATTCTCGCATTAAAATCAAACAAATCCCATTGATGTGTGGTGTATAAGATCGATATGTGTGCCACATTGAGTAAGAGCGCATTCTTGAGTCTAGTCATAGTTACAGATTTTATTTGTGGGAGCACTGAAATGTTTGGCTGCGTTGAGGAATCATGGCAGGAATGAATTCCTTGAGCATGAATTCAAGGTATGTGTGTGGGTGATTGTTCGTAGACAGATTTGAAGTTTAAACATTAGGCTGCAAATACCTTTTGATGAAAGATATATATGTTGTGGTGATGACTCAAGCCATTGGAAAGAAATGATAATGTGAGTCTGAATTTAATTTGGGATTGGGGAAAACAAAATTGGACATTGTCATTAAATAGTGAATGATTTTGATTGAAGATTTCAAAGTTATGAATTTGCCATGAAGGAGTAAACTTTCATATACAGAGATTGTGAAATGGTTTCATAACCATAAATAGAAAGATAACTTCTGCTATTGGGAAATGTATGAAATTGCTCAGATTGGAATCTTAGTATGGCAGTGATTACAATGCATGGTTATATGCATAGACAGGGTTTAAATATTCTGGGGTTTGCAGGCTCAGCCTGCGTCACTAAAGGTGGCACAAGACAAATAAAAAATCTATGTAGATAAAATTAGAACTCATAAGGAATTTCAAGTAGGGGAGCATGTGTATCTCAGGATCAAACCAAGAATATTTCTTTTAATAATGGGATCATGTGCCAAGTTGGTACCACATTATTGTGGACACTTTGAGATATTAGGAATATTGGAACTATTAGCATACATCTTTTCCTTACCTCCTACCATGACAAAACATAATCTATTCCATGTATATTTTCTTAAGAAATAATCCCACGAGGGGTAGATCAACTAGAGATTGCCTTGATAATGAGGTGTTATGTTCCTTGAGATTATAGGTTCAAACCTCCCCGTGGGTCAACCAATATATATATATATATATATATATATATATATATATATATATATATATATATATATATAGCTTAAGAAATATGTGCATGACAATAATCATGAGCTTGCTAAATATGTCGCCAAGATTCTGAAGCCCCTGGTTGGAAATACTGACTCCTTCATTAAAGACTCACACGACTTTGTGAACATGATTAAAAATGAAAGAATGGAAAAGGATGACATCCTTGTGAGTTTCGACGTGGTTTCTTTATTCACGAAGATTCCTCTTGATGAAGCCATTCAGGTCATAAGAAGTGTCACTGATCCAGAGACCGCAAAGCTGGCTGAAGTCTGCTTAAGGTCGACAGTATTCACATTCCAAGGAACATTTTATGAACAGACATCTGGTGTAGCAATGGGATCACCCCTCTCGCCAATTGTGGCCAACTTATACATGGAATATTTTGAGAAGAAGGCCTTGGAATCTTATCCCTTAAAACCAGCGTGGTGGAAGCGTTTTGTCGATGACACCAATATAAAATGGACCCATGGTAAAACAGAACTCGACAAGTTTTTCAATCACCTTAACTCCATATCCCCTGATATAAAATTCACTATGGAACTTGAAGAAAATATGAGCATCCCTTTCTTGGACATTCTTATCATCAGAAAAGAGGATGGCTCGTTGGGCCATAAGGTTTTCAGGAAATCAACTCACACGGAAAGCTACCTTCATGCGGATTCCCACCATCACCCAGCCCAAAAGCTTGGCGTTCTGAACACTCTTGCCATTAGAGCCCTCCGGATTTCTGACTCAGAACATATAAATGAAGAGAAGAGGCATTTAGTTTCAACTTTCAGAAATATAGGCTACAAGGATCATGAGATTAAAAAAGCCATAAAGAAAGCTGAAAGGAGGTTGTCCTCTCCCAACCCTAAAGAGGAGGATCAACCTCATGATGGTAAGGTTTTTCTACCTTATATCCATGGGGTCACAGATAAAATGGCAAAGATCCTAAGAAAGAAAAACATTTTAACTCAATTCTCAGCTCCTGGCACCATCAGACAAAGTTTAAAATCAGTTAAGGATGATATTGACAAGCAACAGCTTAAAGGAGTCTATAAAATAGACTGTTCGTGTGGAAAAAGCTACATAGGTGAAACTGGTCGCTCCCTCCAGACAAGACTGAAAGAACATGGCGCTGACATCAGGAATGGAAGATCCCGTACCTCAGCCTTGGCAGAGCACTCCTCAAAGACTAAACACCACATCTGCTTAGAAAACGCATCAATTATCGCGAGAGAAGAACAGCATCAGAGACGGAAAATCAGAGAAGCCCTCGAAATCTTGAAGCACCCTTGTAATCTGAACAGAGACAGCGGTTTGGAGATTAGCGGAAGCTGGCTTCCCCTGATCAGTGATATCAAGAAACATCAGCCCGGCCCCAGGTGAGTTATCAAACAGGTAAGATAGTCACTAATACAGATATTAATATAAGTTTACATACTAAAATATATTATAGATATTAGCATAATTTTGATTTCAATATTAATTTTGTCATTAGGTTATTTATATTCTATTAAATCTCTAATTATTAATATTACTACTAACTTGGTTTTTAATATAATCTAGGCCTTAATGTTTGTTCTAATATAATCTAGTTTTTAATATTGAATTAATATAGAAGTTAGGTTATATTAATTTTAAAAAAATTTATTTTTATTTTATTTATAATCTAGACCTTAATATAGAAGCTAAGTTATATTAATATTAATTTATTTAGATATTGGTTTAGATATTAGGTTCTATTGATAATATTACTATTACATATATTAAGTTATATAGATTTTAGGTTTAAAAAAAAAAAAAATAGGTTATATAATGTTTAAGTTTTATAAATATTTAGTTTTTTAGTCATTAAGTTATATAAATATTAATGTTATATTGACTTTAGGATTTATGAATATATATATATCAGTTTTTAGATATTAATATTAATGTAGATTTTAGATTATATAAATATTTATGATATTAATTTATATATATTAGTTTTTAGATATTGATTTAGGCTTTATTAACATTAATTCTAAAATATATATATTAAGTTGTATAGACTTTAGGTTATAGAAATATTAAGTTAAATAGCAATCATGTTCATAAAAATATTAAGTTTTAGAGTCATTAAGTTTTAAATAATTTTAATGTTATATATTAAGAGGTATGATATTAATTTTAATATATCTATTAGCTTTTTAGATATTAATTTCAATTTAGTATTTAGTTTATATTATGTTTTATGATATTAATATTAATATATATGTTAGTATTTAGGTTATATAATGTTTTATGATATTAATATTAATATATAAATTTAGATATTAATATTATTTAGATTTTAGTTTAAGATTTTGTTTTAAAAATAATATTAAATAAATGATATTAATTTATAAAATTAAAATTAAAATTAAGTTTCATTATAAATTTGTTTGGCCGACCTGTGCTGTTTCTTTGATATTCATCCCTCATGAGTATTTATTCCCTCCATCTGGCTCTTCTTTTATCATCTTTATCATCTTTCTCTTTACCCTGATGATGGATCCCATTTGGGATTCGAAACGTTGGTGTAAAAACTCTATTACTGTGGATTCTCCGGTCAAAAATTCAAAAAGACAATAATCATATTATTGAGTGGGTTGTGATTTAGGTACAGCATAAAAGAGAGTTTCAACTAGAGCCTCAATGTATACAAAATAAGAGGGAGATCCTGTTCTAGAACAAATCCATCATTGTCAAGGTGAAATGAGAAAGATTTGGAGCAAATGAATTGACATGGTAATTAGAGGATGCCATGAAAATGACATACCTTATTTTTTTCTTTTTTTGGAAATAGCTTCTACTATGGATAGTAGAACACCAGGGATGATGTTCCTTTAAGGGAGGCGAGATTGTAACACCCCTATTTAAACCCCAAGTTTTGTAATTGTAAGATTTATGATGTTTGGGAAGGCCAACATGAACATAAAACAAAAAAACAAAAAATAGTAATAAAAATATTAATAATATATATATATATATATATATATATATATATATATATATATATGGGAAGATCAACCCAAAGGGATCACATCCTGTTGGCTTATTGGCAAAGCCTAACCCTGAGGGTGTCAAGGAGAATTGGCCTCCTGAACTCCCATTAGGGAGGTGATTTAGAAACAAGAACTTGACCAATTGAGCTAAAACTCAGGTTACATCAACCAAATTTATTGATCTAATATGTAGTTTAGTTAATATGTTGCCAAAAATTGAAGAAAAAAAAATCCAACACTAATATCAGTGCCAATGGAAAGCTATGAGGGAGAATGGGGAAGTTTCTTATATTGTTATAAATTTAATGTCTAGATTTCTAATTTGGTAGTTGAACTACCCAACTACCAGAAGTTATGAGGTAGAATGGGAGAGGTATGATGACGTACCTATCTAGAGCCTTCGAAATTGACCACACAACCAAGAGGAGGCTTCTAATTAGCAGGAAAGGGATAGTGGTTGGTCAAAGAGGGAAAATAAGTAGAGATATTATGTCACATTCAACTTTCACAGAGGTTTGCATGTGAACCTAAGTAACCCATTTGTTATAAGCATATAATAATCATGAACAGACAACATCTTGATAGTTGCAAGAACACACACATACGAGAATACATAAGACATAGAGATATAGGGAAGGAATTCCAATCCAAGTTTGTATTAGTCTTAGTGTGTATTTATACATGAGATATGTGGTTGGAGCAGGTGTACCCATTCTCAACCAAACATTTACTTTATATCTATTGGGTGTATGTTATATTCTTCCCATGACTACCCCATGCACGAGGGGGGGTCATGGGGGGGAAGTTTCCTCCCATATCGGGGGGTATGCAAGGAGCAGTAGCTCCCCTACACAGGTTCTAGGGAAGCGCCCCGGGAAAGGTTTTTTGGACCCTATATTATGCGGACGGACCTACCTATGGTTTTGTGCATGGATTTTGCACATGGTTTTGGGCATGATGGTTTTTTGTCCATGGTATTTTGTAGATCTGGTCAAGGGAACTATGGTTATGTTCTAATCCATGGTTAATGGATTGGGGTTTATGGATGCTTTGGCATGTATATATATGTATTGTAACATTGAAAGGAATGTAATGAAAAATCAATCTAGTAGTCCCAGTTTTTGGATCCAAGGGAAAATCTCTGTGTATATCTATTTTATGTTTTATGCTCTCGCCATTTTTTATTTTCTGTTTTTAGAATTCGTATGCAAGTAATTGTTGTACAGGGTTAAAACCTACAATATATTACATTTACCGAGTATTACTATCATTTGTATAATGAGTATGATAATAACATGTCCCCCACCCTCAATGCACATGTCCCCCACCGTCAATGCCTTGCTCATCTCGAGCAAGGATGCATAAATGGCTTAGACCAATACTCTTTTGCAGAAGTGTCCTTATTGTACATCAACCATGCATATCAGACTGCATAGGTAACTCAGTCGTAACAGCTGCCAGCTAGATAGGAGGATGCATATGTATAAGGCTTACTATGACTCCTTATTGTCTAATGGTTTCTTCTTGTAGATCTCCATTTTTCACATTCTCTATAGTCTTCTTAACCATATAGACTGCTACTCCAACCAGGAACTGTCATGCAGCTCCTCTCTAGTCTGAGGGCATCCTTTTCACTGCCTTTATGGACAATTCCAGTGTGTGACTACAATTCTTGGGAGTCTTCCAATTAAACTTAAAATAAATGAATGTATGCCAAATCAACCATATCATTATGTACCTCTTTCACAACCCAAAAACTATGCATTTTTATACCAGGGAGTCAATCCTTATGTTCCTATTGTCATCATTTTTAATCATTCAACACTTTGTGTTCTACTTGTGTGATTTTGTGTTCTTGAATTTCTATTGCAAAATTACATATTTTTCTCATTCAATTGTCTTCTAATTGTGATACATACTCTATTGTTGTTGTTTTTTATATAGATCCAATACTTGAAAAATTACATGGAGGATAGATATGACCTATGACCAACTAAATTTCTAGCTAACAAGTTTTACATTTTTTTTGTGGATTAGATGTCGAAAAAATATGACTAGGTCTAACTGACTTAACTTTAGACTTCTAAAACCTATCCTTCATATAATTCTTAAAATAAGACTCATTTGCATAATAATCCAAATTAATTACATCCTACACAAAATTCTCTATCAATTCTACTAATAAGTCACATTAATGATGGATGGCAGTTGATTTTGTGGCTTCCCCATCAATTAGGTTTGTCGTTAATTGTTCACTATTCAAGTGAAATTCAATTATGTACGAATCATATTCCTTTGGATGAGTTGACTAGGAATAATGCTCCAATGGCTTGATATTATCGCCTATCATGGTTGCTTTGATTATATTTGTATAGTCATCCTTTGGTTTGATGTGGTCAACAACAAGTCGGATATGCAAGTCATCGACCAAGTTGAAATCGCTTCATAATTGCTAACAAAATCCTTGAGTTTCCCCGTCTCATGGAGGCACTCAACGCAATGGGGACCATTGCTTCCTAAGGGGGGAGGATTGATCCAGGTGGATGTGGGTGGCCACCTTCCTATTCCACTTGAACCCCCACCACTGTGTCTTTCAATATTTCAGTTTCCTTAATTGTAGCACAATTTACTATTTTTGGTAGTTTTTCGAATCATGAACTTCTGAAGCTATTTTGAGCCCCTAAACGACATTTTTTGGAAAATCACCAATGGTGAATGTGTGTTTTTAACTTAATATTCGTTGTCAATGGTTGTATTCCTCATATAGATCTTTCTAACGAGGTATCATGTGCGTCAAACGGAGATCGTATGCCAAAGTTTCAACCCTAGGAAGTTGATGTACCAATTTACCCCAACAGGGCCCATAGTTTAGTGTTTCATCTCCTAGGGTTAGGTTTTTAGGGTTTTCCATTGTTTCTCAATAATAAATAGGCCTTCAAGCCTCATTTTAATAGAGTTCAGGGGCATGTAGCCACCACATCTCTTTTAAGAGATAAGCTACCATCGCCCAAGCTAATCTTATTTCCATTATGTTTGTAAGCATACTTCAGTATTTGATATTAATGAAATGAAGTGTTATTTTTGTTACATCTCTATATTTATGGTTATATCTATAATTTTTTGTGTTCATGTTTAAATTTGGATCACCTTTGCATAAGAAATGAGGATCCTTTTATAACTTGAGGCATGACCTTTCATATCCTTATGACTCTTGGCTTTCCAACTTCTAATGACCTTTGGACTTCCAAATTCCTTTTGGAATTATATATGACTCTTGGTATTACATGTCTTTTGGACTTCTATACGTGGCTCTTTTGTCCATACATGACTCTTGGACTTCCACTTCTTTGTCTTTAAATTTGTTACATGATTACATCATAACTTCCACAACATCATGTGATCCGGACATGATAAGTCACTATTATTGATGACTCGAACTTGTAGTGATTGATGACATGGACTTTATTCAATGGTGACATGGTTTCCACTCGTGTCTTCCAATAATTTATGTATTCACCCTCCAAAGGGTCTTTGATCTTATGGAGTATTTAGGGTGATTTGATCATCAAGGCTTCAATGTTTTATATGTTCTTGAATGATTCCTTTTTCTACCGTCTTTTCCTAATCTTCTTCATCCATCCTTTCCATTTTATTCATGAATTACCTGTAACTACAATCACTCATAGCAAGTAAACATCAGTTTGAAAAATCTCCTATTCTAACATGTTTCATGCATATTCTTTGTTCATGTCTTAACAGTGTGCTTGGGAGGAGTAAGGAGAGTTTATGGGTGCGAGGGTGAAATTTGAAAGGTTGAAGGGTTGAAGAGAAGAAGCTTCAGGGCTTCAGGATCCACTCATGAACTCAAGAGAGAGGTATACTCAAGCGAGGGCGTGGGGTGCATGTCCAAAGGAAGAAAGATGAGGCTTCGAGCTTCCAAAGTTTGTTGTGCATTCAAGGGAGACAAGGATGGTTAGGGTGCATTGCTGAAAGCTTAAGGGAAAGGATTTGGATCTTCAGGGCTTCAGGGTGTGCTCATGCGCTCCAAAGAGACCAAGGAGGGCATAGGGTGCATTTTTTAAGGTTGAAGGAGTTAAGCTTCAGGTATTTTGGGTTCACTCATGCACTTAAGGAGGGCACTGACCTTTTAGTAGAAGAAGTGTGCTCAAAGGAAGACTTGGTTATTTGAGGGCACAGTTCGGAACAAGGAAGTGGAAAGATGCTTACCAGTGTACTATGAACTCTTGGAGGGTGCAGGGTGCACTTCTAAATAATGAAGGATTCTTTCTCAAGGATTAATAACTCACTTTTGCATTCTTTTCCTTAATGGTTTCACTTGAATAATCAAAGTTTGTCGAAGTCTGGTGGATAGAATAAGGGGTGAACTCAATGTGTTTAGACATAAAATCATGTGTGACACATACCAACTCATCAATAAAACTTATAAAAGCTTGAAAAATGATAAATATGCATCAAAATTCCACTTTACATACATTCCCCAAGTACAACAAGCAAAGTGTGTGTGACTACGACCCACATGTATCGTTTTACAAAAAACAAATGTGTAATGACCATGAAATACACTAGAGATGTTTTAGTCAATTCAATGACACATCATAATGATCAATAACACTTGAAATGTATAAAATGACTTGAAACGACACTTGATATAATGGTGAGGTAAGCCCCAAAATCTGAATGTAGTGAAATTTTTGGAGGGTGTTAGAGCAGCGACAACACAACCATAATTCTGCCTAGCCATGTCAAGCTTGTAATTACTATATTGGTCGACTTAGGCTACTCCGCCAAGGAAAAATTAGAGAACATCAAGTGTTTCATGATTTTATTGAGCGAGCAATTCGTTCATAAAATTGTCAAATTGGAAAGATGGACAATAATGTGTAGTGAACAGTTATACAATAAACAGCTATTATGTTGACTCATATGCACCCACTTAGATTCACTGAGTGTACTTCCACTTCTCCAACATGGAGGTAATAAATACTCATTAGGTGTCAGTGTACCTTTCACTCTCCATAATATTAACTTCTTACAGGTTTCTACCAAGCATCGTCAAGACAACCAGATTTATTAGTCGACCAAATATATCCATCACTCTCATTGGAAAGAAGTCAATATCCCTCTCATGGTTCAGTCGGCCTTATTTTGATAAGACCCTTCGAGACTTATCTCTTTATAACATTGGGGTATGTAAACATTGGAACTATAATATGTTGTCGAGATTGCACCCATGATTCTTATCAGTGATGATATGCCTGTAAATAAGCAAGTTGTGAATAATAATAAGCTTGAAACAAAGAGTTTTGTGCATGTGTTACATTCTGGTGTTGTATGTAATGTTTCTTGGGTTACCGCAAAGAATAATGATGAGAAAAATGGAAATGCAATTTCTTATGGCTTGGATGATTTCTTTAAAATTCGACAATCTATGTTGTCGCGCACTGTCGTGACCTGTTCACCTTCATGATTATTTTCATCTTTGAAGACGCAGTCATTGGGAACAGAGGCATCCAGGTGTTCCTTCTTTGGGTGGTGTTGCAGTGGGACATGGAGAGTGAGAAGTTGGATGCACTGCATCTGTTCCTCTCTTCCTCCTCTTTGTGTTACACTGGCCACTCTCCTTCCTTTGTTCAACATCCACAAATAAAAAGTTAATATCCACAAGCTCTTCATACATTCTCAGTTGTATTCCATCAATGAAGGTAATGAAGAGAAGATGAAGAGCAATGTTGTCTTCTCCTCTGCAATGTTGATGAGGCTGACGCTTAAATGTGTGAATTCAGTCACAGTCATTTTCCTTATCCTTTAGTGGGGAACCCCCACTTTTGATGCACATGAAGACATCATGGATGGAGAGGCAGTGCAACAACAAGGACATTCATGTGACCCATGGAGATTGTCTACCTGTCAGGACTACCTGCATATATAATGTTGGGCTACACTTCCTTATATGGCTTCACTCCGCATAAACTTTGGGATAATAATTACGCTTTTTGTCCATCCAGAATGCAGTTCCCCCCAAAGTAATAAATGAGCAAGAACATCAATAATAATATAGAGTCAAATCAATGATTTTTCTCATACAAGCGATGCTTCAACTCCATCACTTTGGAGGGAGATTGTAATTGAAAATAGACTAAAATTGGACTAGTTCAACTGATCAACTCAAAGATATGTCGACCATAGATTCAACTTATTCTACCACTTTCTCCGACGCAACTTGAGACACAGGTGGTCGGTGTAATTTTATTTTATGCAGACATTACATAGAACTCCAGCATCTGGGAAGTCAGTATAGAAGTAAACGAGCCTCCTTTCTGGTGCTTCAGACAATGACCATAGTCAATGGTAGTTATGAATGAGTCGATCTAAATTATGTTTGATGAAATAAAACCCACTTTCCCTTGACACTTCTTCAAAAATCATGACAATACATTTGAAGACCTTACTGTTGGAACTACTACACACCTACATGCAGACTCTTAGTTAGAGCATGGGACTGCATGCAAGATTCCTTTTGCATGTTGGAACTACTACACACCTACATGTGGACTCTTAGTTACAACATGGGATTGCATGCAAGATTCCTTTTGCATGATTTACTCCTTGATCTGCTCCTTCTTTAACTCCGCAACTAACTAGTTATCTTTGGAACTTGTTGTAGGTGTTGAGTCTTCTCATTGATCACCACTATAGTGCATTACCTTGGGATCTTCACCCAATGATGCTATATCATGAGCATTGTAACATATTTTCGAATGTATCATTCTTTTCTTCTTTCGATTTTATTTTAGTGTTTTTGCTCTGCAAAGCTGTGTGTTCAACATTTACTAGCTAGATTCATCTGTGCAGGTTTTCTAACACATTTACATGGTATCAGAGCCCACAGGTTGCTAGATAAAAGGTGCACCAGTACTTTATTTTGCAAGTATTACATCTTGGAGATCGAAGATTGACAGAAAAATGGAGTTTCCCAAAGCATCGATCCTAACACTGTACAACTATCATGAATGGAAGGACCAAATGGCTCGATACCTTCATCATAAAGGGTTGTACAGGATTACCATGGCTGCAGAAGTGGAACCCACTTCAGCCATAGAGAAATCCAAGTAACTCAACCGTATGGATGAGGCCCACGGATCCATATGCATGTGCATCTCTCTAGAGTTGCAGTTTCATCTATCTGCTTGCAATACGCCCAATGAGATTTGGAAAAAGGTTGAAGATCTCTACGAGAAACAGGATGAGATGAAAGGACATCTGCTCGAAGTGGAGCTGCTATCATTGGATCCACGGAACTATGACAGAAATTCAAGACTTCTTCACCAAATATAATGATCTATTGCTGCAACTCAAGGGTTGTGGAATTGACAAATCCAAGGAGGAGAGTCGCCAAGTTCTCTCTATTATGTCAAAGCTCGGACCGGAATACTCCGTCTTTGTGTCTACATTTCGTTCAGTAAGGCTCGCAACAGGTAAATCCTACACTATGCCTTCTCTCAAAGAATTTATGGAGTCCCTTATTTTTGAGCAAGATAAACTCATTGGCATGGGGAAAATCAAACCTCCAAAAGCACATGCACTTGCTGTGCATGATGGCAGCCACAATAAAAATCACAAATCTGATTCAAATCAGAAAAATCAGTAGCAAAAAGACAAATGAAAAGCACATTCCCATCCAAAGAAGGAAGGGTACACCAAGCCCTTCAATGACTCCTCCGGCTCGAGAAATGAGAAAGGGAAGAAAGGAAATAGATGCACCTACTGTCAAAGAGGATTCCATCCAGAATCCTCTTGCATGAAGAAACAAATTGACCAAATGGTAGAAATCCTTCAGAAGCACAACCTTGGGGAACACATCCCTCAGGGCGCCAAGAAGAAAACTGAGGATCCGCCACACGGGAAAGGTAACAATTTTCATGCTTTAGTTGCAATTAATTCTTCTCTTGATGCATGGATTATAGATTCTGGTGCATCACATCATATGGCTGCTGCAAAGGAAGTCTATTCCTCTTTGGATGCATGCAAATGACCTCCCATCCTCATGGGAGATGACTCACCTATTGAGGTCACCGGAAAAGGTAGAGTGGAACTTTTACATGGAAGCTTTGAAGATGTGCTTCATGTTCCAAAACTTTCGGTAAACCTACTTTCAGTTTATTAGATCACTCATTCCAGCACCGGAAAGAGAGTGGAATTCACTCCAGATGTAGTGAACATATATGATCTACATAGCAGCGCCAAAATTGCAACTGGTGAGGTAAACAATGGAGCCAGACTGTATACATTTTCTGAATTTATTAAATCTGAATCCTCCTTATTGCTTACACATGCTGATGATAGTATTAGGCTTTGGCACGAGAGGTTTGGTCACTTAAATTACAGGTATATGCAGCAGCTAAGCAAGAATGAGATGGTGGAAGGCTTGCCAAATATCAGTTTCTCCAAAGGAGTTTGTGAAGGGTGTGTTCTTGGCAAACATCCCAGAGAAAAGTTTGACACCAGCAAGACTCACAGAGCTTCATGCTCTGTGAGACCGACCACATACTATTCTGAGTGATACACCATTTCCTGAATTGATTGTAGGAGGAGAAATGAGGAGATATGTCTCCCTGTGCCATTAATGGGTATAACTTGAGGCGTTATTTCGTTGCGGGAGATTGTGGGTGCAACTATTCTCTGTTTTTGTTATTCAATATATCTTCAGCAATTCCTCGTAGGAATAAATGCCAGATGATATCTGCGAGCAGATTTTCCTTTAATTTATCGGCCAAATGTGTTATCACTTCTTAAGACCTTAGGTCATGACTTTTAACAAGCAAGAGCAATTTTCCAGCAGCATCTGTCAAAGAAATCTCTATTTGTAGTCTAATCATTTTCCTCATGTAGGCTCATTCACTTTATCTTCTTGCATATTTTCTTGATCTTACTCTTATTTTGTAGGTCTTCAATATCAACATTGATAACATCCACAAACATTTACGAGCATCAACTTGCAGTTCTTCGCTTGCAGCTTCAAACCACCTCCATTCGCTATTGTTGTCACCCAGCCAAATGGAGGGGTGACGACACCAGATTGTTATGAGCATAAAACAATCATGAACAGGCTACATCTTGATAGCTACAAGAACACACACATACGAGAATACACATCACACAAAAATATTAGGAAGGAATTCCAATTCAAGGTTGTATTAGTCTTAGTCTATATTTATACATGAGGTATGTGATTGGATCGGTTGTACCCGTTCTTAACCAACCATTTACTTTAATTCGTACATTTACTGAGTATTAATATAACTTACCGAGTACAATGTGTATGATGGTAACCATAGGTCTTAGAGACCCTTACAACACCATGGAATCAACTAGAACCATAATTGGATTCTAAGATTGCGACTTTGAATATAAGCTGAGAGAAAATGCTTTTGAGAAATAACATATAATATGGACTTGTGGTTTACCTAATTGGTTAAGGCATCCAGGGTTGAATATTTTAACCTAAGCTAGAGGGTTGAAAGGAATTGTTGAGGAAACATGTTGGATATATGCACAATAATCAATGAGAAAGGGGAGGTACCAAGGGACTATTGAATTATGGAAGGACTCACTTTGTGGTGTGTAGGCTTGGTGAGTCATATTGTGAAGGATAAAAGGCCCAGGCTCAGTGGATGAAAAGAAGCACGTTAAATTATTGTGTATGAAGGAGAGTAGCATTGATGTCCTCTACTTTGTTTGATCGTTGATATCACCTAAGTGATTCTTCCTCTCAAGGCATCAAAACTATCTTGAGGGTGGCCAGCTATAAGAAAATTGTAGAGTAGTTGAGCCTATGGTTGGGTGGAGAGTGGCTCTCTTTTATTCAGTTTCCAGCGAAGATTAAGTAACTCAAATAATTGTAACTAATTCTCTCTTAATGAAATGATAATATTATTTAGAGTTTTTCATGCAAGTATTGTATTGGTTTACAAAGAAATCTTGTAATGATGAAATTCAACAATTCGTAAGTGAGCTTGGTTACTAGTTATTATTTTCTTTAAGCATGAACCTTGTACATGGGCGTATTCTTTGAAATATATATTCTTGTGATAAATGTAAGAGGTGTAATTTTGTTAAGTACAATGTATAACTTGAATTGAGTTGCAAGGTTCTTCAAGGAATTTTGTTATGTAAATGGCCCTTACTAGGACATCTATGTGATTTATTAACTATATTACATCATTGAATTGAAGCAAGTAGACCAGGAGGTTTCCCCTTATTGGATACCTTGAAAAGAGGTAGTTAACTCCTTATTTGTGATAAGCCTATGTGATAGTTGCATATGTGTTGTTAAGGAGCCTTAGAGGAACATGTTCTCTCAAGTGATAAGCTAGAATGTTTTAATATATATTTCAAAGTTATAGAGTATGATATTTGTAGCCTGCAGTTCCCAAGAGAGTGAAAATCTCATCTTAGTCGAGTTCAAGAGGAGGATTTGGCCATTGGAAATCTTATGTCCTTTGTGAAAATACAAGTTGAGAGTAGTTCTTTGGATGTCTTCATAACATGGAGAAGACTTCTATATATTCAAAAGTTTTATGGGTAGATATCTACCTTGATCAAAGTTAGTTTCAATCCTTTGAAATAAGTTTAGGAGCTTAGCAGGAATTTTAGAAATTCAGGTATTGACTCCCTTGTATTTGCATTGTTTCAGAAATTTTGGGATTAGGGGTGTTTCAGGGAAAACTAGTGTCGATTCGAACTGCTAGTCCCACTAAGACGGGTAGCTATCTTAGAAACAAAAAATGAAAGCTTTTCAAGAGTTCCTTTAAGTGTAATAGCTGGAAGAGAATAAAAGAGGACCAACCTGGATCTTCCGCTTTGATCCTAGCTTGATTTCTCCTTTCCTTGGTAGAATTTGCCACTTCTCTCCTACTTGTCCCGCTTCAAAGAGTACCTATAGATTCAAAGTAACAGTAAACTATCAAAGCATCTCTATCTAAAACATCATAAACAATGCAGAATAAGAAACACATTGACCATACAATTGCATTTATAAACAATAAGATTCACAGATACGAGATCATATGGAGGAAAACTGAAAGAACTTTATTAATAGTAATGTAAGAGAGGATTACAACCCAGCTATTTGATCCGGCATCATCCTCCCAGTTGTAGAAGCCCTCTTCACCTCGTGAACAAGAAAATCACCCAACAATGCAATGTCTCTTCTCACCAACAAACCAACAGCACTTCCTTACAAAATACAAAATTCCACCCTCTAGATCTCTCAGATGAGGGATCCATTTATAGATGTCTTGCAAGGGTGTGAGTCAACTCTGGGTTTTTGATTAGTGTCATTCCACTAATAGTTCTTGGTTCCACTTGGAGATTTCACGATCTCTTACTCATCCCTGGGCGAATTCAGAGAGGCAAGTGTCACAGGAGAAGTTTCTGGAAGATTCCATGATCATCCACCTTGCAAACTGTCTCTGCCATTTGTCTATTCTCACTCATCGCACCCCACAGAAGGTCATTTGCATATGCAGTGCACCTGGCCAATTAGGAAGTTAGTATGCATCGCACCTTGCCCATGGAGTAGTCTGTATGGTCCAATTTTGGCCAATTCTGAGTAGTTTTTCAGGTGGAACTCCTGGGAAATGATGTAATCATTTGACCATGATCCTTTAGGGTGTGAAACAACACTTTTAGGGAGTTAAGGAGCCCTTAGTTTATGGACATATGAGTTTGGGGTTGCAGTTCCCAAATATGTCTATAACAGCTGCCCCCTAAAGCATGAGGTCATAAATCTTCTTATGTCGAGTGAAATGCTTTATTCATGAGGATCTGAGGTATTCGAACTGGAAGGTGACCTGTATAAGATACAATACAATACATCATCATAATATTATTTTCATGATCTAGCTGAGGCAAGCATTCCCATGCTCAACTTTATAAATTCATTTTCATGTACATAGGACAAACAATCTTCTGTTGTTGCAGACCGGTGATTCGTCGCATGAAGAGTCATCTTCCCTGGTTTAGATGACTATCTGTGCAGCTTCTGTGTATAATTGATGTCTTTATTTTCTTGAATATATCGCAGCCCGGATGGATGAAACTAGATCCGGGGTCTTCAAAACTCATCCAATCTTCGCCCGATGTACAAGTTGATCCATGTGAAAAGATGTTCTGAAGTCGAACATGGAAAGACATCGTCTGATTACCAACCAATAATGTGAGTTGTTAACAGATGTGAGAGGAATCACCGATAATGATGATGACCCTCAAGGTACTACAGTACAATTCACGTGGTGTGAATATATGAGCCGATGTATAACACCATGCAAAGTCTTTCGGTCGAAGGTCATCGATGTAAACCTGTCGTCGGAAGTGAGAAACTTGCCATTGAGGCATGCAAGCTTCAAAGTACTCAAAGGGTTGTTTCTAAATCAACTTCTTAGATAATGAGATAATGTCGACAAGAAGTGACCTATCATAGGAAGGCCTTGATGTATCCCACATCTACGATGCAAAACAGAGCAAATGATTTTTTTGAGGTGAAAACGATCTGATGATATAAGGTTCAGGAATGGCAGTCATGAAAATTGAAGCGTGGATGTAATGCAATGGATGAGGTGTTTGCTGGATGGTGAATTCTCTGAATGACTTCTCTTGAACATATTGGTGACATTGATATGGACCGGTAGCATTAACCCCATGGATGGCACGACGGACCAATGGTGATGGTGAATGGAAAAACCCAACCCAACTCAATCACGGTGATGGAGTGAAAGTGTCATGTTCAAGAGTGACCTGCTACCAATAGAGTTCTTCAAGTTTTCTTCCCATTTTTCCCTAGTCATTGCTGACCAGTACCTCTTTATTTTTGATAATCTTGAGGAGGATAACATATGCTTGGTCTATAATTTTCCCTTCGGGAAAACCTGTCGCTTTGTGTTTAGCGAGCCTAGCGTTAGTGAGACTTGTTCTTGTCTGGGTGGACAAGTTCGTCGCTATTGTTTTAATGAGTTTAACGACAAAGATACCTCGGTCCTTTCATGTTTAGAGAGTTTGAAAATGGACAAAAATGAGACTCCAACAGTCCTTTTTCGTGGCATAATCCCTTAAGTCTGAAAAAGTGTAAAATAATACGAAAGGGATGACTTTTCGATAGTTTTAACGAACTGACAAAGACAAGCGCTCGATATTTTTGTTTAATAATCCCTCAAGTCCAAAAAGATTAAAATATGTGAGAGGGATAGCGTTCCCCTTACTTTAACGAGCTGGGAAGGCCAATAGCTTGACATTCTTTTTATATTTAACAAGTCTAAAAAGAGTTTAAAAGAGGCTCGTTTTTTAGGAACGAGTGATATTTCTGGGTAGCAGCTAGTTCCAGGTGAGTTTAGAACTTCTCAAAACATGGCAGTGTGAAGAGGGTGGCAATCAAAATCACTCATCGCAGATGTTCCTCAAAAGGGTAAACAATCAAGTGGAAGCGTATGGTTGGCCAAATGAAATGGAGGTGACGGAAGGAACACAACCAAGGTTCAAAAGGGTTGATAGCAAATCGATCACAAAGGCTATTTACCAAAGGAGGGTTTATTTTTTAATGAGCTTGAACTTTATGCCAACATGTGCTCAGTTTCCTTTTTATGTAAGCTAGGAACGACCAAACTATAAAGCTAAAAAGCTAAAAATGCTAAAAAGCTAAACAATGAAATTGGTCGTTTTTTCTTGTATAAAAAGGTTTGCATGCCCCCAACATAAAAAAAAAAAGTCTTCAGTAACCATATGGAAACTTACTGTGGTTAAGTAGGATGACAAAACACTTCCTTCACTTTTGTCCGCCAAATAGACAAAGGTGAAAGGTCACTCGGACCGATCACATAACTTACAGGGAAACTAATCTCTATAGCTGGGTTTGTCCACAAATAGACAAGGGTACATGCCCCCTAATCTTCGTTGCATTCACCAGACTACTCATGGTAATTAGGTGGATGGAATGAAGGTTCCTTTATGAGATCAAGTGAAAGACTCGACTTGGAACTTTGCTTAGCCTTGTTTCATTTTTTAACGAGCTTGACACAAGACAAGGAATTCTGCTTAGATCCTTGGTTTCATTTTTTAACAAAGTTGACACTAATGAACGAACTATCCTCTGGCAACCTTTGATCACAACTCATAAAGGGTCATGAAAGAATGATATGGTTCCAATGCCCCCAGTACATATTGTGCAGCATCACTTAATTGAGTCATGTCAGTCGAATTTTCAACTATGAAAACCTCGTTGTGATCGACACTATCAAAATGGTCAGAGTCCTTCTTAATCTTTGACAATGTAGAATATATCATGTGACAGGTTTCCACTGTGGCCACTTCCGCCAGATTACTCAGAGGCGGAAGGGAAAAAATACCCATTAAGGAAGGGTCTTTTAGGAGATCTACTCCGATATTTTAAAGCGATTGAGAGCTTCCATGGATCAATGGAATGCTTCCGGTAACTTGGGAACTGTTGGGTAGGAATATTAGTTGGTCAATAATTGTAATTCCACCTTGAAAGGGGAATGCAATCTTTCTAAAATATGTTGACACAACAGTAGCCATAGCATAAATCCAAGGCCTGCCCAGTAAGATATTGTATTCAAGGTTTCCATCAATGACCTCGACTTCAATTTCTACTGTCTTGCCCCCCAGTTCAACTTGCAAGTTACTTAATATCCCATATGACGTGTATGTTCTTCCATCGAATTATTTTAATGTCATTGATGATCGTGACAAGGGTGGTGAGCCTAAAGTTTTCCAGCAACTCATTGACATAATATAAGTAGATGCCCCCTCATCAATGATTGTTCGATGAACAGTTTTATTGAGGGCTTTTACCTGTATGAGGAAAGTGAGTTGGGCCGGTAACTGAGGTTCATATCCTTTATGGCTGAAGGCCACAAGATTGTAATCCGTTGGGTCAATCCCACCTATTGTTGATAACAAAGCCTGCTTTTGGCAGGGGCAATTTTGCAGTACTTCAAGCGTCGACATAGCAGATGGCGATTGAGCCAAATCCTCCACTAGCTTATAATTGTGTGCTTCTCAAGAACGAGGATTAAATGTCGATTTATGTACTACTCCCTTTAGCAGCTTTATAGTCAATTCAAGAATGATTGGTGGAACAACTTCTGGTGAAGTTTTTGTCAAACTACTGGGTTGATCTGTAGCCTTGCTATTCGACGATTGTGGATTCCCATAATCTTTATTCCTTGTTGATATCAAAGCATCATTTTGTTGTTTAGAGATAGATAGCATAAGAACTTGGGATGGGCAAGCATGATTGATAGCAACCAGGTTTGTTTCTGGGCTCGGAAACGGATTAGTCAACACCGCTGGGGTATTTGAAGTTTTTTTTTTAATTTCATGACCTCAGCTTTATGTGGACAATCTTTCATGAAATTCTCATCGTCGTATATGTAACATGGATAACGAGGTTTCTTCTTTCCAATAGGGTTTCTAGAAGGTTTCTCAAGAGTCGAATCCTCCTGTTTCTTCTTTTTGTTTGTCCCTTTCTTCTTTCCCCCTGGTTGCTTAGGATTTTTGCCTTTGTCGATTGACACGGCATTGACCTCCGAGGTGAGAGGTTCTTCATCTGTTTTTTGACTAAAAACCATACGGGATTTTTTAGATGTAGCCTTTGCGGTTTTCGTGCTTGTCATACCTATCACACCATCGCCAGCATGAGAGTCTTTATTTGATTTAGGAGGGGGAGGAATGGAAAATTCCGGTGTAGGAACATCAAGAATTTTGTCGTAGAGCGTGCCAAACTGAGTATAGATCAAGTCTAAATATTGCGCATGAGCAATGACTTTCTCTTCAGTGACAACTCCTCCCTTAGCCACATCCTCTGTAATAGAGGGTAATAATGACTTTATAAACCATTAAGCTAAAAGCTGATCAGGAACATACATCTTCACCATTCTTCAACAACGCCGCCACTCATGAATATGATCAGATATGTGAGTGGTTGTCATCTGTTTAAAGATGGTAAGGAGTTCTATCCCTGTTTCGTACCTTATGGAACTGAAAATGGGTTAAAAAGGTAGTGGCAAGGGTGCTGAAGTTATCAAATGAAGCTCTAGGCAATTCTATATGCCATTTAGCTACTGGACCAGTTAACGTTCGTTGAAAAAGGCAAAGCCTAATCGAAACATCATTTAGGGTCTTGGATGAACACCAAAAATGGAATGTCATTACATGATTCGATGGATCTTCACCCGGATTTCCATTGAATTTAGGAATATCAGAGGGAAGTTTATGAGGAATCGCGGGCCACCAAGGGGCATAAGCAATTGGATCATTCGTCAAACGGTTTAGATCTGGTAATTCTAGAGTTGCTACAAAGGGCAACTGTTGATTGAAGTTAGGCGAGGCATACCCAGGATAAGATGGAATCACCTTAGCGGTAGGTCTTTGCATACCAGCATAATGTATTTGATACTAGTAACTTTGATAAGATTGATGGGCATAACCATTATAGTATGGTTGTTGATAACCACTTTGGAAATGCGGTTGCCCATTACTTACAAAGACTTGTTGCTCAGGTCCTTGGTATGATTGCTAGAATTTTGGTTGTTGATATTGAACCAGCCATGGTTGTTGGACCATTTGCTGTTATCCAATACTGGATGATTGACCAAGATGCGGAGTGATAGTACCTATTTGAGCCTAAGTCGCTCCAGATAAGGAGGCACTAACCTGAGGTCGTGTTTGAATCGTTGATACGAGAGATTGTTGTATTGCAACCTGAGAGACTTGAGGTTGACATACAACAAGTAGTGCTTGTACTTGCGATACGGTCATAATAGCAGTGTACTAGGAATATTTGACATAGGATGACTAGTTGCATTGAATATACAACCCCTAGTTGTTGAGGCAGTATTGGTACCCAACCGCTAGATGTAATTCCAGTTTGACCTAAACTTTGTTGTAAACTCTCATATGGTTGTTCTCCAGGAGGGAACAATGAAAAGGCATACTGCCCCCCATATGGTGGCAATCTAGTACTTAAAGGGTAGATTGGCCTTTGAAGACACATTGGATCAACTTGTTGAGTTTCAACATAAGAAATACCAGATGAGATTCTGGATGAAGAAATAGGAATAGACCATGTCGTCAAAACAGTCCCTGATTGGACTCCGACTTGTTGTTGATAACTAGCCGGGACAGATGGTATACCAGCAATCATTGTAGGAACGGCAGTAGGAAGCTCTACTGTAGCTGTGTCAGTTGACACAGTCCTAGATGTTGATGGTTGTTCAGACATGTTTAGTTTATCCAAAATATTTCCTAACAATTCAACAAGAACTTGCGATGAAAAAGAACTAAATTTTGTAGTAGAAGGATGTAAGTGGATCCCAGTTCCAAAATGCACTAGAGTACTGGGTGGAAGATCCTCTACTATCTCTTCTATAGCAATCAATCCAGGTGGAAGAGGTAGACTGTTAGGTCTATAAAATATTTTTGGAGCCGAAGAAAGTGTAGCTTCTGCAGTAACAGATACTGGAGGGGTGACACCTTCTGAATTGTATAATTCAACTTCCAGATGTTCAGGCAAGTGAACTTCAGTTTCTAGATCAGTCCTAGGTGGATTTGTTCCAGGAATAGAGGTGTCTACCGTTACACTAGGATCAGTTCTAATGTCCTCTTGTAATTGCAGAAATTCTTTTGTAAAGGCAGATGTACCAAAGATAATTGGAGTCAATGTAGTCTCTGACGATGTTGAAACACAAGTTTCAAATAAATCAGGTGAATTCGACTCAGTTAAACGTGAATGCTTTGCATGGGATGGTTTCGTTTCTGGGGTCAAAGATGGTTGACTCGCTAGTCTCCGCAAACGATGAGGTTTTGATTGACTTTCTTCCACGATTGCGGATTGCTTGATCAACTCAAAAATTAAAGGGGAAAAATGTTATTCCGATTTAAATGAATTTTAAGACACTTTGACGCAACCTGCTTTTTCAATTTTTAAGAGTTAAGAAAAATCTAAAGGTGACTCTAGTCGCCTTCGATTTTTAATGAGCTTGAAGAGACAAGTGCTCAGATGGACCTTTTCTTTTAAGGAGTTGAAAAGGAATGAAAGTGACTGCTATGGAAGTCTAGACAGAGGGTTTACCAAACTGATCGTAAAACTGCAAAATACACCTTGGTGATAAATGATAGAGAAATTACCAAGGACTTATGTACGGCAGTCAATCTTCCCAAATGTTGTGTTCAGTGCATTACGATCGATAGGGCGGCAGACATGGCCTCCTAAGGATAAAGGATATCAGCCTATTGTGGTCTCCCAATATACTAGACGATACGGGGAGCACAAGTCCATACTAGCACTTGTCGTATCAAAGAAGAGGAATCAACCAACCTTCAATGAAAATGATAGTTACCAGGTTTTACAACGTCGGAACACGTCTCTAGCCTAGACTTCTAGATGTGTTGTGTTAGGTTCCAAAGCATTTTTATGTTCATTGAGGTTTATTTTAGAGTTGATCTTGCTTAGAAGTTTGTCTTTCAAGGTTCACCACGTGATGTAGATGTGAAATTCCTAAATATGAAACCTAAAATAACAAACAATCATTTATGTTCTTTTAGCAATGAAAATCCTAGCTACAAAGCAAAGTAGATTATGATTTCTTTCAACAGAGAGCATAGAGCACACACTAAATGCACTTTTCCTAAATCAAATTTCGCAAGCAGTCAAAATGCAGATGCACATGCATGTATTTTTTTTCCACTTTCTTAATGTGTGAATGACAAAAAAGAAAGCTAAGTACAAATCTAATCTATTTTCTTTTCGAAGCGACAGTACTAACAATTTTTCTTTTCAAAACGAAAGGAAGACTAAGACGACACTTTTCGATTTCGAATTTAAAATTGTTTTCGACACTTGAAATACTTAATAATTTCAAAATCAAGTACAATGACAAAAGTATAATCAACTATCTAGAAGAGGAAGACTTTACGACACTCTTCTTTTGATTCAGAATGACAATTACAACACTTGCATCAAAAACGACAGTTCGATTAGGCTACTTTCGACAAAGGAAGATTGTAAATGATTGACAAATACACAAAAACATTTACAATTCCTAACTGATGGAGGCTGAAATAATGTGAAGGAAGATGGTTACAGCAAGAAGGTACTGATCATGAACAACAAAACTACTGAATAAAGCTGAAAACAAAGAGAAAAAACCAAATTTCAGAGAAGAAAAACAGTTCACTCAATCATCACACCTGCAACACAGGGAAATAGGGATGCATCTCACCTGCAACACACGGGAGGTGCGATGCATCCAAGTTGCACAGTTACAAATAGTGCGATGGGCCAAGGAGCGAAACTAAGCTTGGTTTTTGCTCAAAACTTGCAGCTAAGTTCAGTGATTTAGGTTGAGTAATGATGGACAATAAACACAAAGAATAAGGGTAAGATTTGATGAGGTTCTGAGCTACCACAAGGCCACTTAGGATGCTTTGTAAGTCAGATGTTCAGTTCATGAACCAACCCAGAGATTGATTGAAGCAGCGTTTATCTACTTCACAATTGCATGGTGAAGGTCTTTTGAAGGCTAGCTAGCTAACTTCAGGCTCCGTCTATAGTTTATAAAGCAAACAATAAACAAACAAAACAAACTATTCATTCCCCAGCGGATTCGCCATTTTGTTTCAAGGAAAACTAGTGTCGATTTGAACTGCTAGTCCCACTAAGATAGGTAGCTATCTTAGAAGCAAACAATGAAAGCTTTTCAAGAGTTCCTTTAAGTGTGATAGATGGAAGAGAAGAAAAGAGGACCAACCTAGATCCTTCCACTTTGATCCTAGCTTGATTTCTCCTTTCCTTGATATAATTTGCCACTCCTCTCCTACTTGTCCCGCTTCAAAGAGTACCTATAGAGTCAAAGTAACAGCAAACTACCAAAGCATCTCTATCTAAAACATCATAAACAATGCGGAATCAAAAACACATTGACCATACAATTGCATTTATAAACAATAAGATTCACAAATACGAGATCATATGGAGGAAAACTCAAAGAACTTTATTAATAGTAATGTAAGAGAGGATTACAACCCAGTTATCTAATCCAGCATCATCCTCTCAGTTGTAGAAGCCCTCTTCACCTCATGAACAAGCAAATCACCCAACAATGCAATGTCTCTTCTCACCAACAAACCAACAGCACTTCCTTACAAAATACAAAATTCCACCCTCTAGATCTCTCAGATGAGGGATCCATTTATAGATGTCTTGCAAGCGTGTGAGTCAGCTCTGGGTTTTTGCTTAGTGTCATTCCACTGATATTTCTTGGTTCCACTTGGAGATTTCATGATCTCGTACTCATCCCTTGGCGAATTCAGAGAGGCAAGTGTCACAAGAGAAGTTTCTGGAAGATTCCATGATCATCCACCTTGCATACTGTCTCTGCCATTTGTCTATTCTCTCTCATCACACCCCACAGAAGGCCATTTGAAATATGCTTACAAATAGAAATAGAAATAACCCAGCTAGGGCGATGGTAGCTTATCTCTGAGAAGAGACGTGTCGGCTACATGCCTCTGAACTGTTCCAAACTGTGTTTACAATGAGGCTCAAAGGCCTATTTATTATTGAGAAACAATGGAAAACCCTTCACATTCCAAAACCTAACCCTAGAAGATGAAACGCCAAATTGTGGGCCCCGTTTTGGGGTGAGTTGGACAGCCAACTTCCCGGGGTCGCGAATTGGTCGTATTATCTCCGTTTGACGCACATGATAGCCCGTTGGAAAGATCTCTTCGAGGACTACGACGGAAAAGACGATTTCTTTTATCAGAAAAATCGTTGGCCGTAGATTTCCCAAAAAACGTCGTTTAGGGCCTCAAAACGGCTCCGGAAGTTTAGGACCCGAAAAACTGCTAAAAATAGTAAGTTGTGCTACAATTAAGGAAACTGAAAATGATGAGAGAAACAATGGTGGGGGTCTAGGTGCACTTGGGAGGTGGCCACCAAGATCCACCTGGATCAGCATTGCACTTGGCTAGTTAGGCAGTCAGTATACATCGCACCTTGCCCATGGAGCAGTCTGTATGGTCCAGTTTTGGCCAGTTCTGAGTAGTTTTTCAGGTGGAACTTCTAGGAAATGATGTAATCAGTTGACCATGATCCTTTAGGGTGTGAAACAACACTTTTAGGGACTTAAGGAGCCCTTAGTTTATGGACATATGAGTTTAGGGTTGCAGTGCCCAAATATGTCTATAACAAGGGGATTTTAGTGTAGCCCTTGGTCACATGGCTAATGGAGAAATGTGATCGAGGGCTAGTTGCAAGGGGGATTATGTATGGATTCCATAGCCATATCAGCCTCAAGCCACTGGAGTTAGTTCTTAATCTCGCCTAGTGGCTAGGGGCACAATTAATAGAATCATTAGTTTATGGGCCCTTCTTGTTATTTCCATTGGTTGGAATCCTTTAATTGAACAAGCCTCGAGCATTTAGTGTTGTTTTCTATCCTTTCCTGTGGTGGATGGCAATTTCATAAAGCCCTCAATTAATGAAGACAGAAAGCTGGGATTTGCTCAGTATTAGAGGACCAACTATAGGATTATATTAATGGTTTGAGCCTTAAGTTCCATCAAGTACACATACAGGAAGTGCAAAATTTGTTAAGAGAGGATATCGAGAGTTATGGAATCTATAAATATCAAGATTCTATTAATTGATAAAGATGAATGTTAGTGAGGTTTATTAGGTGATAGACCAATGTTCCAGAATCTATCGAGATCTAGGTATCAGGGAATTCAAAATAATTTGTAATAGATATTTAACAATAACTCAAATTTCATATGGGCCAAATGAACCCTGACATCAAGATTTCTAAGGATTTGGATATTTACAAAATTTCATAGCCAAGACTTCTGGGAAATCCTGAATGTTGAATGGTAATGTAGCAAGCCACAAGGAGGATTTGTGGAGTCCACGTGGGCACCCCATAGCTTATGAGTAGGAGAGTGCAGACATGGAAGGTTAATGTGGTGTGTAAACCAGTCTAGGATGACATGGCATGCTCACATGTCAGTGATATGGCATGGTGAATTAGGTGCATAAGATTTTATGATGGCCAATGCGATACATACCATGGTAGATGATGTGAAATTCAGAAGTTTGGAAATTCGGTTAATTGCAAAAAGGTACTTTTTGGGTTAATCTATATCCAAATGAATCCAAAAATTTTAAAAGTTAGATATTGATATAAGTAGGTGTTTGAATGATGTTGACTATTATGATGTGGCACAAGGTGGCATGGAGTGTAGAGGTGCATATATCATAGATAAGGAAATCCAAAATATCAGTTGAATGAGACTTTTAGAAATTCCTAGATCATGATGTTTGGGAGTCAACGTATTGGCCATGGTGGAAAAATGAAACCTGAATCTGGATGATTGGGAATCAGCTTGTTGACCATGGTGGAAAAATGAAACTTGGATTTATATGGATCTCAATGTGTTGGAAATCCCAAATGCACCCAAAAATCTAGAAATCTAGATTTTTTTATAAATAATATTTAAGGAGAATCTCATATCTAGATGCAAAGGGCAAGTGTTTCTAACATGCTCGATAAGGACGTGGCCCCACATAGTGGTAACATATGGGCAAAGGACCGCCACATGTCAGCCACATACTATTGACATAGCACTATACATTAATGACATGGGGAAAGGATGAGCACATATCTAACACATGGCAATGGTACAAGTGTTGATGTGGTGCTTGAAAGGGGAAAATATTTGGAAGGGAATAAACTTTTGTCCAAAAAAAATCAAAAGGGAGTAGTGAAACTCTAGTATGTATCTAGAGATTAACAAGTTGTTGATTCTGAGTAATCCCTTACCAAAAGGCAAGCTTTAAACATTCATAGATAGACTTAGATTTGTGCAAAATTATTTCCTCACTAAGAGGGAGTGTTGAGAAATATATTGGTCAAGTAAGAGCTTCTTGCATAAGTTGTATGTGAACATACAAGGAGTAGTTCGAGATAAATTGTAGTGACCACTTAGTAAAAGTGGGACATAATACCATCTTGTAATTACCTAAATAAATAAAAGTGGAAGACAAATTTCCAATGCTCTTATAATCTTAAAGGAAATATTTTAAAGATACTAAATTATTAGTTAGATTTAATCTAATATCATCCATACACCTCATTGTTGAGATAAGGTGGTTTCCAAGATTAAGGATATTAGTTGTTAGAATTTGGGAATTAATTGCTAAGATTTGGGAAATTAGTTGCTAGGATTGAGGACATTCCTTATCTTTCTCAAAGCATAAATAGAATAAGATGGGAGAGGTTGAAGACACGCATTTTGTACACCAAGAAGACTCAAGAGATCAAGAGAGATTAGTTGAGTAGATTCATAGCACAAGAGAGAAGCCAAGGTCAAGAAGCAAGCCAAAATATAGTCCATACAATATTTTACAATAGTTCAAGCAAGCACATTTATCTCAATAAGTGCAAATATGAATTTTTGTATATACCATACAGCTATTAGTTTGACAACTTATGGAGATTTCCCTATAATATTGGAATATTCAAATGAAAATTTGATTTGAGGGTGTAATTATCAATCTATCATGTTTATGATTTCATTATTCATTTTTAAGTTATATGTGTGATTGTTGCATGTTTAGAAATATTTATTTGTGTGATTAAATAAATTTAGATCTAAATTTTTAATATAAGAAAAACATAGACAATAGTCTAGGACTTGAAAATTCACCAAAGCATGACAAGCTTAAATTTAGATCAAAATATTACAACAAATTAGTAAATGAAATTAGATATCTTCTTTACATTACTAATTATAGAGTGTCATCATTGAGCCACCACCTTAGGTTAGATGTACTTCAATATGTAGTAAATATATATTATGACACTCCAATACTTTATGATTGTTAAAAATGCAAAGAGTTGAATATAATCCCTTGGCATGTGACACTATCCCACTATATTAAAGACAATTTACGCCAACCTGATGGACTCATATGTAACATACCCAACCCTGAGATCTCCTTATGGAGATGGGATATAAAAAAATATTTTCTCTCAAGCTTATATTATGATTTTATTTCCATGTTATGCTTGTAGATAACTTTCCAATGATATAAATTTTACCTCATTCTAAGTTTGCATCACGAAGTTATGGCCCTTAGAAGAATTGTCGGTTTATGCCATGTCAACATTCATACAACTAACACATGGTTGACATGTGGAAATAATGTGTCACTTGTCACCACCACATTATGCCATGACGAATGAATCATGGCTAACACATGACACCCTTGCACCCATGTGTTACTCACTATTGGACCACCTCCATTGCACCTAACACATGGTTTGTTGAGTCAACATCCAAATTTGGGTTTTTCATAAAGCCCCTTTTAAAATAGTATTCTAGATTTTTGGGATTCTAAATTGATTTGTAAATTTCCATGGATATTCCATTCGACATTTTGTCACAATATATCTACTAAAATATAATAGAAAAAAATTTGAAATCTACACTATGAGGGTTTATTTCTCCCTAAAATTTTGGATTTGTTAATTATTGTTTGATGTGTATGAATGAAAATTATAATTATGAAAAAAATAGAGAACATTAGAATAAATACTCACAAACCACAATTGACACAAGATATATCATGGGAAACCCTTTTGGGAGAAAACCCAGCTAGAAGGTGAGGTCACTATGCTCTCTTTCTCTAAATAAAAAATGGTTGTAAGTACAAATAAGTAAGGCATGCGGCTCGTGGGCTTGTGGTGAGGTAAAATTATAAGTGCGGACACGAATGAATTCCTCTAGCTCGATGATGGGTCTATCTACAACTAATACATTCTATGGAATATTTCCTTAGGTTAGAACCAATTAAGAGGGCCTACCTCTTAGTCTGCTTACCCTATTTGATGATGTCCTTGCTTGCTCGCTCTAGCTATCTCTCGCTTCCTTCTTCAAGCACCTGAAACAAGTAAACAACAACAAATAACAAATGTGACAATAGATAAATTGTAATTCACCCTACTTAACAAGTCAATAAACATTAAGCCATGAATATGTAAGATGACAAAACATGTAGGAAATCAATCGATAGTTGCATATATTAATATTAAAGAGAGATTACAACCATTTGCCTTGACGTTGTAGTCGTCCTCTAACAAGACAAGGTTCCCACACACTTCTGTTAGCATTCCATGATGGCCTCAATCAACAATATTTTTAAGGCTCTTCCCTTTAGGCTTCACTCCAAACCAAATCACAATTCTCCCTCACACAACTAGATAGCTACAACTAGTAATATCATGTTGTCTACTCCAAACCAAAATAACATAAGCACACCAATATCAACACTAGCTTGTGCTTGCAAATAAGGGAGGTTTATATAGGAAAAATGGATGGGAAATGGATCCTCTTCTCATGGGAGAAGGGCTTATCCCTTGAGGTAGTTCCATCATTATAGGGGAAAGGAGCCTAAACTGATATCCTCGACCCCATCCGGCCAAACCATTTACCAAACTTTTGTTACGAAGCTTCTAGATCTGGAAGCTTCAACTCCTAATTTAAAAAACTTTCCAAAATAGGACCGGCATGACTGGAACACAGCTCAATCGCTTCGGTCAGTGCGAGGGATAGTGCTAATCTCTGCACATCGGCACGGGGGAGACAAAGGTCATTAGCGCCAGTCTTGTAAAATGGGAAAAACAGAAGTTTTAGGGAAAATGGTGCAAAAGGGAATTGATCTTCTCATGAAGAGGGACACAATGGGGGTTTCCTCATGAAGGCAAAGCATGTGGGGTTCACTGTAGTGGTCCTCCAGGATCAAGGAACGGGGAGTATAGGGACAGTGAAAAAATTCTATGTAACAGATGCCTCCCAAAGCGTGAAGGTCGAGCTGGAGTGAGGGATGAAATGCTTTATGAATTAGTGCGGGAAACTGGTCTGCCATCGAAAAACCTACAAGCAAGTACAGATACATATACATAAACTGAGATCTCTATCAAATGATACATGAATCATGGCATGGATGCAACCATCCAAAGAATGATCATGTAAATGGATCTAGGCATGGGCGCAGCCATCTGTCAAAGAGGATCATAACGAAACCACGATATGGTCGCAACCATCCAATAATGAGAAGGGTCACATATGATAACTCATGGTCTAGTCGTAGCCATCCATATGAAAGAGACATTCATATCATCATAACCATGTCACACCACTTCGCAACCTGGACTTGTGTGATCTGTTGAAAAGTGTGCAACAAGAAATGCTAAAAATAGCACTGTTATAAATAGCCCGGCTATAAATAGCAGTTCAACCATTGGTGATCTTAGCAACAATGGGTGAAAAGTGAAAGTTCTAAAAAATAGCTTTTCTAAAACTAGCTTTTTGGGATCCCTTCTTATTTTAGTCAGTCCCTGGATTAAACATAGGAAGTAAAATTCGAATTTGATATCAACAGCAGTTTGAAAATTAATTAATTAATTCATATTGAGTTAATTAGTTAATGAAAATCAAACTTGAAGCCTATGTGGGGACATGCAACATTTTCTCCATTAATTGAGGAATTTAACCTTCAGTTAAAGAAATAAGGATGAGTTTTAATATTGAGTTGTAATCAGTTGACTTAGTTTAACTTAGTCTAGTCCAATTAGATTAATTTAACAATTTGTTAAATTAATGAGAGTTCAGTTAGTTAATGCTTGCATGCATGTAACTACTGTATTTTAGATAACTGAGTATTCACTCATGGATAACTCTGTTAGGTCCCTATAATACTAGTTATTACCCCATTACTATTGTAGTTGTATCCCTTATTAATATTGTTGTGCCCCGGTCCCTATAATACTAGTGATTACCCCATTACTATTGTAGTTGTATCCCTTATTAATATTGTTGTGCCCCTATTTGTCCCCATATTGTTATTACTATGCCCCATAGAATCCCTCTGTTGTTATTTTTGTGGCTTTATATTATTATTGTTAGGTCAGCTGGGTTATATTGTGACTCCTTAGACTCCTATATATAGAAAGGAGATTTTGTCATTTGAATCATCAAAGAATCATTCATTTGTGTAATGTAAAGGAGGTTTCCCCTTCGAAGAGGCTGAATTCTAAGGCGTTGATCTATCTTTTCTATCTTTTTGTGAGCTGGTTTCATAACATTTGGGATCAGAGCTTTGGATTCTAGGGTTTCGCTGCTCCAAATAGGTCATCGTGGCATTTTCGCTATAAAATTTTTTTCTGCGACGTTTCAGAAGCAAAAAAAAACCCATTTGAAACGAAATTGCACTAAAATTCGGGTCCGAATTTCAAATATTTTCGAGCTACATTTACGGAGATATGATCTGAGGAAGTTGGTCTTTTTGTAGACTCCTGAATTACATTCCAAATAGGTGACCTAGGGAAAATCATCATAACTTTCTCTCTGAGCATCAGATTAAAATTTCGTAAGAAGGTACAGAAAGAGGATGGACTATAGTTTCTTTTGTATATTTTCCAGATCCCAAAGTCGAAACAAGGACATGTGACACATCGTACAATTTTGCTCTACTAAACTAGTCTATAATCAGGTCACTGTGGGAGATTTGGCATAACTCTTCCTTGGAGAATCCAATTTGGATGAGACTGGTGGAATTGGAAAGAGGACACAGAGAGCTACTGCAGATCACAATTTCAAAACTGGATGATCCGAAATTACAGAGATACATCAAAGGAAATATCGAGCTCCTACAAAGTGAAAAAAGGTGTGTAGATTTTTTAAAATTTTTGCTTAAGCTTGGTTTGAAAAATTATTTTGAAGGAATTCAAAGGGCATAGTAGAGCACTATTATTGGTAACTGATGCCCCGAGGAAAGAAAATGCAAACACCTAGTAAGCAACCTAAAAGCTCTAGCATGACTCATGAAGAAGAGGAAGAAATGCTACATGATATATCAAAATTACAAGACCAAGTGCAACAAATGTCACTCTCACAAAATCTAATAGAAACTAAGATAAATGGCATGGAATCTAAGATAAAGGGCATGGAAGCTAAGATGGATGATTTGAAGATAGATTTGAAGACAAATTTGACGACAGGCATGGCAGATTTGAAGACAGATTTGACAAATTTTCTACAAGAAATACTTACTAATGGTGAAAGGGTAGTAAAGGAAACTCATGATGCAAACAAAAGAAATGTTAATCATGATTTCATAGACTCTAATGTTGGACAAAAGACCCACCATATTCCAAAAATCGATATGAGGAAATTTGATGGCAAGGATCCCGCAACATGGATATTACAGATGGAGCAATTTTTCAATCTCAATAATGTGCAAAACACACAAAAGGTACGTATTGCAACTTTATATTTGGAACCAAATTAGTTTGTATGGTATCAATGGCTTTGCTCTCGTAAACAAATTATCACTTGGGCAATTTTTACGGAAGAATTGATAGCACATTATGAGGATACAAAAAGCAACACTTTTTTTAGCCAATTGATAAGTCTCAAACAAAAGGGTTCAATAATGGAGCACATTAAGGAGTTCCAAAAATTGAACATAAGGGTAAAAAATATTCCGGAGGAGCATAGGGTTGATGTGTTCATAGGGACTTTAAAGGATAATATCCAACATGATGTTCGCCTTTGGGAACCTGATTCATTAGAGAAGGCATTCAGGTTAGTAAAAAAATGGAAAGAAAAATTATGGAAACCAGGAAGCATACCACTCACAACTATAAAGATGGAAGTGTTGTTGCACCTAGTCTTCCACAACCTATAAGGTTGACACCACAACAATTGGAAGAAAAAAGAGCAAAAGGGCTTTGTTACAGTTGTGATAGCAAATACACTAAAGGTCATAAGTGTGCTGAGAAGAAATTATTCTACATAGATTGTGAAGAGGAAGAAGAAAAGGAGCAAGAAAGGTCAAAATAAGAGGATATACTCCAAGAACAAAGCCTAGATAAAGAAGAAATGAATCCGACCATATCTTGTAATGCATTGGTTGGAATTACCACTCCTCAAACCATCAAGATAGAAGGACAAATCAAGAAGAAAAAGGTAATAGTGTTTATTGATTTAGGAAGTACCCACAATTTTATTCATTGTAAGGTAGCAAAAGAATTGAATTTCTTCCTATATCCAGCACCAGAGTGTCAAGTGATGATTGCAAATGGAGGAACGATAAATCGTTCTGGAAAGTGCCATAATATCAAGCTATCCATGGGAGAATATGTATTGACTAGCCCAATGCTTTCCATTCCAATGGGAGGTGCTGATGTTGTACTAGGAGTCCAATGGCTACAATCCTTGGGTATAATATCTTTTAATTTTCAAGAACTTTTCATGAAATTTTCTGCAGAAGGAAAGGAAGTTGAATTAAGGGGAATTGCAGGGAAACTGGGAAATATAATCAGCTCTAACGGTATGACCAAGCTTCTAAAAAAGGAACAAAGAGGTGTAATTGCACAATTATGTTTGCTAGATGTTTCCACATCGGAATCATCTATTTCTCCATATCTCTAGAAAGTCTTGGACAATCATTCCAAGGTATTCGAGACTCCCAAAGGTCTCCCACCTATTTGTGATCATGATCATGCTATTCATCTGATTCTTGGAAGTGTTCCTCCAAACATCAGGCCGTACAGATATCCCTATGCCCAAAAGAGTGAAATTGAAGGTATGCTTGTAGAAATGCTAGAGGCTGGTATAATTCAATCTAGTCAAAGTTCTTTCTCTGCTCTAGTAGTATTGGTGCATAAGAAGGATGGATCATGGCACATGTGTCCAGATTATCGGGAGCTCAACAAGCTCACTATTAAAGATAAGTTTCCCATTCCTGTGATTGATGAATTACTGGATGAATTGCATGGATCAATTTACTTCACCAAGTTGGATCTTCGTTCAGGATATCATCAAATAAGAATGAAGACTGAAAACATTCAAAAAACAACATTTAGAACTCATGAGGGTCATTATGAATTTCTGGTCATGCCTTTTGGCCTCACCAATGCACCTTCTACATTTCAATGTTTGATTAATTCCATTTTCAAACCCTTCCTTAGAAAATTTGTGTTAGTATTTTTTGATGATATATTAATCTACAGCAAGTCTTGGAAGGATCATGTTGAACATGTTGATAGGGTGCTACAACTATTGGAGGAGAAACAATTATATGCAAAAAGATCCAAATGTTTCTTTGGAGTACAAGAGGTGGAATATCTGGGTCATATTGTATCTTATGAAGGAGTTAAGGTAGACCCTAGAAAAATTAAATCCATTAAGGAATGGAAAATCCCCACATCCATAAAGCATCTGCAAGGATTTCTTGGGTTGACAGGGTAATATCGCAAGTTTGTTAAGAATTATGGGAGAATAGCAGCACCTCTAACAACATTATTGAAGAAAGATGCATTTTCATGGACTCTAGAAGCAACAAAGGCCTTCGAACATCTTAAAGAGGCAATGTGCCAAGCACCGGTCTTAGCTACACCGGACTTCACAAAAACCTTTATTGTGGAATGTGATGCTTAAGGAAATGGAATTAGTGTTGTTTTAATGCAAGATGAAAGACCAATTGCTTTTGAAAGTCGTCCAATCAAGGGAAAGTTTTTACGTAAATCTATTTATGAAAAGGAAACATTGGCAATACTACATGCACTTAAGTAATGGCGACCCTACCTAATGGGAAGACACTTCAAGGTAAAAATGGATCATGATAGCCTTAAATACTTTTTAGAACAAAGATTATCCTCTGAAGAGCAACAAAATTGGGTCACAAAGATGTTGGGTTATGACTTTGAAATCATCTACAAAAAAGGGAAGCAAAATGTGGTGGCAGATGCACTCTCAAGAAAGGATGAGGATGTGGAAGCATTGTTGTGCGCCATTTCTATTATCCAACCAGATTGGTTAAACAAAGCAAGGGAGGAATGGAAGAATGATGAAGAAGTGTGGGCACTTATTCGAAAGTTACAACAAGATTCTAGTACATCTGATACATTTAGCTGGCAAAATGATTCATTATGGTACAAAGATTTCTTATACCTCTGTAAGAATTCCCAACTCAAACAAAAGATTCTTATGGAATTGCACACTTATCCCTTAGGAGGGCACTCAGGATTTTTAAAAACTTACCACAGGGTTAAGAAGGAATTTTTTTGGGATGGCCTTAAATCAGATATTCAAAAGTTTGTGGTGCCATGTTTGGTTTGCCAACAAAATAAAGTTGAAACAATTAAGACCCCGGGTCTATTACAACCTTTATCCATTCCAAGCCAACGTTGGGAGGAGGTTTCAATGGATTTTATCACAGGTTTACCAAAGTTTGAGGGAAAGAGTGTCATCATGGTGGTAGTTGACAGACTTACCAAGTATGCACACTTTTGTGCATTATCACATCCATTTAAAGCCAATACAGTTTCTACTGCATTTATGGAAACAATTAAAAAGCTACATGGAAACCCAAAGATTATTGTAAGTGACAGAGATCCCATTTTCACTGGAAATTTTTGGACAGAATTGTTTTCTTGTCTTAGTACTTAGTTAGCTCATAACTTATCTTATCATCCTCAATCTGATGGGCAAACTGAGATAGTAAAGAAATGTTTGGAAGGATATCTTCGTTGATTTGTATCTGATAAACAGACATAATGGGTCAAACGGTTGCCTCTGGCTAAATGATGGTATAACACTTCCTTCCATACAGCAACAAAAATGACCCCATTTATGGCACTTTATGGATATTAGCCACCATCCATCACATCATATTTACGAGAAAATTCTAAGGTTCAAGCAAAGGAACATCACATCGAACATCAACAACAAGTCCTCCAACTCTTAAAGGATAACCTCGTGTTGGCACATAATAGAATGAAACAACAGGCAAATCAACATCGCAACGAAAGAAGTTTTGATGTAGGTGATTCGGTATTCCTATAAATGCAACCATATAAACAAATGTCCCTCAAGTAAGCTAAGAAGGATAATAAATTATCACCAAAGTATTATGGTCCGTACAACGTGTTGCAAAAGATTGGTACTATGGCATACAAATTGGAGCTTCCTGTAGCCTCGCGAGTGCACCCAGTTTTTCATGTTTCATGTTTAAAGAAGGTTATAGGTGACAAGCTCCCAATTCAAACAATATTGCCAGAACTTGACAAGGAATGAAAAATTATATTGGAACCGGAAGCAATCACAGAAACAAGAACTCGACAGCTATGAAATTGACCAATTTCGGGGTATCTCATCAAGTGGAAGAACTTATCAGCTAAAGATTCCACATGTGAGGATAAGAATTTTATACGGAAGCATCCAGAACTACTCGAGCATTGAGGACAACACTTTTTTGAAGGAGAGGGGCATGTTAGGTCCCTATAATACTAGTGATTACCCCATTACTATGTAGTTGTATCTCTTATTAATATTGTTGTGCCCTAGTCCCTATAATACTAGTGATTACCCCATTACTATTGTAGTTTTATCCCTTATTAATATTGTTGTGCCCCTATTTGTCCCCATATTGTTATTACTGTGCCCCATAGAATCCCTCTGTTGTTATTTTTGTGGCTTTATATTATCATTGTTAAGTCGACTGGGTTATATTGTGACTCCTTAGACTCCTATATATAGAAAGGAGGTTTTGTCATTTGAATCATCAAAGAAACATTCATTTTTGTAATGTAAAGAAGGTTTCCCCCTCGAAGAGGGTGAATTCTAAGGCGTTGATCTATCTTTTCTATCTTTTTGTGAGTTAGTTTCATAACAAACTTATGCATGTCAGTTCATTCAGAGACCCAGTTGAGATCAGATGGAGGGACAATGTACTATCAGTTGCTAGGATATTCCTTGGTGAATATTCCTTACATGCAGAAGGAATATTATTCCTTATGGATTGCATAGTTGGACCCAAGTTTACAGTGAGTGTGATGAGGCCAATTCACACACTTGATATCATTGGACCCCAATCAAAACAATGCAAGGAAATGGGAGGCTTGGAGGGCTTGAGGAAAATATATTCTATGTCTATTGAGTCTATGAGTTGTATTGTCTGAGTGCAAAGAGAGCAGGATAGCCTGAGAGCTGATTCTTTTTGTAACTTGAACAAGATTTCTACTTGTATGATAATACAGAGTTGGGGTTTTAGGCTGGTGCTTTCCCCAGTGATATATCTTATGTGTTATGGTTGATTACTTCTCATTCTCAGTTATATTTTTTCATGCTTGATGATGCTCATAACTATTTAAGCTTCCGCAAAGTTTATGGTAGAAGTAGATCTAGTATTATGCTTTAGGACATTGCGTATATAAGGTGATCTACAGTGAAACTTCTACATGGTATCAGAGCAAAGGTGGTCAAGGAAGAACAGTATACAAGCAGGAGAAGTACGAAGTTTGGTTTCTGAATATTGAATTAAGTTCTTATCACATCTATTTCACCTATGGCATTCAGTGGTTTAAGACTCAAATATGCCCTTGATGGCAGTTCGAATTATATAGCCTGGAAGGAACACATGGAGGTAGTATTAGAAGATAACGGTCTCAAGGACTTCGTTGATCAAGAAGTCTAAAAGCCAACTGATGCTACTCAACTGGCGGAATGGAAAAAGTGTGTGGCTAGAGCAAGGAGAATCCTCCTCGAGGGAGTTCGAGATCACATTGTCTTGAGCCTCCATGGGAAGGAGACTCCATTTTCAATGTGGAAAACAATGAAATATCTTTATCATAATATCATCGATCAGGAAGTTGGCACTAAAAGACAAACTTCGAAAGATCAAGTGCGAAAATGGCGACACAATCTCTACGTTTCTGAACAAGCTCACCACCTATAGGGATGAGCTTGCAAGCGTAGGGGTCATGAAAGTTGATGACAACATGGTGAGTCTAGCACTCCTCGGTCTTCCTAAGAGCTGGCATAGCTACCAGGACTTGGTTAATGGAAGAGAGAAACTGCCAGATTGGAACGATTTTGGTCAGACCTAATGCAGGAGGAGATAAGGTGAAGCACCAGGGGTGGATCTTCATCAAAATAAGATGATGAAGAAAATATAGATTTAGAAAGTAAAGCTAAGAAAGGGAAAAGGAAGGCATCCCAATCCAAATCTTCTCATGGTGGGAAGAAGGTTGACAAGTCGAAGGTACGATGCTTTCACTGTCATGAAGTGGGCCATTATGCTATGAATTGTCCGCATAAGAAATCCAAGAAGGGTTCCTCAAAGGGATCTGATGGTGATGCGCTAGCTTCACAGTTTGAGCTAGATTTCTCTCTTATCACATGCATGGTTTCATCCATGGTGGGATGTGCTTGGTACCTAGACAATGGACCCTCTTTCCACATGTCAGGTGACAAGAATCTTTTCAGTACCTTGGAGGAGAAGGATCTCTAGATGCAGATCGAGATGGGCGATGATGGAAAGTACTATGTCTCAAGTGAAGGTTTTTGAAAATGAAATTAACTCAGACAAATATATAAAGCACACATAAAAACCAAACACCAAAGAATTGGCGGAAAAAAGCTGAAGCCTCATGCTTCCTCACGTATTCTCTCTCATTCTCATTCATTAAAATAATTGAATATAGTGTTACAAATAAATAGATGAGAGATAGTGTTCTCAAGATAATGCGTGCTATCTTAGACACTTTTGGTTGAGATAATTTATCCTTTGGTTGAGATAATTTCTCACTAGACACACACCAATATAGGAGTTACCTAAACTAACTCCTATCTCAGAGGAACAACCCAAGAGTTAGGCACAAATTCCTAACTTGGAATATTTAATTAATTTATTTATTTTTGGATTTATTATTGTTTTATGAGAGAGGCTAACATTCCCCCCTTTAATGATAAATCCAAAATAAGAACGAGGAACCATCTTCCAAGTTCTCATGTTGATCCTAAAAAACATTGCCTGAAAAAACCGCCAAATCTGGATGCTGAAGAAACTGAAATATGAAGAGAGTGAGTCAGCTGCATGACTGATTCATCTTGGAAGGACACTTGACAATTCTATCATGTGCCAAGCCGCAAAAGGATCCAACTGTCCTTTGCTTGAAAACAGCATCCGGTGTCCACTGACACAATTTGATGAACGCCCACTTGCGTATTTCCTGATGATGATCGCCCATTGGCTGAAGATGTCGAAAAAAAACTCAATGTTGCTTTTTCTATGATGAAAGCTGCTCACTGCTGCTTTGGCTATCGATCTCCCACTGGCGAATTTGCTGATGCTCACTGCTGATGACAAATGCCCACTGGCTGATGAAGATGCCCACTGGCTCTTTCGCTGATGTTGTCGAGACTTTCAGTCTGACAACCACTTGTCAATTTCATTGACATTTTCCCCCCTTTGTCAGCTGAAAGGAGAGACAATCTTCTCCAAAATATATTTGAACTCCCCCCCTTTAGGTGTAGGAGAGTTTCACTGTTGTACTCCCTCGTTCAACTGCATGAGAGTACCATCATCGGTTCACTGCTGGCTGCACTATGTGTGATTGTAGTCAGTTGTAGAACTGAGACAATCTTTTGACTGTGGATGACCATTCCCAAGGATCGATCCATTCATAATGTATCTTCAATCTGGCTAATTTTTGTTGGTTGCTACATTTTTCTGAGGAATGATTGGGCTTGCCACAATGGCAACAAGGATGGAGATCAAAACACTGATCTTCCATATGACCGGTTCTTTGACAATGAGAACATTTCGGTTGGACATTAACTTCAGGTTGCGTGCAATTCTGTTTGTCTGCAATTTTCTCAGAACCTACTGAGGTGTGTTGTTCAAGAAATCCTACACTCACGAACTTAATTGGCTTGGAATAATCTGGGATATGTAAGTTGGTGTCATCAGTGACATATCCTAAGCCTCGTCGATTCTTGTTATTTTGAATTTCTTCCTAGGGCTTGATGATGGGTTTGGAAGAAATTTTAATTTGATCATGAACAAATTCGACACTTGAAGTTGTTTGGATGAGTGATTTGGAATCAACATCTTTATCTTCATCTGTATGGTTGAATGACTTGGAAGAAGCACTCTTTTGTTGCAACTCAGCTTTTTGTAGTTGCGACTCTAGTTGAAGAAACTCAATGGTTTCATGTGTTTGTTGTAGATGCCGTGAAAGATCAACAAGAGTTTCTTTGTTGATGTGCACCATGTCTTCATCACTGGAGATGATCAAACTGTGAAGAAGGTGTAACAACTGAATATGTTGCGCCATCTGAACTTGCTCACTCGAAGTCAGGCTCTCTTGTCATAGATGTCGTGCTTTGAACTGTTTCACTTGATTTTGTTACTTGAATGATAGGCTCGCTTGCTATGGGACTTGAATGGCACGCTCGCTTGATTTGCTACTTATTGCACTTGCTGGGAACACTTGCTAGAGTTGTAGAACTTTCTTACTTAGACTCTGGAATTCACGCTCGCTTGATGACGATCGTGTTTGCATGAATGCTCACTTGCCTTACTTGATGACTTTATGCTCACTTGAAGGAATAGCCACGCTCGCTTGATGTCGATCTCAACTTGCTTGATTGGTGTTAGAGTTGAACTTGTTTAGTTGCTTTGATGGTTGCTGCAATGAACTTCACTCTGGCTCGCTTGAAGGTTTTGAACTTTGTACTGTTTTGACGCAAATTGCTTGAATGAATACTCATGCTCGCTTGCAGGAGATGTGAACTTGTTGCTTGTTTGCTTTAGAGTTAAAATTCATGCATTCACTTGATTCTGCTTAAAGGAAGGGTGTTGAACATTATCGAAAATGCACCCAAAAAACGCTTAATGATTTTAATTACTCACTACAATGAATTCAATTTGACTCAATTAAAGACTTGGGTGTCGGTTTCAACCGAGAATGCACCCTTACAATTCAATGTAATTTGAGTTTGATTACAAGTTCAATAATGTTGATGTAGACTTTGCTTTGAAATGTTGGAGTTTGCAGATTCATGAACTTGATTGTATTGAGTGATTTTGTCTGTTGAGGTAGAATGCCGATGTTGAAAACTTTGATTATTTGTTGTAGTGACTCAAATGCATGTGTTGAGCTTAATTATCCTTCCTTGATGCTATTCTGTCACAAGTGTTGTGCTTGCTTGCATTGAACTTTATGTGTGTTAAATGAGATCATTTATGTGTCAAAACTAGACACAAATCAAAAAGCAACAACATGAAGCATGCACAATTATCAACACACTCTTCGTGTACCTAAGATCCCCTTATTCAATTTCAGGCGGATCTAGGACACAATCAACACAAAAAATGATTTCTTTATTAAACTTTAGATTACATAATCTTCAATTTCTCAAGCAATGAGAATGTCAAGCTCACAAATGCTTGAAGCAACTTGTCTTCAAAATTGTCTGCACTGACTCAATCTCTCAAAATCTCTCTCAAAATAAAATATTACTTTGGAGTATATGATTGACTTTTCTCTAAAAAAGAATTTACTTATCACTCCAAAAACAAAATATGCCCTTAATATTACATACCACTCTTATCAAGTTTCAACGGTCTTCTTGGCCGCTTTTCCACATAGGCTTTAAACACTTCAAAATGTTCAAAGACATCTATATATTTTTCAGAAAGTAGACAGAGACCTTGCTTGAAAAATCATATATAAGTTAGACAACACCTGCATCGACCCACAAATAGCTGAACTAGTCAAATTTACCCACAAATAGCTGAACTAGTCAAGTTTCACTCGGCTGCTGGGGACCTTCAATTCCAAAGAGGGACATTTTCATGCCTAATAAAGCTTCGAAACAATCAAATTGTGAGACTTCCATTCACTTCATCACTAGACGCAGTCAAAGAGAGGAACTGCCCCGCCATAGTTACTACATTTTTTAGAAGCAACCCCAACCATCACGTTCTGGCATTGTCAGAACCTCAATCGTCCCACATAACAAACTCCGTAAACCTGAAGGTGGCTTCTTTAGTTCTGCTAAAGCAATCTCTTTGGGTATCTCAAAATCTTAAAACCCAATAGATATCAAGGCAAGTTGCCTCAACACTAAGTTCATTAATTCAAAAAAAAACTGTTTTAGGAGTGAAAATCTCAAAACCCGGATTATTTGGCAGTGATTGTTTCAATGCCCAGTTCATTAATCCAAAATAACTCTTTGGGTTTCCCAAAATGCCAGCACTTAATTCAAATCAGGATTTACTGCTCCAAATATCCAAATTCCAAACAAATTATTACCTTAACATTGACTATTTTAAAACCTTCTGCAACTATTTCAAATACCTTTTGAGCCAACCAATACAAAACGACCCTCAAATGTCCGAGCAAACCATTTCCATCAGCCACGGATTCAGGAAGAAAACTGTTGTCCCAACGTTAACATAAAAAGCAGTAACATACCAGGTGTAAATAACAACTATGCAACCATTGCATCTTATATTTATAGCTTGAAGGTATCCAACTATTTAATCACAATAATATTACAGGTCCATCTTTGTCAATATCTTGGTTTAATGCATATCAGAAAACAGTGAAAACTAGCTCATACCTCAAAGCAAGAAGAATAAACATCATGGTTTTACTCATGGCCACTGGTGGACTTCCTTATGACAGGTTCACTGGAGGTAACGGATTCTTCGCTCATGAATCTTTCGGCCACGGCCACGATTACCATATTCTTAAAATTATCAAATCTTGCAGAGATTGTTGCTCGGCATAACATAAAAGATTTGTTTGATAACAACTTCAGGGCTTTCTCGTTCTTTCACTGCGATTGAAACCTAGCAAATCTCAGAAGAGACTGTGTGCTCTCTGAAATACCAAGCAGTCGCCACAGATAGTTAGTTACCTCAAACAGTGAAATTTAGCACAAAATCATGCCACAAAATTCTGCAAGGAAATTCACTGTCTTTTTGTGCACAGAATTTGTCTAGTTTGAGAAATGACCCACGATCAGCAATGGGAACCGCTTTAGCTGATAATGAACTCGGCCAGCTTCAGGAATTAATAAATTCGGCTTTATACAATCTGTGATGGCTCATTCATTGGAGAAGAAATGCGGCCCACGTCCTATACTCTTCGGCTCTTGCACCAGTCTGCAGGGTCGTGTGATGCTGGTTCCCATTCAATGTTCACAGAAATGGGACCTTTGCTCCAACGCTTTATCACAATGCTCCACAATACTGACAAAGGCTCACTCAACAAAATCAAGCACCCGACCTAATTTCATCGCAGCTCTGATACCACATATTGAAAATGAAATTAACTCAGACAAATATATAAAGCACACATAAAAACCAGACACCAAAGAATTAGCGGAAAAAAGCTGAAGCCTCATGCTTCCTCACATATTCTCTCTCATTCTCATTCATTAAAATAATTGAATATAGTGTTACAAATAAATATATGAGAGATAGTGTTCTCAAGATAGTGCGTGCTATCTTAGACACTTTTGGTTGAGATAATTTCTCCTTTGGTTGAGATAATTTCTCACCAGACACACACCAATATAGGAGTTACCTAAACTAACTCCTATCTTAGAGGAACAACCCAAGAGTTAGGCACAAATTCCTAACTTGGAATATTTAATTAATTAATTTATTTTTGGATTTATTATTGTTTTATGAGAGAGGCTAACAAAGGTACAGTTGTGTTTCAGAGGGAGCATGGTGCTCATCTCACCCTATCTGCTGTTAAGTATGTGCCAGGTCTGAAAAAGAATCTTGTGCCTGTTGCTATGCTAGAAGATAAAGGCTATGATGTAGTATTTATTAAAGGAAAAGTTTTCCTGAGGCATATCGGCACTAGAGAGACCAAGCGAATTAGGATTCAAGTAAAGAATCTCTACAACCTCGAGGTAGAAGATTGTGCTGCATTGAGTTCCAAAGCAGAGGTGGTGCAAAGACAAGATGTTGCCAAGCTATGGCATAGAAGCCTGGGCCACTTGCATCATGAGGCCTTGAAGATCATGCAGAAAATTTCTACCAACTTACCCAAGGGAAAACTGGAGCAAACAGACACATGCAAAGGATGCACCCTGGGTAAGTATGCAAAATATTCCTTTCAGGATTGGGATAGTAGAGCTGGAGCAATCCTGGAGCGAGTTCACTCAGATGTATGTGGACCATTCTCTACAGCCTCCACCACTAAACAAAGGTACTATGTTATTTTTATTGATGATTTTTCTCGTAGATGTTGGATCTACTTTATGCAAAAGAAGGATCAGACCTTCTTGAGGTTTTGTGAGTTTAAAGCCTTGGCAGAGAAAGAATCTGGAAAGAAAATAAAAGCCTTGCATAGCGACAATGGTGGAGAGTATGTTTCCCAGTAGTTTAAAGACTTTTGTGCTGCAGAAGGAATTAAAAGGGAACTGACGGCACCTCATAACCCACAATAGAATGGGGTGGCCGAAAGGAAGAATAGATCTATTGTGGGAGCAGCTCGAGCAATGTTGCATGACCAAAGCCTACCACTTCATCTGTGGGCTGAGGCATGCAATACAATAGTGTACCTTCAGAACAGAAGTCCTCATCGTATCTTGGGGATGAAGACACCTATGGAGGATTTTTCGGGGAAGCGACCAGATGTGAGTCACTTCCACATCTTTGGATCATCAGTTTACTGTCATGTGACCAAAGATGCTCAGAAGAAGCTAGACCCAACAGCTGAGTTGGGGATACTTGTGGGGTACACAGATACACCCCACAACTATTGTGTGTTTCTTCCTGCCAGTCAAAGGACCGTAGTGCACAGGGATCTGAAGTTCGATGAGCAGAGAGCCATGTGAGTGTCACTTGAGAGGGAGCTCAAGTTGCATGGAGATGAGGAAATTTTAGTTCCAAAGGAGGAGGAGCCTCCTAATGATGTGGATCAGCCACATGCAAAGGATCCAATAGTGGAGACCACCACTTCTGGAGAGTCTTCCAGAGACGAGCGGAAACACTCATGGGAAGCTGACATATTGATGCTAGATGTGAGAGAGAATGTGGGGTAGCCATCCTCTCAGTGCAGATAGAGGAGATCTCCCGAGAGATACACTGGCTACATGGCCCTGGTTGGGGAGTGTGTAGTGACCAAACCTTCTTCTTTTCAGGAAGCAGTGTAGCAACCAGTCTAATTTGATGCAATGGTAGAAGAGTCTGATTCTATCATATGGAACAGTGTGTGGGATGTTGTCCCTAGACCTGGGGACAAGTCAGTGGTTAGTTCCCGATGGCTTAACAAGGTAAAGCAGGCAGATGATGGCAGTGTTGAGAAACACAAGGCAAGGTTTGTTGCCCGAGGTTTCTCACAGGTTGAGGGGATCAACTACGATGAGACCTTTACTCCCGTAGTAAGGTACTCATCTATTAGATCAATGCTACCTCTATCAGCTCAAATGGGTTGGAAGATCCATCAGATGGATGTGAAGATGGTGTTCCTCAACGGGAAGATTGAGGAAGTGGTATACATTGAGCAACCCAAAGGATTTGAGACCTTCGATGACGAGTTGCATGTCTGCTGACTCAAGCGAGCACTGTATGGGCTGAAGCAAGAACCGCGTGCTTGTTATACCAGTATCGATAGTTATTTCACCAGTTTGGGCTTCACCAAGAGTGAAGCAGATGCGAACCTATACCACATCATGGTAGATGGTAAGCCATTGATTATTGTACTTTATATCGATGATCTGATTTTGACAGGTGATGACCAGCTGATACAGTCTTGCAAGGAGGACCTTTCAAGAGAGTTCGAGATGAAGGACATGGGCCTCATGCACTATTTTCTAGGCATGGAAATGTGGTAGAAAGATGGTGAAGTATTTGTGTCTCAAGGCAAGTATGCCAATGAGATACTCAGGCGCTTTCACATGGAGAAGTGCAAACCCATGTAGACTCCTCTAGCTAGGAACTGGAGGAAGGAGGATGCTACTTCAGGTGAGGTAGTAGCTACTACTGTTTATCAGCAGCTGGTGGGTTCACTTATGTATCTGGTGAGCACACGACCTGACTTATGCTTTGCGGTGAACCAGTTGAGTCAAGCTATGGTTCAGCCTACCAAGCTGTTTTTGAAGGCAGCGAAGCATGTTTTGAGATATCTCAGAGGCACTACATAGTACAGATTGTGGTATAGACGGACAGAGGGAGTGAAGCTGCGAGGCTTCACGGATGCAGATTGGGCAGGTAGTCCATCAGACCGGAAGAGTACTTCTGGATGAATCTTCAACCTTAGTTTAGTTGTAGTTTCTTGGTACAGCAAGAAACAGAGATCAGTTGTACTTAGCTCAGTAGAGGCTGAATACATGGCTGCCAGTCAAGTAGCATGCGAGGCCATTTGGATGTGGAAGATTCTAGTGGGATTGTTTGGTTAGATGATGGATCCTACAGTGATATATTGCGATAATTAGAGTTGCATAAAACTCTCTGAGAATCTAGTGTTTCATGATAGGTCCAAGCATATAGATATCCATTACCATCATATACGGGACTGTGTGGTCAAGAGGATCATGATGTTGCAGTATGTTTCGACCGAGGAGCAGGATGCAGATATTTTGACTAAGGCATTATCAAAATGCAAGTTTGAGTTCCACAGAGACAGGATCGGGGTCACTGATAATCCCTTTCTTGTTGAGAGGGAGTGTTGAAAAGTGTGCAACAAGAAATGCTAAAAATAGAAAATGCTAAAAATAACACTGCTATAAATAGCCCAACTATAAATAGCAGTTCAGCCATTGGTGATCATAGCAACAATGGGTGAAAAGTGAAAGTGATAAAAAATAGTTTTTCTAAAAATAGCATTTTGGGATCCCTTCTTATTTTAGTCAGTCCCTGGACTAAACATAGGAAGTAAAATTCGAATTTGATATCAACAGTAATTTGAAAATTAATTAATTAATTCATCTTGAGTTAATTAGTTAAGGAAAATAAAACTTGAAGTCTATGTGGGGACATGAAACAGTTTCTCCATTAATTGAGGAATTTAACCTTCAGTTAAAGAGATAAGGATGAGTTGTAATATTGAGTTGTAATCAGTTGACTTAGTTTAACTTAGTCAAGTCCAATTAGATTAATTTAACATTTTGTTAAATTAATGAGAGTTCAGTTCGTTAGTGCTTGCATGCATGTAACTTCTGTATTTCAGATAACTGAGTATTCACTCATGGATAACTCATGCATGTCAGTTCAGTCAAAGACCCTGTTGAGATCAGATGGAGGGACAATGTACTATGAGTTGCTAGGATATTCCTTGGTGAATATTCCTTGCATGTAGAAGGAATATTATTCCTTATGGATTTCGCAATTGGACCTAAGGTTACAGTGAGTGTGATGAGGCCAATTCACACATGTGATATCATTGGACCCCAATCAAAACTGTGCAAGGAAATAGGAGGCTTGGAGGGCTTGATGAAGATATATTCTATGTCTATTGAGTCTGTGAGTTGTATTGTTTGAGTGCAGAGAGAGTAGGATAGCTTGAGAGCTTATTCTTTTTGTAACTTGAATAAGATTTCCACTTGTATGATAATATAGAGTTGGGGTTTTAGGCTGGTGCTTTCCCCAGTGATATATCTTCTATGTTAGGGTTGATTACTTCTCATTCTCAGTTATATCTGTTCATGCTTGATGATGCTCATATATGTTTAAGCTTCTGCAAAGTTTATGGTAGAAGTAGATCTAGTATTATGCTTTAGGACATTGCATATATCAGGTGATCTACAGTGAAAATTCTACACTAACTCCAGGGTCTTGCGCTCCAACACGACCCAATCAAAGTACAGATTCTAACATGTGAATAGAGGTGTTGACATCAAACATGCTAGAAATTTGCTTGATTACCAGTCAATGATGTAAATTGTTAACAAGTGCGAGAGAAACCACCAATAATGACAATGGTCCTCAAGGTACTATCAGCACAATCCATGAAATGTGAATAGAGGAACTGAAGTCGAACACCCAGGAAATCACTCGGTCGAAAGCCAATGATTTGAACTTGTCATCTAGTGCGAAGAACTTGTCATTAGGGCATACAAGCTCTAAGGTACTGGAAGGGAGTCTCTCGGTCAACTTCCCAGATAATGAGTTGAAGTCGACGGAGAGTGACTATGTCGAAGGAGGGTCATAATGAATCCCACATCATCAACGTGAGACAAGAGGATGCAAAATGATTTTGAATGATACATAGAATCAGAGTTAAGTGTAACTGTAGAAGGACAACTCTTGAACATATCGGCGACACAACTAGAAGTTTGGCAGCTTTTGGATCCATAAGATCAGTGGTCATGATGACATGGTAGAGATCAAATGGAAGGAAAAAATGGACGGCCCAACCTAGGAAATTCAATGATACAAAGGAGGATGTCCCAACCCAACACGAAGTAGAAAGTGTCATGTTCAAGAGTGAGTTGCCGACACAACTAATAGATTTCTAAATTTTCCCCCACCATTTCTGGCAAGTAACCCAATTATTTTTTAATCGCAAGCTTGAAGGGGATAGCATATGCTTGCACTGTAAGTTCATCCTTCGGACAAATCCGACCTAGTAAGTTTAACGAGCCCTAGGAAGGAGAATCTCATGTTCGTAATGGTGACAAATTCGATGTCATTTAATAGTTTAACGAGTCCTACAAAGGTATAAATCAGTATCTTTTTCATGTTTAGAGAGTTTGAAAAAGACACGTAAAAGAAAACTCCACATGGTCCCTTTTCATATGTTTGTGTCTCTCAAGCCCGAAAAAGTAGACAATGATACTTGAGAGAACCACTTGACCATTTCAGTCAAGGAGTACCTTTTTTGTAGATAGCACCTCCCAGCTAGAAAAATGGGTAAACTTATACTAGGTGCACGACGTTTCGCATCCGTTAACGAGTTCAAAACGACAAGGGCTCGACATCTTTTCTCTTTTAAAGGGTCGAAAAAGAGCTGAAAGTGGACCCCCCGTTTTTATTCTCTTTAATGAGTCAAAAAGGGAAAAAATACTTGACAATATTTTCATATTATTTTAACGAGTCGAGAAAAGAGCTTAAACGTGACTCATCATCATCGTCGAACATCCATCACCTGTCACTGCACAAGGAAGGTAAAGTGTATTATCGAGTCCTTGAGGCAAAATAGGTAAAAATATTTACAAAAACCTGATATTTTCATGAAAAAATGAATAAAAAGGGGAAAAGTAAATATATTTTTACCATTTACCATTTTACCTTTGTTGTGAAGAATTTTTACCCACTTTTGCCTTAATTGTTCCGGAGCAGATTGCGGGAGATCCGGGAGGTCAATCGATGAGCCGCCAGTTCCAGGTAATAGTCAAATCCCTAAGCTCCATTTTCATGTTCTTTATTTCTTCTTTTAACCATTTTTTTAGAATTTTGGGGAGATTTTTGAAAAACGTTTTTGCCCTCGGTCGGCGTGATTTCCAAGAACGGAATCACGCCAGCCGAGGGTGATTAAAAAATCCATCTGTGTTGATCGATGCAACTATTTTTAAAATGGGCACACTGGCACCGTGGATAGGGAAAAACCTTATTTTCTCAAAATTTTACCATTTAAAATTTAATTTTATGTGCCAAGGATGATTATTGACTCAAATTAATGGCTTTTGTAGGAGAGAAACGTTGAAAATGGTGGACTAGAAAGAACGGGAACATGAAGATGTTGACACCCAGGCAATGAATGACCTAAATTGCCTAGAGGCTTTGAGGGCTTGTGGGCTCCTCAAATTATTTCTTACGCCATGGATGTAGGCCCAGCCCGAGTTGCTTCGGTACCTTATTAGTCTTTGGGACATTAATCAGGATATTTTTGTCATTGGCAACTAGGAGCTGGAGTTAGAAACTTCAGATATATACTTCATCATTGGACTATCCTGTAGAGGGGAGCCAGTGAACTTGTATGGGTCACGTCTGATTGGGGAAAGCATATCTTCCTTGCTTGTCGAACACTGCCCTGAGGCCTTGAAATACAAGAGTGGGAAGATAGAGATTTCCAGTGTGTGGGATCTGACACTGAGGATGCTTTTGTTGACTATCAATAGAGTGGCGGGGTCCCAGGTGGAACATGAGACTAACAAGTTGAATTTCCTTTATGCTATTGACTGCACAGCTCCTACGATCTTCAACTAGGCAGAGGCCATGAAGATGAACGTCAAGCTCCAACTGTCCTAATCTAAGGCAGGGAATCTGAAGCAATTTGGCTTCGGATCGGTGCTTGTGACCTTCTTCCTAGAATGAGTACCATTGTTCCAGTATCAGTTGACTGAGGTGGATCCTCCTATGCCACGCGATCCGCTGATGGCCTGCTGGAGCCGTTTGATGCCCAGGATCACCGGGGGTCTACACATGTCATACCAACCTGCATTCTTTTCATGGCTACTATGACAGAATATTAGCATGGAGGACTGGCCATACAAAAGCACTGATTTCCATGGAGATCTAGACATGCCTTTACTAGATGGAGAGGACTTTGATGATGAAGGTAAAAAACCAAAAAATTTAATTTTGTTATTTTTTAATTGTTTTTGGTATATATGTGCTTATAGCATTTCTCTTGTTAATGCAGACATTGGACCAGAGCAGCCTACTAGGATGACCCCAATAGCCAGGCGCGTCCCTCACCCTATTGGTATTGTCACTCCTTATCAAGAGGGGAGTGACAACGAGGAGGCGATCGCGAGGAATCTTGAGGGGTTGACTCATTGTTATAGACATATTTGGGCACTGCAACCCCAATCACATATGTCCATAAACCAAGGGCTTCTAAGTCCCTAAAAGTGTTGTTTCATACCCTAAAGGGACAAGGTCAGCTGATTACATCATCTCCTAGAAGTTCTCCATGAAAAACTACTCAGAACTGGTCAAAACTGGATCATCTCACTTGCTCCATGGTCAGGGTGCGATGCATCTCACCTACTACACACGGGAGGTGCGATGCATACTGAAAAGTCCTTCTATAGGGTGCGATGAGTGAGAATAGACAAATGGCAGAGACAGTTTGCTAAGTGGATGATCAAGGAATCTTCTAGAAACTTCTCATATGACACTTGCCTCTCAGAATTCGCCCAGGGATGAGTAAGAGATCAATGAAATCTCCAAGTGGAACCAAGAACTATCAGTGGAATGACACTAATAAAAAACCCAGAGCTGACTCACACCTCTGCAAATATCTATATATGGATCCCTCATCTGAGAGATCTAAAGGCTGGAATTTTGTAATTTGCAAGGAAGTGCTATTGGTTTCTCTTTGAAGACATTGTTGGGTGATCTTGCTTTATGTGAGGTGAAGAGGGCTTTCAAGCTGGGAGGTTGGCGCTGGGTCAGACCAAGTGGTTGTAATCCTCTCTTCTACTACTTTTACTAATAAATCTATTTTAGTTTTCCTCCATATTCTTGTGTATCTTTGAATATTGTGTTGATATATGCATTTGTATGGTCAATATATATCTGATCCTATATTGTTTACAGTGAAAATTCTCTATTCTTTGATGGTATTATGCTGTTGTGAATCTACAAGTGTTCTTTGAAGCGAGGAAAGTAAGGAAGCAGTGTCGAGATTATGTCAAAGGGGAAAGGAAACAAGCAAGGAGCCAAGCGGAATACTGAGGTTGGTACTCTCTGCTTCTTTCTCATCTCTCTCTCGTAAAGGAAAAACAAGTGACTTTAATCTGTTTGTTTCTAAGATAGCTACCCGTCTTAGTGGGACCAGCAACTCTAAATAGACACTAGTTTTCCCAATAACACTCGTGGTATCCCAGAGTATGCTCGGGTAGGAGACATTCCCCTTCAGTACCAAAGACACACAGTGGGAGTCTCAGAGTGGATTCACCGATTGCTAACTCGTGTTGCACCAGATGTATCATGCTACCATAATCACCATGCTGATTAGTTCCTAGGTCCAACACTTACATATTTGTTTAGGCTTGCATGCCATGGATATATGAGGCGTGTGAGCCGCCGATGTTATTTTAGACACACATATTATTTTTTGGGGTTCTTATGTATCAAACATTATCACCATATATATATATATATATATAGATGTTGCATTTTCATGTCTACTATGGTACAAAAGGTATGTTTTATCTTTTTACATGTTTCGTAAATGTCTATCCAACACATGACTAGGTAATGTATCTGTCAATGTATTCATGCGTCTAGGAATATGATGATATGTAATGTAATCAAAATGTCTTTCCAATAGACAGATACGAAGATACATTCTCAATATGTGAGGGTTCCTGACAGAATATTTCTCGTTGAGTTGAAGGACAACAAGTTGTGAATCCAGGTTGACAACCAATTCTCTGATGCCCAGACCGATGGCTTCTGACAACAATTCGATGATCGCACTGTATTCAGAAATGTTGTTTGTTGTGCAACCTAGATAGATACCTTGAAGGTCAATCAACTCACCATTAGGGTCATAAATAGTCCATGTCATGGATGATAGGCTCCAGGTACTTCGGCAAGCACCATCAGCGAAACCAATGTGGGGAGTTGCAGACATATGCAAAGCAAGAAAAACATAGTAAACAGGAAAGTTGTTTGACAACTATCACACAAAACCACACTACACAAAAACGAATGACACACTAATGTACATAAGTAACCATGCAAGATGACCTAAGCATAGTACTTCTTGAGGTGAAGCCCGTTTCAGGGCTTATCGAGAGGATTTCCTTCATAATTAATAAGCTCATAGGCTTCTTTCTGCAAAACGTGTTTCATGATGTAGGTCCCATGCCACATAGGTTTGAACTTTCCTGCCCCCCCCTTATCGTTAGCTTGGTCATATTGTAAGACCAAATCACCCTCGGAGAATGCGCGAGGGGAAAACGACTGATCAAAATGGGATTTGACCTATTTCTTTTGTGCTTCAATGACCAGGGCAGGGAGACAACAAGTCTCATCCAGTTGTTCTAAGTATAAGAGGTGTTCCTCTTGAGGTGGCATTCCAGGGAGGAGTTCAACAACTAACTTGAGTAAAAGAATCTCGCATTCAATCGGAAATGTTTCTTCCAGACCATAAACAAGTTGGAATGGTGTGAAACTAGTTGCGTCTTCGGTTGAGGTTCGGTAGGCCCACAGAGCTGAAAAGAGCATGAGATGCCAATTTGACTTGTGCATCCCAATAGTACGTTGATGCATTGTGACCAATACCTTGTTCACGGCTTCAACTTGGTCATTTGCCTGAGGGTAATATGGGTTCGAGCCATCGTGGAGCAAGCGCAATGCAGATGTCAGCTCAGCAATCATGTAATCTTTGAAATGGGAGCCATGGTCTATGACAATTGCTTGGGGTACGCTAAACCTAGAAATAACATGGTTGAAAACGAATTGAATCGTCGTCTTACCATCTGCAGAATATGTAGGCATCGCTTCAGCCCATTGGGTGAAATAATCCATAGCAGTGATAATATAGCCATGCCCCCCAGCTGAACGAGGGTTACATGTCATATAATCAATGCCCCATTTGGCAAAGGGACCAATGATAATGAGGGGTGTAGGTGAGAGGGTGGGGCACACATCTTGCATTAGTAAATTTGGAATTCATGGCACTTGCGAACAGCAAGAATGTAGTCCTTGAAGATACACAACCAGAAATAACCAGCGCGAAGGATTTTTTGAGTTGTAGCATAACTAGAGATATGACCACCACATGCCCTGGAGTGTCAGTCATTGAGAACTCTTTCAGCTTCCTCAATCATAAGGCATCGGTGAAGAACTGAATCGACACCGACATGGTATAAAATATCGCCAATAATATGTTAGGGTTGGGAGTGATGCCGAATCCTTCGGCGATCGTCCTTGGTCAATGCAAACCGGAATGTGGACGTACGGAGATACATGATGATATCATTATACCATGAATCAAGGGTGCTAATCAAGAAAAGGGTCTCATCTAGAAGTTGTTCATCTGCACTAGCAGGGAGAGCCTTGGAGGGAAGGGAACAAATCAATTCGGTGAAAACAAGTGACTTCTTAGATTTGGTTGTAGTGAATACCAAGTCGAATTCTTGCAGGATCACGATCCATTTAGAAAACTTGCCCCAGCAACTGACAAGTCAAGATATAGGTCATAGGGTTGCATTCAGAAATCACTGTAGTCATGCACAAAAGGATATAGTGCCAAAAGCATTGAACAACCTAAACGGCAGCCAAAGCCAACTTCTCGACATGTGCATAACGCGTTTTAGTGTCAAGGAGATTCCAACTAAGGTAGTATATTACATGTTTGTTGCCTTCGTCGTCATCTTGGACCAAGACCATAGCAATGGTGCTAGGGGTCGCGACTAGGTAAAGTAAGTAATCTCAATAATAGTCCAGCAGATGCAACAGAGGAGCATTTACGAGGACGGCCTTGAGATTTTCAAAAGATTTTTGGGCCACCTCATCCCATACAAAGGGCGTTCCTTATTTGAGCAACTAGGTAAATCTTGTGGCTAGCCCAACATAGTTGGGGATAAAACGACGGAGAAAGTTTGCCTTTCCTTATAGGCTCTGGAGTTGGTGTAGTGATGATGGATGGGGTAAATTTATAGTGGCCTCAAATTTTAACGAATCCAGGCGAATACCATCCTTGGAAATGATGAAGCCGAGGAGTCGTCCCAATTATATGCAGAAAACACATTTGTGCAAGTTTAAGCAAATGTTATAGTGCCTATAACACAGAAAAATCTATCGAAGATGATCTGGGTGCTCTTGGCGCTTACAAGAATGAGCGGGAAGGTCATCCAAGTAAGGCTGGACAATGTTGCGAATGTCATGAAATGCATAGGACATTGTCCATTTAAATGTGGCTCCAACAATTTTAAGTCCGAAAGGGAGCTTCTTGTATGCGAACATACCCCATGGACAAATAAAGGCTGTCTTTCTTGATCGGCTGGTGCGATGCTGATGTGGTTATAACCAGAAAAATTGTCCATAAAGGAAAATATCTCACTCCTGACACATTCATCAATAATTTGATCAACGAAGGGAGTAGGATAGTTGTCTTTAGGACAGGCACAATTGAGATCTCGATAATCCACGCAATCGCAAATCGTGCCCTATTTTTTAGTCACCGGGATAATATTGGACACCTAGTCTGTAAGGGGGATGGGATAGATGAACCCAGCTTTGAGACACTTTTCCACTTCACCCTTAATAGCAGTGGCCTTCCTAGGGTGCACTGGACGAAACCATTGGCGAACGGGCTTTGCATGCAGATACTTTGGTATTTCGTGCACCACAATGCTAGGATCAATGTTAGGCATTTCTTTGTAGGACCACGCAAACACATCATGGAATTCCTGAAATAGACGAGTATATGTCTTGATCTCATCCGGAGAACAAGATACCCTAATATGAATGTGTTCAACGATACCAGGTTTGATAGAGATCGACATCGTTTGGGTAATATTACCCAGATTTCCTTCCAACCACACTTCATGAGTAAAAATCAGTGGTGGAAAAGGAGAAGCGATGATGAGTATCGATCCAAGGCGGTTCCTTGAGAGACATAACTTCCATGATACCTTCATCAACAAGGAAGGTCTCGACTGAGGGATCAAGTGATTCCATAGTGCCAAGCCACAAGGATTAAGAGTATGTATCAAAAGAGGTCTTCAACATATGAGAATCAGAGGATGCAGAGTTCAAAGCCAAAATAATTTCCACGTAATTGACTTCGGCAGGACTAATCAGCATAGCCTCACCCCAGGTATCAACAAGATCCGGTGTAGGTATGACCCAAGGATCAGACTTGACCGAGATCATGTTGACAGAGGCAACATGAGGAGGTGGAAGTGGAAAAATTCCCATTAAGGCAGAATCTTTGAAGAGACCTACCCCAACACCCTCATAGGGAGCAGCAGTGTGCTTGACGTATGGAACATTTCCATCTGAGGAGGAAGAGGCAAAGAATGACAATTGGTCGACAATGACAATCTTCCCTTGATGGGGAAAAAGAATCACATGAAATAAAGAGGAGGCCACAGCATGCATGGCATGAGTCCAACTTCAGCCGAGTAGAATATTATAATTGAGAATGGAGTCAACAATTTCTACTTCGTCTTGCATTGTCTTGCCTTCTAGGGTGATGATAAGGTTAGGTAAGACATTGAAGGGTCATGAATCGTGCCCATAGAAAGCTTCCAAAGTGTTCGGAGATTGGTTCAGTGCAGGAGAACCAATAGCCTTCCAACATGCGATTGACATGATGCAGGTGGAAGCACCTTCATCGATGACACTTTGGTGGATGGTCTTCTCATTGATGATTACCTGAATAAGAAAGTAAATCTGATGAGGGAGCCGTGCAACAGGGTTCTCTAGATCAAAACATATCAAATTGGAATCGGTGGGATCAATTCCCCTGATAACTGATAGCAAAGATTTCTGCCATGATGGGTAGTTTTGGAGTACCTTGAGAGCCAACATGGCTAACGACGCCTGAGCCAAATCCTCAACAATATTATAGTGTTGAGCAACTCGGGTGTTGGGATTATACGAGGATTTCCACAATATACCTTGAGAGAGTGGCCGCATAGTAGAATCAGGGTTAGGGCGCTCAGTATGTAGAGGGCTAGAACTCGGGGTAGAAGAAGAAGGTGCAGCTTCTTTCTCTTTCCTAGTTGCCAAAGCAGGAGTTTGATAGTCTTTCGATCTAGTAGCCACATTAATAGGCGTACTCATCATGAACACTTGAGATCCGGAGGAAGAAGATTGGGGTTGGTCTACCATTTGGGTCTGTTGAGACAGAAACATATCTTTGAGGACAACAAGGGTCCATTTGAGTAGGTGACTAACCTCGGATCATCAAGGACAATCCTTAGTGTAGTGATCTTCCTCACAAATGAGGCAAGGATACTTAGGTTTCTGATGTGAAGATTCACCGGCAAACGATTTGAGAGGACCTTTTTTCGGGGCATAGGATTTAGCTTTACCTTTGATTTTCTTCTTTCCTTTTGAGGATTTGTCCGTTGTGGTAGACTGGATAGTGTGGAACTCTGAGGTTTTACCAAGGCTAGGTGGATTCTGGGATGAACTATTAGGAACAGCATTTGAGACTGACTTCTGTTTGGAAGAAGTTTTAGTAGGGGTTTGGGATACTGAACCAATAACTCTATCAATGGGAGGAATATTTGGTGACTTTGATGCTGCGGGATCAGATGACGGTCGCGGAGCATTGGGTAATAACTTGTATAAAGTGCCAGACTGAGAGTAAACTAGATCCAAGTATTGGGCATGAGCAATGGCCTGCTCTTTAGTGACGCATCCACCTCATAACCATATCACGAGCGATTGGGGCCATGAATGATTTGGTAAACCATTCAGTGAGCAACTAATCAGCAATCTCAAATTTTATCAGGCGACACTTATGTCTCCATTCATGGATGTGATCGGAGATATGTGTCGCAGTATCTTGCTTAAGTGACGTGAGCAAATAGGTGCAAATTTCATAGCAAACCAGTAGTTGGAAATGCTTGAGGAAAGCCATGGATAAAGAGTTAAAGTCATGGTAAGTACTTCAAGGTAGCTCGATGTACCACTTTGTTGCAGCACCTATGAGGGTTCGTTGGAAAAGACGGAGATGAATGGAATCGTCCACGTACGAGTTCGACGAGCACCAGAGGTGATATGTCATCACATGGGCCTGAAGATCTTCCTTAGCTTTTCCATCGAACTTGTTAGTGTCAGTCTTTGAAGCCTTCCTCCAGTGATCAAACAAGCTCTTACAAAATGATTTTAAGGTGTCAAAGTCAAATTTTGTCATTTCAGTGAGTCTTCAAGTAAAATTTGGTCATTAGGTATTAGGTTTAGGATTTTTTTTCACTTCTTTCAAAGCTATCCAAATTTTGGTCCATGTCACCATTCAAATGAGTGTATCATCATTCAGAGAGTTTTCATCATCATTTTGGGTTCCAATGGGTCATTTTACACCTTTTTCGTGCTTGAGTGTACTTGGGTAAGGCTCATTTCCCTCTCCTAGGGTTTTGAAGGTAATTTATCTTGTATGGTCAAATCATCAACAAAAATTGTATCCTGATGTTCATGTACCTTCCCTTTTCTTAATGTACCTTATTAGACACTTCCCATCACTGATATCCCTCAAATTCCTCATTTTCCCACAAACCCTAGTTTTTTGCTACAATTTGACAATTTTATAGGCTAAGCCTGTGTTTTTCCCTTTTGGACCCCTTCCCCTCACTAAATATTTTAAATTCCACTTTCCCCTATTTCCTAACATCCCCCCCTACTTCTCAAAATTTTCTTAAGAATTTAGAAGCCCCTTATCCCCTTCATTTCACTTCATTTCGACAAATCCCCTGTTCCACACATCGGGATAAGTTTTACTCAAATGATGTTTCTGAGCAAGGAAAAAATGAATTTGGAAAAATTGAGAGATTTTTTTGTTCACCATATGCCAAGGAAGAGAAACACCCTTCATTTTTTACACAGGTGTCATGGTTTTAGAGAAATGTCAAAAATAAAGTTGCCTCGGAAGGGTTGCTGCACCTTTGGAGTGACCTTGGTAAAATCAAGATTTCTCCTAGCCTGGTTGTCCAAATGACTTTCTTGATGAGTAAAATGTTAATTAGACACAAATATATTTCCAATGAGCTATCATGAGCTCAATTTGGAGTTGAGGAAGACCTTCAAAAGTTGACTGCAACAGCAAATATGCATTTAGGCAGCCTCATTTTGCACATTTTGACTAGTCTTGGGAGATTTGACTTTTGATAGGGAAAATGACCTCCAAATTAGAAAAATAAAGATGCTCTAGAAAGTAGACTCGATGAAATTTTCAACGAGCTATCACATGCCCAATTTGGACACAGGGAAGACCTCCAAAAGTGATCTGCAAAAATGCGTTGCGCACCTGGCAGCCGGTGCTACGCATAGAAAAGGCATTATGCACATGTGGCAGGTTTCTAGTGTAAAATTACACTGGCACTGTGCATAAACAAGGCGTTGTGCACCTGTGTGAGGGGGCTGTACACCTGCCAGACACACTCAAATTACTTCAAATCACTTCAAGCTGCCTCAAAACTCCAATTTCCTGCTCTTTACAAGTAAGTACATTGATCCTCCTTGTTGAAGAGTGTTCTTGCATGAAATCTTGTTGGCCTTTTACCCATAAAAACAAAACCCTAGTATCCATTATTCACCATAATGGTTCAAGGTTCACTCATTTATCTTTGTTGATGGTTCCTCAAACCTCATACACTACATATTAAAACCCTATACCCTACATACAAAACCCTACTCACTCCCCTAAACCCTACTCACTCCCTTAATCCCATTCACCCTCACCTACTCATCCTAAAATCTCTTCATACTCATCTTTCATCCACCCATCCTATCTCATCATTCACCACAAGTGTTCACAAACAATGAAAAAGGCCAGGTGACTAGGTAGCGAAGAGGCAAGGTTAGAAGACAAAAGGCAAAGGAAATTGAAAATTCCAGGGATATTTGTCTTGAGTGGTTAACATACACCTAGAGAAGTTTATTGAGAGGGTTAACAGAGAAAAAAAGATGTTTCCCCACATGGCTTATCACTACCTAACCCGGAACAAGATTTGCAAAACAAGGGTGAAGAGGCTAAAGGACAAGCTAAAAAGAGCTTTGAGGAGCAAAAAAGAGCAAGATAAACTCAAGAACTTGGCTGAAGCATCATTGGCTCATCAAAGCACTTAACAAGGGTCTATCATGCCAAAGTTCAAGAAATTTGGAGCAATTTTTGTCATTTTTGAAATTTTTAATGTAAAAAACAGGCTTTTCCAATAAGTGCAGAGCACCACCGGTGCTGCGCTTTTGTTGGAGACATCTTCTTGCAAAATGGTTTACATTTTTGGAATCAACATGGAAAAATATGAAAGCTCAGAAATGGCTGAGAATTTTGGACAAGTTCTAGGTCTCCAAAAGGGCCAAAAACACCTAAAAAGTGTCCTCTCTACCACTTTTTTGCCACATAGGAAGCAGTCTTGGGAGAATCAATTTTTGGAGGGGCAAATGGACTCCAAATTCCGAAATTCAAGTTGTTCCAAAAAGTAGACTCGCCAAGATTTCTAACAAGCTATCCTACACCTGATTTGGACTCCGGTAAGCCTTCCAAAATTGGCCTATAAAAAGTGTTGCGCATAGGATGAATTTTGCCAGTTTTGCCTGATTTTCCAGATTTCGCCTAGTTTTCTCTACAGTTGACTTTTTCTTGCTCTCTTGGTGAAATTAGCATGGTAAATTATGTAACTTGATTTTTTAAAACACTTAATAGGGTAGATACATCAAGTCAAAGGTGGTTTTGAACTGAATGAATTGGTTTCCTTGGTTTTAGAGGCACGCTGTTCCACTGCCTATATTGTTGTTCTTAGTTTAGATATGGTTGAAACCACCCCTTTTCTCATGGATTCGACCCTGATAGCTAGCTTGAGTAGTTTCCTTGCCTATATCATCTACTTTTTGATTCATTTGTAAAGGTTGGACTTTGGCAGAAGTGTTGGACTCACTGAATATTTGTATCAGCAGTTTGGCAAGGAATAAAACCAGGTTTTCAGTTATTTTTGTGGGATTCTTGTGACAGTGAGTTTATGTATTGTTTTTCTTTGTAATGAGTTATTTCTATGTTTTATATGTATCCACATCTCTCTCTTTCTTCTAAACTAAGTGAATCAAGGTGAATAGACAAAATACACTAAGTTACAGTGCTTTGTCTTGGGATTGCATTTAGTTTTCAATGTTTTCAACTGTTTGAAGAGGATTCATAGTTTCTTTATGCCCTCCTCAACTCCTCAGCTATCTTACTCCACCATCTCAATCCATTTCTAGTACATAAATGCTTGTCTACCTCGCCTCACAGAACATGATTGTATCCCTGAGTTGATTTCCCGGACCCAATCTGCCTTCTCCAATTGATCCAGCAACCAAAACCTAAAATCAAACCAAAAAACCTGATCTACTATACCTAGCCTAAAATCAGCATTCATTTCAGTCATCTCAAGCCCTAGTTGCCATTACCCTAATTGAGATTGACAAGGAGGGAGCCCTCTCCCGACCTAGTAGGGCTAGCTACCAAGTTAAGTGTGGTTTGATGTTTCCCTAGACCTGCCTTCCTTCAGCCTGAGGTCAATCTAGGCTCTAACATAGTGGAAACCATACTGGGAAACGTAGTTTTATGTTCCTCAAAAAAATGTAATCAAGTTCAGATCTGATTGTTGATGGTTAACAATGATCAGACACAGCAAGGTTGAAATCATTCACCTAGCGACTCCAAATAAATTTCGAGATTAGCTCCAAAGACTCCACTGGAGGATGAAACTGACCAGCAGAAACATGAAAGGAAAATATGGAAAGATCAGGTATTCAGGTTGGAATTTCATCCAAGACATTTTGTTCTTTGTTATAAATTATTTCTTCTCTTTTCCCGAGAATGTCAAGAAGGATTTGCAAAGTATATTGTATTTGAGAAAAGATCCTCATCTTGCATTTGATTCCTTCCCTTTGAATATTGTGAATACCAAAGATTTGCATGCCTTTGAGCTTGATCAAGACCCTTTTTCTGAAGCTTGTGATGACTGTCTTCAAACTGATGAGCCTCAAGAGACCAAGATTGATTCTACACCTTCTGTACATACCCCTATACCTTGTAAAATTCTAGATCAATACAAGCCTTTGATTTTACCTCCTTTATCCCATGCTTTCCCTAAAAGTCATGACCTATATCTACCAAGATTTGATGGTGAACGCGACAACATCACTGCTGAGAGACATGTACTGAATTTTGAGTCTTTCCTTGACCTTTTTGAAGTTGATGAAGAGGATGTCAGTATTAGGATTTTTGCTCTTTCTTTGCAAGGCAAAGTCAAGAGTTGGTTCAAAACCCTGCCTGATGTGAGCATCTTAGATTTCCAGAAATTCGTCAAAGTTTTCCTTGACAGGTGGGTGGTTAGACAGAACCCTTCCTTGATTATAGAAGAGTATAACCAACTGAAAAGATTTCCATGGGAGACAATACAACAGTTTTCTACCAGGCTTAACCAAGTCTATTTTTCGATGCCGGTTAATATAAGACCTCCTCCTGGATCTGCTCTCTTGCACTACCCAGAAGCCTTTGATTCGGAAATGGAATTTCAGCTGAGTGAAAGGAACCTTGCAACACTTGAAGAGATGCAGAACAATGCAGTAGATGTAGAGGCTAATTTTTTTATCAGAAGGGAAAAGTTGAAAGAAGAAGAGGAGAAAAACATAGATCCAAAGGAATCGACATCTTTGGAGGTAAAGCTCGACATTTTGGTAAGTGCAATGGAAGAGATGATGCAAAGGATCACCACAAGGAATGATTATGATGTTCAATATCATGGCTCACTGATTGAAGAAGAACAAGTGGTTGATCCAAAACTTTTTCTTTCTTATCCCAGTTGTCATAGACCTAATAATGATTGTTTTATAAACCATCTTGGAGAAGAGAGATCTGTTGACATGACCTGTATGCTTGATGATGTGTTTTATACTGATGATCTGCCTCAGTTTGATCAGTACGATGATGATTATGTTCTCCAAATAGAAGCTAGTCTTGCAGACAAATCAACAATTGGTTTGTGGAAGGAGGAAGTTCACTTTCAGCAGCTTGAATACAGTGATCAACCGATGCATATCAACTATGGAAATTATGAGGAAAGTGCAGTAAATTTTGAAGTAAGTGAAGGATCTTTGCCTTTTTGTTTTGCTTCATTTCAGTTCATCAGAGACAACTTTCATGCAATCAGAAATCAACTGTCAACAAGTCTTGATCTGAACCATTTTGAGGGCAATGAAATCCTTGTTCAAGACTTCTCATATTCAGATTTGTAGCCCCCGAATGCCATTGATTTTCAAGTTGTGGATGAAGACTCAGAAGCTGGCACATATGATCAAATGATGCAAGATGATTCCGTACCATTTTGTTTTGAATAATTTCAGTTTTTGAAGGGTAATTTGCATAGTATATCTTCAAATGGGCATACTGTAGAAAATCATGCAATCTCATTGGAACCAATAGAAAATGGGTTGCAGCAGTATTTTCAAGTTTTTCATGATCCAATAGCTGATGTTTTGGATGATGTCTGTAGTCAAAGTCCTCCATTAGCTAACTGTGAGCTTGAAAAAAGTATTGATACAAACTTGATCCAGCAGCTAGTTTCTTTATCATTTTCCACAAGGGTCTCATCACAAAGCTCAAAGGAAAGTTTGCATTCATGGTACGAGGAGAAGAAAAGTAATCCATTGGATGAGCTAAGTCCCAATGCACATGAATTTCAATATCCTTATGCAGTATTTTTGGAGGCGGATAGAGAATCCATATTATTCAATGGATCTATTTACGAGTTTTCATGGGAGTTGCCTTTCAGTAGTTCTCTCTTATGGTTCATAAGAAAGCCCTCGCTAAGAATTCAAATAGCAGCTGGAATACTTACTTGGTTGCATTGGTTGTTTCATTTCACTTGATCAGGTGATGACTGGAAAAGTTTGATTAGGTTTTATCGAATAAGCTCCATTTTGAGCATATTTTCCAGTTTTTCAGTTGTATTATAGTATTGAGTCAGTTTGTGTCGTCAAGTTGTCAGTTTTCAGTCATCTAGTTTCAACTGAGTGTCTAGTTTCAACTTTTGAGTGTCTTGTTTCAATTTTGAGTTAGTCTCAATTCTTAGTCATTTCAGTTATGAGTCTTGAGTCTTGAGTTTTGATGTTTTTGTTGCCAAGATATTGACTCCATATTGCCCAATGGATAAGGCATTGGTCTGCTCTCCCAAAGATCTGCGGTTCTTGGCACCTCCAATGAGCTACCATCCCCATTGGAGCCAATGTTAGTATCATTCTTTGAAGCCTTCCTCCAGTGATCAAACAAGCTCTTACAAAATGATTTTAAGGTGTCAAAGTCAAATTTCATCATTTCAGTGAGTCTTCAAGTAAAATTTGGTCATTAGGTATTAGGTTTAGGATTTGTTTTCACTTCTTTCAAAGTTGTCCAAATTTCAGTCCATGTCACCATTCAGATGACTGTATCATCATTTAGATAGTTTTCATCGTCATTTCAGGTACCAATGGGTCATTTTACACCTTGTTCGTGCTTGAGTTGTACTTGGGTAAGGCTCATTTCCCTCTCCTAGGGTTTTGAAGGTAATTTATCTTGTATGGTCAAATCATCAACAAAAATTGTATCCTGATGTTCATGTACCTTCCCTTGTTCTTAATGTACCTTATTAGACACTTCCCATCACTGATATCCCTCAAATAGCTCATTTTCCAACAAACCCTAGTTTCTTGCTACAATTTGACAATTTTCTAGGCTAAGCCTGTGTTTTTCCCTTTTGGATCCCTTCCCCTCACTCAATATTTGAAATTCCACTTTCCCCTATTTCCTAATATCCCTCCCTAATTCCAAAAATTTTCTTAAGAATTTATAAGCCCCTTATTCCCTTCATTTCACTTCATTTCGACAAATCCCTTGTTCCACACATCAAGATAGGTTTTACTCAAATGATGTTTCTGAGCAAGGAAAAATGAATTTGGAAAAAGTGAGAGAGGTTTTTTTCCACAAGTCCAAGGAAGAGAAAACTCCTTCATTTTTTACACAGGTGTCATGGTTTTAGAGAAATGTCAAAAATAAAGTTGCCTCAGGAGGGTTGCTCCACCTCTGGAGTGACCTTGGTAAAATCGCGATTTCTCCTAGCCTGGTTGGCCAAATGACTTTCTTGATGAGTAAAATGGTAACTAGACACAAAGAGATTTCTAATGAGCTATCATGAGCTCAATTTTGCATTGAGGAATACCTTAAAAAGTTGACTACAACAACACTCAACATTTAGACAACCTCATTTTGCACATTTTGACCAGTCTTAGGAGATTTGACTTTTAACAGGGAAAATGACCTCCAAATTGGAAAATTCAAGATGTTATAGAAAGTAGAATCGATAATATTTCCAATGAGCTATCACACGCCCAATTTGGACACCAGGAAGGCCTCTAAACGTGGTCTGCAAAAATTTGTTGCGCACCTGGCAGCGGGCGCTACACATAGAAAAGGCGTTGTGCACCTGTGGCAGGATTCCAGTGTAAAATTACACTAGAGCTGCGCATACAAAAGGTGTTGCGCACCTATGTGAGGGCACTTCACACCTGTTAGACACACTCAAATTGCTCCAAATCACTTCAAGCTGCCTCAAAACTCCAATTTCCTCCTCTTTACAAGTAAGTACATTGATCCTCCTTGTTGAAGAGTGTTCTTGCATGAAATCTTGTTGGTATTTTACCCATAAAAACAAAACCCTAGTATCCATTGTTCACCATAATGGTTCAAGGTTCACTCATTTATCTTTGTTGCTGGTTCCTAAAACCTCATACACTACATATTAAAACCCTATACCCTACATAAAAAACCCTACTCACTCCCTTAATCCCATTCACACCCCCATTCACCCTCACCTACTCATCCTAAAATATCTTCATACTCATCTTTCATCCATCCACCCTATCTCATCATTCACCACAAGTGTTCACAAACAATGACAAAGGCCATGTGACTAGGTAGCGAAGAGGCAAGGTTAGAAGACAAAAGGCAAAGGAAATTGAAAATTCTAGGAATATTTGTCTTGAGTGGTTAACATACACCTAGAGAATTTGATTGAGAGGGTTAACAGAGACAAAAATATGCTTTTCCACATGGCCTATCACTACCTAACCCGGAACAAGATTTGAAAAACAAGGGTGAAGAGGCTAAAGGACAAACTAAAAAGAGCTTTGAGGAGCAAAAAAGAGCAAGATAAACTCAATATCTTGGCTGAAGCATCATTGACTCATCAAAGCACTTAACAAGGGTCTATCATGCCAAATTTCAAGAAATTTGGAGCAATTTTTGTCATTTTTGAAATTTTTAATGTAAAAAACAGGCTTTGCCAATAGCGTTGTGCTTTTGTTGGGGACATATTCTTGCAAAATGGTTTACATTTTTGGAATCAGCATGGAAAAATATGAAAGCTCAAAAATGGATAAGAATTTTGGACAAGTTCTAGGTCTCCAAAAGGGGAAAAACACCTAAAAAGTGCCCTCTCTGCCATTTTTTTGCCACACAGGAAGTAGTCTTGGGAGAATCAATTTTTGGAGGGGAAAGTCGACTCCAAATTCAGAAATTCAAGTTTTTCTAGAAATTATATTTTCCAATCTTTCCAACGAGCTATCTTGCACTTGATTTGGACTCCGGGAAGCCTTCCAAAATTGACCTAGAAAAAGCGCTGCGCATAGGATGAATTTTGCTAGTTTTGCCTGATTTTCCAGATTTCACCTAGTTTTCTCTACAGTTGACTTTTTCTTGCTCTCTTGGTGAAATTACATGGTAAATTATGTAACTTGATGTAATTATGGATGTAAAACACTTAATAGGGTAGATACATCAAGTCAAAGGTGGTTTTGAATTGAATGAATTGGTTTCCTTGGTTTTAGAGGTAAGTTGTTCCATTGCCTATATTCCTGTTCTTAGTCTAGATATGGTTGAAACCACCCATTTTCTCATGGATTTGACCCTGATAGCTAGCTTGAGTAGTTTCCTTGCCTATATCATGTACTTTTTGATTCATTTGTAAAGGTTGGACTTTGGTAGAAGTGTTGGACTCACTGAATATTTGTATCAGCGGTTTGGCAAGGAATAAAACCAGGTTTTATAGTTATTTTTGTGGGATTCTTGTGATAGTGAGTTGATGTATTGTTTTTTATTTGTATTGAGTTATTTCCTATGTTTTATATATATCCACATCTCTCTCTTTCTTCTAAACTAAGTGAATCAGGGTGAATATACAAAATACACTAAGTTACAGTGCTTTGTCTTGGGATTGCATTTAGTTTTCAATGTTTTCAACTATTTAAAGAGGATTCATAGTTTCTTTATGCCCTCCTCAACTCCTCAACTGTCTTACTCCACCATATCAATCAATTTCTAGTACATAAAAACTTGTCTACCTCACCTCACAGAACATGACTGTATCCCTGAGTTGATTTCCCGGACCCAATCTGCCTTCTCCAATTGATCCAGCAACCAAAACCTAAAATCAAACTAGAAACCTTGATCTACTATACCTAGCCTAAAATCAGCATTCATTTTAGTCATCTCAAGCCCTAGTTGCAAATACCCTAATTGAGATTGACAAGGAGAGATCCCTCTTCTGACCTGGTAGGGCTAGCTACCAGGTTAAGCATGGTTTGATGTTACCCTAGACTTGCCTTCCTTCAGCCTGAGGTCAATCTAGGCTCTAACAGAACTTTGGGCAATCACTTGGTATCTTGGATGGCACCAGAGGCCAGTACATTGAATGAAGGATCGGATCATTCGTAAGGCGACATACATCTGGCAACTCGAGTGTAGCCAAGAATGGAAATTGGGTGTTAAAATGCATGGGAGGTCGATAAGTAGGCCCATAGGGAGGAGCCCATCCTTGCTGGTAAGGATTTTGGCCCCACAGTGGGGGATTTTGGCCATATGGCATCTGAGGCTATCCCCATTGCGGATTGCCTTAACCATAGGGAGTATTATGACCTTGAATACCTTGGAACTGTCTAGCCATAGGTTGTTGATAAGCAACATACGGGTTAAAAGGTTGTTGAGCCTATTGACGTTGGACATATGGATATGGTACTTGTTGTCCTTGAACATAGGGCTGATGAACCTGTTGTCCCTGAATAAGAGGATTTTGGACCTGTAGTCCTTGGGCATAAGGTTGATACACTTATTACCCTTGGACATAGGGATTTTGTACCTGATGCCCTTGGCCAGCATGATTCTAAACCTGTTGACCTAGGACATGAGGATTTTGAGCCTGCTGCTACAGGACTTGACCTTGACCCTGCCCCTGCAAGGGTTGACAGTGTTAATATGTATACAAGGGTTGTTGCTGCCCTGGTTGGTTTTTTTGTTGCAAGGGTTGACCTTGTGGTTGCAAGATTTTTTCCTGGGGCTGCAGAGGTTGGCCCTCCATGGACATGGGTTGCGAGGTGTGCGAAGCATATTGCATCTATTGTTGCACGGTTTGCTGCAAGTGTTACAAGGTCTGACCTTGTGATTGTTGCAGTTGACCTTATTGTGGGATCATTTGCCCTTGTTGTTGCATGGAGAGCCCTTGCTGCAACAAATGTTGCCCTTGTGGTAACAAAGACTGCCCTTGTTGTTGTAGAGGTTGTCCTTGCTATTGCAAGGGTACTTGAATAGTGCCCGAGAAATTACAGAATTGAATCTGGCCATAGCCAGGCTGGATGTACTACCCAGATTGGAGGGTGTAAGGTTGATTAACCATTCCTTGAGAACCATATGGAACATACGGATTTTGGTATTGGACCTGAGCCCCATAGGGCTACTAATACTAAACATTACTTGATATAGATGGACCAACGGGATTCTAAACCTGTTGGTACTGGACATTGCTTGATCCAGTAGGGTCAGCAGGGTTATGAATAATACCAGAAGAAGGTTGATTTATACCAAGTATGTGAGCTTGTGAGCTGCTCACATTAGTGGCACCTGACACCATAGAAACATTCAGGTTCTACCCCCTAGGTGGTGGCACAGCCTGACCACTGGCTAGAGGGATGAAGGAACTGATAGAGACAGTCTTTGAAACTATTAGTTGTGCCTGACGATTAACTGGGATTGACGATACAAGGGTATTCAGAATGGTGGGTTGCACCAAGACTGAAGTAATAGCCTGTTGGGAAGCTGTGTTCATAATGAACAGACCTAAAGTTGGCTTGGCGCCTGACGCCCATAAAGGATTATGGTAAAGTGATGAGGCACTAGGTGTACCTGAAACCAACTGCGCCAAAGACACATAGTTGGGTGGAAAACTAACGAGAATACCTTCTGAAAGGGGAAACCCTTGAGAGGAAACTTCAATCTTCCCCCTCAATAGTGTGTGGAGTAGAAACTTCAGACTCATCTGGAGATGTGACTGGAGCATCGCCTTCAGGTTCCATGTCTAAAAACAAACGACGATGAATGGTCGAATGAGTATGAGGGGATAGTTCCAAAGGAACACTCGGTTGGTCATACGGACTGTAAGGACGCTACAGTGATATCACAACATGGTCAAATAGATGGTTCGGAGGGTAGATAATCAGTCCAAGCTAACCTTCAGTGGTCAGTGAGTTCTTTGGAGTTTGAATGGGATTGTTCGGAGATTCCGGGCCAAGATCAGCAGATGACCTAGTATCGAAAGTAGGCAGAGGATGAGATGACAAAGGTTAAATGCTCAGAACAATTGTGAGTTCAACATCTTGGTCCTCGAGTGACTCTAGTAACTCAGGAAATGACTCCTCAGACAATCTTTTAGATGGAGGAGAGGAAGAGGAATTGGGTGAACCAGATGGTTCAGCCACGATGACCTTGTCTTAGTCGACAAAACAATTAACTTCAAGGCTTTAAAATGTTCTTTTAAGGGAAACTCACGATTTGGTCTCAGAAAATACTAACAGGGTGTTTTTGGATCGTGGGCAATCAATTATTAAGATGCATAAAAGACTGGTGCTCTTTCATTTTTTAAGAGTCAAGAAAGAAACAAAGATGACTCTATCACTTTCGATTGGAAACAAGCTCGAAAGGACAAGTGCTCGAATGATCTTTTAAGTTTAATGAGTCAAAAAGATCAAATAACTGCTATGGATGATCTAGGTAAACAGGATTACCAGGAAATGTTGAACTGTAGAATACCTCTCGGCAAACCAATAAGTACGAGCATGCAATCTCCCCAAACGCTATGTTTGGTGTATCACATTTGCAAGGCAGCCGACTCGGCTTCCTAAGGATAAAAGGATTGCAGCCTAGTGGGGTCTCCCGTTATATACTCGATGCTATGGAGAGCAAAAATCCGTACTAGCACTGTCTAATGCCGAAGCTAACGACATCTACTAGGTTTAAAGACTTCGGAACACGTCTTTAGCCTAGACCTTCTAGATATGATTGTCAATGCCAAATGCACCTTAGGTTAATTGAATTCATTTTAAAGTTGATCTTGAGTTATGTTTCAGTTTTTAGGTCTTAGCGATGCGACTCAAAAAACCTTAAATGAAACTAAATGAGACAAGACCCTTTCAATTCGATGAAAAGCCTACACTGGACAGGGTAGAAACTACTCAATCAGATGCAAACAATCAAGCAACTGAAAATGAAATCATCTTTCACTACCTTACTTTTTCAAAAAAATAAACTAATGAAAAATGCATTCCAATTCCTAATTTCCTAACAAGCACTTATCTATTAGTCCTTTCAGAATCAAACAAGCTCTCTTCCTTTTTCAAATGTCGATGCAATCCTAGTCTTTTAATGATGCAAGTTATCGTAATGTAATGATGCAACAAGCTAGAATTCCATACTCTTTCATGAAAACACGAAACAAACTTTTCGCATATTATTCTTTCAGTGAAAAATTTCTTGATACAATAAGCTCTTCAAGAAAATTAACACATGAAAAGGGAGACTCATTCAGACTAATGAAACACCGACTTTACCAATCACAAGACAAACAATGTAATCCATGCCGAAAAGTAACGTTTATGCAAGCAAACAAAAACTTTTCAAACTTGAGTAAAAGAGGTCAAAGTCATAAAAGGACCAAAAAACAAAAAGCATAAAGTACACCTACAACCTGACCTACTGAGTTTGCAAACTACTGAATGTATGACCAACTAGATTCTGTAGTGTCGTTGGCCACTCAATGACTCAATCAATCAATCAGAAAGATGACAAGCCAACAAGCAAACAAAACCAAATCAAAAGTAGCTTTCTAATCAGGGATAAAACGGTCCAAAAGGCTTACGGGGTCGAAACCACAAGAGCATAATACACTTTCCAAGATTGGGGTTAGGACCTAATCTTCATTTATAGGCATCAGTGCGACTGCCTAACAAGCGCCAGAGGCTGGTCAACGTGACTATTTCTCAGCAACTCGTGCTAATTAGCACAACTTCCAATGAATCAGGCGCACTGATCAAGGGAGCTAAGGAAAAAAAAAATTTGAAACAGGGACCAGATCTCCTACTATGAATTTTAGACTCAGACCAGTAAGCAGGAGAAAAGAAACAGAAGCAAAGGGAAAAAGTGGAACTAGAAAAGTTCTCACAAAATCATGAAATCTAAGATAAAAAAAGGATTGGGTTCCCCAATATGGTCACCAATTTGCGGTGAAGTAAAATTATAAGTGCAAACACGAACGAATTACCCTAGCCCGAAGATGGGTCTAGCCACAACAAATACATTATATGGAATATTTCCTTAGATTATAACCAACTAAGAGGGCTTACCTCTTAGTCCGCTTATCCTGTTTGATGATGTCCTTGCTTGCTCACTCTAGCTATCTCTCGCTTCCTTATTCAAGCACCTAAAACAAGTAAACAACAGCAAACAACAAACGTGACAATAGACAAATTGTAATTCAACCTACTTAACAAGTCAAGAAACATTAAGCCATGAATATGTAAGATGACAAAACATGTAGGAAATCAATCGATAGTTGCATATACTAACATCAAAAAGAGATTACAACCATTTGTCTTGACGTTTCTGTCCTCCTATGACAAGACCAAGTTCCCACACACTTCTACTAGCATTCCATGATGGCCTCAGTCAACAATAGTTTTAAGGCTCTTCCCTTTAGGCTTCACTCCAAACCAAATCACACTTCTCCCTCACACAACTAGATAGCTACAACAAGTAATACCATGTTGTCTACTCCAAACCAAAATAGCATAAGCACACCAATATCAACACTAGCTTGTGCTTCGGAAGAAGGGAGGTTTATATAGGAAAAATGGATGGGAAATCGATCATATTCTCATGGGAGAAGGGCTTATCCCTTGAGGTAGTTCCATCATTATAGGGGAAAGGATCCCAAACTGATATCCTCGACCCCATCCAGCCAAACCATTTACCAGACTTCCATTACAAAGCTTCTAGAGCTGGAAGCTTTGGCTCCTAATTTAAAAAACTTTCCAAAACAAGACCAGCACAACTGGAACACAGCTCAGTCGCTCCGGTCGGTGCGAGGGATAGTGCTAATCTCTACACATCAGCACGGGGGAGACAAAGGTCATTAGCATCGGTCTTGTAAACTAGGAAAAACAAAAGTTTTAGGGAAAATGGTGCAAAAGGGAATTGATATGCTCAAGAAGAGGGACACAATGGGGGTTTCCTCATGAAGGCAAAGCATGTGGGGTTCACTGTAGAGGTCCTCTAGGATCAACGAATGAAGAGTGCAGAGACAGTGACAAAATGTTGTGTAACAGGCTACTACAATGCAAAAATCCTCTTTGTGTTCTATCCCCGTATCCCTCTCGGCTACTATGCCTGTTTATGGAACAAAATTCCCTTGAAAATAATGGAACCCCTTTTCCTCCTAGTGGCATAGTTATAACACAGTTCAATAGCCTCCTGGTAGTTAGGTTTGACTCCTTTAACTCTTAACTAGAGTTACAAAATGGACTCTTCTAGAGTATTCTTCATCTTAATCTCATGGATATTCCCTTTTCCATTAATAATAGGGGTTGACATGGCAACCTCTTGAATTATGGTGATCAAAATAGGAAGGTCGACTTTTGAGTGGCATAACTTTTGCATATGGACTCTAGTTGAGGTGATTGTTGCAATCGTTGGAAAGGTATATATGTGTATAATATGAGGGAAAGGTGTGAGACTAAAGTGTATAAATTTTATCCCAAAAAATGTCATTTGATACCTCAAAATTCTCCTGAATGTTTCAGAGCCTAATTTTCCAAACTGGGTCTCGTCGATACACATGGTCCTACATGTCGATTCTCCCACTTTTTCCACACTAAAAACACCGAGATGGATGAAAAACAATATAATGATCCCATACATATCATGAATACATCTAGATCCAAGCCCTTGTTGAGTTAATGGTCAACATCCTGATTTGGCAATCCACAAGTCCCTATTTCATAAAAACCTAGATTTCCATATCCTAAACTCCACATCATACTCACCATGTCACCTCCTCATCAACTCCATACCATCTTCCTTTCACCTCCAAATCTTTGAAAAATCCCATATCCTCATTTAAATAAACTTTTGGATTCCAAAGTTATGGTCTCCATGTCATCATCCATAAATGACAACACCTCAATCACGAAATCAACACAACTTCACCCCATATGCTTTTTCAACACACCATGTCAACGTACCATGTCACCAGTGACATGAAAATAGCCATGTTAGCTACCACATCACATGCTATGTTTGGCACCTTGTTGTTTTTCCCACTAGCATCTAGGTCTGGAATTTCTTGGAAGGTTCATTTTCAAGAAGTTTTAGATTTCTCAACTTTTGGATTTATATTCTATTAAAGACTGGGAAACATTTTTATGAAAGTGGGAACTTCTAGATTCCATATTCTCTGGATATCTATATTTTTTTAGGAAAAATTCCACTTCTAGATATGGATTCTATTATAGGATGGGAAAACTCTAATAGAAGTAATAACTATCAAATCTTGGATATTCTAGATATTCAAAATAAAAATTAAGCATTAAGAATGTTTGTAATAACCAATGAAAAGGTGATTTTGTCATGTTTCCATGAATGGGTTAATGTATAAATATAGATGTTTAGTTATCTAGATATTTAAATAATGAAAACATCTATACTTTACAATCCTTCCACTATTTAACCCCTTGCAGCTAGGCCCATGGTCACAAACCTTGCAAACCCATGTGACCAAGGGCTAGGGATAAACTCCCATCTCTAAATTTCTACATTTACTAGGCTTATGATCTTAATTTTTCAAGATTCCTTTAAAGGATTATCTTCAACTCCAACTAGTATATGCTTGCCATGAAATTCCTTTAAGGATTACAAAACTATTAAGGCTAAAAGACATACCAAACTCCTACGAAATTAGCCATTACTAAATAAATATTGTGAGGAGAATAAAGCAACAGACTACTTATTTGCTCTTTCTCCTCTAAGTGAAGCCCTTCACTCACACTTAACTAGGTCAGCACAGAATTCTAAGAGTAATTCCCCCAGTCACCAACTAGGGCATATCATTGTTGGACCTTTATTTTGACATGGTTTCAACCATAATTTTACTCTATGGTTACCTATATCTATATCCAGATCCTGCCATTATCATCCTTAGTATGCATATTTCTGGACTAATCTACTAAGTCAACAACCATAAGCATGTTAAGGCAAAATGTTAATCAATTTATGTATTTCCTTTTTTCCAATGTTTTAAGAAGGTTTAAATGAGATTTTTCTAATGATGGTGAATGTTGAGAAACGGTTCTTGTGTTAGGTGAAGAGCCCCTTCTCATATAGTTCAGTTCCTACTGATAGGGTACATTTCTGAATCCTATGTTACATATGGTCATATTTCTAGTTGTCTTGGTGCAAATCAGGCACATGGGTTTTGTAGATTGGAGGTTGGTGTGCCTTCAAATTAGACACAAATTAAGGCCCATCTAACATTTCTTAGGCACATAATGGCTATATTAAATGCCTCCTTCAACACTTAATAATGTTTTTTTAGCTTTAATATGTTCTTGGGAAGGTTTAAAGATAATTTCATATTATGTACCTAATATTATTTATTTTTGTAGAATATTGTGAGAATATTGGGCAGGATTACGAAGATTTGGAGGTTGAGATAATCTAGGGACTTTCTCCCTCCTACAGGATGGGCCAAGATTGGATAATAAATGAACTGAATATCATGAAATTATTGGCAAGTTTTGGAGCTCTGCTGATTGTGAAAATCTAAGAATGTGTTCCCTTTCATTTAATGAAGATTCCTAGTGTTGGGAACCTGATCCATTTTTTGAGGGATTTTGGAGGGGAAAGTTGTCTATTTTCAAGGAGAATGCTTCATCATCACTTTGTATAAATACCAATTCGAATTTTCCTTTAGGGGTAGGTATTTATCAGTCTTCTTGTGGATAAAACTTATTATTTAGTAGCTCCACTTTCATTACTAGCAAAGATGTACTTGGATTGATTCAAGAAATGAAGTTTGGTGCCATTTTTGCTTCTATAGATTAGTTTCCTTTTTATTAATATGAGAATCCTTGGGATTGGCCATCCTAGGAGCCTCATATCCCTCTTGTACAATTACTTTATTTCCTTTGAATGTCTCTTTCACTTGCATCTCGTATTTCTACATTTACTATTCATGCTTCTTTTGTTGTATGTCATATTGATTAAATGATTGAAGTGAGTTTTTTTGTGGGTCATTTATAGATTCACAAGCATGATGCATCCTTAGAACAGATTTAAAAATTCATATTCATTATTGAGCTACTTTAATTGGTTTACTAGTTCACAAATGTAGAATTTCTAGAAGTCTCTTGTAGCAAAATAGTAGTAATTTTCTGTTTTTTTATAAACATGTTAATGAGATTCATTTGAGTTGATTCCACTTGTGTTGGGTTATGAAAAAGTACAATTTAATAAAAAAATTCACCCCGTAGCATTTTCACTTGACTAGGTTAGGCATTTGGTAGGTTAACTAGCTCAATAATTCTTGAATTTCTGGTTTTTAGAGCAGTAATTTTCTGCCATTTTTTATCACATGTTGACAGGGGTATTTTTGAATGATTCTACTTGGAATGGAGCCCTAGGACATCCTAATTAATAACAAAAAAAATTCCATCTCATTTTCATTTTATTTTCTTGGGAATTCAACAAGTTATCTCACTCCTGTAGCAGTCATGTAGCACGTGTAAACTTGTTCATATCTGCTTCAAAATCTTGGTTTTTGTCCCTTAGGCTTTGTTGAAGCCCCAAAAATCGGATCTACAACAAGGTGGGATACCCACCTAGTCCGGACCTTGGTTAGCAGCTCCTTTTCCGTTTGGTGTAGTGGGTCTGACTGGAGATATGGGACCAGTTTCCCAATTTATGTGTGTGTGTGTTGAGAATCGATATTTCCTTTCTAATAACTTCTAAATAAAATGCTTTTATTCTAAATCTAATTTAACAACAATGAAATTGTATTCTAATAAATAGAAATATCTAATTCTAAAACTACCCCGGGATTTAAACTTTTGATTATGCTATCTAAAATAGTTTCTATAGCAATTGGTAATAAAGATCATTCAATTGCTATAAGAAAAGAATTCAATAAAGATGAACTGTTTCGTATAACAAGTTAGCCAAACAGTTGTGAAAAACATATCGCATAATAAGTCACTCATGTATTAAGCATAAATAAATGGCTATCACCGTACAGAAGTGCCAAATGATAACTCAAGCATTCAAGCATTCATACATAAATAATTGAACATGAATATCACCATAACGCATAAGCAGAATTTGTTAAGAGATAAAAGTACCATTTATAACAAGTTCTACTCATGAGCTCCAGCGATAATGATTTATATCTTCTTAATTCAACATCTACTAAGAGTACAAAAGTGCAATTTCAGTAGCAGATATTAAACACAGATATCAATAAATCTTGTTCCATTCATTCATCAAAACCTCCTCGGAGGGTGCAGAAGTGCATGTTCTAAGGACAAGTTTTTGATAAATTTCAGGACCCTTCTCTAAATGCATGAGAAGGGTTTAAATACTACTAGCTAAATCTAAAAATAGTTTATTACAAAAATATAGGAGGCGGTTTAAATGACCGTCCTTACTTCAGGCAAAAATAAAGCAAAACTAAAACTAAAACTGAATCTAAAAGTAAAACTGGCAATTAACTATTTATGTATTTGATCTTTGTAGTCGCAAGCATCCAGCATCGGCTTGAGGAGAGTTGGTTGGCCGACCTCCGACTTTAACTGTCCAGTGAAAACGAAATCGACAAGTGTTGGCACCATCTTCTTGGCAGAATTAGTGAGACATTTGAGAGTCATGCACTGACTGTGTGGTTTAACCAAGTACTGCCAGTAAGAATCCCAGTTTAACTTGGTTAACCTTTTGATGGACTCTGCTCTTTCTTGAGCCTTTTGTCTCCAGCTTGTCTGTAGATGCTGCACATTTGGTAGAAATCCTGGAGTGGTCTCTGATATGAGATTTGTCCTGTGCAAATTTTCATTAACACAGTCGATGACATTATTTGCCGCAGTGGTTGCTTCTTCTGTCGCTTGTTCTGTTTTCCTGATCTGTGCATCCCACTTATTAAAGAGCATTTCTTTGTGGGCTTCATTGATCATGGGCGCGCTTTCCTTTTTCCCTTCCTCTGATCCCTGCCAAACCAAATATTCAGTAACTCTTTTATCAATTAAATCGTAATCATGTCACAAGTCCATGACTTGATTAGTAATCTTATCGCTTATCTCGCAATAAGAGCTCCACTGCGATATCCCTCGGCACAATGTTTCTTGCTGCTGCAGGAGTTGATCATTTAAGGAAATGGATTCGGCGACAAATTCTATAAGCTTAGGATCGTCCTTATGCATTTCTTGCATAACCTATAACTGTTTTTCTCTTTCAGCCAAACTGTTCTGGTATCCTAGCTGCATTTGTTGAAAGTCCTGCTGTAATTTTTCTAGCTTTTTCTCTGCCTCGCTGTTGACGCTGGCTTGGTGTAGCTATTTCTGCAAAATCTGTATTTGATCTTCTTTTTCTTTCTTTGTCTGCTCACTACCGCCTTATGCTACGGACTATAAAATACATCGAGAGGAGGAATTTCCTCTCTTTTGAGTATAATTTCAGAAGATGGGGTAATGGGGATGTGCTACATTTCTAGGATATTGCTGGTTGTCCCAGTGACTATATCATCCACTATCTGCACATTACTCTCAGGCATCTTTGTGCTCTGCCCCTCAGTATTGATTAAGTCATTGAATGTCTCCCATTCTTTATCCAGCTCGGTTCTAACTGGTGGTGGCTGGATGATGAGAGGGGGAAGATTTTCCTATGGAGTGGTCAAAACCTGTTGTTCTGGGCATTCTTTAGACTGAGCAGTATCCCTTACTGACCCTTCGCTTTTATTATGGTCACTCTCGGACCTCTTGGAGTTTTCTGGTGTTTCTCCCCCAGACTTGGATCTGGACCTGTCTGTGCCTGAACTTCCATTGAGACTGATACTGGGAGTCGGCTCCCTTACTGGTTCCAAGCGTAATTTATCCAAAGGGATATTAGCTACCCTCCATTCTTTGTATATTTTGAACTCTTGAAATTCTTCTGGAGGAAATTGCATTTGGACTGAATGTAGAACTTCTTTAAGTGTACTTTTCTGCTGAAATGCATCATCAAAAAGATCATCTTCTCCAGAAAACACTTTTATTTTGACTGCAGTAGTGAAATTCTTCACGATATCATAAGGGTCGAACTGTCTTCCTGGAAATTTGAACAATTGTAGACATAGCATGTTGTTTACTTCTTTGAATGCATGACCTACATCAAATAGTGAAAAGGCCCCACAAGCCACAGGAAATTGCGGCCAAATGGCCTTCTTCTTGTCCTTCAGCTCTTTACTCATTCCTCCTACCCCACAAGTCTGGTAGGCAATCTCTCGTGCCAGTAGTTTATCAGGGACATACAAAGGTAGGACATGAGGGGAAGCGAGACTTCCGAATACTCTAACATAGGTGAAAATTTCTTCTCTGAACCATCTTGCGACAGGGAGCATATCGACCTCCGCTTCAGGAGAAAACCTTGGAGCATCTTTATTATACAACATCTTGTATAGAGGCAGCATGACTCCATGACAAATCTTATAAAAATATGGAATGAACTTGGAATCCCATAATTCTTTGTGATAAATATGAATGGGTAAGGGGTCCTGAGTAGTCCATTTCCAACCCATCATAGGAAACTTGGAAACATAACAGATTGCATCCATTACATAAGCAGATAGGTAGAAAGGAGGATAAATCCTCTGAGCAGTTCTTTTGGACCAATAATTCAAAATGGTTGTGGCTAAATTATCAAACAATATTTTAGCCCAATCCACAATAGTAGCATTAGTGGCGGCGTCTAATAATGGTAGCCATTCATATGAAAATTTGTTAACGTCAAGCTTTCCAAAAAGTCTAAAGAGCATGGCAGCAGCAAAGAAATATAGAGAGGTGAGAGAACCAGTACTATACATACCATGCCTATCCCTTTTTAGTGGTTCGTCCCTTCTCGACCAGTCCTTGGTGCATTCTGCCAAATCTTTGTTTTCTTTATCGAACTTCTCCATGAACTGTTTATTATAGGTCACTTGTGGCTCTAGTAGATGATTCATGAGCCTCAAATCTTGTGTAGTGTATGATCCAATGAGCCCTTGTCTCTGAGTCTTAAACTGTCTATTTGTTATCTCAGCATTATCCAATACCCATTTGACCATGTCTGTGTATGGAAGAAGCTTGGGCCTTGTCGCTATCTAGTGCAAGAGTAAGCATGCTAGTTCTAAATTGACACCTCAGATGACCCGCGTGAGTCTGCTGTAGCTGTAACCTCCATTACCCTGGGATTTTCTTCCTCGAGTAGACTGTGCATGCCTTCCCAAGTAGTAATGTCGGCATCTCTGTTACAGGTGGTGTCTGTGTATAAGGGCGTCATTTCTTTCTCTTCAGAACTCAGAGCCTTTCCTTTCTTTCCCATAATATTCTGAACACTGCTATGTATACCTCTCTGCTTTTCGCTCCTGCAATTTGCAAATGAGGCAAGAGTAATGATAAGAAAAAGGTGATGGGAAAGCTTTAAATGCCAAAACCATATAAAATATATCACCTTACGTGAAATGGCTCTTCGATTAGGTCAAAACCATATTTCATTAATAATTGCCAAATAATTCATTAAATTAACATTAACGCGCATAACTGGGCATTGGTTTGTGGAAAAGCTTTTTCGAACAACAAGCCTCGCAGATCTACAATAAGGTGATTTTGCGATTTGCTTCGCAATATCACAGATCGTGATATCGCTGATCTGTTACGTGTGGCGATCATTTACCATATGTTTTCTGCGAAATGCGATTTGCGAGACGCGCCATCGCATATCAGCGGTTTGAGGTATTTCGCTTTAAGTGATACTTGAAGCACGTTGAAACTGCGATGCGATGAATGTCTTCAATGTGTGATTTCGCATCGTGATTTCACAATCTTAGGATTCGGTTTGTATGAAAGCATCTATTACCTTTTTGCGATGCGATGCGATGCTTATCATAAAACTTAAGTCTTTTTGGGATTTTCGGGTATTCTCCTAGGTTTTATGATAGTAAGATTTATTCAAAAAGGAAATACAAGTCCTAATTTATTTTTTTGAATTTTAAGGATAAGGGTCCCCACTTATTTAGTATTAGTGATAATACTAAATAAGAAGGGGGGTTGTTGCTAGCCACAACAATTGGCGATTCACTTGGAAGAACCAGTTATCTCTGCTTTTCTTTTGAATTTTCTAAACTTCCAAAACAGAATGTTTTTTAGAGAATCAAACTTTATTATAGAAAGATAAAGTACATCATGCTTTCAGCTATTAATGATAGTTTGTTTCTTCTATGTTAACTTTGTTTATTTACTTCCTAGAGCTAGTCATTATATTTACATCAGCCACTACTTGGTTTATAAAGATAAAACAAAGTCTTCTCTGTAAATCAGTTTTAAATATGCTCATTTGTCGTAGGTAGAGCCTCTGTTTCCAGCAGGCGTTTATAGCCTTGATAGGGTTACCTGTTACCCAGAAATGATCCTGTATCCTACTTAGAGAAATATACGATTTTCAAATGGAAATCCATATCCACACTTATTGCTTTTATTTTCTTTTAATTCTTAAAGAACAATGCCTTGGTTTGGTAGCCAAATTATGACAGTGCCACTCACTTGATTTATAAATTTGCTAAACGAGCTAGCTCGTGATGAGACCCCTTGTTTTTTTATTACAATAATCTTGATTCATTGCCCTGTTGTGGTATGCAGTTTTGGCAAAGTTAGCAAGCTATAATATCTATGATCATGATAATTTGGCTCGTGATGAGACCTCTTATTCTTTAAGTTAAATTGTATCGCTGGATCATTCCTTGAAGCTCATAATTCCCTAGGTGAGGAGGAAGTCATTGTTTCCTTAAGAATAGCTCTGGATGACAATGGTAGAGTTTTTTGGAAAGAGCTTTTCTATAGAGAATCTTCGTTTTGTTATTGATACTTTTCATTTGACTGATATAAAACAAATTCCAACTAAAGGTCATTTTTTATCAAAATTTACAAAGTTGAAACTAGTATCATTTTCAAGCTTATATCCTTTGACTGTATCTTTCAATAATAATGTTCAATTTTCTAAATCAATCCTATTTATACAAGTGAAAAAACAAAATTTAAAAGAAATTGTAGTCTTTTTTGTGAATTTCAAATGTAACCACTTACAACTAGTTTTATTATCAAAATATAGGGAGAGCTAATTTACAAAAATAGAAGAATGATCTCCTATGGAAAGTATTTTTTGAGGATTTGTCCGTTAACAGTTAAAGATTCTATTTTTCCTATTAAATCCTGTAACATTAAGGTATATGGACCTATGATTTCTCCGATTTGGAAAGGGCCAAGCCACATCCGTTGAAATTTCGTATGTTTGCCCTTTTCCTCATAAGCCTTATCCCATTTTAAAACTAGATCCCCTATCTGAAAGTCTTTTCTAGATATCATGTTTGAATCAAAAGAAGCTTTTACTAATGCTTGATGATGCGCATGAGTTATTTTAGCCTGTTCTCGTTGCTCTTCTAGCTTAAGGATTTGTAACTACCTTAGTTGTAAGGAAGAAGTTGGTGTTTCATTAATAAATTGAACTAAGGCCAATGAGAGAATCACTAGATGAATTGGAAGGACTACTTCTTTCCCATAAACCAAAAAAAAAGGGAGAAGTGCCAATGGAGGCTTTCTGCGTTATTCAGTCTGCCCATAAAGCATATGTTAAAGATTTGTGCCAATTCTTATGATTTTGATCAATGGTTCGCTTAATGATTCTGATTAAGTTTTTATTTGTTGACTCATCTAACCCGTTCCCTTGCGAATAATAATTGGCAGAGTATTTAAGCTTAAAACATCTTTTGAGCGCAAATTCAGTCATAGCATTGCCAAAAAAATATGATGCATTATCAAACATTAAAGCAAAGGGTAAACCAAACCTAGTGATTATGAACTAATCTATGAAATCAATGATGTGTTTGGCATTAGCTGTCTTGAGAGGAACTGCTTCTACCCTTTTAGTAAAATAATTTATAGTTAAGGATATATCTATGCTATTTAGAAGAGTGAGGAACGATCTCACCTATTATATCCAATCCCCATTGATCAAAAGGTTGATCAATATTGACTGGTTGCAAAGGCAATGATGGTTTCTTTTGTCTTCCAGCAGCAGTTTGACAAACTTGACATTTCCTTACGTAGCTATGCACATCTTTGAATAGTGTAGGCCAATAGTATCCTGCGTGCAAGATTTTATGTGTTGTAGTATCTCCAGCATAATGTCCACCTGCTAGTCCATCATGGAGTTCCTGCAACACTTTTTCAGCTTCAGCTTTCTCAAGACATCGAAGGAGAACATAATCATAATTCATCCTAAAAAGTACATCGTTTACAAGTTGATATTGCTTAGCCTTCAACCTTAGGGCTCTTTTCTTTGTATAATCTAGGTTTGAAGGAGCATATCCGTTCTTTAGATAAAATATGATATCAATGTATAATGATTCAATATCATTTAGGCTTACCTCATACATTTGTACTTCTGAAGGTGATAATTCAGAAATAAGCGATGCTCCAGCCAGCCTTTTACAAAAGCCTTGACCTTTTACAATATTTGCAGGTTTAATCTCACCGTCGTATTCTTGTAAAGTTGTAACCCAATTTGCTCTCTTTTCACCCACATCTTTCTGTACTAAAAGATTTCTTACCGCTGGAAATGGCACAATGATTTTTGTATGGGTTTTAAGTAAGAAGGGTCTGAAATGTTTGATCGCTTTGAAAACAGCATAAGCTTGCTTCTTGATGTCAGAATAATTTAATTCGCCCCCTTATAGATTTGAACTAAAAAAGGCAATTGGGGCTTTCGCCTTATCTTGATTTGCTTGAGTGAGTATCGCAGCATATGATCTATCAGAGGCAAATGTATATAAAAGGAAAGGGTCAAAGAAATTTGGAGTTGCTAAAGATGGGGCGTTTACAATTGCTTGTTTAATCAGTTTGAATGCTTCATATTATTCTTGGCCCCATTTAAAGATTGAATTCTTTTTAATCATTACTTGTAAGGGAGGTACGATCCTTGAGAAGTCTGGAACGAATCTCTTTACAAAATTAATTTGGTCAAGGAAGGATTGCATAGCTTTCTTGTTGTGAGGCAAGGGTAATTTGGAAATCTCCTTGATTCTGTCGGGATCAATATGGATTCCATATTTTGACACTATAAATCCAAGAAGTTTTCCTTCACTTAATGCAAAAAAGGATTTTTTTGGATTAAGTGAAATTCCATACCTTTGGCAACGTTGGAAGATCTGTTTCAAATCTCTGAGATGATTACCTCGTTTCTTGGAATATACAGTTATATCATCCCAGTAGATTACTACTAATTTGTTCACTAATCCCTTAAATGCGATGTCCATGGCCCTTTGAAATGTGGCGCTAGCATTAATCAGACCAAAGGGCATCTTTTGATATGCATAAGTGCCCCATTTGGTTCTGAACGTGGTCTTTAATTGATCATCAAGGTGGACCAAAACTTGGTTGTAGCCGGAGAAACCATCCAAAAAGGACATTAATTATGATACTGCAACTGCTTGTAATATTTGTTCCATGGGAGGCAAAGGAAAATTATCCTTTTGGCAGGCTTTGTTAAGATTTCGAAAGTCGATGCAAATTCTAATGTCTCCGTTTTTCTTTCTAACGGGAACCATATTGGAAACCCATTTAGAATGTCGAACGAGAAAAATAATTTTGGCTTTCAATAATTTATTGAGCTCGGATTTAATCTGATTTTCCAAATTGGGGTGGATTTTCCTCAGCTTTTGTTGGACATGTTTTTCATCGTCTATCATTGGGATAGTATGCTGAATGATAGAAGTTTCGTAAGTCTTAAGTTCATCATAGTTCCAGGAAAAGACACTTTAGTATTGTTTCAAGATATGAACGTATGCTAATCTTTCTTCAGGGGCTAGGCCAAGACCTAGATTGATATTCTGTGGCTTGGTATCATTTCCTAGATTTACTAATTCATAGTTCAGAGTTGAACTTTGAAGTTTTGAATTGGTAGATCTTTTGAATCGGTCTTTCAAATCGTATAAGTCTTCCAATTTGACTACTTATTTTGGCATAGCATTATTAGCACTATCTTGTTGCAATTGTTTGTCATGTTGGTCTTCATCTATAATCTGATTATTGTAAGATCCCTCTGATGTGAGGAAGCTGACAATATCAAGATCATCTTTGAAAATTCTCCAATTGTTAATGTTATCAGGAATCGAGGGTCTAAAAATTAATTCAATTGAGAATCTATTCAGGCTAAAGTCTTCTGAGGGAATGAGCTTGGAAGCTACGTTTGCCAAGAGGTCAGCACTAGCATTTTGGAGTTTGGGAATTGATGAAATATTGAATGCTATAAAATGTTCAGTCAGATCTTGTATTAAATATTGATAATGCTTTAAATGACCTAATAGACAATGTATAGTATTTCGTACTATCTAATTACAATCTCAAAATCTCCAAAAACTTGTAGATACTTGATATCTAGTCCGATTGCTTTGTATAATCCTTGGATTAAAGCCTCGTATTCTGCAGTATTATTGGTGCAATCGAACTCGAGTCTACAAGTTAACATAATTTTGTTTCCCTCTGGACTAACTAATACGCATCCTGCTCCTGCTCCATCGTTAGACTTAGAACCGTCAAAAAATAACTTCCAAAATAAAGATTTATTTACAAGACTATCTATGAAATTAACACATTTAGAACTATCTGTTTGAGAAAAGTTTTCTACTTGAGATAAAATAGAATGTTCTAAATAAGGCGAAGTATGAGCATTGAAATTTCCTAAGAAAGAGTCAACAGAATAGTTGCCAATTATATTGTTGTTGTATGCTACAGGTTCATTTTCTCCTTCCAATTCTGTTACTATGTATTTTTGATGCCTTTCTCGCTCAACCTTTATTTGATTTGGTTTGCCATTGTAAGGGAGCCACATATGCGACCAATCGGTTGCAAAATATCCATGAAGCTTTTCAGACCAATCCCTGCTAAGAATTAAGCCATAAAATTCTGGAATGTCTGCAACTAAAATATCAATAACTTGACATACCTTTGGATTAGATGACAGCCTTATGGTAACCTGATTTAGTTCTCCGATCACTTCAACCTGTGACCGGTCCAGCTGAACTATGCGTACTGCAGATTTTTGAGGTTGAACGTTCAGCTTTGCACATATTGATTTAGGTAAGATATTGGATGAAGCTCCTGAATCAACTAAACAATTATGCAAATTTTTGTTGAAAACTTCATAAGTAAGAAGAAATGGCGGGGTATGAGATCTTGACCTTCCTCCAATTAGAGCGATGTCATTAGGATCAACTTTACTAGTCACAATATTTGGAGGTCTTCCCATCTCGTGAGAAGCTTGTGAGATTACAGCGGCAGGAAAAGGTGCAACTGGTATTGCGTGTAACTCTTTCAAAAGCAGCTTTTGTTGATGTTTTAACTTGCTCAATTCATAAAAAGTAATGTTAGCCCTAGTCTTCTTCATGTCTTCTACGATATTATATTCCATCTCATCAGAAACAATCAATGTCTTAGATGGAGTTGGTGAATTTGTTTGGACTGGGCTCGTTTGTGTCGCTTTGGGTGACATTTTCTTTCCTGCAACTTTATCCTTAGTCATTGAGCTTGCGCTCTTTGGCTTAGGAGTAGATTGAGGAGGATCGAGCTGATTTCTACTTCTAGTAGTGACTGGTGATGCCTCTTGATCCTCTTCATCTGGGAGGATAAAATCCCACATTCCCTGTACTTCTACAACTTCTTCTTCATCAGTAGGCTCTTCGTTGGAAATTTCCTCTTCTTCTTCTTCTGATTTAGCATTTGTAATAGCATTGGGAGGTTTTGAATCAGTTGAAGGATTTCTTCTATAAGGCTTATAAGGCTTTTTAGAAGAAGTTTCTGCTACTTGTTTCTTTATATCAACCATTTCGTTAGACATGGTTTTCAAAACTTTCTGCAATCCCTCTAAATCAAATGGGTCTTTGGGCTGTTTTTTCTTTAGATCTTCTTTAAAAGTGACCTTCTTAGATTTACGTTCATGAATAGTGTTTTTCTTTTCTAAGGCTATGATATGTTTCTCTACTACTATTGCTTCCTTCATATTGTCAGCTAAAGTTGTTTTGTTAGCTCTATCAACGAAGATTGCTATGTTTGATGGTAGAGCAGATATGTACCATTCACTTCGAACTTCTTCGCTAGGCTTGGAGGTGGTAGGAATTTTGTTCAAAAGTTTATTAAAACGCGAGTTAAAATCTTTGACAGGTTCCCTTGATTCAGCTCTAAGGTTAGATAGGTCATTGATCAGTGTCACAGTATACATGTCATCATCGAACTTAGTCAAGAATTGTTCTTGGAAAATATCCCAAATAGTGATAGATCTAGATGGTAATGAGAAATACCATGACCCGGCTGCTCCTTGCAAAGTGTAAGGAAAGAGCCGAACGATAGCGTCTTCATTAGTAACCCCATTGAGATTTATGGATAACATAAAGTTGTTTATGTGTTCTTCTACTAGCATGCCTGCTTCAGGATTAAACTTAGGCAACCATTTTTCAGGATGGGCCGATAATTGACTCAAGGGCGCAGGCATTAAGACTACCCCTAGGTTATTCCATGGAGTTTGGGCCATCGTTGAACTACTAAGAGAGGAAAGCACAGAAGATGATCCTTGCAGTTGGGAAGATGAGGATATTATAGTTCCAAATGATTCAGAAGGAGATGTTGAAGTTCCAGTGGTCTGGTGGACGATAATTTGAAGTGGAGTGGATGGTTGACTTCACGATGGAGAGGTTGAGATGGATGATGATGACGAAAGAATCTCACTATCAGACCCTTTAGGTGATTTCCTTGCTCTCTTCCTTGTAGGTAGAGGTAATTCAATTCGTTCGATACCAAACTTTTCACTCTATAATCTGGTAAGGGGATGAGAAGGGTTATATTGCGAAGTCACACTACCTTGAGATTTTTTAGATTTTTGGGGAGATATTGAAAATCGCTGAAGTTTATGGATCAAAGATTCAACTTCAGGAGGTTCAATAGTAGATTTCTCTGAAATATTCGGGTTTGTGGTAGTGGTTGTTGTTCTATCGACTTCTCTCTCAGGGTTTAAAGATTCTAAATGCGATGAAGAAGTCAGGGGAGATGGTGAGGCCGATTTACTCTCATAATGGTATTTAGATTTAGATTTACTTGCCATTCATAGTTTGGGGCCCTCCTTCTAGCGCCAAATATGTTGAAGCCCCGAAAATTGGGTCTACAACAAGGGGCATACCCACCCAGTCTAGACCTTGGTTAGCAGCTCCTTTTTCATTTGGTGTAGTGTGTCCGACTGGGGATATGGGACCAGTTTCCCCCAATTTATGTGTGTGTGTGTTGAGAATCGATATTTCCTTTCTAATAACTTCTAAATAAAATGCTTTTATTCTAAATCTAATTTAACAACAATGTAATTATATTCTAATAAACATAAATATCTAATTCTAAAACTACCCCAAGATTTAATCTTTCGATTATGCAATCTAAAATAGTTTCTACAGCAATTGGTAATAAACATCATTCAATTGCTATAAGAAAAGAATTCAATAAAGATGAGTTGTTTCGTATAAAACGTTAGCCGAACAGTTGTGAAAAACATATCGCATAATAAGTCACTCATGTATTAAGTATAAATAAATGGCTATCACCGTACAGAAGTGCCAAATGATAACTCAAGCATTCAAGCATTCATACATAAATAACTGAACATGAATATCACCATAACACATCAGTAGAATTTGTTAAGAGTTAAAAGTACCATTTATAACGAGTTCTACTCATGAGCTCCAACGATAATGATTTAACTCTTCTTAATTCAACATCTACTAAGAGTACAAAAGTGAAATTTTAGTAGCAGATATTAAACACATATATCAATAAATATTGTTCCATTCATTCATCAAAACCTCCTCGGAGGGTGCAAAAGTGCATGTTCTGAGGACAAGTTTTTAATAAATTTCAGGACCCTTCTCTAAATGCATGAGAAGGGTTTAAATACTACTAGCTAAATCTAAAAATATTTTATTACAAAAATATAGGAGGTGGTTTAAATGACCGTCCTCACTTCAGGCAAAAATAAAGCAAAACTAAAACTAAAACTGAATCTAAAAGTAAAACTGGCAATTAACTATTTATGTATCTGATCTTTGTAGTCGCAAGCATCCAGCATCGGCTTGAGGAGAGTTCGTTGGCCGACCTCCAACTTTAACTGTCCAGCGAAAATGGAATCGACAAGTGTTGGCACCATCTTCTCGGCATAATTAGTGAGACATTTGAGAGTCATGCACTGACTGTGTGGTTTAACCAAGTACTGCCAGTAAGAATCCCAGTTTAACTTGGTTAACCTTTTGATGGACTCTGCTCTTTCTTGAGCCTTTTGTCTCCAGCTTGTCTATAGATTCTGCACATTTGGTAGAAATCCTGGAGTGGTCTCTGATATGAGATTTATCCTGTGCAAATTTTCATTAACACAGTCGATGACATTATTTTCCACAGTGGCTGCTTCTTCTGCCGCTTGTTCTGCTTTCCTGATCTGTGCATCCCACTTATTAAAGAGTGTTTCTTTGTGGGCTTCATTGATCATGGGCACGCTTGCCTTTTCCCTTCCTTTGATCCCTGCCAAACCAAATATTTAGTAACTCTTTTATCAATTAAATCATAATCATGTCGCAAGTCCATGACTTGATTAGTAATCTTATTGTTTATCTCGCAATAAGAGCTCCACTGCGATATCCCTCTGCACAATGTTTCTTGCTGCTACAAGAGTTGATCATTTAAGGAAATGAATTCGACGAAAAATTCTGTAAGCTTAGGATCGTCCTTATGCATTTCATGCATAACCTGTAACTGTTTTTCTCTTTCAGCCAAACTTTTCTGGTATCCTAGCTACATTTGTTGAAAGTCCTGCTGTAATTTTTCTAGCGTTTTCTCTACCTCGCTATTGACGCTGGCTTGGTGTAGCTGTTGCTGCAAAATCTGTATTTGATCTTCTTTTTCTTTCTTTGTCTTCTCACTACTGCCTTATGATGCGGACTATAAAATACATTGAGAGGAGGAATTTCCTCTATTTTGAGCATAATTTCAGAAGATGGGGTAATGGGGATGTGCTCCATTTCTGGGATATTGCTGGTTGTCCCAGTGACTATATCATCCACTGTCTGCACATTACTCTCAGGCGTCTTTGTGCTCTGCCCCTCAGTATTGATTAAGTCATTGAATGTCTCCCATTCTTTATCCAGCTCGGTTCTAACTGGTGGTGGCTGGATGATGAGAGGGGGAAGATTTTCCTGTGGAGTGGTCAAAACCTATTGTTCTGGGCGTTCTTTAGACTGAGCAGTATCCCTTACTGACCCTTCACTTTTATTATGGTCACTCTCGGACCTCTTGGATTTTTCTGGTGTTTCTCCCCCAGACTTGGATCTGGACCTGTCTGTGCCTGAACTTCCACTGAGACTGATACTGGGAGTTGGCTCCCTTACTGGTTCCAAGCGTAATTTATCCAAAGGGATATTAGCTAACCTCCTTTCTCTGTACATTTTGAACTCTTGAAATTCTGCTGGAGGAAATTGCATTTGGGCCAAATGCAAAACTTCTTTAAGTGTACTTTTCTGCTGAAATGCATCATCAAAAAAATCATCTTCCCAAGAAAACACTTTTATTTTGACTGCAGTAGTGAAATTCTTCATGATATCATAAGGGTCGAACTGTCTTCCTGGAAATTTGAACAATTGTAGACATAACATGTTGTTTACTTCTTTGAATGCATGACCTACATCAAATAGTGAAAAGGCCCCACAAGCCACAGGAAATTGCGGCCAAATGGCCTTCTTCTTGTCCTTCAGCTCTTTACTCATTCCTCCTACCCCGCAAGTCTGGTAGGCAATCTCTCATGCATGTATTTTATCAGGGACATACAAGGGTAAGACATGAGGGAAAGCGAGACTTCCGAATACTCTGACATAGGTGAAAATTTCTTCTCCGAACCATCTTGCGACAAGGAGCATATCGAACTCCGCTTCGGGAGAAAACCTTGGAGTGTATTTATTATACAACATCTTGTATAGAGGCAGCATGACTCCATGACAAATCTTATAAAAATATGGAATGAATTTGGAATCCCATAATTCTTTGTGATAAACATGAATGGGTAAGGGGTCCTGAGTAGTCCATTTCCAACCCATCATAGGAAACTTGGAAACATAACAGATTGCATCCATTACATACACAGATAGGTAGAAAGGAGGATAAATCCTCTGAGTAGTTCTTTTGGACCGATAATTCAAAATGGCTATGGCTAAATTGTCAGACAATATTTTAGCCCAATCCACAATAGTAGCATTAGTGGCGGCGTCTAATAATGGTAGCCATTCAGATGAAAATTTGTTAACGTCAGGCTTTCCAAAAAGTCTACAAAGCATGGCAGCAGCAAAGCAATATGGAGAGGTGAGAGAACTAGTACTATACATACCATGCTTATCCCTTTTTAGTGGTTCGTCCCTTCTCGACCAGTCCTTGGTGCATTCTGCCAAATCTTCGTTTTCTTTAGCGAACTTCTCCATGAACTGTTTATTATAGGTCACTTGTGGCTCTGGTAGATGATACATGAGCCTCAAATCTTGTGTAGTGAATGAGCCAATGAGCCCTTGGCTCTGAGTCTTAAACTGTCTATTTTTTATCTCAGCGCTATCCAATACCCATTTGACCATGTTTGTGTATGGAAGAATCTTGGGCCTTGTCGCTATCCAGTGCAAGAACAAGCATGCTAGTTCTGTAATTGACACCTCAAATGACCTGCGTGAGTCTGTTGTAGCTGTAACCTCCATTACCCTGGGATTTTCTTCCTCGAGTAGATTGTGCATGTCTTCCCAAGTAGTAATGTCGGCATCTTTGTTACAGGTGGTGTCTGTGTATAAGGGCATCATTTCTTTCTCTTGAGAACTCGGAGCCTTTCCTTTCTTTCCCATAATATTCTGAACATTGCTATGTATACCTCTCTGCTTTTCGCTCCTACAATTTGCAAATGAGGCAAGAGTAATGATAAGAAAAAGGTGACGGGAAAGCTTTAAATGCCGAAACCATATAAAATATATCACCTTACGTGAAATGGCTCTTCGATCAGGTCAAAACCATATTTCATTAATGATTGCCAACTAACTCATTAAATTAACATTAACACGCATAACTGGGCATTGGTTTGTGGAAAAGCTTTTTCGAACAACGAGCCCCGCAGATCTGCGATAAGGCGATTTTGTGATTTGCTTCGCAATATCGCAGATCGCGATATCGCTGATCCATTATGTTTGGCAATCATTTACCATATGTTTTCTGCAAAATGCGATTTGCGAGATGTGCCATCACATATTGGCGGTTTGAGGTATTTCACTTTAAGTGATACTTGAAGCACGTTGAAACTACAATGCGATGAATGTCTTCAACGTGTGATTTCACATCGCGATTTCACAATCTTAGGATTCGGTTTGTATGAAAGCATCTATTACCTTTTTGTGATGCGATGCAACGCTTATCATGAAACTTAAGTCTTTTTGGGATTTTCGGGTATTCTCCTAAGTTTTATGATAGTAAGATTTATTCAAAAATGAAATACAAGTCCTAATTTATTTTTTTGAATTTTAAGGATAAGGTTCCCCACTTATTTAGTATTAGTGATAATACTAAATAAGGAGGGGGGTTGTTCCTGGCCACAACAGGCTTTAATAATGACCCCTAGACTCTAAATCCTTGATTTATGAATACCAAATACCACTTAGGATTTTCCTTTTTACCCTTTCAACACATCTCAATAATGTGGGTTAATGGACAGATTTATGAATTGGATAACACAATAATGATTCCTTGATTTCCACATGAAGTATCTAATGAACTCTTTGAATGGATCTAACATCTTGGGAATGTATTGATTGATTACATTATCTTTCCTTCATGCATGTTAGATTAGTTTACTTTCTTTATTCTTAAGTTAGGGTTTCTATTTCAAGCACTATTGTTTCCATTCCATAGACTAGGTTTCCTTTCCAATGCATCTTTTACATTCTGCAATTAGGATAGTGTTTGATTTCATGATATTCACTTCATTGCATCAGATCAACGAAATAAGGACACATTGCATGCTTCACATATATTTCTAACACCTCTTACATTTGTACAAACCCTAGGTTGATAACTTAAGTTGGTAGCCTTGGGGGTTGCAGCATTGTTGTTGCAATACTAGGGCTCATCATTTTTTGGCATCATTGTCAAGGAGGTGTCAAAGTATGCGTTCTTTTCTTCCCTAGTTGATTAATTTCTTTTCCTTTCTACCAAAAAAAAAAAAAAAATTGCATTAGACATATTTCATTTCAAAAACAGGAAATTGCATTACATTAGCATTCTTATTCCAAAAAAATTAAAAATACTTCTCCAACGCGAACACCACCCCCCCCCCCCCCCCCCCCCCACAATTTGACCAAGTGGAGCAACAAGAACCATGTCACCATCCACTTTTGCAGGTAGAAGAGGAGGAGGTGGTAGAGAAGGTATCAGAAATGGATGGAGATGATGACAATGAGGAAGATGCTCTTGGATTTCCCATTCAAGATATTGATATCAGTGTTCATATGAAGAACATCCCTCCATATTTCATTCCCAACTTCCATGGTATTAGGTCAAAGGATCTAGAAACCTTTCTCTTTGAATTTGAAATCCTTTGTAGAAATTATGGTTACTTATTAAACACTCAAAAATTAATATTGTTTCTGCAACATTAAATAATAGAGCTCTTAAATGGTTCATGAGTTTAGGGACTAATTCAATAAGATCATGGAATGATATGCAAATGGTATTTCTAGAAAAAATATAAAGATCATGATCTTAAAAAGAAATATCTATAATGACTCAAAAATAAGACGAAAACCTTGAGAATCTAATAGATAGATTTATGTATAATGTTAAGAGGGAAAAAATACATCATTTAGTATTTGACACACTAAAAACCCTCTTAATTAGAACAATTAGATATGAGTGGGTTGGTCTCCTTTATCTCGTGTGTAGAGGTGATGTATTCCCATTATCATTTAATGAAAATTGGGAAATATGCAAGCGCATATCTAGAAGAAGGGCAAGAGTAAGTCAATTAACATTAAGATCGGTAAGTCAAGTTGAACTTGGAAATTTTCTTAATAAGTTTAAAACAGAAATGTTAAGAATGCAAAATGAGCAAAAAGAGGATGTTGATATTTTTTTTGTCCATGCAAAATCACATGCTACTAATTATTTCCCATCATTAGCATGGTTGAAGGAAGTTTACGAGGAGGATGGTGGAGCAACTCAATCACCAACGTAGTTCGATTATGTAGCTTGAAGAGGACCATGGAAGCCTAATCAATCTAGTATGATGCAAGAACCTAATTCACAATTTCAAGGTTATGCACATTCATCTCAAAGTAATTGGAAAACACTCTTTCCATGGTAGCCTTGGACATCTCAACCCCAAAACCAATCTTGGAAAAAGTTTGGAAAGGACCTTATGGGAGAAATCCACAATATCCTCAATATCCTCCATATCCAACTTCATGTTATCCCTACCATCCACCTCCACCACAATGACAACCTGAACCACATCCATCTCAAAGGTCCACTCCTACTCAATTACTTGTACTACCATTTCCAAACTCAAACAAAGAAATTATTTTGATTTTATTGAAGAACAACATATAGAAGAACAAGATCTAGAGGAGACCAAGGAATCATGGGCTACATTCAATGGACAGCAATCATTGGAGCCTGATAATGAAGAAATTACATTGTACTTATCATCAGAGTATTTATGTGTTAAAGAGACTAATCAGCAAAACAAGGAATATTTGAATGTCATAGTAGAAGAGTGTTGGGTAGCGGAGGCCCCGCATAATGGTTTTAGGGCTTAAAGTCCACAATTTTGGGTAATAGTATGGTAAAGGTTCTACGAGGTGCGTGGAGCGTGAATTGTAATGAGTCAAGTCAAAGGGTTGTCCGCCCAAAAATAATGTAAGAAAATAGAAAGTGATTTGCCCTGCCCATGGTCCACGGACCATAGGAATGTATAAATAGAGCAAGGCTCTAAGGGTAGAAGTCAATTTTTTGGGTTGTGATCTTAATGTTATGGGTTTATGAAGGCAATATTCTCTCTACATTTGTAAGTCCGACTCAAGGCTATTGGTAGATAGATAGAGTCTCTGTAGCTATGTGCGCAGAGGCCTGGTAGAGTTCGTAGCTATGTGCACAGACCCTTGCAGTTGAGTGCACAGGGCAGATCTGGTTGTACTGAGAAGGAGATAAATAAAGATACGAATTTCTGAATCATTGTGTGCTTTATCGTGAATCTATCTGTTGCTTATGTTCTAAATTTATGAATATTTATGATTGTGCACACCGATTGTTACTGTTAAATGTTTGCTTAGAGACCTTAAGAAGTAGATTAGATCTATAATAAACTCATAATGACAAGAGCGCATCAGTGCGGATCTACGTGGAAGCCTGATAGTCGTGCAGAGTGGCGCGAGGGCACAGATCAGTTTGTGACCCCTCTAGAACACATCAAGGCATCTCAAGGCTACAGAAACCTGGTTCTAGCACCCTCCCCTACTACCTCCGGTGAGACTTCAATCTGTGCTCCGCGAACTGTTGCCGAAAGGGCCGGTAGTGCGGGATTTGTTTGGCTAAATCACTTCTAAAATTGGGTCAGGCCCCAACAAGCCAACAAATGGTTTCGTTGCTGAGACCGGGATCTTCCTAAGGGATGTCTGATGTCAAAACACTGGAACCCACGAAGAAAGAACTTGAAGAGTGGTGGGATCAAAATCTTCATGAGATCGTGGTATAGGAAAACAAAAACCCACAGATCTCTGAGGAGAGGTGGTTGGATCGCTACATATACACGGAAATCAACGAGATCTTCTTTGCGTCCTTCTTGACAGAACTATATGAGTGGATCGTGAGACTAGCTGACAGTCAGGGAAGGTGCAAACTGGAACAACCCATCGTGTGGACTCTAGAGTTGGTGCATAGGCTAGAAGCCTCTAAAGACAAAATCGCATAGGTAGTACATCACTAGTTAGATCAGATAATAGAAGGGTTTGTCACTGAGTTTGCGATAGACACAACTATGAGTTACAGCTAAGAAGAAAGACGCTTTCTCCAAGGACCGTGGGGTAAGTACATCAAATCGTTGAATACTTGGATTAAAATTTCGTTATGTGAAAAATGGGTTATGCACATCCATTGATGCTTGGGGTAACATAGAGCAGAAGAGGCTATCGAGGAACTGCAGGATTAGAGAACAGTCCCCTGATTTCACTCTCGCGAGAAAGTGAGGAGGAGCTCGCAGGGTTCTCTCTAAGAAGTGCGGTCTGATTGATAAAGCAGCACATTCCATTGATACCACCACCCACGCCATCACCCACTTCACCTACATCAAACCCTTCTTCACCTACCCCACCCCCGCCACTGCCGAGGGTTGGAATGGCGAGTGCAATCAAGTTGCTTGTATTTATAGGCGTAGGAAATGAGGAACCAGATCAGTTCTGGTTCGTGGTAAAGGTTGTATGGGAAGCCCCAGGTGTTATGAGTGATAACATCAAAAATGCCACTTTGGTAAGCACGTCGTAGGATCGCGCGTTGACATGGTATATAAAGTACTCTGGCAGTCACCCAAATGCGGGAATAGAGGCGATCTAGGATGCATTGAACAAAGAATTTAGCCAGCCAAAATTGGAGATGCAGTCGATCATTGGGTTCAAATAAATCGCGATGTTGCCAAGTGAAATCCCGTGGGATCTGGATCAAAGATTGAAGAGTACGATCCGTGAGGCTAACATGACGTTGATAGATGCACAGCACCGCGTGTGGTTTGTGGCATCTTTGACACCACATCTGAGGATGGCGTTGTCACAACAAAAGATCTCAACCCAAGCTGAAGCATTAGAGATAGCAATGAGGTTGCATGAAACACCAATACAAGATCCGGGGTTGGGAGTTTAGCAAATCCACACGCAACTACAAAACATATGCTTAGAGATGCAAAGTTTGAAGCAAGATAAGGTGCCCTGGTCAGAGGCGCGCGAAGAGGTGTGGTGCATAAAATGTAAAGGCCAGGGCCATGATAAGGATCATTGTCTGATATTCGTGAACTATTTGGCAGGGGGGACCAATGCCATTGCGACCAGAGGCACAAGTGGGGCCAAGCGTGGCGCCTGCACTCTGGTGTGCGATCTGTCAGGTGGGAGGAAAGCACACCACAGACAACTGTCATCTATTGCAGAAACTTATACAACCCCCCCAACAGCTATTTTGCAATTTTTGTAGATCGATGGGCCATGACGAATGAAATTGCCAAAGTTATGAGTTGTTGATGGAGTGGACATCTGCTTACAAGATGTAGACTGAGGCGCGAGGTCAGGATCCAACTGCAGAAATAGCACAGGGTGGATTCCAGGGACGCATACGGGGATGAGGATGAATGGGACCCAAACAAGGGTGTGGACAATTAATCTACTACAATTGTGGAGGACCTGGGTACTATGCGTGTCATTGCATGAACTCGACCAAAACATGTTGCCCGTACTGTTACCAATTTGATCATGAATCAGTAGATTTCCCCACACTAATTGCACAAATACATGAAAAAGGGGTGCTTCAGGCTACTCCCACTCAGAATGTCCAAATGATGAAGGTTGAGCCGCGCGAAGAGGATCCTAACGTGAACATGATGCTCAAAAGTGGTGTAACTACAGGAGAAGATAAAGGGAAGCAACCTGAGGAGGATGCATGGGTTCGCAAGGCCCCTACAAAGCAACTTGAGTTTGATTTGGAACGCGCGAAGGAAACATTTATGGAAGATAAGAAGAGCTTCACGGAGGCTTCTACTTCGGGTAGAAAGGATCAAACTAAGCCAAAGATGGACCCTTCTATGCTAACTACCTTTTTAGAGACATGCAACAAGCTACTACAGGACACTAAAGTGGTTAAGGGGTTGCAAGAGTTGATAACTAGGTGTGCAGGGTCGGGTGAACCACGCATGGTCCGGAAACTAGGCAAGCATGCTTTGCGCACTGGGTGGGAAATGCGGTTGACTGCCCAGATTGGTGACTATGAGATGGATCAGGTCATTCTAGACTTGGGGTCAGATGCGAATGTGCTACCTAAACAAACCTAGGAGCGCATGGGCAAGCCTGCACTACAATGGTCTCTTATCCAATTACGGATGGCAAACCAACAGAAGATCTTGCCCATGGGGAGACTACAAGGAGTTACAGTAGACATCGAAGGTGTGAGCACACAAACAAATTTTGAGGTAATAGAAATTGTGGATGACAGTAACCCGTATCCTGCATTGTTAGGGATAGACTGGGCCACGGATATGAATGGAGTCATCAACCTAAAGAGACGAAAAATGATATTCGAGAAAAAGTCTCTCTGTATAGCAGTTCTGCTGGACCTAGCCAAAGGGGTGTGCTACATGGAGCCTACACACAATGAGGAAAGTGATGATGAACTGGACTGTATCTACCAGATCACAGTGCAAGATCAGGATTGGGTGAATCCGACAGCGAACGGGAGAATCTCATGGGAACGTGACAGTTCCTGCACGTCGGACTTAGATGAAGAGATTGAGCAATGGTAGAACCAATTGCATGAGGTAACAACGCTAAATTGTAATATGATGGTTAGATCACTACGTTGTGCAACAATAGAAGCAAGGGAGTTGCCAACAGATGCGGGTGCAACAAAAGTGGAGGAACCTATAGAACGCTACGAAACGGCAAGTCTGGAGCAAAAGCAATAGGGTGTGCAAGCAGGGCCACTGTGCGCAACAACTGCACAAGGGTGGAGTACACACCAAAAGACTAGGAGAAAGTGGCGTGAATGTAGAAGGCAGGCGCGCGTACGGTTTGGAGGACAAAATGGGGTGAGCGTCCATCAGCGACGTAGGGTGCAGGTGTATGTTGTGCAAATGCCTAACCGACTAATAATCAAAAATCTAAAAGCTTCTCATGACAAAGCCAGCAGGGAAATAGTGGGGAACATGAAAAGAACCTACCTGATAAGACAACCCGATGGGAATCTGCAGATACCAGGGGTTCAAAGGGCTTATAAGACCCTCAGCAAAAGGAGGGGGGCGAAGGTGATCTTATCAATGGTGAGACAAGAGGGAACCAAGAATGGGTGCGGTAGCAGTAGGCTTCGCGAAATCAATGAAGAATGGGCGCGGCTAAGAAGGAAAAGCGTGATGTTGGGGGAAGGAATCAGCAAAATGAAAAGTGGCGTCATAGAAGCGGGCCACGCGAATCTGCACATAAGGAAACCAGGCCTGGCCAAGTCTACCTCGGTACTAGAACAAGCTGCGACCCTGCTATCATGGCTGCGACCACACCAATGGAAGAGTGTACGCCATACAGCAACGCACGAGGAGATAACAGATACGAAGGCACTCGAAAGGTGCCTGCAGCTCGGGCTAGTAGGAAAGCTGAGACCTCGCACCTAGGGTGCGACCACCTGACTAGTTGTGGAAAGCACAGTCTCAGTGCCCCAAGCAGTTGAAAGAAGGCGTGGGACTATAAACAAGTCTACGGGAGGCCGGCACGGAAAGAAGGTTCCGTGCAGGGTCATTTGGTTAGCAAGATCATGGTTGCACTGATGTGTGGGAAGGTTGGGAGGTGACCATTAATGCCACTATTCCTAACAAGAAGTTCGAGTTACGGTAGAAAGGAGCGGGCGGCAGGTCATTAAGACAGGAATTTGAGCTAGATACGAAAATATCTGTCGCCAAGAAGATATTAATGAACTGGAAGTGGAGGGAAGGGTTACATTCAAATTCACACGTTCCTATAAAAACCCATGGACGACACTGGGATATTTGAGATTTGAGCTAGTAAAGACCAGCAAACACCCAGCTACCAAGCATCCCATGAGTACCATGGCTAGAACCTGAGCATGGTTCGTGAAAGAGTTGTATCCGACCCAGGAAGAGCCAGATGAAGCAGTTGCGGCCCCCGAGGTTCCAAATTCCCCACGCACACCGTGACCTCGGTGGTGGGCTCCAGTATTGTAGCAATAATGCTGCAACTTCTGGGACTCCCTTCTTTACTTTTATCAACCCGGTAGTTCGTAAAAAACTTGGAAGCGACGGTGCTGTATGCACAAGTATTAGCTCTTGCCGCAGTTGTCACTTGGTCAGCTGGCACAAGTCCGCTAGGGGCTTAAGCCAACTTCTATGAGCTCTTAGAAGAAGCTTTTTAACTGATGGATGAAAGCTAACTCAAAGGAAGCTAATCTACTTGCGGAAAGAAACTGAAAGCCAAAAAGTAACGCAAACCCTAGCAAACCCTAGTTCTACCAGCTATTCCTACTGATGCAAAGGAGAGAATGCAAACTACTGGAAGGGATGCAATTACTTCTATGAAGGTAAAATACATGTGTCTAGACTACCTCTACCTGAAGAAAACATCTTTTTGCATTTTTGAATAAGTTATTAGAATTATCATGCATGTGCTTTTAACTGGCTTTTTACTGTGCAGGGGTGGATCAAGGAGGGGAAATTCTTGGAAAAGGTTGGGAAGGTTCAAAGAGGGTCTAAGGAGTCCCTAACACCCTTTCAGAGAGTTTCACAAAGTTTGGCTATCAAGAAACCTCATTTGTGAGCTTCTACAGGAAGTCTGCAGGGGTTCTACAGGATGTTCAGAGATTTCTACAGGATGTTCAGAAATTTCTACAGGATGTTTAAAAAGTGGATTTTAGAGGATGGGTGAGTGAGGGAAGATGCATGAATGGATAGGGAGGTAGGATAGGGGCCTGGAGTGACCTAGGGACTGGTGGATGGAGTGTTGAGAGGGTGTAGAAGGCTGACTTGGCTTAAAGAAGGCTAAGACAATGATGGAGCAAGAAGGTAGGGTTACGTGGGCAAAAGGACAGGTGTGAGACAAGGAACCTAGCTAGGAGATGGAACAGCTGGCTCTAATGAAGCTTAGGAGAATGAGAGAGTGGTAGAGGTGCCCTGCATGGTGTACATTTAACCGAATCAACAAGTCTTACAAATAATCAAAGTCCTAGCTAATCTAATCTAACTGTCAATAAAACAAATGAACAACAACTTTATTTCGAAAGAAGACCATGTACATCAATCATGCAAAGAAACATTTCAGAGATATGAACCCATAACTAACTTCTGCAAATGAAACCAGTACACTAAGGATTGCATGGTCAAGCAAACTAGTGTTTTTTGTTGGGGCAGCACTGTTTCTTCAATTCCAGCCCCTGATCCAATAAGGATGAGGTGAAACTGAGAGTGTTGTTGACCCTTTTCTTGGAGATTTTTTCTTGTTATTCTCCTACCAATCTATTTTAAACATCTGAAGCAATTCTATTCATAAACAGTGACCTATTTAACCAACACAACTAAATTTGCCCAACAAAAATACGTTTCAAATGCATAAAAGGAAAACAACGATGCATAAGGGAAAGGTAACAGTACAAAAAGGAAGCCCTAGGCTCTCAGGTTGGGCCCAACCCAGAGGGCTATGGCTCCTATAGAAAACTCAGAGTTGATATAAAATCGAACTGCTTCTCATTATCAAAAAATAGTCATACGTCAAGAGTTATGCCAAAACGGCTACAAGAGAAAAAAGTAAAGCTAACAGCATTGTAGTGCAAAATATGCAATGGTTTCAAAAGTCCCTTACGAAGGCTGAGTTCTTAACATTTATACACCACAAGGGCCCTAGCTAGCCTCCTAAATCTATGGGACTTGGCTGTCCAAACTGTGAGTAGACAGCCCCTTCCAAAATCTGCTTGGCTGCCTTCTAGATCCGGTTTTGGTGGCCTTTGGAGCTCGGATTTGGGGGTGAAGATCCATAGGAAGGGCTATTTAATGCCATAGACAACCCCCCTACGAATCCTCACCTCAAGCTTGGCTGTCTTCTAGCCCATGATTGCTCGGTTTTCCTCCAACATGTGTCAAAAAACCTGAAATGAGCACATGTTAGCCACCTAGGAAGAGTGACTACCCTTATTCGTACAAATGACATAAACATACTGAAAAATAATGCATAAGCTATGAAAAATGAAGGATTGAACAAGGACTGAACAAGGATAATTAGTCCAAATGAGCCCAACAAGTTACCAAATTTGGGGCTCATCATCACCCCCCTGCTAAAAGGGTTGCTCATCCTCTGAGCAACTAGTCCAGCTCCTCGTCTTTCATTGCTTCAATCGCCACCTCACATCCTAGGCTTCTGAAGTAGTATCCTCCTCACTGTCATGGAATCTGGCCTTCCTTTCCACCTCTTCCCACTGCTTATGCTCTTCTTCCTCTGTGCCTCCTTATAACAATCCCAAAAGCAAAGGTGGACTTAGCTTGAGGTCTATCCAGCTGGCCTGGAGGTTCTGCATAGACTTCTTGTAGAGAGGCACTCGTGCCAAGGCCTCCCTCATTCTAGTTGGAGTGTGATATTCCCTAATTTTGAGGCTGTGGGACAATGTGTTCCACCTACGGGTGCAAGCATGAACACAATTGTCCCCTAATAATCACTCCATATCCTCGAAGTGTGCTATGGCCTAAGCTTGCGGATCCATGTACTCTAATAAAGACTGAGAGTTGGTTGCTAGGTGCTGGTGAGCGGATATCAATGCTGTGGGGTCCCCTGGCTCTGCTCTAATCAGCAGTGGTTCAAGTAGTTCTCGGTCCATGACATTTCTGACCTCTGTCGCTCTCTTTTCTTCGTGGTTTAACCATGAGGTCATTTCCATCAGCTGCATTTCCCCTACTGCTGTGTTGGGGTCCCACGAGGTTATGTTTGTAAGGGCCAAATTATGAAGGTAAAACTCAGAAAGCTTAGCCTTATCTTCCGATGAACTGCTATTACATAAATCCATGAACTACTGGGGGTTTTGGATTTGGGAGATACCCCTTTGTGCAAATGTGTTGATTTGGAATTGCAGCCACTGATCCCTTAGGTATAGGCCATAGGATTTGGCTGGCTACCTACATCGCAGAGCTTCCATTGCCCAACTAGCCATGCAAGCCAGTTGTGCCTCCTTTTCTTGCATCTGCTGTTTTAGAGATTGTATCTCTATGCCTGCCTGCAATTCCCTTTCCTGTAGTTGCCGGTTTAGTTCCTCAAGATCAGCTTGCATTCCTTCTTTTTCTTGAGGTTCTGCTGTGGTGTCCTTGGCTGTTGTGTCCTCTTCTTTCCTCTGTCCCTGTAGCTGTAGCTGTTGCCTAAGCAGCTCATTCTCTTCTCTTAACTTGGCCTGTTGGGAGCTTTCCACATGTCGTACTCTTGCCAACTCCCTTTGTGTTTCCTTGAGCCTTTCCTCTAGAGGCCCTATATCTGCTATCCCCTTGGATTTAGTGATCCTCATCCAAGTGTGGGTTCGTACTCTTTCTTCCTCTAGTGCTAGAAACAGTGGCACTGTGAATTTTTGAGGAATAATTTTGTTGGCCTCCAAAAAGTTATAATAAGAGCCCAGGCTGGGCTGGGGGCTTGGTTCCATGATGACATCGGTCTTCTCCTCCTCCTATGGTGACTTGGCTGCTCTTTCCTCCATCTACTCAGTTTCCTTCAGCCTAGCCAAAGTTTCCTGTAGAACCGCCTCGGCATCCTGTAGAGAGGCTTCCGAGTTCAATTTCTCCATCCTTTCCCTCCATGAGTATGTTTTCGAGCTCCCTCACTCATAAGTAATGGATGCCTTGGAGGGGGACCTATCCCTTGGTGTGGTAGGGGTATCCACAATTGTGATTGGCTCTTTTGATGGAGGCTGGGGTCTGCCAGTCTTAATTCTCACACTCCTTCTTGCTTTAAAATACAGAGGAGTCTCCCTCTTTCATTTTTCCTTTGGCTTGGGAGAGGTACCTAGGGTGGCCAGCACAGCTGCTACCTCCCTAGCTAGAATTTCGGTCGATTTCTCCTTCTGCTGTCCTTTTTCTGGACTTCCTGTAGAAAGTCCTGTAGTGGCTGGTTTCTGGCTTCCTGTAGAAGCCATTTTTAAACTTCCTGTAGAAATAGCCTTCTGGTTTCCTGTAGAAGCAGATGGCACCGTTTTAGCCTGCTTGGCTGAGGGTGCTTTTTCCTTTAGCTTGGCTGAGGCTGCCTTAGGGGTGCCCTCACTGGCTTGGACTTTCTCAGTCCTTTCTACCCTGCTCTGTAGTCTTTTCTCCCTGGGTGTTGGTGTAATTTTACCACCCCCTTTTTTGGCAGCTTGAGCTTTTTCTTGTGTTCCTTTCTGTTCTTTCTTTGGTGTTTTGCCCGAGGTTTCTTGTCCTTTAGCTTTCTTCTCTGCCTGAGTGTGCTCCTTCTCCTCGCTGCTAGAGGAAGTGAGCTCCTCGGCCAAAATTCGGATATTATCATCCTTAGACATATTCCGAAAATTTCCCAGGAGAGAGGGATAGTGTAAGTGTAGAGTGCATCTTCCACGAGGAGCTTGATAAGCCCATGATGGGCTAGCTGGTCTGGTGTCCCCTCTCTCAATTTGGTGGCACACTCAATCATGTATTGTAGGAGGAAGTAAGGAATGCTCAATTTTTGTTCTGAGGGTAGGTCCATTTGGTACCTAAGTTCTGTGAGCAACCGGAAATGATAGCCATACATGATGCTAAATCGCCCCTCACACGTAATATACTTCATAATTTGGAGGCTGACTTCACTCCAGAACGGTTGTAGGCTAGTTCTTCGAACTCCATTCTTGTCCTCTGAAAATTGTTCCTCTGGCAAGAAGAACTCTTTTTTAGCTTTCTGACCCAATTTTCTCTCCTCCTTATCCCAGGGTACCCCCATCGGTAGATCAGTTACTCTGCTAATGAGCTGTGGGGTGAGTCTGAGGGTCAATCCTCTAAAGTTGACAACAGCCAATGTCTTTGACTTTGGCTTCAAGGACCTTAGGAATTCTTCTGTAATTTCATCATCGTGACCTTGAAGCTTGTCAGAGAATGACATCCAGTGTGCACGGGAAAACAAGTCCACCACCTCAAGGGTTTCCGTAATTTCTTGGATTCCGAAGGTTCTTTTCTAATGAACCCTCCCAGCATGGTAAAAAACTTTGTTTTTGTTGTTCTGAACTTGCCTGCTCGTGTACAGAAGGAGGACTTCGGGATTTCTCTACATAGAGCGCAGAGCTACGTCTCCGTTATGCACACAGTCATATAAAGTTCACAATCTTTCACCGGTGAGCCTTGACAGTGTCTCAATTTTTCTACAGGAGGGAATTTAATTCAAGACCCTGGAGAAAATATCGCATGCAGACTACGAAGACAATTTCATGCAGCGATAAGAAAATGACTTTTGAATTCATAGACAGACTTGCATTCACATTTTCCCTACCCCCTCAACACGTCGAATTCACCACCTTTTGAATTATTTGCATGGGAAAGTTATGTTCAGGCCTACCTCACTGAGAATTGCCACCCTCGACGTGAACAGTCCAAGCTTCTTCGTAATGTCGGGCTCCCTGTAGCGTAGCTTCCTGTAGAAATTGTGCACGGCTTCTGGAGGACGTTACGGTGGTTCTGGACGAGTCTGAGCAGCAGCAGGATGTTGGAACAGACCGAGAACTTGGGCTAACAACTTGCAGAGGAGGAGGACGCGTACTCGGCTGCAAAACGGTTGTGAGTGTAAATGGTTGCAGTGTATCATAAGTTATTCAACCGGCCGATTTTGAATTGCCGCGGAATTCATGGCGCGGGGGTGAGCTGTCCCTATCAATCCGTTGGCCGACGTCACAACCATCATTCCTCGGCGTGTCCCTGACCGCTAAATTCTTCCCTTTGCATTCACAGCCACCATTCCTATCATACTGCCGTTTCTCCCCGACTGGACACTTCCCACGTGTCAATTGCCCGTCTTTTCGACATAACCAAGCCCATTCGGATCCTACGAGGCCGTATGACTGGTTGTGGTGGCCAGTTGAATGGCTACCAGACTTGTTCAATCCGTCCATTCTCACAGTCATGCATATTTAGAGTATAGCTTATGTAATTTGATGAAATAATGTTATGCACTTACCTGTGCAGCCGTGGACGTGGTTTTTTCAGGTTTCGGGACGAGGTATATTGGATCTGCTTGCTGTTGCTTCGTGCACGGGTGCTGGAGCTCCTCTTCATTGGCTGCTTCTAGCTACGAGACCTTGAGACCCGATTTCTTGGTGGTGAATGCTGCATGCACCAGCTTCATGAGCTGCTGGTGTCTCCATGGTATGTGCTCCAGCCGGATCAGCTGCTACAGGATTCCTGTAGGACATCCTGTAGCCGTTTATCCTCCTGGGGTGCATGCTAAAATAAATGAGTCGCGTTCACAGGTGCAGGGTCCTGAGGTCGCCTTGACAGGTAAAGTGTGTGAGCCTCTGCATGCTTTATTTCCCACTTAAAAAAAAAAAAAAAATTATCTAAGAAAACAGGGTTCTGGTATGACTGTGCAGGTATATTCGACCAGATGGCAGCAATGGTGGTGAAAGGAGGTGAAACAAGTGGAGGATGGAAGAAAAGAGTGGTTGCATGCCTCCTCAATGGACTTCAAGCTTCAAATCCTTCTCCAAAATCGATCCTGGCCCGCCCAAAGGCTCTATAGGATGTTTCCTGTAAAAATACAGAACTTCTTGTAGAAAGTCCTATAGCTTCCTGTAGAAGGCTAAACCATGACCAGATTGTGTCCAAACCTTGGAAAGAATGAGTGTTCATGGAGGGAGTGTATGTGAGGTTGCCTGGTAGCTTGGTAGGGACCCTTGTCCTTGAGTTGAGAGGCCTCCTTTCTGCATTGTGTTCTTGCAACCTGCAACAATTTCCAGAGATTAAACTTGTTTTTTTTCTGTTTTTTCCTTCTTCTTCTTTTTTCTTTTTCTTTCTTTTTGTTTTTTTTTTTTTTTTTTTTTTTTTTTAAAAGACAGCAGGGGTGCCTCAATGAGGTTTTCACCCCTACTATCTGCCTTGGGCGCCTCAGAGAGGTTTTCACCCAATGATCCTTTTATTCCAATTCTTTTTTCAGAGAGACAACAGGGGCGCCTCAATGAGGTTTTCACCCCTACCATCTGCCTTGGGTGCCTCAGAAAGGTTTTCACCCAAGGATCTTTTTTTATTGCATTTTTTTTTTTTAATGATGCTCAGGGTGTGCCCAAAACAGAGGCAGAACCCTTCTCTATGACCAGCACTAATTTTTCCACAGTTTTGATGAACTCTTGCCTCGAAAGAGGTTTCCTGTAGATCTTTAGTCAATGCCCATTAACGAGCATGGGGATGGCTTCTTCATCAATGGCCTGGATAAGGACAGAACCATTGTCATTACACTTCTCCACTGCATATGGTCCTAGCCATCTTGTCCTCAGCTTCCCCTTGAAATCCTTATGTCTGGAATCATACAGTAGCGCCCAATCTCCTGGCTGGAATTGTTTGTCATTGAGGTGCCGGTCATGCCATATCTTCCTCTGAAGTTGAACCACTTCTGAGTGGAGGAGGGCCTGCATTCGGTGTTCATCTAACCCATTCAGCTGCAATAACCTTTCTTGTTGAGCATGGCTGAGATCTAGGTCCAGCTGAGCTGCCATCCTCAATGTGTTGTACTCAAACTCGATTGACAGCAAAGCTCTCTTCCCATAGACCAGCTCATAAGGTGTGAAACTGGTTGTGGTCTTCCAAGTGATGTTGTAGGCCCAAGTGGCCTCAACCAAGCGATCTGCCCAATCCTTTCTGTTGCTGCTCACCACCTTAGTCAAAATCCCTTCTAATGCTCTATTTGTGACTTCCACCTGCCCATTTGCTTGAGGATGATATGGGGTGGAAGTCCTATGCTTGATCTTGTGATGAGCGAGCAAGTCTTTAATTAAGTTGGAGGTGAACTGGCTTCCTTGATCGGTGACTAACTCTCTTGGGTAGCCAAATTTGTAGAAGATGTTTTCTCTTAAAAACTCAGCCACCTTTTCTTTTGTTGCTGCTTTGATTGCCTTGGTTTCTGCCCACTTTGTCAGATAGTCTGTGCACACAATGATGTAAGACCTCTGCCTTGAAGGAGGGTTGATAGGACCCACAAAATCCATACCCCACTTCTCAAATGGCTCAAGAGTCACTTGAGGTTGGAGAGGAATTTCGTCCCTTGGAGTTGGTTTCCCCATCCTTTGGCATCGGTCACATTGGCTGATATATCTTCTGACATCTTGATGAAGAGTGGGCCAATAGTAGCCTGCCTGTAGAATTTTGAAGGTAGTCCTCTTGGCTGCAAAATGTCCTCCACAAGGCCCATCATGACAGGTTAGGAGGATGTCAAAGACTTCCTCCTCCCTTACACAACGCCTTAAGATCTGATCGGGGCCAAGTTTGAACAGGTTGCCCCTGATCCAAGTGAATGAGGCACTCTTCCTCACGATTATGCTCTTCTCCTTTGAGGATAGATGCGGAGGGAACTGTGTTGAGACCAGATAGTTTGCTATATCAGCAAACCACGGAGAGAGTACTGAGATAGCAAACAGATGTTCATCTGGCATCTGGTCATCCACTATTCCTTCTTCACCTGTAGGCAAATCCAATCTAGACAAGAAGTCAGCAACAACATTTTCTTTACCTGGTTTGTCAACGATAGTCAAATCAAACTGCTGCAACAAAAGTAACCATCTAATAATACGAGCATTCACATCAGGCTTATTCATTAAATATCTAATTGCAGCATGGTCAGTATGTACAAATGTTTGATAGCCAGTGATGTAGTGTCGGAACTTGTTCAGGGAATGGACCATGGCCAGGAACTCTTTCTCAGTTACAGTATAATTCATTTCTGCCTTGGATAAGTTTTTGCTGACAAAGTATATGGCATATGGAAGTTTTTCTTCAACTTGTCCTAAGGCTACCCCTATGGCTTTGTTCGAGGCATCAGTGTGGATGTGGAAAGGTAGGGCCCAGTTTGGGCCTCTCAAAATTGGGGCGGACACCAACTTATCCTTTAATTCATTCAGAGCCCTCTGACAGTCGTCAGTCCATTTAAACTCAACATCTTTTGCTAAGAGGCCAAACAATGGCGAGGCTAGCTTACTGAAGTCTTTAATGAATCTTCTATAATATCCCGCTAAGCCTAAGAAACTCCAAACATCTCTTACCTTCTGAGGAGGTGGAACCTTTTTGATGATAGCAATTTTATTAGGATCCACCTGTAATCCTTGGCGAGAAATGGTATGACCTAACACAGTCCCTTCAGTCATCAGGAATTCACATTTTTCAAGGCTAAGGGACAGGTTCGTCTCAATGCACTTGCTTAAAACTTTTCCCAGGTTGGACAAGGCTTCTTGGAAGCTATACCCGTAAGGAGTAAAGTCATCCATATAGATTTCCACCGAATCATGAACCAACTCGGCAAAGATGCTCAATACAGCTCTCTGGAAAGTGGCAGGGGCATTGCATAGCCCAAAGGGAAGGACTCAGTAGGAAAAGGTACCCCATGGACAAGTGAAGGTGGTCTTATCTTGGTCCTCCGGGCTGATTTGGATCTAATTATACCCGCTGAACCCATCTAGGAAAGAGAAAAACTTCTTTCCTGCTAGTCCATCCAACACTTGATCTATGAAAGGCAGAGGGAAGTGGACTTTCTTGGTGGCTTTGTTCAGTTCTCTGTAGTCCACACAGATTCTCCACTTCCCATTTTTCTTGGGTACCAACACCAGAGGGGAAACCCATTCGTTGTCCGATATGGGGTAGATGAATCCTGCATCCAACAATTTTTGCACTTCTTCTTTAACAATGTCCTTAAGGGCTGGATTCATTCTCCTCTGAGTTTGCCTGACTGGTTTGTAGTCCTCCTTAATGTAAATATGATGGGTAGAGACTGAGGGATGGATTCCTTTCATTTCCTTGTAGCTCCAGGAAAAAGCCTCCAAATGGTGGGTCAAGAGGCTACATAGCTCCTTTTCTTGAGAGGGAGAGAGAGAGGAGCTGATCTTTAAAGTTATTTCAGGGCCAAACTCCACATTTTTAACTCTGGGAGTGGTCGGATCAGTCGCACATAGGTCCACTAAAGCATTGGCTTGGGTATCTTCCACCAACTCTTCCAAGGATAATGCACCAGGGGGAGGATTTTGGATTAAGTTCTCAATCAAATCATCCTCAATTTGAGGACCTCCCACGGTGGCCTCTACTGTGCATAATGGTTCAGAGTAGACCTCATCCTATTCTCCTTCTTCCAACCATAGGGGTAAGTCATGTTCTAGCAAAGGTTGGGCAGGAGGGTATAGGACCAACTGTTTGGACATAGGCCCGTTTTTTATGGTCATGCTTCCTGCTCGACAGCTGATGTAAGCATCCGCAGTAGCCAGCCAAGGCCTTCCCAAAATGAGGGGATATCCCATGAGTTTTGCCTTTGGCTGAAGGACCAAAAAGTCTGCAGGGTACTCCCAGGAGTCAACAGAGACCAAGACATCTTCCACAATCCCTTCGGGAGTCACGGTGGAGCGGTCTGCCAATTGCAGCACTGTCAAGGTCTTCCTTAAGGAACTCTGAAGGTTGAGCTTAAGCATGGTGTCCCTGGTCATCACATTAATGGCGGCCCCTAGATCAATCAAGGTGTGGGGTATGATGGTGCCATTGATGTGGACATCAACTACAGGACTCCCAGGGTCCAAATACTTTGGACAGATTACTTGCCCCAACATGAGATCGGACAGTTGTCCTATGACATTGATGGTTGAGGCATCTCTCTTTCGCCTGCCTGGGTGCCTGAAACACTTCTCCTTAATCAATTTGTTGTATATTGGTACATCTTTTATGGCCTGGAGAAGTGGTATTTTCACACACAACTGCTTGAGTTCTCCCAGAAGCTCATTCTCTTCTGGGTTGGGTTGTGTGGTTACTGTGAGTCGCTCAGGAAAGGGTGGAATGGCTTGGGGTTCACTTTCCTGTTTCTCTTCCTCCTCCTCTAGGGGAGGAGGTTGGCACTCTGGAAGGACCTTCCCAGATTGCAGGTTGATCTCCTGGATATCCACAGCATAGGTAGGGCATGTTGTCTCCCCAGTATATACCTGCTGGGCCTGTCTGTTGTTGGGGTTCGGGTTTGGTTGAGCAGGCATCTGGGGTTGTCTTGGAGGAGCAGGAGGTAATGGTTCTGGTTGAGCCGGTGGTGGAGGAGAAATGGCAGGAGGAGTGTTGTACTGGGGCCTCCACCCCGGTTGAGGTGAATTCCACTGAGGTTGTGGCTAGGCATGTGAGTGAAACAAATGAGAAGGAGGTTGAGTATGGTATGGAGATGGATAAGACCACGAAGGAGGTGTGGACCAGGAAGGATGAGCAGGGGGGGCCCAAGAAGGTATATGAGCATATTGGTTGGGGTTATAATAAGATTGGGATGTCCCTTGAATCCCCTATTGGTAAGGTCTGGGTCCATGTGGCCTCCTCTGGTTGAGGAAGTAGAGAGGTTCAGTAGCCACCTCAGCCCCTAGATACATGGCTTTAAATCTAGGCAAGGTAGGGCATTGGTTGGTGGGGTGGTCTTCCTCACAAACGAAACATACCTCTACTGGGTGCAAAGGGCACTCATTCTTGGGATGCTTCCTCGTGCATCTAGGACAAAAAATGGCCAAAGCCCTCTCAGCTTCCTCTTTCTTTTGCTGAATTCGGAAGGTATCAAGTTGCATGGCAATAGTCTGTCTCATCTCACTCTTGAGGTCTTCCATCTGGTTAGCAAACTCATGCTTGGAGAAGGTGGTACTAGCTGAAAGATGATTCCCCCTACCTCTCTTCCGAGCTGCCCTAGAATGGTTTCTAAACACGGTCTTTATGTCCTCATAAGGTAGTTGGTAGATGTCTCCTCCAGTCAGCATGTTAAGGGTGTCCAGAAGGTCTTCAGGGACTCCTCGGAGCAGAACCAGCTTCAGAGATTCCGGGTCAAGTGTGCACCTGGCCCGTTTATAACTGAGTTGGAACCTTTCCTCGTAGTCTTCTAAAGATTCATCGCTTCCCATGGTCATCCGAAAGATTTCTCCCTTAGTTTCCTTGGATCTACAGTAGTCCCGGTATTTGGTATTGAAAGCTTGCTGCATCTAAGCCCAAGTGGTGATACTGTTTCCAGGTAACCCCATGAACCAGTGTAATGCTGCGTCCTTGAGGGTAGAGGGAAAGAGTTTCAACTTTTGCTCATCCTCAGCATAGTCATAAGTTCGACAAAGGACAGCAAACTCAAACAGGAAGGTATCAGGGTCTTCAGTAGTCAATCCATGGAAGTGAGGTAAAGCGGAGGGGCTTATGTTTTTCATTTTCATGTCTCCATTGGTCTCTCGGATGGGAAAGGCACCTTCTATTCTCTCATCTTCTCTTCTACCGTTTCAGTTTTCAGCCATGGCTTCAGATGGAGTGTTCTCTAACTCTTCTTCTGTTATAGGATCTTCGTATATCTCAAGAAGTTCACCTATAGGTTCTTCTGGCTCACTGTCACCAGAGAAGAGAGAAGGTTGAATTAGTGATGTGGTGGGGGTGTTGGGTAAGAATTTGCCGGTTTTATCTCTGTTCCTACGAGGCATGAAATGGAAAGACTTTTGATTGCTTTTTTTTTTTTTCTTGTAGTACCTGCAAAACTAAAATAGATTGAACTGCAACTAACTATCTTGCTGAAATGAAAATGCGGAATTGAAATGAAAGCACGAAAGGACTAATCTATTTTGCTCAAATGAAATTGCAGGAATTAAATGCTAGTCTACGCTTGCTGAATTGAAACGCTAATCTACGCTTGCAAAAATGAAATTGCGGAATTGAAATGCTAATCTATGAAAGCAGGAAATATCTACTTTACTTTTGCGGAAATGAAATGAAATAAACTACTTAGCAGAAGGTTGTAGGAGAAAATAGAAGAAAAGCAACAATCACCAATACTCTGACACTTCCCCGGCAACGGCGCCAAAAAGATGGTGGGCTCCAGTATTGTAGCAATAATGCTGCAACTCCTAGGACTCCCTTCTTTACTTTTATCAACCCGGTAGTTCGTAAAAAACTTGGAAGCGACGGTGCCGTATGCACAAATACTAGCTCTTGCTGCAGCTGTCACTTGGTCAGCTGGCACAAGTCTGCTAGGGGCTTAAGCCAACTTCTATGAGCTCTTAGAAGAAGCTTTTTAACTGATGGATGAAAGCTAACTCAAAGGAAGCTGATGTACTTGCAGAAAGAAACTGAAAGCCAAAAAGTAACGCAAACCCTAGCAAACCCTAGTTCTACCAGCTAGTCCTACTGATGCAAAGGAGAGAATGCAAACTATTGGAAGGGATGCCATCACTTCTATGAAGGTAAAATACATGTGTCTAGACTACCTCTACCTGAAGAAAACATCTTTTTGTATTTTTGAATAAGTTATTAGAATTATCATGCATGTGCTTTTAACTGGCTTTTTACTGTGCAGGAGTGGATCAAGGAGGGGAAATGCTTGGAAAAGGTTGGGAAGGTTCAGAGAGGGTCTAAGGAGTCCCTAACACCCTTCCGGAGAGTTTCACAAAGTTTGGCTATCAAGAAACCTCATTTGTGAGCTTCTACGGGAAGTCTGTAGGGGTTCTACAGGATGTTCAGAGATTTCTACAGGATGTTTAAAAAGTGGATTTTAGAGGATGGGTGAGTGAGGGAAGATGCATGAATGGATAGGGAGGTAGGATAGGGGCCTGGAGTGACCCAGGGACTGGTGGATGGAGTGGTGAGAGGGTGTAGAAGGCTGACTTGGCTTAAAGAAGGCTAAGACAATGATGGAGCAAGAAGGTAGGGTTATGTGGGCAAAAGGACAGGTGTGAGATGAGGAACCTAGGTAGGAGATGGAACAGTTGGCTCTGATGAAGCTTAGGCAGATGAGAGAGTGGTAGAGATGCCCTGCACGGTGTACATTTAACCAAATCAACAAAGTCTTACAAATAATCAAAGTCCTAGCTAATTTAATCTAACTGTCAATAAAACGAATGAAAAACAACTTTATTTGGAAAGAAGACCATGTACATCAATCATGCAAAGAAACATTTCAGAGATCTGAACCCATAACTAACTTCTACAAATGAAACCAGTACACTAAGGATTGCATGGTCAAGCAAACTAGTGTTTTTTGTTGGGGCAGCACTATTTCTTCAATTCCAGCCCCTGATCCAATAAGGATGAGGTGAAACTGAGAGTGTTGTTGACTCTTTTCTTGGAGCTTTTTTCCTGTTATTCTCCTACCAATCTATTTTAAACATCTGAAGCAATTCTATTCATAAACAGTGACCTATTTAACCAACACAACTAAATCTGCCCAACAGAAATACGTTTCAAATGCATAAAAGGAAAACAACGATGCATAAGGGAAAAGTAACAGTACAAAAAGGAAGCCCTAGGCTCTTAGGTTGGGCCCAACCCTGAGAGCTATGGCTCCTATAGAAAACTCAGAGTTGATATAAAATCAGACTTCTTCTCATTATTAAAAAATAGTCATACGTCAAGAGTTATGCCAAAATGGCTACAAGAGAACAAAGTAAAGCTAACAGCACTGTAGTGTAAAATATGCAATGGTTTCAAAAGTCCCTTACGAAGGCTAAGGCCTTAACATTTATACACCACGAGGGCCCTAGCTGGCCTCCTAAATCTATGGGACTTGGCTGTCTAAACTGTGAGTAGACAGCCCCTTCCAAAATCTGCTTGGCTACCTTCTAGATCCGGTTTTGGTGGCCTTTGGAGCTCGGAGTTGGGGGTGAAGATCCATAGGAAGGGCTATTTAATGCCATAGACAACCCCCCTACGAATCCTCACTTCAAGCATGGCTGTCTTCTAGCCCATGATTGCTCGGTTTTGCTCCAACATGTGTCAAAAAAACCTGAAATGAGCACGTGTTAGCCACCTAGGAAGAGTGACTACCCTTATTGTTACAAATGACATAAACATACTGAAAAATTATGCATAAGCTATGAAAAATGAAGGATTGAACAAGGACTGAACAAAGATAATTAGGCCAAATGAGCCCAACGAGTTACCATATTTGGGGCTCATCACTCGGAAGGAAAAGAAAACTATGGAGCCAATCTGGGTATCACCGAGATTCAGTAAATTATCAATAGCCGAAAAGGGCAAAGCAATCACCACTGAAATTGAGGAGGACGAAGAAGATTTGCAAGCCCTGATCGCTTAGATTGAAGCACAGGATGAGGAAGAAGAGGATGCTTTCCAAATACCTTCACTACCACCATATATCTCTCCATGGAACGGGACGGCCAAGATACCAAAGGACCTGGACGCTGCGAAGAGTATGCTTTAGACCCTGCTTCTTCCAGATGAGATAAGGTTTGATGGTCTGCCGCTGAGCCGAGTACCGAGTATCAGGTTTGAAGATTGGGATCTTGCAAATAGCGAGAAGTTCCCCCAATTGGCCGAAGACAAATTACTGCCACAGAAGTGGTTACGGGGTGTGGAGAAGGCAAGATTACTCAATCTGAGGTGGATACCCCACTATCACTGCGCGGCCATCACCATTTTTGTTATCCGACAGTTACTATGTCTGGTACATGATGGGTATCTCTAGTTGGAGGAGCTGATTCCCATCACGACTGATTTAGTACACCGAATTACCCACCTGCCTATTAAAGGGAACGACCCCATAGACATAGCTAGAACAAGTAGTGATGTGGGTCTCGCAAAAGCAATGAAGGCTAAATATAAGTTGGAAAAGCGAAAAGTGTGGGTATGTAATAGCAAGCATCAAAGGCCGTGGGGTGCGAGTTGCCACCAAGCTATTGGCCAGTAAACTCATGAGGAAATTCCACACAGATGAGGTGCCAGCCCTTGTCATTGCATTTGCGGAGCAGTGTGCAGAAGGGGTTCAGTTCAACTGGGCACAGTTTCTATGCGACGAATTTTTGACAAATTGTAAGGAAGCACAGGAGAAAGGTAAGACTTTCCATTATGCATGGTTGCTACTATCAATCCTTCTGGTTGCAGGAGAACTGCCACAGGGTAGCCAGTTTCCCAGCATTAAGAAGAACCTACCTGAAGCAGTGTGGTATAACTCGCTCTAGGCTACAAAGGATGCCACGAGGGTTCGTGAGATCAAGGTATTTTGGATATTCATGGAGGTGAGTATCCGGACATGGATCGCTCGCAGACCACGATTATCCCCAATAATATATAACAATTTGCAAAGCACGACTGAGTTCAAAGTGGACATGCATAACCTATATATCCGAGTGTGGAAGGATCCACAACAAACATGGGTAAAGCTTCCATTCATCACAACGAACGATGCAATTTACGAGGTACTGGCAGCATGGCCTCCGAAGTGGCACGCCCCGAACATGGCCACATTAGAAAGGATGGCAACACAGCAACGAAAGAAGGAAATCCAGCTGCGACTCACTAAACTGGTGGAAAGGACATGTCAGGGACAAAAGGCAGCTTCGCAGCAGGAGGCAACCAAGGAAGTAATCACTGAGGAGATCAGGGAAGATCAGGAAATGTCCTTGGAACAGGACATGTAGAGGGAAACAGAGACACAAGAACACATGGACCTTCCCACAAAATCGACCCAAGCCAAGAGGTCGCGCATCAAGGAGTCGCCACATACACGCAAAAAGTCAAAGACAGCAAAGACTTTGGAGAAAGAGTTTCTTGACAGCAGCAAAGCAATGCGCAATGTCACTACAGGTGCGTTGGAGGAGCTGATGACAGAGCAGACAACTGTGTTGGGGGAGCTCAGAGCGTAGTTGTAGGCATTACAGGTGCGACCCCCGGGAGGGATGATACTAAACCTAGCAGATGACACAGCCACAACCGAGCAGATGGTGCGCACCCACACAATGAACACTTTAATGTTGCCAGTAGGCACTGTCCTAGTAGAAGCCGAAGGTGACATGCGAATTTGGGGTTGAATTTGGTCATTGTTCCTAGAGAAACCCTATACCAACTGTAGGATGGGGTAATCATTGAGCTTCGTTCCAGGGAAGCTCACGCCCTCCAAATCTTAAGGGAGCACAAGGAAAATCTAGAGAAATTCAGTCTACAACGCGAGGACTTGGTCACACACAACCAAGAAGTGGAACAGGCCACGGTGGAGGCCTGCAGCAAGGTACTAGAGTTGGTTGTCCCAGCAGAACTTCCAATAACTGACAAGATTCATCACATGGCCGCAGGATTTCGTATGGCCCAAGAGGAGGCCGCGAAAGCTCAGTGGGAATTAAATTTACAAATTTTGGAGCTAAGACTGAAGGCATAGCCACCCACACCCCCGGAAGTTCGAGAGCAGCGCCATGGTGAAATTCAAGCAAGATTGGAAGTGATAAAGCGTGTTGTCCAAGATTGCTCGGGATTGTTGGATCAGTCCCTCCTTACGCTCACATCCCTCCAAGAAGACCCAACGCTACAGCAGGTAGAGACAAAAGCACAGGAGTTACAACAGGCTTATGACAAAGTCCGGGGGACTGTGCAAACGGTCACCATCACGCAACGATTGGCCAAAATGAGGGAGGCCCAGGTTCTCAAGGCACAAGTTGACACTGCTCAGCAGAAGGAAGCAATGCTTAAAGAACACATCCAACCTTGGCTTGATGAGGCATTCACAGTCTCCACCAACATCGAGGGAAAGTTAGCACACATGCAGGCAGTATATGAACCCGGACAAACAACTAAAACTAATACTAATGCATCGGTGGTGTTATGCCTCTATACCAATAAGTGTCATATATCATGATTGACTTGGTTTAGCTTTGAAATATGTTCATACCTTTACTTGTTACAAAGGTTTTCCACATTTGTAAAAAATCAAAAAAATTAAAAAATGTAAAGAGGGTATACCCTAAAAGAAAAATCAAAGGGTGAAAAGAAATAAAAAGAGGTCAAAAAATGAAAGAAAATGAACCCCAACAAAAAGAAAATACCATGAAAGTGTGCAAGTCTAAATGCCACTACTTTTTAATTTTGTACAATAAAATTGTGTTCAGCTTGTCACTTATGCTACAATTCATGAATAGTCAAACAGTTTAAGCTTGGCTAGTTCATATTTTCAATTTCATGTTTTAGAAGTAGAGAATAAAGATCTGACCAAACAGTGTAATCTTGGCAGATAAGTAGATAGGTAGAATGAAAAAAGGAGCTCAACAGTTTAATCTGAGCCCTTGGATGTAATAAGTGTAGACTTAAATAAGCATCACCATGTAAAAGAAAAGAAAAGTTTGATAAGGGTTTGCCAGTCTAAGTGCACCCTAATAAAGAAGTAAAAATGCTAGGTTAAGTAGGTAGGGTAAGTAGATGATGGTTCCAGAATAATATGTAGTGAATGATAAGTCCAAATGTGTAAATCTTTTACTTTCATCACAAGACAAAGGCATGTATCACATGGAAAGCACATCAAACAAGCAAAGTCGAAAATAATTAACTTCCCTACTCATTTTCTCTAAATTTTCACTAATTTCCCCTAAGTGCCAAGGTATCTATCAAATTAGAGGGGCTCAGAGCATTTCTCTGACTTTTGGAGGGACTGAACCCTCGGCCCAATAATTTATAATGCCTAAGTACTTAAACCCCTTCATCAATATTCACCCCCCTTCATAAGTTATTCATTTCCATAATAAAGTTTTTCCTAAGTAAAATCTTATTTTACTTAGGGAAATTAAAATATTTTCCATATAAACCCTCATGTTCACTTAGCCTAAGTTTTAAATATACATGAAAATGTTTCAAACTTAGCACACTTTGTAGTCATATTCATATTAACCACTAATGTAATTATTATATAATTCCCCTATAAAAGTTACCCACTCCCGTATTATTATAAATATGAAAAAACCCCAAATTCTTATATATCCCACCCCTCGGTTAAATACAACCATAATACAGTCAATAAACAGGATTAATTAACTAATACATAATTAATTAAGAGCTCAATCCCAACCATGAATATTAATGATTCACCAAGATTAATTAATAACTCTGTAACCAATCACATCGACCCCGATGTAATTAAAAAACCTTAATTATGTTGGGCCCGCCCTCCATTAAACTTCCACCGCCTCACCTCCCCGATAGCCATCTGATCGGACCCCACAAATCTAATGGTGTCATGCATATCGTATGAGCCTCCGTGACCGAACTTTAGCGTGTGATGGTGAGTGATTTTCTGAACAGTACCATCACCATGCATTGCCCATCGTATGGAATCATGCGGTCACCCCCAAATATCGCCTCCCCTCCATTAGCGGTGCAATGAAAACTGATTACCACCTCCCGCTACCAACAAAATATCAAATCTTTTACCTGCTGACGCCACCTGTCCAAATTCCAAACTCGCCAAAACTTTACTTTGCATAAAAAAACAAAGATAATCAATTTTTCGTCCTATTCTGTGAATGCATACATGTAGCAACCTAAACGTTGAAAATCAACCAGCTCGTGCACCCAACCGTCAGCCACCCTCAAACTTGTAGTCGATGCCACTCCAAGTCCGTCATTCACACCCAGTGAACCTGCATTCCATTTCCCATCATTAAAAACAGGTATTTACCAGCTTCCGTCTAGAAACCCTGTGAATACTTGCTTTCCTTTGCAATTAATTGGAAAAAACCCAAATTTCACCATAATTCTGTTACTACATTTAGAATTCAAGTTCCCCAGACCCTCTGTTTTCACCAATTTCACATAAAAACCCCAGTTTCCTATCTGAATCCACAAGAACTAGAATGGAAACCCTCGTGGCCCTAAATGTAGCACCTATTACTACCCCTCACCGTGATTTGGACTATCTGCCCCTGGCAGATAAATATTTTCAAATAAAAGACCTGGATACTGACAAAGACCACCTAAAAGTATTTTGCCAATGCTGGGATAATTTCATGAATGGCTATGATGCCATAGGACTTTGGGAATCCAATATCCCAATGTATTTTCTCCCCTATGTGCGCATTTTCCCTGACATTATCCATCAGTGTCATGCCAACTCTGATCCCAACCTTAGAGTAGTAATGCCCCCAAATCAAACTGTCCTCTTCATAGTTACTGCAGAATCAATCAATGAGATGCTTCAATTTTAGTCCGGACAAGCCCTCACCCCCATTTCCCTTGGAGATCTGCTAGAGAAATCATCCAAATTTTTCAAGTCTGAACTCAATCGCCTTTGCTAGACCTTCATAGATAAATAGCATCAACCCAAAAATCCCCCTCCTTATTTGTCAGTTTTCTTCACAGAGATAGGCAAAACTATAGTTGATATGATAGATGCAGTCATGGGATTTAATACTAGTGAATATGTGGATGAATTGACCCTAGTCTTGATGTCCATCTTTACCCCTGGTCAGCCTTTTGTTGTCAAGTACAACTATGCTACATTTATTACTGAGAAAATTCATGACCAGTTCATGAGGCTAGAAAATAAAAAAGTGTTCAAGTACTCCACATTCATATATCACCTCAGATCAGTCATTTTTTGGACTTCTATTTTCCACCATTCATTTGCTTGCCCTTATTCATACAATGAATTCATTGACCAGTTTGTCCACCCAGTGACCACCATGCTGACAGGAAATCCTCCTCCTAGGATTAGTGATGAAATCAAAAGAATCCTTCAGCTATCCAAAAAATACAAGGTAGGTGACTGGTACTTGTACCAGAATCACACAGAGATCAGGATATATGGCTATGAACTTCCTCCATTCAAACTACCAAAATATGTTCCTATGAGGTTGTTTGCATTGGAGTATTATAGACAAATGATAAACTCAGATTAGATTCACTTTACCAAGGCCAAGAAGAAAGCACAGTTGAGAATTAAGGATCACCTAGGCCCATTTGTCTGCAACAATAGAGAAGCAGGCAAAGCAGCAGAAGAAATCCTAGAACACATGAAATTAAATAAAAGTTTTGGTTGGAGATATGACCCACATAGCTTCATTTGTGATAGGAGAATGAAAAATAGGTTATCACCATATTTTCATCACAGAATCCCTGAAATTGAGAAATATGCCAATATGGATGAATGGAGGGAAGGAACTCTTGTTGAGATGGATAGTGATCAGGTCAATGTAGATAATGTGATGAAAGACCTAGAAAAGAGACTTGACCTAGACTCTTTTGAATAGGTACCAGTTGGGACTTCTCAGAAGCCAACACCAGGAACTAGTGCCTCTACAGCAGATACTTCTCAAAGGCACTCACAAGAAACTAGTGCACCCCTTGCAGAATCATCCCAGGGAAAAGAACAAGAAACTAGTACTCCAGCATCAGGGCAATCAGACATATCAAAGCAGCCTGAAATCTTTGAAGAACAGGCTCAACCACAAACCAATCCAGCTCAAGTTAATATGGGAGATCCCCCAGTTTTGCAAACTCCTCTGAATGAGGAAAAGAACTTAAAAAGAGACAGGGAAGTAGCTACCCCTGCCAGTGGTCCTTCAGACCAGCCTGGTGCTAAGAGGCACAGGCTAAATCCACATTCAGAAGAAGAATTTTTTGAAGAAACAATAAGGAGTTTGAGGAAAGAAGGTGGAGACAGTCTGCATACTTTCCCAGTAGGTGGGACATCTTCTAGCTCACAAAGATAGGAGCTTGAAGGACAGCAAATTGTTGAAGTTTCATCTTTCAGTTCTTCATCTAACAAGATCTTAGACATCAAAGAAAAATTCAAGGAAATAAAGGCCAAAAATGAACAGCGAAAGGCCCAAACTTACACTCAATATATGAAGATAGCTCCTACCAATCAAACTAGGTTGATGTCAGCTTATGACATCAAGGAAGGCAAAATGCAAATGAGCTTTTTAAAGCCTAAAGTACAGCAGCCCCAAACCCTTGCAGACTACCTCAAAACTGATTTTGAGGTCTTAGCCAAAGACATTCACCCCATAGATCAAATAGAATTGCATAAGCAGATAGGGGAAATGGTTTATTCAACATTGACAAGCAAGGCCATGATGGCACACAGATTGGAAAATTCACTGAACAATACCACGGCTCAATTATAGTTAGAAAGAGCCTCTTCACAGGCAAAGGACAATAGAATTAAATCACTGGAGGATTTGATTATTGGATTGGGTCATAACCCAAAGGATGTTAAAGCTACAGAGGCCCTGATAAAGAAGAAAAATGAAGACATAGTTGCCTTGAGAAAGCAGTTAAAGTTGCCACCACTAATGCATCCACAGACTACAGAAGTAATTGAAAAGAAGAATGAAGAAGAGCTTATGGACTTAGTCCTCTAGCTAAATGAATAATTAAGGGAGACATAGCAGGAACTAGAGAAAACACTACAAAGCAGGCAGAGTGAGTCGACCTCTCAACCTCAAAATGTAGTACCAATGGTTTCCACAGCAGTCCATTCTACACTTGCAATAGCTCTTGCACCAAATGTCCCTCTGACAATAGCTGAGACTATTGAAGAAACAGGTACAGATATAGGTACAGCACAGGTAGGAACTTCAAGTCAGAGTACTGAAGAATTGATCAAGTAAATGGAGGAAATGAAACTCCAAGTTTTTGAATTGAAAAAGGTAAAGGAGAAATTCGTTACCTTGGAACAAAAGTATGATGTGTCTAAAATCAATTTTGCTGAAGAAGTGAGGAAAAACAAAGGCTTGGCTCAACAAGTAAAAACACTGGAAAAGGATCTCACCTTTGAAAAGCCTTTAACAGATATCAAAAAAATTCAATGGACCAACATCACTCAATCCATCAAAGATGTTTGGTCATCAATTTAAATAATTTTTGAACAGATTTACTTAGTCAAAGTTGCTCTTCAAGAAATTCAAAAAACTAAGGAAGAGCTAGGAGGAAAGCCTAAAGAAGCTATCAGGTTGATAAATTTTCTAAATAGCAGAAATAGGTACCAATTGGAGCAGCTGAATATTGAGGACAGAACTGGAACCATCCCAAAAATAAATAAAATCTTAACCAAAAGGACTCTAATGCAGAACCTAGAAAGAAAATGTCAAAATATGCAAGAAGACATAGATGAATTTATGGAAAAGTTTGGCATTTTACAGAGTAAAGGACTTCCAAGTCCTTTAGTTATCAATGATAAGTTAATGAGGCATGAGGATTATATCGACAAATTGGATCAATATGCAAATAACCAAGCTAGTTCCTCTGCTAGTTCGTCTGCACCCAAAGCATTACCTACAGGCAGAGTTCTCTATGATAGTTTGGAGAACCTTTTCTATGTTGAGCATGAATTGAAACACTTGTTTCCTGTACAACCCAATTTTGTAAAATACACAGAGGCTGATGAAATCTTCAGGAAGCTACAAAGGACTAGGACACCAAGGGATGATTGATGGACAGATATGACAGACATTTTATGGTTTATCTTGGTAAATCATAAAATTGAAGTATTTACCATAGTCAATTTTGGTAAAAGTATGTAAAGAACATCAGAACAGGTAAAATAGTATCAGTAAAAAGATGAAAAGCAATCAGCCAGCATAGAATTACGAGAAGGATAGAAAGATGCTCAATCATAGGGCCTGCCTCCATCTCATTCAACAAAAACAGGGACAGCAAGCCAGTAGTTCACTTTCAGTTTCTATCTTCGAGACCATCTGTCTCTACTTTTATGTAAAATATATTTAGTTTTCCTAGAATATTTCTCTCTCAGTGAGGAGAAATTTCATTTTAAATTTTGTATAGGTACTTCCCCATTCAAAGTTCTTAGGGTGGATTCTTAGACATTTCTATAGACTCTTTATTTTGGAATAAAGTGTTGTTGAACAACTTTTGTATGGCTGGCTGGACAAAGTAATAAAGCAAATGACTTTTACAAGATTCCTGTGTCAAACGAGAAACAAATAAGTATTCTATATCTTATGTTTTTATAGTTCTCTTGTTTAAATATTTCACATGTGTTTCATATCTGAATGATAAACGAAAAATTATATTTCAGAAAAAGCTTTAATGCCTTCTATCTTTAAAATCATTGATATTCTTAATGTTTTCTTCTAAGCTATCATAGGTAGGGAATTCTTAATTGCTCCCTGCTTCTTCGTTTATCATTGTGTCATTTAACAAGAAATTCTTAATTGATTTTTGTTAATGGTCACCCATTTTCCCTCTTCTTGAAACTTTGTTGAAGGATTCTTAATTTCCCTTCTTCCCTTTCAAGACCATTTCATCCTTTGAAGTTATCATTTGTATCTTGTTTAGCTATCTTTCCCTGTGAAGCCCTCCTTTGTTGAATCATTATGGTCCAGTTAAGCCATCTTCAATTGACTCCACAGCCCAATGGCCTGAAATACCTTGTTTTACCCATCTTCTCCTGAATTCCACCACCAAACAAAATCAAAACCCCCCAAGCTTTCATAACTAGCCTAATATCTCATTAAACAAAGCTAAATCATAAAGAGAGAGCCCTCTCTAAGTACAGATTGGCTAGATTCTGTACTTAAAAGTTGGTTTGTGGTTACCTCGGACCCCTTTCCTTCTTCTGACAACTTCAAGTAAAATCTAAGTGATAACATAGTGGTAACTCCACTGGGGAAGACAATTCCTTGGTCAAAACAAATTTTTAAGAAAGTTTAAACCCTAAATCAAAAGCATATTAAAGAAATCATATAAGTTGTTTTGATATCAGTTAAGAAAATCAAAAACATAATCCAAAAACCTAGCTTCAGAAAGGACTCGTTACACTAGAGCTAATCCTAATCCCAATCCTCCACAAGTGTTTGAGAACCCCAATCTGATCCCCATAATTCTTAGGAGACAAGAAATTTCTGTTATTCCTCGACCCACCTTCATATCTTCATCCTATCCTGTTACGTGGATTTACCTTGAAGACCAACCCTTTGATGAATACTTTGAGACCTCTTTGTTTAGGACTTCATCTGACTCTGAATTAGCAGACTTAGTCCAAGACCCAGTGTTCATCCAAGAATTAGAGCTCTAAGCTGCCAATTTGTCAATTAATAGATATTTGCAGAACTCACCACAATTTGATCTTACCACTGAAGGAACACCTAATCCCTCTGTAATCACTACTATTTCTACAAACTCGTCATCATTTCCTCATACATCTCAACCTCAAACCACTCCACATCAGACCATCCCCTCTATCTCTCCATCCACAACTCAAACATCCACTATTATCCCAACCCCAGCTTTTGTTTCACCATTACCTACAGCAATGGCAAACAAATATGCCCCCTTGGTACTACCAGAAAATTTAGGTGCCATGCCCCAGGATTACCAAAGTAAGATCACTACTTTTGATGGCACCAGTACCTATACAGCCCAGCAACACACCAAAAAGATGACTGATTATTTTGAAATTTATGAAATAGATACTGATGATGTGCAAATGAGAATATTCGTTCAGATTTTATCTGGGGAAGTTAGAACCTGGTTCAGAGGTTTAGCAGCTAATACTATAGACAGCCTAGCAACTCTCTATCGACAATTTCTGAACCGATGGGAGAAAAAGAAAGGCCCTCTTCAGATTCTATCTGAATACGAAAACCTAAAGAGAGGAACACAAGAAACTGTGCAAGATTATTGCACTAGATTCAACAGTGTGTATAATGCCATCCCATTAGATCTTAGACCCCCACCTAGTTTAGCCTTAATCAAATTCCCAGATGGATTTGATTCTGATATGGTTTTCTAGCTGAGACAATGAGCTCCCCCTACTTTGGAAGATATGCAAAGCATAGCAGTCAGTGTTGAAGCCAACCTAATATCTAAAAGATCCAAGGCTAGGAGTGAAAGGAGGATAACATTAAAGGAAGAAAGCTCACCCTTTGAACAAAAGCTAGATGGCATAATTAAAGGAATGGATAGACTAGGACACAGAGTGGAAGCAATTGAAAGGAAAGCTCCTTGGGATGGTCGGCAAACCAACACAGGGAGAAATCCTAATTTCAAAAAAAACCAAAACCCAAACACTGGAAAGAATGGCCCTGACTAAAATATTAGACCCCCTTTCTAGGAGAACTATGCAGAAGCTTCCAACTCTGAAGGTCCAGAAGAAGATACTCAAATTAATTTTATGGGACTTGGTAATGAAGGAGAAGTTTTCTTGACTAAAGAGGATCAAGAGGCCCACATACTTAAACAGTTTCAAACTCAGTCAGGTGAATCATTCGACTTTAGGGAAGGATATGACACAGCCATCTTTGAGGTGCACAAGCAATACACTCTAAGAAGTAGGAGAATTTATATCCCTAAAAAAAATAAGAAAAAGGCTCCAAATCACCCCAAAAAAGGTAAGACAGTAACCACACCTATACATATTCTTTCTAGATCAAACACTAATCCTTCTGACCCCATAATTGAAGATGTCTCTGATAATCAACCAAACAATAAACAACCCTCCACTTCCCTTCCTTCCAAGGAAACTATGGAAGAACCTCCAGAGGTTGATCCAGGAGAATTAGCAAATCATGATTCCACTCCTGAAAAGGAGAAAAACGTAGAAAACACAGAAAAAAAAAAAAAAAGAGAGAGAGAGAGAGAGAGAGAATACTGCTGCTCGAAATACAAAAGCCCAAATAGAAAAACCCTTTAATATGAAAACTGAAATAGGTAAGCTAAAAATCGCAGTCCCATTATCTGAATTAACCAAGCATGATGCCTACCGAACTCAAATCAATAGATCACTAAAAATTACTGGAACTGAAGACTCAGTTAATCATTTTGATGACCAGCCCAAATTAATCTTTGGCCCAAAAGTGAATGGAAAACCATTAGAAGGAGTAATTCCTCCTTTCTATGTGAGCTTAAACATACATGATAAGATTCTTCACAATGCCATGTTTGACTCTGGGGCATCTCACAATCTAATGCCCAAGTCTGTAATGGAAAATCTAGACCTAGACATCACTAGACCATACAAAGATTTGTTTTCTTTTGATTCTAGTCAGGTGAGATGTTTAGGATTGATAAAAGACTTGTGTGTCTCATTGGTTCAATACCCTGCAAAAACAATTTTAATGGATATAGTGGTAGTAGATATACCACCCAAATATGGCATGTTATTATCCAGGTCCTGGGGTGCTAAGCTTCAGGGATCTCTTCAATTGGATATGTCATATGCTACTATATCAGTTTTTGGACAACCAAAGAAATTATACAGAGAAACATTGATGAAATATGTAGTAAGTAGTCAGGAAAGACCCCAAAATTTCCCCATCTACTCAGTACACTCTGATATGGACTCATTCATTCTTTACAATGCAGAAACCAATCCTTCCAATACTTTAGAATTTTTAGCAGCACAACCAAAAGAAATTAAAAAAGATAAATCAAGTGTTCATATTCAAGAAATATCAGATAACAAAGAAGAATCAGATGAGAACAAAAAAATAGATTCAACTGTTAAACAAATTCCTACTACCCCAGACACTAATTATGAGCATGAAATCCTTTGGCATTTAGAATTTGATGGCTCAGTTAATAAACTAGGGGCAGGAGCAGGAGTTTGGGTGTACAATTTAGAAAATGATCATGCTGAAGGCCATGCCTACAGATTAAATTTTAAGTGCACCAATAACATAGCAGAATATGAGGCTCTCTTGTTGGGTCTTAAGCTTGTCAAAATATTAGGAGCAATCTAGGTGTCTGCCATAGGAGATTTAGAATTAATAATCAAACAGATTAAAGGAACTTACTCAACCAGGGATCCTAGACTAGGATATTATAGAGGAACAGTCATAGAAATTCTCAATACTTTTTTGGAAACTCAGCTTGCAACTATTCCTAGAAAACACAACATGCAAGCCCACAGCCTGGCCATGTTTGCCAGCACCTGCAAATTACCTTTTCAACCTAATCATCAGTACACTGCTGAGATTAGGCACAAACCAACCATCCCTGATAATCTGAAGAACTGGCAGGTTTTTGATAGTGATGAGCAGATCAATAACTTTTTAACTTTAGATGAAGAGTTTTCTAACAGTAACATAGATGTTGATACAACTATTAATTCTAATCAAATAGATGAGGTAGAAAACAACATTTCAGAAGAAAGTTCAATAAATATGCTTCATCCCACAAAATTCACACAAAAATAAATCCAAGACCTAAAACAAATGGACCTAGATGAAATAATTGAAGAAGAAACAGAGGTTATAAACCTAAAGGACAATCATTTATCCAAAGGGTTGACTCCTCTAGAAGATCTGTTTGATTCCAATGACATTCCCAAGAAACCTAAAATGGAGCCATTAAAAGCAAATATTGAAGAATACAACTTAGGAACACATGACAATCCAAAAATGATAAGATTGTCAAAATCTTTATCCCCTGATCAGAAGCTAAAGTAGGTTGAACTTATGAGGGAATTCCAGGATGTCTTTTCTTGGAGTTATGAAGATTTGAAGTCCTATGACACCTCTATTATTCAGCACACTATACCTCTGAAAGAAAATCAAAATCCCTTTAAGCAAAAACTCAAAAGAATTAACCCTGTGTTATTACCACTAATTGAAAAAGAAATTAAACACATGTATGAGGCAGGGATTATTGCCCCTATTAGATTTTCAGAGCGGGTGTCTAACTTGGTACCCACTAGGAAGAAAACTGGGGAAATAAGGTTATGAGTTGATCTGAGAACTGTAAATAAGGTCTCTCCTAAAGATAATTATCCTTTACCCAAAATGGATTATATTTTGCAAAGGGTAGTGGCTACATCTAGAATTTCACTTTTAGATGGGTTTTCAGGATATAACCAAATCTTGGTTCATCCTGATGACCAAGAGAAAACTACTTTTACAACACCATGGGGCACTTTTATGTACATCAAAATGCCATTTGGACTAAAAAACGCAGGAGCAACCTTCCAAAGGGCAATGGACATTGCCTTTGCCAAAGAAATTCATGATTTTCTTGTTATATATCTGGATGATCTAACTATTTTTTCTAAATCAGATCAACAACACTTGGACCATCTCAGACAAGTTTTCTTAAAATGCAGAAAATATGGTATTTCTTTGAATCCAAAGAAGTCCTTGTTTGGTCTGGAGGAGGGTAAACTTTTAGGTCACATCATTTCCAAAGATGGCATTTGAATTGACCCTTCTAGGATAGAAGCTATTCTACAGATACCTCATCCAAGAAGTATTAAAGAACTTCAAGCTTTCTTAGGGAAGATAAATTTTTTAAGAAGATTCATTTCTAACTTAGCTGAACTCATTAGATTACTAAATAACATGCTAAAAAGGATTCAAGTATCAAATGGACAGTAGAGGCCAAGCAATCATTTGAAGAAATTAAAATGGCCTTAACCATAACACCAATCCTCACCAGTCCACAGTTTGATAGAGACTTCATCATTTTTTCTTTTGCATCAGAACACACCATAGCTGCAGTTTTATTACAAAAGGATGATCAAGGATGTGAAAAACCTATAGCCTTTTTTAGTAAAGCACTCAGAAATGCATCATTAAAATACAAAATAATGGAGAAACAAGCTTTCGCACTGGTAAAAGCCATTAAGGATTTCATATGTTCCAAATACAGTTGTCAAAGACATCCTAACTCGTGATGAAATTGAGGGTAAACGAGTAAGATGGATTGCTACCATCTTAAAGTATGATATAGAGATAAGACCTACCAAGCTAATAAAAGGTCAGGGATTGGCTAAACTTATGGCAGAAACTAATTGTCAAGCCCTAGACATAAATGAACTGGATAACGAGCAAGAGATGACGACTCCACAAATTAGCTAGGCCTTTTCAGACTCACCTTGGTATGCTGATGTAATTTATGTTTTACAAAACCTGCAGGCTCCTCCAGGGTTATCCAGAACCAAGAATAGGTTTTTAAAAATGAAAGCTTCAAATTTTTACATCTTCGATAATACTATTTTATGAAAAAATCATGAAGGAATTTTATTGAATTGTTTACTAAAAAATGAAGCTGACAAGGCTCTCCAAGAATTCCATGCAGGAGACTATGGTGGACATCTCTATTGGAAGTCAACTGCAGAAAAAATCCTAAGGGCTAGATTCTATTGGCCAACCTGTTGTAGGGAAAAGTATCCAATACGGAATGACCCTATCCCACTCTAAGGGTGATAGTACCTCAGCAACAACTAAATGCAAAGCTATTCAAGATTACTTCTTTATGAGATGTAAGAGAGAGGAGAAAGGGATCCACTAACCGTTGTCTTTAGCTAATGGTTGATCCAATCTTCCCTCTTTGCTGCTTGCTCCCAGCTCCTTGCTCTTTCACTGGCCCAGCTACACAAAGATCCTGCAAAAGCACAAGAAAGGGAAACTACAAGAAGCATACATCCATAATTGATTCAAGGATTAGAATAAATCAAATATACAAGCATCAATACACCATTAAGACACATGCATATAGAAGAACCTCAAATGCTTTATTAATGGAAGAAGTAAAGTTCTGAGAGTGTTACAACCATAAGAGGCCCAATCCAGCAACACCTCCCAGCAGAAAGAAATCTCCTCTTCACCTCCTTCAAAGCAATCACCCAATAGTTCTATACACAAACCAACAGCACTTCCTTACGTTCACAAAATTCCAGCCCCCTTAGACCTCATGAGAGAGCTCTATATATAGGAGATTTGGAGAAAGGATGAGTCAGCTTGAGGCTGGCATGAAGTTGACTAGTGTCCTCTCCCACTTCAGTTATACTTCAGTTCTTGAGTCCACTTGGAGTTTCTTGCTTCCACTTGGAGATCTAGATCCTCTTACTCATCACAAGGCGAATTCCCTGATCCAAGTGTCATTTTGGAAGCTTCCTGGGCATTTGACACCTTGCAGAATGACTGTGCCACTTGGCCAATCTCGCCCAGCGCAGGTAGCCTTCATTGCTTTTGACATTCAGCACAGGTACAGAGTGGAGCAGTTGACATTCAGCGCAGATGCTCAGTGGAGCAGTTGACATGATCCAGAAATAGCTTGTTTTTGAGTGTTTTCAGGTGGAGAACTGATTTTCAGTGCTGTGGTTTGCTGACCTTGTTCCTCTAGGGGGAGGAACAACATGTTTAGGGACTTTGGATCCCTTAGATTATTGACATTTCATGCTTTATGCTGTAAGGCACAAAAATGTCTATAATAGTTGCCCCCTAAAGTATGAGGTCATTTATCAGGTGAAATGCTTTATCAGGAGGATCCGAAGTTCATTCAATCGCTGAGAGGTGCCCTGTAATAAAATACAATACAATACATTATTTTTCATTCTGCTTTCATGATCTAGCTGAGGCGGGCATTCCCATGCTCAGCTTTATAAATTCATTTTGGTACATAGAACAGACGATCGTCTGATGGTAGACGGATAATTCTCTACTGAAATTATCATCCTTTGAGTAGGATGATCATCTGCTGCAATGATGTACATAACAAATGTCTTTATATTTCCTGAATATATATCGCAGCCCGGATGGATGAAACTAGATCTGGGGTCTTCAAACTCGTTTGATCTTCACTCTAAGTACAAGTCGATCCATGTGAGAATTGCGCTGAAGTCGAACATGGAAAGACATCGCTTGATTACCGGTCAATAATGTAAACCGTTAACAAGCGCGAGAGGAATCACCAATAATGACAATGACCCTCAAGGTACTGCAGTACAATTCACGTGGTGTGAATAAAGGACTTGGCGTCGAACACCACGCAAAATCTTCTGGTCGAAGGTCATTGATGTATACCTGTCGCCGGAAGTGAGAAACTTGCCATTGAGGCATGCAAGCTTCAAAGTACTGAGGGGGTTGTTCCTAGATCAACTTCTTGGATAATGAGCTGAAGTCGACAAGAAGCGATCCGTCAAAGGAGGGCCTTAATGAATCCCACATCAGTGACGCGGAACAGAGCTAATGATTTTAGTGGAGGTGAAAACAATCTGTGAAATATGATTCAGGGTGGCGATCATGAGTGGATGAAGGATAATGTATGGCAGTGGATGGGACACGGTTGACTCTTTCTGAACAACGTCTCTTGAACATATAACGACACTGATGTGATGGATCGGTAGCATTACCCCAAATGTGGATGGTTTGGCGAAGACCATGGTGATGAGACCGGTGAATGAAACAACCCAACCCGATGTGATACGGAGGACAAAGTGTCATGTTCAAGAGCGACTTGCTACCATTAAAGCTTTGAGGTTATCCCAATTTTTCCCCAGTCATTTCTGACCAGTACCTCTTTATTTTTGTCAAGCTTGAGGAGGATAACATATGCTTGTTCTATAACCTGCCCTTCGGGCAAGCCCATCGCTATGTTTTAACGAGCTTAGCGATAGGGAAACTCGTTCTCGTCTAAAGACAAGTTTGTCGCTATTTAATCATTTTAACGAGTCTAACGACAAGGAAAACTCGGTCCTTTTCAATTTTAGAGAGTCTGAAAAGGTACAGAAAGTTAACTCCAAAATTCCTTTTTCGTCATCTAATCCCTTAAGTCCGAAAAAGTATAAAACACTACAGAAGGGATGAGTTTTCGATAATTTTAACGAGCCGAATAAAACAAGCGCTCGACCTTTTTGTGCAATAATCCCTCAGGTCCAAAAAGATTAAAATCTACGGGAGGGATAGCTCTTCCGGTCACTTTAACGAGCTGGAAGGCCAAAACTCGGCAAACTTTTCATATTTTACGAGTCAGATGAAAAGAGCTCAAAGAAGACTTGTCTTTTGAGGAACGAGTGATAAACAGGGATAGCAGGAGATTCCAGGTACAGGTTGGAATTTTCCAATCACGGCAGTGTCACAAGGATGGCTAGGTGAAATCACTCTTCGCAGCTGTTCCTCAAAATAGGTAAACAATCATATGGAGGTGAACGATTGGCCAAATGAAATGGAGGTGGCGGGTGCAAACACGACCAAGGCTTTTATGGCTAATAAATTTATGATCACAATGGTTATTTACCGGTACTGGGTTCATTTTTTAATGAGCTTGAATGCGCCAAAACACTGCTCAATGCTTATGTTTATTTTTTAACGAGCATGAATTCCGCGTTAAAACTGCTCGGTTCTCGCTTTTCTATTTTTTAACGAGCATAAATTCCGCGGTAAAACTGCTCGATCTCGCTTTTCTATTTTTTAACGAGCGTAAATTCCACGGTAAAACTGCTCGATCATATGGTCAAATTTTGATTTTTTACCATTATTAGCTTTCCTCTTTTCATATATAGTACTGCTTTTCAATTGCTGCAACAAACTTTGTTAGAAATGAATAATATTTGCATGAAAATGAGATTATAACCCTAATATTTTACTTTAAACTGTGTAAAAAGCCATTAAAAGGTGTTTTTACCTCTCATTTACCATTTCATTTGCATTTGGTTTGTTGGAGCTCTGGAGGTGCCTCTTCCCCCTTGATTTTCACCAGCTGATTCCAGGAGATTCTGCGGACGATTTTCGGCGCCGTCTGGACCAGGTAGGAGCTAAACCCTAGCTCTTTCTTTTCATGGTTTCCTTTTCCTGTTTTTTGCCTGTTTTCCGGTCTTTCTGAGCCCCTGGGGTTTTGCCAGGGCGCCCTAGGATCAGCGCAGGTTTCCCTTTCGAAACCTACGCTGAAGGTCAAGCTGCCTTAAGGCAGCCTGACCCTCAGCGCAAGTGGGAGACTTCCTGCCTGCGCTGGGCTCAAAAATACTGAGTTTTAAGGTTATTTTTGATGATTTTTTCGCCAGTTTTTCATCAAATCAGGAATTCACTCTTTCTCTTGTTTGCTTTGCAGGGAACCTTGAACAAAATGTCCCTTACATGGCGAGAACGAGAACATGAAGAGGAGGACATGATTGCCCTCCATGACCCGGTCACGGTGAACGCGCTGCGGAACTGTGGCCTGCTGAAGTTCTTCTGTATCTCTAGCATGAGAGCACAGATTTCTTTACCGCAGTATATGCTTGATGCTTGGGATCCTGTTAACCAAGTGTTCCAGATTAGGGGGAGGACCATCCCCTTGACCATAGAGGACATGTACTTCTTGACTGGACTGTCAAGACGAGGTGCCCCCATTTCCTTATCAGGTACGGCCCGGGGGACTGATTCCACCAGAGATTATGTCCGCCAGTATTGCAGGGAAGGTTCTCAGCCGGGCAGAGACGGTAAGATTGTTATCCGTGAGATTACTGATCGGGCTCTCAGGTCCATTCTGTTCACTATTGGTAGGATGGCCGGCAGCGCAGCTCTACATGTTGCCAACAGGTCTTATATGCAGCACGCCTTGGAGTGTCTCCAACCGAAAGTATTCAACTGGTGTGATGCAGTACTTGTTCAGATGAAAAGTCAATTGACCAAGGTAAAGGACGGGAAGCTGAAGAACTTTGGATTTGGTTCTATTCTGACTACCTTCGCCTTGGAGAAAATCCCACTGATGCAGCCTCAGTACATCATACTTGATTTGCCTTCTCCGACCGAGCCACGCATGCAGAGGTGGGTTGACCACATGTCTAGGCATGCAGGTCAACCTCAGATCACTTTTACTGAGGCCTTCTTTAGGTGGTTCGAGTGCCAGGAGATGGCGTTTTCTGAGTATCCATATGTGGGTATGGATTTCCGAGGTGATCCGGATTTGGTGCTACCGGATGGCGAGCAGTGGGGTGCCATCGGTAAACTCTTTGACCATATTACTGTTTATTGTTCTTACTCATAATGTTGCTGTGCTTTATTCTATCAAGACTTTTAATTGTACTCTTGTGTGCATGCAGATATTGGTCCTGTTCGTCCAGCAGTTCGTCCGAGATCGCCAGTTGCTGCCCCGGCAGGGGAGCCTGCTAGGAGAGTTGTCATTCGCGATCTTGACGACACCGAGACCCTTACAGCTGTGCAGGAGCAGGTTGAGAGCCTTACTCGTGGCCTTCCGGATGTACAGATTGACGAGTTACCTTTACAGATGCAGCGGCATACCATTGGTGTGCCCAGACGATGGACTCGTCTCTTGCGCATGATTGCACAGGCCGTGACGTACTATCATGAGCACCACTAGGCTAGGGTGCCCCCTAGCATCTTTTTGAGTTTTTAGGTCATATGACCAATTTTGTCTTGGTTACAGAACATTATGTATGAACTTATATAAACAGCTTATATATTTTGATTTTCGGGTTTTATTCTGTTTGAGTTATATGATCCATATGTACAATCATTAATGATGTGTCCTTTTTATAAATTTTGCAAATGTCTATCTAACACATAGTTTGCTAATGAGTCGGTTAATGTGTTTAAGTTTCTTGAAATATGTTGATATTGAATTGAATCAAATCGTCTTTCCAAGATCTTAACCCTTAGGAACATGCGATAAATAGCTGGACTGCGAACAAAATATATACCATTGAGTTGTAATATTACGAGCTGTGAGTCTAGCCTGACAATTAGTCGGCGTATGCCACGTGTGATGGCATCATAGAGTAGTTCTATCAACGTGCTATATTCAGCGATATTATTCGTTGATTGCCCAATACATACACCTCTGAAACTTACTAACTCGCCGCTTGGATCAAAAATGGCCCAGGCTGCGGAAGACAGGTTCCGCGAACTACGACTCGCTCCGTCGGCATATCCAATACATGTCTCCAGAAGGTTCGACATCTGCAACGGAAAAAGGTGGATCACTCGACCAGAACAAACACTTTAGCGAAAACAAAATACAACAAAAGCATGCAGGTTACTATTTAAGCATAGTAACGCTTGAGGTACAACCCATTGCGGGGCTGCGCCAGTGGAATTCCATCGTAATCCATTAACTCGTAGGCTCCTTTTGCTAACACCCTTTTAACAATATAGGGGCCCATCCATAAGGACTTGAATTTACCTGCTCCCAATTTATCGGATTCTTGGTCATAAAGCAAGACCAAATCACCTTCTGAGAAGACACGGGGTTTGACATTTTTGTCGACTGAGCCTTGACTCATTTCTTATGAGCTTCGTTAGCCAAAGCGGCATCATGACGGGTTTCATCCAATTGGATTAGTTCCAAGAAACGAGCCTCTTCTTCTGAAGTTCCGGGGAGAAGATTGATTGCGAGTTTAAGCGACGAAATTTCACACTGGATTGGCAAGACTGCTTCCAGGCCATACACCAGTTGAAAAGGTGTGAACCCGGTTGCGTTCTTTACCGATGTTCGGTAAGCCCACAAGGCTGAGTACAGGATTAGGTGCCACCTTCTTTTATGAACCCCAATCATCCTTTGCAACATACGCTTCAGGACCTTGTTGATTGCCTCAACTTGTCCGTTGGCTTGCGGATAATATGGGGTAGAGCTGTCGTGAGATAGCCCTAGTTTGGCAGCTAATTTGACCATCATGTGATTGCGAAAATGCGACCCATGATCTGTAACTATAGCCTGTGGTACGCCGAACCTGGCGACTACATGATTGAAAAAGAAAAGGGCAGCTGTTTCACCAGTGTTATCCAATGTAGGCATCGCCTCGGCCCATTTGGTAAAATAGTCAACAGCGACTATAATATACCCATGCCCCCCGGTCGAGGTGGGGTTCCATTGCATGAAATCGATGCCCCACTTGGCGAAGGGCCCAACAGCAACTATCGGCTGTAAAGGTGCGGGTGGTCGTCTGGTTTTGCTATCAAAAATTTGACAAGCATGGCAACTTCTGACTGCGGTTATGCAATCCTTGAACATGGTTGGCCAGAAGTATCCTGCTCGTAAGATTCTTTGTGCTGTTGCATATCCAGACTGATGCCCCCCACACGTGCCTGAATGACAATCATTCAGGGCTTTTTCGGCCTCCTCATGGGTAAGGCACCTCCTCAGAACTGTATCGACACCACGACGGTAAAGTGTATCACCGACGATCATGTAGTCTTTTGCTTGGTATCGTGTACGTTTTTGTTCGGAGTGAGAGGTGTTAGGCCTGAACTTTTGGGTTTGGAGATAAACTATGATATCCCCATACCACTCATCGCTTACAGATATCAGAAACAAACTTTCGTCCACGATTGACTCTTCCGATGTTTCATCGTTGGACGACGATGGGAGATCGCATAATAATTCCTTGAAAACTAGAGCTTTCTTTGACTTGGATTTTACAAATTCCAGATCAAACTCTTGAAGGATCGCTATCCATTTTGAATATTTGCCCCCCAGCAACTGTCGCGACAGTATATAAGTCATGGGGTTGCAATCTGATAAGATGGTAGTTTTCCGAAAGAGGACATAATGTCGAAACCTTTGAATCGCTTGAACAGCTGCAAGCGCTAGTTTTTCAACATAAGAATATTTACTTTCTGTATCGTTTAAGTTTTTACTTAAATAATAGATAGGATGTTCAATTCCATCGACTTCTTGGACTAAGACCATCGCAATGGTTGTATCTGCTGCAGCCAGATACAGGTTAAAATCTCTTTGATAGTCCGGGGCGTACATTAATGATGCTTTTACTAGACAATCTTTCAAAGCATCAAAAGAAGCTTGCGCCACCTGGTCCCAGACAAAAGGTACATCCTTTTTCAATAGACGAGTATAACCCTTAGCAAGTTCTGCGTAATTTGGAATCAACCTCCTCAGAAAGTTTGCTTTCCCTTGGAGTTTCTGAATCTGAAGCAAATTTGAAGGTGGAGGCAAATTAATGATTGCCTGAACCTTACAGGGGTCGAGACGAATCCCATCCTTAGAGACTACAAAGCCAAGTAAACGACCAGAACCGATGCAAAACACACATTTGTGTGGATTGAGTCTTATCTTGTAGTGTCGGCAACGTAGAAATATCGCTCTTAAATGCTGCGGATGATCAGTCCGCTTTCGCGAATGAGCCGGAAGATCGTCGAGATAAGGTTGAACAATGTTCTTGATGTCATGGAAGGCATAATTCATCGCCCTCTGAAACGTCGCCCCTGCGTTCTTCAAACCAAAGGGTAATTTTCGATAAGCGAATGTGCCCCACGGACAAATAAATGCAGTCTTTGACTGGTCCTGTGGGCGGATATTTATTTGATTGTACCCGGAAAATCCATCCATAAATGAAAAGATTTCACATCCGGCGCATTCATCAATTATCTGGTCAATGAAGGGTGTAGGGTAGTTGTCCTTCGGACAAGCTTGGTTTACATCCCTATAATCGACACACACTCTAATCGTCCCTTGTTTTTTCATAACAGGGACAATATTCGATACCTAATCGGTTAGAGGAACCGGGTAGATGAATCCAGCATGGAGGAGTTTTTCAACTTCCGCCTTAATGGCAGCGGCTTTCTTCGGGTGCACTTGCCGAAGCCGTTGTCTTACTGGTTTGACATCAGGATACATTTTAATTTCATGTTCAACGATACTCGAGTCAATGCCTGGCATTTCATCATATGACCAAGCAAAGACATCTCTAAATTCGCGAAAAAGAGCGTTATATATTTCCAGTTCTGAAGGGGAACAACCTTTGCTGACATAAATATTCTCTACAACATCTGTTTTAGTCGAGATATTTATGGCTATAGTCTCTTCAATATTGGATAGGTTTCGCTCGGAATCCACCGTATTTACAGTATTTGTTAGGAATTCGAATACTGAAGGGTGATAAAGGTCTCTTTGAGTATCTTCTTCATATTCCCGAAGAAGGGAACGATGGTGGTGATCATTCCATGGTGCCCCCTAAATCATCATTGATTGTAAGATTCCTTCGTCAGTCCCATGTACTTTCGACCAAGGATCTAATGGAGTACCATATTCTTTAGACCTATCTACCCAGACGCTTGACGAGCGTTGATTTGGGCTCGCCTCCCATGCTTGAAACATTGATTGCTACAATATTTCTAAAGGGCTTGGGGGCAAAACCATTGTACGATCCATGTCGACCTTCGTAGAAGATATCATGTTGCAGGTTGCTACAAATGGTACATTTCCTATATAAATAGGAGGTGGTAGCGCGAAAGTTCCCATCAATGTGGGGTCTTTCAATAATCCTACTCCGATATCTTGAATTGAATGGTTGCTCTCATGGATCATGGGAATGCTTCCTGTAACTTGTGAACCATTAGGGAGGAAATTCTGTTGGTCGACGATCGTAATCCCCCCTTCAAATGGGAATGCGATCTTCCTAAAATAAGTCGACACGACAGCTGCCATGGCATAAATCCATGGTCTACCCAGTAGGATGTTATAGTCAAGATTTCCATCAATGACCTCAACATCAATTTCCACTGTTTTTCCTCCTAGTTCAACTTTCAAGTTATTAAGGATACCGTAAGGGGTATAAGTCCTTCCGTTGAAAGCTTTTAATGTCGTCGAAGATCGCGACAAGGTTGGAGATCCTAAAGTTTTCCAGCAACTCATTGACATAATACATGTCGAGGCTCCCTCATCAATTATTGTTCTGTGAACAGTTTTGTTGAGTGCTTTCACTTGTATAAGGAAAGCTAGCTGAGCTGGTAACTGAGGATCATATCCCTTGTGATCAAAGGATACAAGATTGGAATCCTTAGGGTCAACCCCACCAATAGCTGATAACAAAGCCTGCCTTTGGGTTGGACAATTTTGTAGTACTTCAAGAGTCGACATAGCGGATGGCGATTGTGCCAAATCTTCCACTATGTTATAATGCTGCGCCGCTCTGGCGCGAGGATTAAATGTCGACTTGTGGACTACACCCTTTGGCGGTTTTATTGTTAATTCAGGGATGGTGGGCGTTACAACTTCTGACGAAGTTGTTGTTGAACTACTTGGTTGATCTTTACCTTTTTCGTTCGACAGCTGAGGATTCCCATAATCTTTGTTCCTTGTTGAAATCAAAGCATCATCATGCTGTTTCGAAACCGACAACATAAGCACTTGAGACGGGGAAGCATTTCCATTATCGACCAGATTTTGACCTGGGTTGGGAAACGGGTCAGTCAACACAGCTGAGGTTTGGGAACTTTTAAAGAACCTTTTAAGCTCAGCTTTGTAAGGACAATCCCTTGTCCAGTGATCTTCGTCACATATCATACATGGACTGTTTGGTTTCCCTTTTCCAGTAGGGTTTGAAGAATTTTTTCTAGGGGATGACTCACCCTGTTTCTTCTTCTTCCCTTTGTTTTGCTTCTTCTTGCTTCCTGGTTGATTGGTTTCTTTGCCTTTATCTTCCGATATGGCATTTACTTCCGAAGCAAGAATTTCCTCTTTTGCATTTTGATCCGAATTCTTACGGGCTTTCTTTGACGAAGCCTTTATCGATTTCGTGTTTGCCGTGCCAATCACACCGTCACCGGCATGAGAGTCACTATTTGATTTAGGAGGGGGAGGAATTGAAAACTCCGGTCTAGGGGCGTCAGGTATTTTGTCATAGAGAGTGCCGGACTGAGTATAAACTAAGTCCAAATATTGTGCACGAGCAATCACTTGCTCCTCTGTTACGACTCCCCCCTTGGCCACATCTTCCGTAATAGCCGGAAGTAACGACTTTATAAACCATTCAGCTAATAGCTGATCGGGAACATATGTTTTCACCATCCTACGACGACGACGCCACTCATGTATATGATCAGATATATGGGTAGCAGTTGTCTGTTTGAAGTTGGTTAATATTTTTGTTCCCGTTTCATACCTTATCGGTAGTTGAAAATGGGTTAGGAAAGTCGTGGCCAGGGAACTAAAATTGTCGAAAGAGGCTCTTGGCAATTCAATATACCATTTAACCGCTGGACCTGTCAATGTCCTCTGAAAAAGGCGAAGCCTTATCGAATCGTCATTAAGGGTGTTCGACGAACACCACAGATGAAAAGTCATCACGTGATTTGACGGGTCTTCACCTGGATTTCCATTGAATTTAGGAATGTCAGATGGAAGTTTATGAGGAATCGCTGGCCACCAAGGGGCATAAGCAATCGGATCGTTGGTTAACCGGTATAAATCAGGTAACTCTAAAGTTGCCACGAATGGTAATTGTTGATTCAGGTTAGGCGAAGCTTAACCAGGGTACGATGGAATCGCTTGAGCAGTGGGCCTTTGCATACCAGCATAATGTAATTGATGTTGGTATGACTGATACGGTTGGTGGACTTGACCACTGTAAAGTGATTGGTTTTGACCGTTTTGGATATATGGTTGTCCACTGTTCGCAAAGATCTGTTGCTCAGAACCTTGGTACACTTGCTGGAACTGCGGTTGTTGGTATTGCACAAGCCATGGTTGTGACGCCATGTTCTGTTGCGCCATGCTAACCATTGGACCAAGGTGTGGGGTAATTGTACCCGTTTGTACTTGTGTCGTCCCTCCAGTGGGTGATTGTGGTTGTGACCCATGTTCAAGCGACTGTTGCATTACAACCTGAGAAATCTGAGGTTGACATGTAACAGGTACCGCTTGAACTTGCGACATGGTTACAATAGCCGGTGTGGTTGGGATGTTCGTCACAGGTACACACTGTTGCATAGAATATACAATCCTCGGTTGTTGAGGTAGCATTGGTACCCAACTACTTGATGCAATTCCAGTATAACCTGAATACTGTTGAGAACTGCCATATGGATATCCTCCCGGAGGAGGTAATGAAAGGGCATACTGCCCCCCATAAGGTAGCAATCTGGAACTCAGAGGGATTGTTAGTCCTTGAGGACTGGATGGCCCAAATTGACTCCCATGAGGATCAATCTGTCGAGTTTCAACATAAGAATTACCAGATATTACTCCGGATGAACAAACTGGAACAGACCATACCGTCGAAATAGTCCCTTGGTGGACTCCTAGTTGTTGAGAACTAGTTGGGACAGCTGGTATACCGGCAAACATCGTCGGAGTGACAGCAGGGACTTCTGCTATCGCTGTGTCGTTTGGCACAGTCCTAGATGATGACGGTTGTTCAGAAATCTTAAGTCTATCCAATAGATTGCCTAGCGATTCTACAGGGACTTCCACTTGTGGTGGATTAACTTCTGATGAAGGAAATAGAGTGATCCCGACTCCAAAATGGGTTGGAGTACTTGCTTGCGGATCCTCTGCAATCTCCTCTATCGCAATCAAACCCGGTGGAAGAGGAAGACCGTCAGGTCCGTAAAATATTTCTGGTGCCGAAGAAGTGGTTGTTTCGACAGCGACAGTTGTTTGAGGAACAAAACTCTCTGGACCGGTTATAGATGGAACTGGTTCAGTTATGCAAGTATTTGCCCCCAGACTAGGATCAGTATTACTGTCCTTTTGTTGCTGTTGAACTTCTTCTATAGAGGCAGGGTTTCCAGAAATGTTAGGAGTAACCGGAACCTCAGATGTAGTTGGAACACTTGTTCTAACTTTCAAAGGAGATTTTGAACCGGTTAAACGAGTTCGCTTTGCCCGTATTGTTTTCGATTTTGGAGACAAAGACGGTTGACTCGTAAGCCTCCGCGAACGACGGGGTTTCAATTGAATTTCTTCCACGATTGCGGATTACTCGATCAACCAAAATATTAAAAGGGGAAATTTGTGTTTCCGAACTGGATGAATTTTATTAGACGCTTTTAGACACAACTTGCTTTTTCACTTTTTAAGAGTCGAGAAAAAGCTAAAGATGACTCTAGTCTCCTTCGATGTATTAACGAGCCCGAAGTGACAAATGCTCAGTTGGACTTTTTCAGTTATAGAGTTTGAAAAAGGCCAAAAGAAACTGCTCTGGAGATCTAGGCAGAGGGTGTGCCAAACCTTTCGCAAAACCACAGAATACGTTTTACGGTACGGGTGGTCGATCTTCGTGAATGCTGTGTTCACTGCATTGCGATCAGTAGGGCGGCCGACACGGCTTCCTAAGGATAAAAGATATATGCCTATAGGGGTCTCCCAATATATACGCGACGGTACGTGGGAGCACAAGTCCGTATTAGTGCCACCGACTCTCAGGAGGAATCACCCACCTTCGTCGAGATCGACAGTCACTACGTTTAACGACGCCGGAACACGTCTCTAGCTTAGACCTCTAGATGTTTGCGTTATGTTTCAAAGTGTTGTTAGGTTCATTTAGTATATTTTAAGTTGATCTTTTTAAAGTTTGCCTTTCAAGGTTCACCACGAGATGTTTTGATACAAATTCCTAAATGCAGTCTAAGATGAGAAGCAAGCTTTTCCAACCTTTTCGACTTATGAAAATCTTAACTATTGAGGGAAAAGAGAGATAAAATCTTTTCACACAGATCAAAGAGCACTCGCTAATGCACTTTTTCCCTAAATCAACATACAAACTTATATGCAAAATGCAAAATGCAAGTATTTCTTTTCTCTTTCTTAATGTTTGTGCGACACAAAAAGAAAGTTGTTGTATAATTTCGAATTCAATTTCAAGTGAAAGCAAACAAGCTTGTCCAAAACCAAAAGATACCTTAAGATTTACTTGTTTCGACACTAGAAATATATAAATTCAAACCAAATGACGAAAGCAAAAGCTCAATCAGCTATGAACAGCAAACAAACTAACTCTTAAGATCAATATGACACTTTATCACAGGTCTAGATCTAAGAGGCCACAGCAAGACTGGTTCACTTTCGTTATGGGAAACTGTAAATGCATAAGAAATACACAAAGAACAAACATAGTTTCTTTATACAACCGAGGCGGAATAGTGACAAGGAAAGCTGGTTTCAGATAGGCCCACTGACTGGTAACAAACAGCAAAAACAAAGGTGAAAACAGGGCAAGAGACAGCAGGAAACCCCAGTAGCACAAGGCAAGACTGGTCCAGCGCAGGTGGGACACTTCCTGTTTGACCTTCAGCATAGGTAGCCCCTTCGGGAATTGCGCTGAAATGCAAACAGCCTTTGTACAGCCTGCACTGAAGAACGAAACTTTCGTTTCTCTTGGTTTCCGGGTCACAGATTGCTCAAAAATTCACAGTTTTTGCTCAAATCAGAAGCTATCAGTCAAGGACACACTAAGGGATGACAAGGAGGATGAAAAGCTATCACTAAGAGCTTATTAGAGTCCTTGTGGATCAGCTCTTCAAATCATAAACTTGCCCAGAAACTAAGCTAGAGTAGCTGCCCTCTACTTTGCATTTGAAGGATTCAAACACAGTTCGATTCGGTACTCCCTTTGTTTATGAAATGAATAGCAAAAACACAAACAACCAACAAGATACGATCCCCATCGGAGTCGCCAATTTGTTGTAGGGAAAAGTATCCAATACGGAATGACCCTATCCCACTCTAAGGGTGATAGTACCTCAGCAACAACTAAATGCAAAGCTATTCAAGATTACTTCTTTATGAGATGTAAGAGAGAGGAGAAAGGGATCCACTAACCGTTGTCTTCCGCTAATGGTTGATCCAATCTTCCCTCTTTTCTGCTTGCTCCCAGCTCCTTGCTCTTTCACTGGCCTAGCTACACAAAGATCCTGCAAAAGCACAAGAAAGGGAAACTACAAGAAGCATACATCCATAATTGATTCAAGGATTAGAATAAATCAAATATACAAGCATCAATACACCATTAAGACACATGCATATAGAAGAACCTCAAATGCTTTATTAATGGAAGAAGTAAAGTTCTGAGAGTGTTACAACCATAAGAGGCCCAATCCAGCAACACCTCCCAGCAGAAAGAAATCTCCTCTTCACCTCCTTCAAAGCAATCACCCAATAGTTCTATACACAAACCAACAGCACTTCCTTACGTTCACAAAATTCCAGCCCCCTTAGACCTCATGAGAGAGCTCTATATATAGGAGATTTGGAGAAAGGATGAGTCAGCTTGAGGCTGGCATGAAGCTGACTAGTGTCCTCTCCCACTTCAGTTATACTTCAGTTCTTGAGTCCACTTGGAGTTTCTTGCTTCCACTTGGAGATCTAGATCCTCTTACTCATCACAAGGTGAATTCCCTGATCCAAGTGTCATTTTGGAAGCTTCCTGGGCATTTGACACCTTGCAGAATGACTGTGCCACTTGGCCAATCTCGCCCAGCGCAGGTAGCCTTCATTGCTTTTGACATTCAGCGCAGGTACAGAGTGGAGCAGTTGACATTCAGCGCAGATGCTCAGTGGAGCAGTTGACATGATCCAGAAATAGCTTGTTTTTGAGTGTTTTCAGGTGGAGAACTGATTTTCAGTGCTGTGGTTTGCTGACCTTGTTTCTCTAGGGGGAGGAACAACATGTTTAGGGACTTTGGATCCCTTAGATTATTGACATTTCATGCTTTATGCTGTAAGGGACTTTGGATCCCTTAGATTATTGACATTTCATGCTTTATGTTGTAAGGCACAAAAATGTCTATAACACAATTTTGTTTGCAGATGTGAAGAAATTTGTAACTGCTTTCCATAAATGTCAAATTTTTGAAGGCAAGAGAAAGTTGTTACATTTACCCCTAAAACCCATTTCCACTGAGAAACCTTTTCAACAATGGGGTCTTGACTTCATTGGAGAAATCCATCCACCCTCTTCAGGCCAACACAAATGGATACTCACTGCCACAGACTATTTTACTAAATGGATAGAGGCCATTCCATCCAGACGGGCCAATGACATAGTGATCATAGGTTTCTTAGAAACCAATATATTGTCCAGGTTTGGTTGCCCCACTAAAGTCATTACTGATAATGCTATATCTTTCAAGTCAAAGAAAATGATTGGTTTCTGTAACAAGTATTGCATTACATTAGGCCATTCCACAGCCTACTACCCTCAAGGAAATGGATTGGCAGAATCTTCCAACAAGAGTCTAGTTAATATCATCAAAAAATTGTTGGAAGAAAATAAGAAAACTTGGAACAAAAAATTAATCAATGCTCTATGGGCAGACAGGATTACAACCAAAAAATCCATTAGAACCAGTCCTTATGAATTAGTATATGGCATGGAGGAAGTTTTTCCTTCATCACTAGGAGTTCTTGTCATGAAGATACTCGAGGAAGCTCAAGTGGAATCTAATGATATTCAAAGAAGGATAAACCAAACTATCAATTTACAGCAGACCTAGAAGGAGGTGTACCAAAGATCCCAAGTGTTGCAGGAGAAACTTAAGAAGATATTTGACAAAAGAACCAAGGCAAATGATTTCTTCCTTGGATACAAAGTGTTAAGATGGGATTCTAGAAGAGAGGACAAGGGGAAACATGGGAAGTTTGACTTCCTATGGAAAGGACCATACATCATCTATGCTTTCAAAGGAAACAATGCATATTTTCTTAAAGAGTTAGATGGTACAGAAGCAGAAGAAGGACCAGTCAATGGTCGGATATTAAAGCATTACTTTGATCCTAATTACTAATGTTACCATGTTCCTCACAAGTACATATTATATCTTTGTAATGTCACAATGTTGATTGGACAGTAAGATTTTGGAGTTGAAGCCCGAAGAGAAGGCCCTAAGCTTCACAAGTATCACTGTCATACATACAAATAAAGTAGCAAGGAAAAAGAAGATTGCAGAGCACGGTTAAAGTCATCCAGAGGCCACTGATCTATTGTTCTTGACTTTCCACCAGGGAAAGCCATCCCAAGTGGAGCCACTATTATGCCCCTATACCAACAGGTGTCATATCATGATTGACTTGGTTTAGCTTTGAAATATGTTCATACCTTTACTTGTTGCAAATGTTTTCCACATTTGTAAAAAATCAAAAAATGTAAAGAGGGTATACCCTAAAAGAAAAATCAAAAGGTGAAAAGAAATAAAAAGAGGTCAAAAAATGAAATAAACTGAACCCCAACAAAAAGAAAAGACCATGAAAGTGTGCAAGTCTAAATGCCACTACTTTCTACTTTTGTACAATAAAATTGTGTGTAGCTTGTCACTTATGCTACAATTCATGAATAGCCAAATAGTTTAAGCTTGGCTAGTTCATATTTTCAATTTCGTGTTTTAGAAGTAGAGAATAAAGATATGACCAAACAGTGTAATCTTGGCAGATAAGTAGATAGGTAGAGTGAAAAAAGGAGCTCAACAGTTTAATCTGAGCCCTTGGATGTAATAAGTGTAGACTTAGATAAGCATCACCATGTAAAAGAAAAGAAAAGTTTGATAAGGGTTTGCCAGTCTAAGTGCACCCTAATAAATAAGTAAAAATGCTAGGTTAAGTAGGTAGGGTAAGTAGATGATGGTTGCAGAATAATATGTAGTGAATTATAAGTCCAAATGTGTAAATCTTTTACTTTCATCACAAGGCAAAGGCATGTATCACATGGAAAGCACATCAAGCAAGCAAAGTAAAAAATAATTAATTGCCCTACTCATTTTCTCTAAATTTTCACTAATTTCCCCCAAGTGCCAAGGTATCTATCAAATTAGAGGGGCTTAGAACATTTCTCTGACTTTTGGAGGGACCGAACCCTCAGCCCAATAATTTATAATGCCTAAGTACTTAAACCCCTTCATCAATATTCACCCCGCTTCATAAGTTATTCATTTCCCTAATAAAGTTTTTCCTAAGTAAAATCCTATTTTACTTAGGGAAATTAAAATATTTTCCATATAAACCCTCATGTTCACTTAGCCTAAGTTTTAAATATACATGAAAATGTTTCGAACTTAGCGCACTTCGTATTCATAGTCATATTAACCACTAATGTAATTATTATATAATTCCCCTATAAAAGTTACCCACTCCCATATTATTATAAATATGAAAAAACCCCAAATTCTTATATATCCCGCCCCTCGGTTAAATATAACCATAATACAATCGATAAACGGGATTAATTAACTAATCCGTAGTTAATTAAGAGCCCAATCCCTGCCATGAGGATTAATTAGTCACCAGGATTAATTAATAACTCTGTAACCAATCACATCGCCCCCGATGTAATTAAAAAACCTTAATTATGTTGGGCCCGCCCTCCATTAAACTTCTGCCACCTCACCTCCCCGATAGTCATCCGATCGGACCCCATAGATCCAACGGTTGTCGTGCATATCGCATGGGCCTCCGCGGCTGAACTTTAGCACATGATGGCGAGTGGTTTTCTGAACAGTACCATTGCCACACGTCGCTCATCGTATGGAATCACGCGGTCACGCCCAAATACCACCTCCCCTCCATTAGCAGTGCGATGAAAACCGCCTCCCGCTACCAACAAAACATCAAATCTTTTTCCCGCTGACGCCACCTGTCCAAATTCCAAACTCGCCAAAAGTTGACTTTGCATAAAAAACAAAGATAATCAGTTTGTCATCCTATTCTACGAACGCATGCATGCAGCAACCTGAACATTGAAAATCAACCAGCTCGTGCACCCGACCGTCAGCCACCCTCAAACTTGCAGTCGACGCCGCTCCAAGTCCGCCATTCACACCCAGTGAACCTACATTCCATTGCTCGTCATTAAAAATAGGTATTTACCAGCTTTCATCCAGAAACCCTGTGAATACTTGCTTTCCTCTACAATTAATTGGAAAAAAACCCAAATTTCACCACAATTCTGTTACTACATTTAGAATTCAAGTTCCCTAGACCCTCTGTTTTCACCAATTTCACATAAAAACCCTAGTTTCCTATCTGAATCCACAAGAACCAGAATGGAAACCCTCGTGGCCCTAAATGTAGCACCTATTACTACCCCTCACCGTGATTTGGACTATCTGCCCCTGGCAGATAAAGATTTTCAAATAAAAGACCTAGATACTGACAAAGACCACCTGAAAGTATTTTGCCAATGCCGGGATAATTTCATGAATGGCTATGATGCCATAGGACTTTGGGAATCCAATCTCCCAATGTATTTTCTCCCCTCTGTGCACATTTTTCCTGACATTATCCATCAGTGTCATGCCAACTATGATCCCAACCTCAGAGCAGTAATGTACCCAAATCAAATTGTCATCTTCACAATTACTGCATACTCAATCAATGAGATGCTTCAATTTCAGCCCGGCCAAGCCCTCACCCCCATTTCCCTTGGAGATTTGCTAGAGAAATCATCGAAATTTTCCCAGTCTGAACTTAGTCGCCTTTGCCAGATCTTCATAGATAAACAACATCAACCTAAAAATCCCCCTCCTTAAATGTTAGTTTTCTTCACAGAGATAGGAAAAAATATATTTGATATGATAGCTGTAGTCATGGGATTTAATACCAATGAATATGTGGATGAATTGACCCTAGTATTGATGTCCATCTTTACCCCTGGTCAGCCTCTTGCTGTCAAGTACAACTATGTTGCATTTATTGCTGAGAAAATCCATGACCAGTTCATGAGGCTGGAAAATGAAAAAGTGTTCAAGTACTCCACATTCATATATCACCTCATCCTCTACTATCGGTCTGACAAGTTCCCATTTTCTGTGAATAAACTTGATACAAAGGGTAATCCTAGATCAGTCATTTTTTTGACTTCTATTTTCCACCATTCATTTTCTTACCCTTATTCATACAATGAATTCATTGACCAGTTTGTCCACCCAGTGACCACCATGTTGACAGGAAATCCTCCTCCTAAGATTAGTGATGAAATCAAAAGAATATTTTAGCTATCCAAATAGTACAAGGTTGGTGACTGGTACTTGTACTAGAATCACATAGAGATCAAGATATATGGTTGTGAACTTCCTCCATTCAAACAACCAAAATATGTTCCTATGAGGTTGTTTACATTGGAGTATTATAGACAAATGATAAACTCATATCAGATTCACTTTACCAAGGCCAAGAAGAAAGCACAGTTGAGAATTAAGGATCACCTAGGCCGATTTGTCTGCAACAACAGAGAAGCAGGTAAAGCAGCAGAAGAAATCCTAGAACACATGAAATTAAATAAAATTTTTGGTTGGAGATATGACCCACATAGCTTCATTTGTGATAGGAGAATGAAAAATAGGTTATCACCTTATTTTCATCATAGAATCCATAAAATTGAGCAATATGTCAATATGGATCAATGGAGGGAAGGAAATCTTGTTGATATGGATAGTGATCAAGTCAATGTAGATAATGTGATGAAAGACCTAGAAAAGGGACCTGACCTGAACTCTTTTGAACAGGTACCAGTTGGGACTTCTCAGAAGCCAACACCAGGAACTAGTGCATCTATAGCAGATACTTCTCAAAGGCACTCACAAGAAACTAGTGCACCCCTTACAGAATCATCCCAGGGAAGAGAGCAAGAAACTAGTACTCCATCATCAAGGAAATCAAACATGTCAAAGCAGCCTAAAATCTTTGAAGAACAGGCTCAACCATAGACCAATCCAGCTCAAGTTAATATGGGAGATCCCCCAGTTTTGCAAACTCCTTTGAATGAGGAAAAGAACTTAAAAAGAGACAGGGAAGTAGCTACCCCTGCCAGTGGTCCTTTAGACTAGCCTGGTGCTAAGAGGCATAGGCTAAATCCACATTCAGAAGAAGAATTTTTTGAAGAAACAACAGGGAGTTTGAGGAAAGAAGGATACAGTCTGCATACTTTCCTAGTAGGTGGGACACCTTCTAGCTCATAAAGGCAGGAGCTTGAAAGACAGCAAAGCACTAAAGTTTCATCTTTCAAGTCTTCATCTAACAAGACCTTAGACATCAAAGAAAAATTCAAGGAAATAAAGGCCAAAAATGAACAGCGAAAGGCCCAAACTTACACTCAATATATGAAGATAGCTCCTACCAATCAAACTAGGTTGATGTCAGCTTATGACATCAAGGAAGGCAAAATGCAGATGACCTTTTTAAAGCCTAAAGTACAGCAGCCCCAAACCCTTGTAGACTACCTCAAAATTAATTTTGAGGTCTTAGACAAAGACATTCACCCCAGAGATCAAATAGAATTGCATAAGCTGACAGGGGAAATGGTTTATTCAACATTGACAAGCAAGGCCATGATGGCACACAGATTGGAAAATTCACTGAACAATACCACAGCTCAATTACAGTTAGAAAGAGCCTCCTCATAGGCAAAGGACAATAGAATTAAATCACTGGAGGATTTGATTATTGGATTGGGTCATAACCCAAAGGATGTTAAAGTTGCAGAGGCCCTGATAAAGAAGAAAAATGAAGACATAGCTGCCTTGAGAAAGCAGTTAAAGTTGCCACCACTTATGCATCCACAGACTACAGAAGTAATTGAAAAGAAGAATGAAGAAGAGCTTATGGACTTAGTCCTCAATCTAAATGAACAATTAAGGGAGACATAGCAGGAACTAGAGAAAACACTACAAAGCAGGCAGAGTGAGTCGACCTCTCAGCCTCAAAATGTAGTACCAGTGGTTTCCACGGCAGTCCCTTCTACACTTGCAACAGCTCTTGCACCAAATGTCCCTCTGGCAACAGCTGAGACTATTGAAGCAACAGGTACAGATACAGGTACAGCACAGGTAGGAACTTCAAGTCAGAGCACTGAAGAATTGATCAAGTCAATGGAGGAAATGAAACTCCAAGTTTTTGAATTGCAAAAGGTAAAGGAGAAATTTGTTACCTTGGAACAAAAGTATGATGTGTCTAAAATCAATTTTGCTGAATAAGTGAGGAAAAACAAAGGCTTGGCTCAACAAGTAAAAACACTAGAAAAGGATCTCACCTTTGAAAATCCTTTAACAGATATCAGAAAAATTCTATGGACCAACATCACTCAATCCATCAAAGATGTTTGGTCATCAATTTAAATAATTTTTTAACAGATTGACCTAGTCAAAGTTGCTCTTCAAGAAATTCAAAAAACCAAGGAAGAGCTAGGAGGAAATCCTGAAGAAGCTATCAGGTTGATAAATTTACTAAATAGCATAAATAGGTACCAATTGGAGCAGCTGAATATAGAGGACAGAACTGGAACCAGCCTAGAAATCAAGAAAATCTTAACCAAAAGGACTCTGATGTAGAACCTGGAAGGAAAATGTCAAAATATGCAAGAAGACATAGATGAATTTATGGAAAAGTTTGGCATTTTACAGAGTAAAGGACTCTCAAGTCCTTTAGTTATCAATGATAAGTTAATGAGGCATGGGGATTATATCGACAAATTGGATCAGTATGCAAATAACCAAGCTAGTTCCTTTTCTAATTCGTCTGCACCCAAAGCATTACCTACGGGCAGAGTTCTCTATGATAGTTTGGAGAACCTTTTCTATGTTGAGCATGAATTGAAACACTTGTTTCCTGTACAGCCCAATTTTGTAAAATACACAGAAACTGATGAAATCTTCAGGAAGCTACAAAGGACCAGGATACCAAGGGATGATTGGTGTACATATATGACATACATTTTATGATTTATCTTGGTAAATCATAAAATTGAAGTATTTACCATAGTCAATTTTGGTAAAAGCAAGTAAAGAGTATCAGAACAGGTAAAAGAGTATCAGTAAAAAGATGAAAAGCAATCAGCCAGCACAGAATTATGAGCAGGACAGCAAGATGCTCAATCATAGGGCCTGCCTCCAGCTCATTCAACAAAAACAGGGACAGCAAGCCAGCAATTCACTTTCAGTTTCTATCTTCGAGACCATCTATCTCTAATTTTATGCAGAATATATTTAGTTTTCCTAGAATATATCTCTCTCAGTTAAGAGATATTTTATTGTAAATTTTGTATAAGTACTTCCCCATTCGAAGTACTTAGGGTGGATTCTTAGACATTTCTATAGACTCTTTATTTTGGAGTAAAGTGTTGTTGAACAACTTTTGTATGGCTGGCTGGACAAAGTAATAAAGCAAAGGACCTTTACAAGATTCCTATGTCAAACGAGAAACAAATAATTATTCTATATCTTATGTTTTTATATTTCTCTTGTATAAATATTTCACATGTGTTTCATATCTCAATGATAAATGAAAAAGTATATTTCAGACAAAGCTTTAATGCCTTTTGTCTTTAAAATCGTTTATATTCTTAATGTTTTCTTCTAAGCTATCAGAGGTAGGGAATTCTTAATTGCTCCCTGCTTCTTAGTTTATCATTGTGTCATTTAACAAGAAATTCTTAATTGCTTTTTGTTAATGGTCACCCATTTTCCCTCTTCTTGAAACTTTGTTGAAGGATTCTTAATTTCACTTCTTCCCTTTCAAGACCATTTCATCCTTTGAATTTGTTAGAGTCGGTATTCTCATCCCTCCGTTAGAGATCAGATACTCTTGTTGCATTTCATATTAGGTGTCCCGCCCAGTCATTTGCATTCCATTAAGCGCATGGATCATCTGACGGTAGTGGCATTCCTCTAGTTTCCCTCATGTTATCTACCTGTTGGCTCATGTTTGTTCATTTAAAAAACATATACAGTCTTCTTTTATCTTAAAATTGTAAAGGTTGTCTTTAGGGTTTCATTGTCAATTAGGTCTAGGGTTTCATTAGGGTTTCATCAAAAAATGTGTCAAAGTGTCCAATAATTACCAGCAGGCCATGAGGAGGTTGTAACACCAATAAATTTCATCCCCAAGCGTTTGAAAATGTGTTTTTCCTCAAAACTTTGTTTTGAGGAAAAAACAGAGTATTTAGCTTTTATTGTAAAAAATAATGAGAATTTTGTTTTCCTCATTGTAAATTCCTTCATCTGCACCCTGGTTTCTTTGCTTAGCCCCAGAAGCTTCAACACCTACAAGAAAAGCAAAGCTCGGGTCATTTAGTTCATTACAAAACTCAAATGAAGTGAAGAAAGTGCAAAAAACAGAGTTTGAAGATAAAGTCATTTGCAAAACATTATGAAAGTGGGTTTTGGCAAAATAAATTTAAAAGCTCCATGTATAAATCATTCCTCCAAGTGTTTGAAGTTCATTTGTACTCCAAGAGCAAAGAGAAGCAAGAAAAAACGATTTTGGTGAGTGAGTGACAAGTTTGGGTGAGTTTGGGTGAAAATCGGCAGGCGCGGCGCACTCACCGGGCGCGGCGCATTGGGCCTCGTTTTGCAGTGTAAAACAACACAGGCGCGGCGCATACGGAGGGCGCGGCACATTGGGTTGTATGTGTGGCGCACACAGCCAGAGAGCCCGAAACTGCTAGCATTTGCTCCAAATCGCCAAAAATCGCACGGATTTGCCTTGTGACAAGTAGGTAGAGCCTCCATCATTGTTTTTTATCCAAGTTTGTGCTTATATCATGGTGGTTGATGAATGGTAATGGTTTAAAAAAAAACATCAAACCCTACCATTTGACATTCTAAGAAACTTGTCGTCTAGGGTTTGAATAACTATTTTGCTACCAAATCTATCATCCCTCCATCACTCCCTTATCCCATTTTTCCCTTGATTTCATTGTTCCCTAAGTTCCCCTACCCCCTAAATTCACTAATCCCCTATCCCAAGTTCCCTTTCCCAAAATCCTAATTGTAAAATCCCAAACCCTAACCCTATACAAAAACTCCCAAAACATCCCATATTTCCCTAACTAAATATGTCCCAATAGTCCCTCTTTTCACTGTTTTCCCCTGGTGGCAGAGGTCAAGCACATCACCAAAAACAGTCCAACATAGTTTGACACATCAGCACCTATTTCTCCAAGGCAATTTGTTTACCAGCAACTATGGCATCTGATCCTTCATATGGTTATGAAGAGGAGACCCAAAGTGACTCATCCACAGAAGGGCATGCACCCAGGAGACCTCATAGAGGTGGTAGACATATCAGAGAGGAACCAACCACTCTCACTGAGTTACATGCCTGCCCCCTTGCTATCTTCTGTTTCCAGCATCAGTCATGTTATGAATTTTGAGAGAAGGTTGCTAGTATTCAGTTTCATCATGAGTTGGCCCGCTTATTTGTGTTTCATTTACTTGGTGATCAAGCCACTCTTGCTGGTGTCATTTTCACATTAACACCAGAAACCATTTCATTAGCAACCGGCATACCAAACATTGGAGAACCATGGAACAAGAGGCAGAAAATTGACCGACAGCACTATGAACTGTACATCAAACCTGGTTTTTTGAGACAGCTCAAGGGAGTGTTTCCTTTTCGGTACCTCAAGGATGAATATGCTCCTTTAATGAAACTCATCATGAAGTATTTCACCTATGAGGGCCGGTTCTCCCGCTTGTATGCTTATCACATCAGGCTGTTGATGCATTTTACTCGGGTACGCATGATGAACATTCCTTATTTAATATGACGAAACATAGAGAAGATGACCAATCTTGTGTAGCACAAGAGCCCTCAACAGCAGTTCAACAGTATTTATCATTTTGCTCTCATCAAAATTGTAGTCGTTCATCAGCTTGGATTACAGGGCATCACTTGGGATGACTTCATCTCTCATGAATTTTTCAGAGCTCAACAGGGACCTTTAGAGGCTGGACATGAGACAGGTGGACCTTCTTATCGGCATGAGGGCCATGAGACCGCTAGTGTGCTGGTGTTCATCACCTATCAGAGGGGCACTAGACAATTGTTTGTAGCAGCAAAGAAAGTGTTTTCTCCACCCGGGGTGGAAGGGGCCTCGCTTTCTTGATCAGCATAGCAGGTTTAGGATTGAGGCAAGAGGCCACTACAGGAGGAAGGACCATCAGGTGAGCGGGAGACTAATTTCATCCTCATTGAGGGTGATGATACCGATATGGGCCCGCAAAGCGCAAATCTTAGAGAGATCATTAAGGAGCAGCAGGCAGACATTGATGCCTTGTCTACCAGCTTGGATAGAGCCCAATGGACTATACAATACTTGGAGTAGAGGAATAAGCAGCTTGAGGATCAGCAGGTGGTTATGGAGTTGCAAAACATTCAGCAAAACCACCAAGCTACCCGAAGGAGGAGGGTGGAGTTCACTTCATTGGAGCAAGAGATCAATGCCGATAGGGAGTCATGCCTTGAAAGAGTCAATATCCACTTGGAGAGGAAGCTGGAGAAGGTAATAAATGAGAATAATATGCTTAGAAACTTTTCATATCATTACTTGTCCCGGAACTTGGTGTGCCAAGCGAGAATCAGGAATTTGAAAGCAAAGTTGAAGAGAGCATCAAGGAGGCAAAAAGAGGATGAAGGACTTTAGATCTTGGTTGAGGCTTCCTTGGCCCATCACAGCACTAGATAGAAATGACTCAGCCCAAATTTAAAGAAATTTGGAGCAATTTTTGCATTTTTGCAAATTTTTGGCACAAAAAATAGGTTTTTCTGCCCTATGCGCCGTGCCACATGGCGCTTGCTTTTGCTAGAGGCCTCCAATTCACAAAAACTCAGCATTTTTGGATTTTTCATGAAAAATTACACTTGCCTACCTATGGCCAAGAAATTTTGGTAGGTTTTGAGCCCTCAAAAAGGTCAAAATCACTCAAAAAATGACCTCACTGCCCCTATTTTGACACACAGGAAGCAGTGTTTGGAGAATGGACTTTTGGGGGGGCAAATGGAAGCCAAATTGAAAACTTCCACTTGGGTTCGAAAGTAGACAGGCAAACCTTTCTAGCAAGAACACCTAGAGCTCATTTGGACATTGGGAAGGCCGCTAAAAGTGGGCCCAAACAGGCGCTACGCATAGAGAATCAAGTGCGGCACATAGAGGAAAAATTGCCAATTTGACCAAGTTTTGCTCTGTTTTTCGCCCAGCTTTGCCTAGTTTGACTTTTTCACTTTCCAAATGGCAAATTTATGATGTAATTTGATGAACATTGATGGATTTTGATGTAAATATGTTAGATTTTCACTTGTAGAGGTAGATTCATCAGTTTAGAGGTTGTTTGAAACTGAATAAATCAGTTCCCTTGTTTCTAGAGGCATGTTGTTATGTTGCCTAGTTTCTAGTTCTTAGTTTAGAATCAGTTGGATCAGCTCCTAAACTTGTGAGCTCGACCCCTAGAGGCAAGGATGAGCTATGTTTGTCTATATTATGTTATTTTTTAGTCATTAGCATGGTTGGACTCTTGAGAAAGACTTGAGCTTCATTGTACATTCATTTTCAGTGTTTTGGCTAAGGAATTGAGACCAGGATTTGCAGCACTCTTTGGGATTCATGTGGCAATTTTTCTTGGTACAGTGCTTCTCTTTGTGATTGTGAATTTTTTTATGTGATTGCATTATCTATCTTATTTCTTCTAAACTAAACAAACAAGAGTGTAAGTAGAATTCATTGAAAGTGCAATGCTCTACTTGAAGTTTGCTTTAGTTGTTTGATGTTTTCAGTTGTTTGGGGAGGATTCATGATTGCTCTTGCCCTCTTCAACACCTCACCTGTCTTTTCCTTCCATCTCACTAAAATTTAAGTGCCAAAACGATTGCCTACCTTGCCCCATCGAGATCTCTGCATAACTGAGCCTCAATCCCCGCACCCCAAAATGTGCCTTTCCCTCTGAGCCAACAAAACACTATTTTATCAAATCAACTCTTTTGTACATATATATAGCTTAAAATCAAAAGATATTTCAGTCAGCTCAAGCCACATAGATCATTATTTGTTGAGATTGACCCAGAGAGAGCCCTCTCCTGACTTAGTAGGGCTAGCTACCAGGCTGATCGTGGTTTGATGTTGCCCCTAGATCCTACCCTTTCAGCCTGAGGTAAATCTAGGCACTAACATAGTGGCGACCATACTGGGGAACTAAATTATTTGTTTGTTGGTATCCTTCATTTTATAAACTACAAACGGAGCGTGAATATTAGCCAGGTAGCCTTCGAAACACTTTTGCTTTGCATTAGCGCAAGTAGATAAACGCTACTTCAGTCAATCTCCAGTCTAGTATTATAAACGGAGTATCTAACTTGCAGATCACCCCAGTACATATGAGAATTCTAAGCTTTTGGATGATAAGTTTAGGATTTGATAGGATAAACAAGTTGTTAATGTCCATTTGATTTCTTGGAAATAATAACACAGTGGCTTCCAAAAGACATACCAGAGCAAATCTGGATCCTGATCCTCCTCCTGTCTACGAAAATCCCAATATTATTCCAAGAACCGTTCACCAAGGAAGTTCTATTATTCCCATGTTCAAAGCTCAATCGTGTCCTGTTGGTTTTGAATATCTTGAGGATCTTGAATTTGATGAGCAGTTTGAGTTGTCTTTGTTTGAAACCAAATCTGAAAGCGTTGTTGCTTCAACTGCTTTAAATCCTGAGTTTGTTAGAAACCTTGAAACCGAAAGGGCCAATAAATCTATTGATGATTATATTTTGAACCAGCTCCAAACTACAATTGTGGCTTCTAATATTGTTGATTTCTTAGAGACTGCTTCTGCAACCCTTGGGTCATCTGCAATAGCGTCTAGTTCAAGAATTCCCACCGAACCTCCTTTCATTCCTACTATTCCTGTGCAGCCTACTATTTCTGATCAAAAATCTGCAGTAGTATCGCCTCCATCTACTCCTTCTACTCCTAAAATAGCCAATATTGCTTCACCTCCGCATACACCTCCTCATACCCCCCATACATCAACTCCACCCACTCCCCCAACATCCCCAAGACCGATTGTGAATCCACCAAGAGCAATGGCTGCTCGTTTTGCACCTCTTGTACTGCCTCAAAATTTGGATGATATGCCCACCGATTATCAAAGCAAAATTCCTTTGTTTGATGGCACTCCTCATGGTGTCATAGCTCAGCAACATGTGGACAGAATGACGGATTTCTTTGATCTCCATGAGATTGATGCAGAAAATGTAACCATGAGACTTTTTGTACAAACATTTGGTGATGAAGTAAGGAAATGGTTCACGGCCTCGCCGGCTGCAAGTGTCACGAAATTGGCCAATCTACAGAGACAGTTCTTAGACTGTTGGGAAGTGAAGAAAAATCCCCTTCAGATCCTTTCCGAATATGAGCACATCAAGCAGAATGCTGGTGAGTCTGTTCAAGATTACTGTATTAGATTCAATTCAGTTTACAATGCAATCCCTGATCATATAAAGCCACCCATGGGGCTAGCCTTGATTAAGTTTTCGAACGGTTTTGACACTGATATGGATTACCAATTAAGAGAAAGAGATTCGGCTACTTTGGAAGACATGCAAAACATTGCGGTCAGCGTTGAAGCAAATCTGCTAACCAAGAGAGCTAGAGCAAGAGCTGAAAAGAAAGTCACAATAAAAGAAGAGTCTTCCTCGTTATATCAATTGCTTCGAAAGGTGGAACAGATGCTTGATAGACTAAAACTTGACAAGTCTAAACCACAAATTAGAAATCCTAACTTCTGTGGCCAGCAGCAGCCCCAATACAGGATCAAACAAAGAGAGCAACGAGCCCAAGATCAAGCAGCGCAGCAACAAGTGCAAACACCTCTACAACAGAATGTAGTACTTGGTCCGGAATTCGAAGAGGAGGAGAATGTGATTGGAGAAGAAAATCATTTCTTTACTCCTGATGACATGCCAATTTACATCACTGAAGATGAGGAGTACTCCGAGAATCCAGCTGAACAAGGGGATGAAAATTTTATTTTGGCAAATGAAACAGTTCTTGAGGAAGAGTCCAATGATTACCAAAGAGGATACATGAATTCTTTATCAGCTCATCAGCGGCAATATTCACTTCAAAATAGAGATGTGCCTGTAAATCCAATTCAGAAAAGGAAGGAGGCAGTAGCGTCAAAGAATGATCCTACTAATGTGTAGAAAAAGGGAAAAGAGATAGCTGATCCTAGCACCAGCAAAATGACATCAGCAAATGAAAGACCAAATTAGCCAAATGTGTCAAAGGAGAAAACGGAAAAGAAGGATGTTCCAGCAAAAGAGGTAGAAAAAGTTTCAGTTTTTAACTTAGAAAATGAGATTTCTAAGTTGAAAATATCCATTCCTTTGACCAAGCTGATGAAGAATAGCAATTATAAAAGTCAGGTGTCTAAAATTTTGAGTTTAGATCCATCATCAGACATGGTGAATGTGGAGGATGACAGTCCCGAACTGATCTTTAGGCCAGCGTTGGAAGGTCAGTCCCAAGATAGTGATGTTGCTCTTTTCTATATCAGTCTCAGGGTGCATGATTTTGTTTTACATAATGCTATGTTTGACTCCAAAGCTTCTCATAATCTTATGCTGAAAGCCATCATGGAGAAATTGGGATTGGACATCACTAGGAAATACCATGACCTTTACTCTTTTGATTCTGGTAGAGTAAGGTGCATTGGGCTTATCAAGGATTTGGTGGTCAGTTTGGATCAGATTCCAGCTAAAAATGTTTTGATGGACATGGTGGTGGCGGATATACCTCCTAGATTTGGCATGCTTCTTTCCAGATCTTGGGGAGAAAAGATTAAAGGGACAATGCAACTTGATTTCTCCTATGCTACAATTCCCATGTTCGGTCAGATGAGGAAACTATACCGGGAACAAAAAATGAAGTATATGATCACCAGCAAGGAGAAACCAGTAAATCATCCAATCAACTATGTACATACTGATCTAGAGTCATTTGTTTCGTATTTAGATAGTGTAAATGATGTAAATAGTCAACTAGTGTAAGTAGAAGACATTCCCGTGATTACTGAAAATTTTAGAGAAGTCTTGAGACAAGAGCGGCAAAGACTTGATGGCACCGCTAAAAAATCAGCAGTTTGACAGCAGCAACATATTGATGGACAGCAAGGAAAAGAAAAATAATTTCAGCATTTGGAAGAGGATGAAACAGGCCTATGGAGTGTGGACTTTGATGGCGTTGTAGGAAGAGAAGGTGTTGGAATTGGTATTTGGATACACAGCCCTGTTTTCGCTCCAAACAAAAAGCCAAGCAATGTAAGGGTCTGCTCTTATAAATTAGCTTTTGACTGTTCAAACAATGAGGCTGAATATGAAGCTTTGATTGCTGGTTTGAAAGTTCTTAGAAAATTAAATGCTAAGAGGATTTCAGTGTATGGAAACTCCGAGTTAGTTATCAAGCAGGTGAAAGGCGAGTATCAAGCTAAGCATCCTCGAATGCGGTGTTGGATATCTTGAAGGTATTTTCTGATTACACTATAACTTGTGTGCCCCGTGCTCAAAATGTCATTGCAAATTCACTTGCAACAACAACTAGCAATTTGAAGATTCCTATGAATTCAAACAACAAGTTTGAGATTCACGTGAAGCATCGCCTGGCTGTGCCCGACAATCAAAGGTATTGGCAAGTGTTCCAAGATGATGATGAGATCAATGAATTTCTGCAAAATAAAGGTAAATTCAAGGACATTTCTATTGATATGGAGTATGATGATGGTGATGAGAATATGGAAGTCAATCAGATGGAAGTTTTGCAGCTCAAAGACAACATCATTCTTAAAGGTCTAATACCTTTAGAGGAGCTCTTCGCTTAGGAAGATGTGGCTAGAAATCTGACCTTACTGCCAACCGAAAAAGGAGTTGAAGATTTGAACATTGGATAAGCTGAAAATCCCAAGATGGTAAAATTATCGAAGGCGCTGCCCCCACAGGTAAAAGCAAAATATATCAGTTTGTTATCCTCTTTTACTGATGTATTCGCTTGGGATTATTCAGATTTAAAGGCATATGACACAAGTATAATTTAGCATGTGATCCCAATCAAGCCAAATCAAAAGCCTTTTCGCCAAAAGCTAAGAAGAATAAATCCAAAGCTGTTGCCCCCAATTGAGAAGGAAGTGAACAGGTTGTATAAAGCTGGTATCATAGTCCCCATAAGGTTTTCAGATTGGATTTTAAACTTGGTGCCCATCCGCAAGAAAACAGGTGAGATCCGGTTATGCATTGATTTTAGAAATCTAAATAATGTTTCCTTGAAAGAAAATTATCCATTGCCCAAGATGGATCACATACTTCAGTGAGTATTTGGAGCATCACAGATGTCACTACTCGATGGTTATTTGGGTTATAGCCAAATTTTGGTCCATGAAGATGATCGTGACAAAACAGCGTTCACCACTCCATGGGGAACTTTTCATTATGTAAAGATGCCATTTGGATTGAAAAATGTTGGTGCAACCTTTCAGCGGGCGATGCATATAGCATTTGCTAATGAAAAATATGTTTTTCTAGTTGTTTATCTTGATGACTTAACAGTTTTCTCTAATACAGATGAAGATCACCTCTATCATTTGAGGATTGTCTTTCAGCAGTGTAGGAAGTATGGCATCTCGCTCAATCCAAAGAAAAGCTTGTTTGCCATGGATGAAGGCAAGCTTCTCGGGCATATTATCTCAAAGGAGGGTATCCGCATCGATCCAGCTCAGGTGGAGGCCATTCAAAAAATTGATTTCCCACGAAGTAAGAAAGAAATCCAATCCTTCAATGGTAAGATAAATTTCCTACATCGCTTTGTTCCCAATCTTGCAGAACACTTAAGAGAGATCACAAACATGCTGAAAAAGGATAGTGCAGTAAGGTGGACTGAAGAAGCAGTTAAATCTTTTAATTTGGTGAAATTATCTCTTTCTTCAGCTCCGGTTTTGATCCGCCTGGACTATACTCAGGATTTTATTTTGTTTTCCTTTGCCTCGGATCATACTATGGCAACGGTCTTGATGCAGAAAAGAGACCAGCTCGAGAAACAAATTGCATTCTTCAGCAAAACCATAAGGAATGCGGCATTGAAGTATAATATTATTGAAAAATAGGCCCTTGCATTGGTTAAAGCAATGAAAGATTTTCGGGTTTACATTTTTCATTCTCACATCCTTGCTTACGTTCCTAATGCTGTTGTTAAGGATGTCCTAGTGCAAACAGATCCGGAGGGATGGAGAGGCAAATGGATCACTGCCTTGCTAGAATATGATGTAGAAATCAAACCGAAAAATCTAATTAAAGGACAGGGGCTGGCTAAACTCATGGCTGAGTCAAATTTGCACACTTTGGACATTAATCTAATTGCTGCTATGTCCGAGGAAGATGAAGAAAATCTACCCACTCAGGTATCAGAAATTTTCCTCCTTTCTCCTTGGTATTCGGACATTTTTTATGTACTTCAAAATCTATCATCACCTCCTGGAATGGCCAAGAACAAAAGTAGGACACTGAAGTTGAAGGCTGCAAAATTTTGTATCATGAATGGTGCACTTTATTGGAAAGATTCTGGTGGTGTTCTGTTGAATTGTTTGGTAGAAGAAGAGGCAAAACAAGCTAAGGAAGATTTTCACAAGGGAGATTGCGGAGGCCATCTTTTCTGGAAGACAACAGCCAATAAAATCTTGAGAGCAGGGTACTATTGGCCAAGTCTATTTGCTTATGTGTAAAAAACAGTGGCCAGCTATCACGAATGTCAAATTTTTCAAGGTAAGTGAAAGTTGCAGCCTTTACCACTCAAACCCATTGAAGTAAGCGCTCCATTTCAGCAGTGGGGTTTAGATTTTATTGGTGAGATTCATCCTTCTTCTTCGGCACAGCATAAGTGGATCCTCACAACGACGGATTATTTCACCAAATGGATTGAGGCAATTCCTATAAGGTAGGCCACTGATTCGGTAATTATCTCATTTCTTGAAAACAATATTTTGTCTCGTTTTAGATGTCCAAATAAGTTGATCACTAACAATGCAACAGCCTTTAAATCGAAAAGAATGATTGACTTTTATCATAAGTATCAAGTTACTTTGGGGCATTCAACTGCCTATTGCCCACAAGGTAACGGTTTGGCAGAATCCTCAAACAAGTCTCTTGTCAACATCATCAAAAAGTTGTTGGAAACTAATAAGAAGAGTTGGCACAAAAAGCTGGTTAATGCACTTTGGGCAGACAAGGTAAGTCAAAATAAATCTATCGGCATGTCTCCTTTTGAGCTTGTGTATAGTATGGACACAGTCTTCCTGACATCTTTGGTAGTCCCGGTGGTAAAACTGTTGCAAGAAGCTAGCAGCGAGGATGATAGTTTGCAGCGGAGGATCAATCAAATGATACATTTACAGCAAACTAGGGAGGAGGTATTTCAGCACACTTCCAAGCTGCAGGTAAGAATTAAGAGGATATATGACCAGAAAGCAAAGGCGGAACAAAGAAAAAGGTAAGCACGGAAAATTTAAAAATCTTTGGAAAGGATCTTACAATATTGCTGCACATTGGGGCCAGAATGCTTTCCTTTTGCAAGAGCTGAATGCCGAAGACTATCCTGGTGGATCGGTCAATGGTCGGCTCCTAAATTCCATTGCAAGAGTGTGATGTTTTCATTCTTCCGTTTGGGGACTGAGGTGAAGGCTATAAAGCTGAGGTTTGGTTTGAGTCTTGGTTTGGTTTGTTAGAGTCAGGTCTTTCAGTCAATTTCAATCTTGAAAATGAGTCAATTTGAGTCACATTCAGTCTTGAAATTGAGTCTTTCAGTTAAAAGCTCAGTTTTTTTGTGTCGAAGTTATTGATTCCATAGCGCAATGGACAAAGGCACTGCCTGCTTTCCTAGAGATCTGTAGTTCTTGGCACCTCCAAGGAGCTACCATCCCCATTGGAGCCAATGTTAGAGTTGGTATTCTCATCCCTCTGTCAGAGATCAAATCCTCTTGTTGCATTTCATATTAGGTGTCTCGCCCAGTCATTTTCATTCCATTAGGCGCATGGATCATCTGACGGTAGTGGCATTCCTCCAGTTTCCCTCATGTTATCTACCTGCTGGCTCATGTTTGTTCATTTATAAAACATATACAGTCTTCTTTTATCTTAAAATTGTAAAGGTTGTCTCTATGGTTTCATTAGGGTTTCGTCAAAAAATGTGTCAAAGTGTCCAATAATTACCAGCAGGCCATGAGGAGGTTGCAACACCAATAAATTTCATCTCCAAGCGTTTGAAAATGTGTTTTCCCTCAAAACTCTGTTTTGAGGAAAAAACAGAGTATTTAGCTTTTATTGTAAAAAATCATGAGAATTTTGTTTTCCTCATTGTAAATTCCTTCATCTACACCCTGGTTTCTTTCCTTAGCCCCAGAAGCTTCAACACCTGCAAGAAAAGCAAAGCTCAGGTCATTTAGTTCATTACAAAACTCAAATTAAGTGAAGAAAGTGCAAAAAACAGAGTTTGAAGACAAAGTCATTTCCAAAACATTATGAAAGTGGGTTTTGGCAAAATAAATTTAAAAGCTCCATGTATAAATCATTCCTCCAAGTGTTTGAAGTTCATTTGTACTCCAAGAGCAAAGGGAAGCAAGAAAAAATGATTTTGGTGAGTGAGTGACAAGTTTGGGTGAGTTTGGGTGAAAATCGGAAGGCGCGGCGCACTCACCGGGCGCGGCGCATTGGGCCTTGTTTTGCAGTGTAAAACAACACAGGCGCGGCGCGTACGGAGGGCGCAGCGCATTGGGTTGTATGTGTGGCCCACACAACCAGAGAGCCCGAAACTACTAGCATTTGCTCCAAATCACCAAAAATCGCACGGATTTGCCTTTTGACAAGTAGGTAGAGCCTCCATCATTGTTTTTTATCCAAGTTTGTGCTTATATCATGGTGGTTGATGAATGGTAATGGTTTAAAAAAAAACATCAAACCCTACCATTTGACATTCTAAGAAACTTGCTGCCTAGGGTTTGAATAACTATTTTGCTACCAAATCTATCATCCCTCCATCACTCCCTTATCCCATTTTTCCCTTGATTTCATTGTTCCCTAAGTTCCCCTACCCCCTAAATTCACTAATCCCCTATCCCAAGTTCCCTTTCCCAAAATCCTAATTGTAAAATCCCAAACCCTAACCCTATACAAAAACTCCCAAAACATCCCATATTTCCCTAACTAAATCTGTCCCAATAGTCCCTAAATTCCCACTATTTTTCCCTCCCCTTACAGTCCCTCTTTTCACTGTTTTCCCCTGGTGGCAGAGGTCAAGCACATCACCAAAAACAATCCAACACAGTTTGACACATTAGCACCTATTTCTCCAAGGCAATTTGTTTACCAGCAACTATGGCATCTGATCCTTCATATGGTTATGAAGAGGAGACCCAAAGTGACTCACCCACAGAAGGGCCTGCACCTAGGAGACCTCATAGAGGTGGCAGACATATCATAGAGGAACCAACCACTCTCACTGAGTTACAGGCCTACCTCCTTGCTATCTTCTGTTTCCAGCATCAGTCATGTTATGAATTTTGCGAGAAGGTTGCTAATATTCAGTTTCATCATGAGTTGGCTCGCTTATTTGTGTTGCATTTACATGGTGATCAAGCCACTCTTGCTGGTGTCACTTTCACATTAACACCAGAAACCATTTCATTAGCAACCGGCATACCAAACATTGGAGAACCATGGAATAAGAGGCAGAAAATTGACCGGCAGCACTATGAACCATACATCAAACCCGGTTTTTTGAGACAGCTCAAGGGAGTGTTTCCTTTTCGGTACCTCAAGGATGAATATGCTCCTTTAATGAAACTCATCATGAAGTATTTCACCTGTGAGGGTCGGTTCTCCCGCTTGTATGCTTATCACATCAGGCTACTGATGCATTTTACTCGGGTACGCGTGATGAACATTCCATATTTCATATGCCGAAACATAGAGAAGATGACCACTCTTGTGCAGCACAAGCCCCCTCAGCAGCAGTTCAACTTTATTTATCATTTTGCTCTCATCAAAATTGTGGTCGTTCATCAGCTTGGATTACAGGGCATCACTTGGGATCACTTCACCTCTCGTGATTTTTTCAAAGCTCAACAGGGACCTTTAGAGGCTGGACATGAGAAAGGTGGACCTTCTTAGCAACATGAGGGCCATGAGACGCTAGTGTGTCGGTGTTCATCACCTATCAGAGGGGCACTAGACGGTTGTTTGCAGCAGCAAAGCGAGTGTTATCTCCACCCGGGGTGGAAGGGGCCTCGCTTCCTTCATCAGCACAGCAGGTTCAGGACTGAGGCAAGAGGCCACTACAGGAGGAAGGACCATCAGGTGAGCGGGAGACTGATTTCATCCTCATTGAGGGTGATGATACTGATATGGGCCCGCAAAGCGCAAATCTTAGAGAGATCATTAAGGAGCAGCAGGCGGACATTGATGCCTTGTCTACCAACTTGGATAGAGCCCAATGGACTATACAGTACTTGGAGCAGAGGAATAAGCAGCTTGAGGATCAGCAGGTGGTTATGGAGTTGCAAAACATTCGGCAAAACCGCCAAGCTGCCCAAAGGAGGAGGGTGGAGTTCACTTCATTGGAGCAAGAGATCAATGTCGATAGGGAGTCATGGCTCGAAAGAGTCAATATCCACTTGGAGAGGAAGCTAGAGAAGGTAATAAATGAGAAGAATATGCTCAGAAACTTGTCATATCATTACTTGTCCCGGAACTAGGTGTACCAAGCGAGAATCAGGAATTTGAAAGCAAAGTTGAAGAGAGCATCAAGGAGGCAAAAAGAGGATAAAGGGCTTTAGATCTTAGTTGAGGCTTCCTTGGCCCATCACAGCACTTGATAGAGAAGACTCAGCCAAAATTTCAAGAAATTTGGAGCAATTTTTGCATTTTTGCAAATTTTTGGCACAAAAAACGGGTTTTTCTGCCCCATGCACCGCGCCACGTGGTGCTCGCTTTTGCTAGACGTCTCTAAATCACAAAAACTCAGCATTTTTGGATTTGTCATGCAAAATTACACTTGCCTACCTATGTCCAAGAAATTTGTGAAGGTTTTGAGCCCTCAAAAAGGTCAAAAACACTCAAAAAATGACCTCACTGCCCCTATTTTGACACACAGGAAGCAATGTTGGGAGAATGGACTTTTGGGGGGGCAAATGGAGGCTAAATTGAAAAATTCCACTTGGGTTGGAAAGTAGATAGGTAGACCTTTCTAGCAAGCACACCTAGAGCTCATTTGGACATCAGGAAGCCTCCAAAAGTGGGCCCAAAAATGCGCTACGCATAGAGAATCAAGCGCGGCGCATAGAGGAAAAATTGCCAGTTTGACCAAGTTTTGCTCCGTTTTTCGCCCAGCTTCACCTAGTTTGACTTTTTCACTTTCCTAATGGAAAATTTATGGTGTAATTTGATGAACATTGATGGATTATGATGTAAATATGTTATATTTTCACTTGTAGAGGTAGATTCATCAGTTTATAGGTTGTTTGAAACTGAATGAATCAGTTCCCTTGTTTCTAGAGGCATGCTGTTATGTTGCCTAGTTTCTAGTTCTCAGTTTAGAATCAGTTGGATCAGCTCCTAAACTTGTGAGCTCGACCCCTAGAGGCAAGGATGAGCTATGTTTGTCTATATTATGTTATTTTTCAGTCATTAGCATGGTTGGACTCTTGAGAAAGCCTTGAGCTTCATTGTACATTCATTTTCAGTATTTTGGCTAAGGAATTGAGACCAAGATTTGCAGCACTCTTTGGGATTCATGTGGAAATTTGTCTTGGTACAGTGCTTCTCTTTGTGATTGTGAATTTTTTTATGTGATTGCATTATCTATCTTATTTCTTCTGAACTAAACAAACAAGAGTGTAAGTAGAATTCATTGAAAGTGCAATGCTCTACTTGAAGTTTGCTTTAGTTGTTTGATGTTTTCAGTTGTTTGGGGAGGATTCATGATTTCTCTTGCCCTCTTCAACACCTCACCTGTCTTTTCCTTCCATCTCACTAAAATTTAAGTGCCAAAACGATTGCCTACCTTTCCCCATCGAGATCTCTACAGAACTAAGCCTCAATCCCCGCACCCCAAAATGTGCCTTTCCCTCTGAGCCAACAAAACACTATTTTATCATATCAACTCTTTTGTACATATACCTAGCCTAAAATCATAAGATATTTCAGTCATCTCAAGCCCCATAGATCATTATTTGCTGAGATTGACCCGGAGAGAGCCCTCTCCTGACCTGGTAGGGCTATCTACCAGGCTGAGCGTGGTTTGATGTTGGCCCTGGATCCTACCCTTTCAGCCTGAGGTAAATCTAGGCACTAACATAGTGGCGACCATACTGGGGAACTAAATTATCTGTTTGTTGGTATTCTTCATTTTATAAACTACAGACGGAGCCTGAAGATTAGCCAGGTAGCCTACGAAACACTTTTGCTTTGCATTAGCGCATGTAGATAAACGCTACTTCAGCCAATCTCCAGTCTAGTCTTATAAACGGAGTATCTAACTTGCAGATCACCCCAGTACATCTGAGAATTCTAAGCTTTTGGATGATAAGTTTAGGATTTGATAGGATGAACAAGTTGTTAATGTCCATTTGATTTCTTGGAAATAATAACACACTGGCTTACAGAAGACATACCAGAGAAAATCTGGATCCTGATCCTCCTCCTGTCTACAAAAATCCCAATATTATTCCAAGAATCGTTCGCCAAGGAAGTTCTATTATTCCCGTGTTCAAAGCTCAATCGTGTCCTGTTGGTTTTGAATATATTGAGGATCTTGAATTTGATGAGCAGTTTGAGTTGTCTTTGTTTGAAACCAAATATGAAAGTGTTGTTGCTTCAACTGCTTTAAATCCTGAGTTTGTTAGAAACCTTGAAACCGAAAGGGCCAATAAATCTATTGATGGTTATATTTTGACCCAACTCCAGACTACAATTGTGGCTTCTAATATTGTTGATTTCTTAGAGACTGCTTCTGCAACCCTTGGGTCATCTGCAATTGTGTCTAGTTCAAGAATTCCCACCGAACCTCCTTTCATTCCTACTATTCATGTGCAGCCTACTGTTTCTGATCAAAAATCTGCAGTGGTATCACCTCCATCTACTCCTTCTACTCCTAAAATAGCCAAGATTTCTTCACCTCCGCATACACCTCCTCATACCCCCCATACATCAGCTCCACCCACTCCCCCAACATCCCCAAGACCGATTGCGAATCCACCAAGAGTAATGGCTGCTCGTTTTGCACCTCTTGTACTGCCTCAAAATTTGGATGATATGCCCGCTGATTATCAAAGCAAAATTCCTTTGTTTGATGGCACTCCTCATGGTGTCACAGCTCAGCAACATGTGGACAGAATGACGGATTTCTTTGATCTCCATGAGATTGATGCAGAAAATGTAACCATGAGACTTTTTGTACAAACATTTGGTGGTGAAGTAAGGAAATGGTTCAGGGCCTTGCCGGCTGCAAGCGTCACTACATTGGCCAATCTACAGAGACAATTCTTAGACTGCTGGGAAGTGAAGAAAAATCCCCTTCAGATCCTTTCCGAATATGAGCACATCAAGCGGAATGTTGGTGAGTCTGTTCAAGATTACTATATTAGATTCAATTCAGTTTACAATGCAATCCCTGATCATATAAAGCCACCCATGGGGCTAGCCTTGATTAAGTTTTCGGACGGTTTTGACACTGATATGGCTTACCAATTAAGAGAAAGAGATTCGGCTACTTTGGAAGACATGCAAAAGATTGCGGCTAGCGTTGGAGCAAATCTGCTGGCCAAGAGATCTAGAGCAAGAGCTTAAAAGAAAGTCACAATAAAAGAAGAGTCTTCCTCGTCAGATCAAGTGCTTCAAAAGGTGGAATAGATGCTTGATAGACTAAAACTTGACAAGTCTAAACCACAAATCAGAAATCCTAACTTCCGTGGCCAGCAGCAGCCCCAATACAGGATCAAACAAAGAGAGTAGCGAGTCCAAGATCAAGCAGCGCAGCAGCAAGTGCAGACACCTCTACAACAGAATGTAGTACTTGGTCTGGAATCCGAAGAGGAGGAGAATGTGATTGGAGAAGAAAATCATTTCTTTACGCCTGATGACATGCCAATTTACATCACTGAAGATGAGGAGTACTCCGAGAATCCAACTGAACGAGGGGATGAAAATTTTATTTTGGCAAATGAGACAGTTCTTGAGGAAGAGTCCGATGATTACCAAAGAGGATACATGAATGCTTTATCAGCTCATCAGTGGCAATATTCACTTCAAAATAGAGATGTTCCTGTAAATCCAATTTAGAAAAGGAAGGAGGCAGCAGCGTCAAAGAATGATCCTACTAATGTGTAGAAAAAGGGAAAAGAGACAGCTGATCCTAGAACCAGTAAAATGATATCAGCAAGTGAAAGACCAAATCAGCCAAATGTGTCAAAGGAGAAAACAGAAAAGAAGGATGTTCCAGCAAAAGAGGTAGAAAAAGTTTCAGTTTTTAACTTAGAAAATGAGATTGCTAAGTTGAAAATATCCATTCCTTTGACCGAGCTGATGAAGAACAGCAATTATAAAAGTCAGGTGTCTAAAATTTTGAGTTTAGATCCATCATCAGACATGATGAATGTGGAGGATGACAGTCCCAAGCTGATATTTAGGCCAGCGTTGGAAGGTAAGTCCCAAGATAGTTATGTTGCTCCTTTCTATATCAGTCTCAGGGTGCATGACTTTGTTTTACATAATGCTATGTTTGACTCTGGAGCTTCTCATAATCTTATGCCGAAGGCCATCATGGAGAAATTGGGATTGGACATCACTAGGAAATACCATGACCTTTACTCTTTTGATTCCGGTAGAGTAGGCTGCATTGGGCTTATCAAGGATTTGGTGGTCAGTTTGGATCAAATTCCGGCTAAAAATGTTTTGATGGACGTGGTGGTGGTGGATATAACTCCTAGATTTGGCATGCTTCTTTCCAGATCTTGGGGAGCGAAGATTAAAGGAACAATGCAACTTGATTTATCCTATGCTACAATTCCCGTGTTCGGTCAGATGAGGAAACTATACTGAGAACAGAAAATGAAGTATATGATCACCAGCAAGGAGAAACAGGTAAATCATCTGATCAACTATGTACATACTGATATAGAGTCATTTGTTTTGTATTTAGATAGTGTAAATGATGTAAATAGTCAACTAGTGGAAGTAGAAGACATTCCCGAGATTACTGAAAATTTTAGAGAAGTCTTGAGACAAGAGCGGCAAAGACTTGATGGCACCGTTGAAAAATCAGCAGTCCGACAGCAGCAACATATTGATGGACAACAAGGAAAAGAAAAAGAATTTCACCATTTGGAAGAGGATGATACGGGCCTGTGGAGTGTGGACATTGATGGCGCTGTAGGAAGGGAAGGTGCTGGAATTGGTATTTGGATACGCAGCCCTGTTTTTGCTCCAAACAAAGTGCCAAGCAATGTAAGGGTCTGCTCTTATAAATTAGCTTTTGATTGTTCAAACAATGAGGCTGAATATGAAGCTTTGGTTGCTGGTTTGAAAGTTCTTAGAAATTAAATGCTAATAGGATTTCATTGTATGGCGACTCCGAGTTAGTTATCAAGTAGGTGAAACGCGAGTACCAAGCTAAGCATCCTCAAATGCGGTCTTACCACAACGCGGTGTTGGATATCTTGAAGGTATTTTCTGATTACACTATAACTTGTGTGCCCCGTGCTCAGAATGTCATTGCAGATTCACTTGCAATAGCAGCTAGCAATTTGAAGATTCCTATGAACTCAAACAACAAGTTTGAGATTCACGTGAAGCATCGCCCGACTGTGCCCGACAATCAAAGGTATTGGCAAGTGTTCCAAGATGATGATGAGATCAATGAATTTCTGCATGTTGGAAATAATACTGAGAGGGGGGGTGAATCAGTATTATCTGATTAATCAAACTTTTTAAATGCTCAGAAACATATACGCTACTTCAGTTAAGTGAACCAGCGTGTACACGCTACTGTGACGAAGTAAAACAGCGTATAGGAAGAAAACTCACAATTTAGTTAGCTTTTTCTTCAATTAAGTGCATCAGGACATTATTCATCACATTAACAGTAAACATGTGCAGTAAAACAGAACAGATAAAAAGCCACACACATGAACACCAAGATATAAGGTGGAAACCCAATGTGGGTGAAAACCACCTGCTACAAGTTGTCTCTATCTTTCTTTAATATGAAACTTCAGTTTACAATCTTTTGTACTGGTGCAGCCTTATACCAGTACGCAGGCTACAACCTGCAGAAGGCTTCAACCTTCTCTCGTTCTCCAAACTTCCTTGGAAGGGAGCTCCAACCCCCTTTGCTCTTGTACTAGCCAAGATACTAGTACGTAGGTGCTGACCTACAATCTTCCTTCTTTCAGATATCACTTTTCATACATTTTCAGACTTGGATATTCCTGAAGCACAACATTACAATCTGAAGACCACAAATCATTCAATTTCCACAACAGATCATTGAAGCATAAAACAACCAAACTTTGAATCACTGAACCACTGAACCCTGTCAATCACCAGTTACCAGAACACAGAGCAGACTACAGAATTCTGCAATATCAGTCAGACCCCACTGTAAACCCAAAATCAAGCTTCAAAAGATATACGCTACTTCAATGAGCAAAACCCGCGTATACACGCTCTTTTACCGAAGCCAACCTGCGTACAGATCTAAAAATAAACTTTCTCAATTTGCAGCTGTACCAGACATTAGTTAGATCCAAAACGTAACATTGCGACAATATGCAGATCTAGAAATACGCATAATCAACCATATCATGATAGTGCATTTCAAACCATTAGATCCCGATCTATCCTTAGATCTAGTCTTCCATCAACCGATGTGATCTCTCCTTGGCTTAGATCAAGCAACCCAGAACCTGCATATCAGATCTCTTTCTCTCTTAGATATTCAAGCCTTGTCGAAAGATGATCTTGCCTAATGATCTTCTTCTCCTTATATAGTCTTAGGCCTAACTCAATACCAAGAGCCAAAACCATAGTAACACAATACCATCAACTTCAAAACTAGGGATCGACACGCCCGTCGAGACACAGTGGTCCGAAAACATAGGCACAACTTCCAAGGACTAACCACCATGGACCAAAGGAACCTTTCCACATACACGCACTTTTTATGAATCGAACTTGCGTGTACACGCGACTTGGGCTTAACGAAACGGCGTGTATGAGCTTCCTTGGTATGCTGTACTGAGATCTGTTTTCTGATTAAGTTGCCATCACCTGTACCAACCTCTGAGCACCTGTACCATCCTCTAAGTGAGTTGCCATCAAGGACAACACTTGAATCATAATGCCAACAATCTCCCCCTTTGGACTTGATGGCAACCATCACACCAAGTCACTCTCCCCCTTTGACATCAAGGGCAAAGGGCTGTGCTCCCCCTGAGGACATGCTGATATCTCTGTTTGGCTGTGCTGACTTGTGCTCCCCCTGACCGAAGGCCAGATCTGCAAAAGATGTTCTTCAACAAGAACCAAGACTTATACACCATAAGGGACCTTCCTATCACCAAAAGACTCAATACATACATCCATACTCCCTACCAAGAGGGGACATAACAGAAACAACCAATTATATTACAGCATTCATCCCAGGCATAGTGGGGAAACCAACAAAGGCCGTTACATGACCTTGATACCATAAAAGAGATATGACAAGAGAGATACATGACATAGAGACAACAGATCTAGACCAAGACTTAGGAAAGACACCAGCAGCATCTGATAGACATCTTGTTAGATCAGCAACCAGAATTTCTTTCTGAGCTCCTTCTCCTGAAACCAACAACCAAAACATCTGAATGCCAACAATGCTTTATGAGACTTTTGAGCTGCTCCCCCTGAACCTGTGCCTGTTGCACTCCCTGAAACTGTGCCTGAAGAATTCTGACATTCCTATTGCTGTTCAGAACTTCAGAGTTTTCCCTTGCTGTTCAGAACTTCATATACGCATTTTATCCTATACAAAACAGCGTATGTACGCGGATATTCTTTCTGCAACAAGCGTCCAGCATACACGCGACTTACCCAGCATGAATCCGCGTGTATACGCTCATATCCCTTCCGTAACCTGCGTATACCAACTTTTCTGTAGAACAAACAAACTTCAACAACAGGATGAAGCATCAACTACTCCCAGCTTTTGTCTGAGATATTCAAAAGTTTCCCTGGGCAGTGGTTTTGTGAGAATATCAGCAACTTGCTCTTTAGAAGGAACATACTCCAACTTGACCTTCTGCTCAAGCACTTGTTCCCGAAGAAAATGGTACTTGATTGGTATGTGCTTGGTCTTTGAGTGCATGACAGGATTCTTTGAAATGCTGATTACACTTGTATTATCACATAAGATAGAGACAGGTGGAGTGCAAGTGATTTGAAAGTCCTGCAAGGTCTGCATCATCCAAAGAAGTTGTGTGCAACAAGATGCTGCAGCCACATATTCTGCTTCAGCTGTAGATAAGGCAATCGAACTTTGTTTCTTGCTGAACCAAGATACTAATCTGGAACCCATGAAGAAAGCACCTCCACTTGTGCTTTTCCTATCATCCACACTTCCAGCCCAATCTGCATCTGTGTAAGCATGAAGAGTGAGATCAGTATTTCTAGGATACCATAAGCCATAGTTTTGGGTCCCTTGAAGATATTTGAAGATTCTTTTGACTGCCTGAAGATGAGTTTCCTTTGGGTTGGCTTGAAATCTTCCAACCATTCCTACTGCATGTGTAATATCTGGTCGAGTACCTGTCAAATAAAGCAAACTCCCAATCATGGATCTATAAGTGGGTTGGTGGACTGCTGCTGATTCATCATTTGCACTGAGGCTGCATCCTGTAACCATGGGTGTACATACTGGCTTTGACTCTTCCATGCCATACTTCTTCAAGATCTGCTTGAGGTATTTGGTTTGAGACAAGAAGATACCTCCTTCACTTTGTTGGATTTGCAATCCAAGAAAATATGTCAATTCTCCAAGAAGTGACATTTCGAATTCTTTCTGCATAACCAAGGCAAAGTTTTGACTCATGGTCTCTTCATTGCTGCCAAAAATAATATCATCTACATAAACAACAAGAATTAGCAATTTGTTATTTTCAACTTTTATATAGAGATTGCTATCTGCTGATCCTTTTGAAAAGCCTTGTTGGTGAAGATATTTGTCCAACCGATAGTACCAAGCCCTTGGAGCTTGTTTGAGCCCATAGAGTGCCTTTTTCAATCTGCATACAAGGTTTGGATCATTTCCAAGAATGAACCCATCTGGCTGCTCAATATATACTTCTTCTTCTAAGTCTCCATTCAGGAAGGCTGATTTCACGTCCATTTGAAATACCTTGAAGTTTTGAAAGCTTGAGAGAGCAAGGAACATTCGGATGGCCTCTAGTCTTGCCACAGGAGCAAAGGTCTCTTCAAAATCTATTCCTTCTTGCTGTGCATACCCTTTACAAACAAGTCTGGCCTTGTTTCTAATTACTTCTCCATTTTCATTTAACTTATTCTTGAAGACCCATTTTGTTCCTATTACATTCTTATCTTTTGGTCTAGGAACTAATTCCCAAGTGTTGTTCCTTTCGATTTGCTCAAGTTCTTCATCCATTGCTTTGACCCAACATTCATCTTTGCATGCTTCTTTCACATTTTGTGGTTCAATGGAGGAGAGTAGAGCCAAGTAGCTTGAAGCTTCTGCAAGTGTCCTTCTTGTTTGTACTCCTGCTTCTTTCTGCCCCACAATCTGAGTTTCTGGATGATTCTTTTGGACATATCTGGATGGAGTCTTCTCTTCTATTCTTGTCTGCTCCACTGGTTCTTCTTGAGATTCTTCTTCTTCTTGAGGTTCTTCTTCTTCATCATTTCGCCTTTGAGAGTAACCTTCATCTTCTTCAATGTCTTCATGATGAACTTGCCTAGGAATATATCCCTTCTCATCAACCACTATATCAATACTGTCAACAATTCTGCCAAGTCTTTTATTGTAGCACTTGTATGCTTTGCTATGTGGAGAATAACCAAGAAGAATGCCCTCATCTGCTCTAGGTTCAAGTTTGCCAAGTTGCTCATCAGTGTTCTTAATATAACATTTGCTCCCAAAGATTTTGAAATGCTTCACGGAAGGAGTTTTACCACTCCAAAGCTCATGAGGTGTTTGAGTGCTGTTTACTCGAACATTTGTTTTGTTAAGAATGATAACAGCAGCATGTGCAGCTTCACCCCAGAAGGTTGCAGGAGTACCTGATTCATCGAGCATAGCACGAGCCATTTGTTGGATAGTTCTGTTCATTCTTTCCACAACCCCATTTTGCTGAGGAGTTCTAGCTGTAGAGAATTCTCTTCTTATCCCATGTTCATCGCAGAAATCGAAAAATTCATTTGATGTGAACTCCCCACCTCTGTCAGATCTGAGGCACTTAATTTTGTGTCCTGATTCATTTTCAGCCAATGCTTTGAAGGATTTGAATTTTTCGAATGCTTCATCTTTGTGCTTCATAAGCCCTAACCAAACAAACCTTGAGAAATCATCAATGAATAATATCAGATATTCTTCTCCTCGAGGTGTCCTTTTCCTAAATGGACCACATACATCTGTATGGACTAGCTCAAGAGGCAAGCTAGCTGATCCTTCCTTCTCTGGAAAGTTAGTTCTGGTTTGCTTTCCAAACTGACAAGATTTGCATATGGTGTTGTCTGGAATTTTGATATCTGGAAGATCGCGAACTGCCTGATATTTGCATGCTTTCCTTATTTGTGAAAGCTTAGATGTCCCAACCTTCGATGCCATAACCAGTGCTCTTCATCCTTGCTAAGATAGCATTGTTGTTGTCCTTCTTCAAATATGTACAGATTATTTGGAGTTCTTTTGCCTTTGAGAACTGTTTTACCTGTATCAAGATCACGAACAAGACATCCATTCGATCTGAAAATAACCTCGGTTTTTTGATCACACATCTGGCTGACACTTAGAAGATTATGCTTCAATCCATCAACATACAAAACATTTCCAGCCTTAACCTTTTCTTTCAAAGGAGCAATACCTTTTCCTTTTATAGTTGCAGGAGTATCATTTCCAAAAGAAACTTTCTTTCCCTTTTCTAAAGTAGAATAAGATTCGAGTTTTTCTTTATCACCTGTCATATGTTTCGAACATCCACTGTCAATGTACCATAGATTTTCCTGTCCTTCTGCATAAAACGCTATCCCACATCTTTCTGTCTGAGGTTCTTTTATTCTCCATTTTTTGGTGCTCGTGGCTTGTTCCTTTTTCTCCTAAAACCTGCTCCTGCATTCAGACTCTTTATGACCAAAATTATTGCAAATAGAACATTCAACTTCATTTTCAAGAACTGAAAAGTTGTTATAGGTCCTCTTTGTAATCCCTGTCATACTTCTTTGTTTTTGAGCTTCCCTAGTCATGATTGTTTTATATGCAACACATTGAGCTGCTTTGTGACCAAAGTTATGGCAAGAAAAGCATTGTCCATTGAAGAAGCTTCTGCGGTTATTGAATCTACCAGCCAACTGATTGTAATTTCTATTTTCATCTATTCTTGTGCCAAACTGAGAAGATTTTACCTGTGGTTGGTTGTAGCTTTTGTTCACCCTTAAGAGGGATTGTCCCTGATAGTTTCTGTTTGTAATTCGTCCCTGCTTTACCTGATTATCTTCATTGTTCTTCTGCTCATTTCTTCTTGCTGCATCAAGATAACTTTTTGAGGTGGATGCTTGAGAGGTTTCTCCATTATAGCCCAAACCTGTCTTGTTTAGAGGAGACCGCTGCACATTGATAATCTCATCCAAAGTTTCAGATCCTTTGACAAACTTAAGATTAATAGTTTTTGTTTTCTCAATTTCTTTTCTGAGACCAACAATTTCACCTTCTAGTTTTTCAAGATGTTTTTCCTTTTCATCAATTTGAAATTGCAAAGTATCAATGATCACACTCTTTTCTTCTATGCATCTCTTGAGTCTAGTAATTTCATTATAGAGATTATCCACATCTACAGCATCCTCATAATCATCATCTTCAAATGCCATTAATAGCTTATATTTATTACCTTGTTCATCTTCATCACTGTTTGATAAACCATCACTATCTTCATGGGTGTAGTAGCTTTTCTTATTTGCACTTTGTTTCTTATTCCATCTAGCAGGTTCTTTTCCTTTATCCTTATTAGGACATTTTGCAGCATAATGACCTACTCTTCCACAAGCAAAGCATTTGAAAGGTAGCTTACCTCTGAACCTTCCAGCACCCCTTTGAAGATTTCTGACAAAGTTTGATTCTTCTTCCTCTTCTTCTGGAACATGGCCTGCTTCATAGTAATCTTCTTTTCTTGATGCCTTAAAAGCAGCTTCCCTTCTGTCTGATGGACCTCCCTTTCTCATTTCATAAGCAGTTAGAATTCCATGTAGCTGAGACATAGTGAGAACTTTGAGATTTTCCTTTTCTTCTATTGCAGATACTTTAGATTCAAACTTGGGGGATAATGATCTTAGAATCTTTTGAACTACTATAGTCTCTTTTATTTCTTCACCCAGATTTTTCATACAATTAACAATCTCATCTACCCGAAGAAAATAATTAGCCACACTTTCATCATTATACATCTTGAGGGTCTCATATTGAATCCTGAGAGTTTGAAGTTTAGCTTGCTTTACCTGTTCATCTCCTTCATAGCTAGTGATCATTTTGTCCCATATCTCTTTTGCTGATTTGAAGTGCATGACCTTCATGAATTCTGTTTGAGATATACTTCCTAATAGAGTACTGACTGCTTTTGCATTTGTTTCATATGCCTTTTTCTCAGCTGGATCTGTAGGAGTAGCTGAAGGAAAAGCATAGCCTGTTTCTACAATGTCCCAAACTTCTGTACCAAGAGATTGAAGATATGCAGTAACTCTTACCTTCCAATAATTGAAATTTGTTCCATCAAAAACCGGTGGCCTGATTGATGCTTCTTTCTCGTAGTTGCTCATGATGAATGATCTTCCTTCAAGCGATCAAGCTTCTTTGAAGGACCTGCTCTGATACCAATTGTTGGAAATAATACTGAGAGGGGGGGTGAATCAGTATTATCTGATTAATCAAACTTTTTAAATGCTCAGAAACATATACGCTACTTCAGTTAAGTGAACCAGCGTGTACACGCTACTGTGACGAAGTAAAACAGCGTATAGGAAGAAAACTCACAATTTAGTTAGCTTTTTCTTCAATTAAGTGCATCAGGACATTATTCATCACATTAACAGTAAACATGTGCAGTAAAACAGAACAGATAAAAAGCCACACACATGAACACCAAGATATAAGGTGGAAACCCAATGTGGGTGAAAACCACCTGCTGCAAGTTGTCTCTATCTTTCTTTAATATGAAACTTCAGTTTACAATCTTTTGTACTGGTGCAGCCTTATACCAGTACGCAGGCTACAACCTGCAGAAGGCTTCAACCTTCTCTCGTTCTCCAAACTTCCTTGGAAGGGAGCTCCAACCCCCTTTGCTCTTGTACTAGCCAAGATACTAGTACGTAGGTGCTGACCTACAATCTTCCTTCTTTCAGATATCACTTTTCATACATTTTCAGACTTGGATATTCCTGAAGCACAACATTACAATCTGAAGACCACAAATCATTCAATTTCCACAACAGATCATTGAAGCATAAAACAACCAAACTTTGAATCACTGAACCACTGAACCCTGTCAATCACCAGTTACCAGAACACAGAGCAGACTACAGAATTCTGCAATATCAGTCAGACCCCACTGTAAACCCAAAATCAAGCTTCAAAAGATATACGCTACTTCAATGAGCAAAACCCGCGTATACACGCTCTTTTACCGAAGCCAACCTGCGTACAGATCTAAAAATAAACTTTCTCAATTTGCAGCTGTACCAGACATTAGTTAGATCCAAAACGTAACATTGCGACAATATGCAGATCTAGAAATACGCATAATCAACCATATCATGATAGTGCATTTCAAACCATTAGATCCCGATCTATCCTTAGATCTAGTCTTCCATCAACCGATGTGATCTCTCCTTGGCTTAGATCAAGCAACCCAGAACCTGCATATCAGATCTCTTTCTCTCTTAGATATTCAAGCCTTGTCGAAAGATGATCTTGCCTAATGATCTTCTTCTCCTTATATAGTCTTAGGCCTAACTCAATACCAAGAGCCAAAACCATAGTAACACAATACCATCAACTTCAAAACTAGGGATCGACACGCCCGTCGAGACACAGTGGTCCGAAAACATAGGCACAACTTCCAAGGACTAACCACCATGGACCAAAGGAACCTTTCCACATACACGCGCTTTTTATGAATCGAACTTGCGTGTACACGCGACTTGGGCTTAACGAAACGGCGTGTATGAGCTTCCTTGGTATGCTGTACTGAGATCTGTCTCCTGATTAAGTTGCCATCACCTGTACCAACCTCTGAGCACCTGTACCATCCTCTAAGTGAGTTGCCATCAAGGACAACACTTGAATCATAATGCCAACACTGCAAAATAAAGGTAAATTCAAGGACATTTCTATTGATATGGAGTATGATGATGGTGATGAGAATATGGAAGTCAATCAGATGGAAGTTTTGCAGCTCAAAGACAACATCATTCCTAAAGGTCTAATACCTTTAGAGGTGCTCTTCGATCAGGATGATGTGGCTAGAAAATCGACCTTGCTGCGAACCGAAAAAGGAGTTGAAGATGTGAACATTGGATCAGCTAAAAATCCCAAGATGGTAAAATTATCGAAGGCGCTGCCCCCACAAGTAAAAGCAAAATATATCAATTTGTTATCCTATTTTACTGATGTATTCACTTGGGATTATTCAGATTTAAAGACATATGACACAAGTATAATTCAACATGTGATCCCAATCAAGCCAAATCAAAAGCCTTTTCGCCAAAAGCTAAGAAGAATAAATCCAAAGTTGTTGCCCTCAATTGAGAAGGAAGTGAATAGGTTGTATAAAGCTAGTATCATAGTCCCCATAAGGTTTTCAGATTGGATTTCAAACTTGGTGCTTGTCCGCAAGAAAACAGGTGAGATACAGTTATGCATTGATTTTAGAAATCTGAACAAAGTTTCCTTGAAAGAAAATTATCCATTGTCCAAGATGGATCACAACTTTAGCGAGTAGTTCGAGCATCATGGATGTCACTACTCGATGGTTATTTGGGTTATAACCAAATTTTGGTCCATGAAGATGATTGTGACAAAACAGCGTTCACCACTCTGTGGGGAACTTTTCATTATGAAAAGATGCCGTTTGGATTGAAAAATGCTTGTGCAACCTTTCAGCGGGAGATGGATATAGCATTTGCCAATGAAAAATATGTTTTTCTAGTTGTTTATCTTGATGAATTAACAGTTTTCTCTAATACAGATGAAGAGCACCTCTATCATTTTATGATTGTCTTTCAGCGGTGTAGGAAGTATGGCATCTTGCTCAATCCAAAGAAAAGCTTGTTTGCCATGGATGAAGGCAAGCTTCTCAGGCATATTATCTCAAAGGAGGGTATCTGCATTGATCCAACTCAGGTGGAGGCCATTCAAAAAATTTATTTCCCACGAAGTAAGAAAAAAATCCAATCCTTCAATGGTAAGATAAATTTCCTACGTCGCTTTGTTCCCAATCTTAAGAGAGATCACAAACATGCTAAAAAGGGATAGTGTAGTAAGGTGGACCGAAGAATCAGTTAAATCTTTAAATTTGGTGAAATTAGCTCTTTCTTCAACTCCGGTTTTGATCAGCCCGGACTATACTCAGGATTTTATTTTGTTTTCCTTTGCCTCGAATCATACTATGGCAGCGGTCTTGATGTAGAAAAGAGACTAGCTCGAGAAACCAATTGCATTCTTCAGCAGAACCATAAGGGATGCGGCATTGAAGTATAATATTATTGAAAAACAAGCCCTTGCATTGGTTAAAGCATTGAAAGATTTTCGGGTTTACATTTTGCATTCTCACATCCTTGCTTACGTTCCTAATGCTGTTGTTAAGGATTTCCTAGTGCAAACAGATCCGGAGGGAAGGAGAGGCAAATGCATCGCTACCTTGCTAGAATATGATGTAGAAATCAAACTAACAAATCTCATTAAAGGATAGGCACTGGCTAAACTCATGGCTGAGTCAAATCTGCACGCTTTGGACATTAATCTAATTGATGTTATGTCTGAGGAAGATGAAGAAAATCCACCCACTCAGGTATCAGAAATTTTCCTCCTTTCTCCTTGGTATTCGGACATTGTTTATGTACTTCAAAATCTATCATCACCTCCTGGAATGGCCAATAACAAAAGTAGGACACTGAAGTTGAAGGCTGCAAAATTTTGTATCATGAATGGTGCACTTTATTGGAAAGATCCTGGTGGTGTTCTGCTGAATTGTTTGGTAGAAGAAGAGGCAAAACAAGTTAAGGAAGATTTTCACAAGGGAGATTGTGGAGGCCATCTTTTCTGGAAGACAACAGCCAATAAAATCTTTAGAGCAGGATATTATTGGCCAAGTCTATTTGCTGATGTGTACAAAACAGTGGCCCGCTGTCACGAATGTCAAATTTTTCAAGGTAAGCGGAAGTTGCAACCTTTACCACTCAAACCCATTGAAGTAAGCGCTCCATTTCAGCAATGGGGTTTAGATTTTATTGGTGAGATTCATCCTTCTTCTTCGGCACAGCATAAGTGGATCCTCACAGCGATGGATTATTTCACCAAATGGATTGAGGCAATTCCTATAAGGCAGGCCACCGATTCGGTAATTATCTCATTTCTTGAAAACAAGATTTCTTCTCGTTTTGTATGTCCAAATAAGTTGATCACTAACAATGCAGCAGCCTTTAAATCGAAAAGAATGATTGACTTTTGTCATAAGTATCAAGTTACTTTGGGGCATTCGACTGCCTATTACCCACAAGGTAATGGTTTGGCGGAATCCTCAAACAAGTCTCTTGTCAACATCATCAAAAAGCTGCTGGAAACTAACAAGAAGAGTTGGCACAAAAAGCTGGTCAATGCACTTTGGGCAAACAGGGTAAGTCAAAAGAAATCTATCAACATGTCTCCTTTTGAGCTTGTGTACGGTGTGAACACAGTCTTCCCGACATCTTTTGTAGTCCTGATGGTAAAACTGTTGCAAGAAGCTGGCAGCGAGGATGATAGTTTGCAGCGGAGGATCAATCAAATGATACATTTACAGCAAACTAGGGAGGAGGTATTTCAGCACACTTCCAAGCTGTAGGAAAGAATTAAGAGGATATATGACCGGAAAGCAAAGGCAGACAGGTTTGAAATAGGAGACATAGTGCTGAAATGGGATGCAAGGAACGAAGAAAAAGGTAAGCACGGAAAATTTGAAAATCTTTGGAAAGGACCGTACAAGATTGTTGCACATCGGGGCCAGAATGCTTTCCTTTTGCAAGAGTTGAATGGCGAAGACTATCCTGGTGGATCGGTCAATGGTCGGCTCCTCAAACGGTATGTTGTGTGATCTGTTTTCTGTTGTCTTGTTCATCATTGTATATATCGGTTTGTTTAAATTCCATTGCAAGAGTGTGATGTTTGCATTCTTCAGTTTGTGGCCCGAGGTGAAGGCTATAAAGCTGAGGTTTGATTTCAATCTTGGTTTGGTTTGTTAGAGTTAGGTCTTTCGGTCAATTTCAGTCTTGCAAATGAGTCAATTTGAGTCACGTTCAGTCCTGAAATTGAGTCTTTCAGTCAAGAGTTCAATTTTGTTGTGTCAAAGTTATTGATTCCATAGCCCAATGGACGAAGGCACTTCCTACTTTCCCAGAGATATATAGTTCTTGGCACCTCCAAGGAGCTACCATCCCCATTGGAGCCAATGTTAGAGTCGGTATTCTCATCCCGAAATCCTCTTGTTGCATTTCATATTAGGTGTGCCACCCAGTCATTTCCATTCCATTAGGCGCATGGATCATCTGACGGTAGTGGCATTCCTCCAGTTTCCCTCATGTTATCTACCTGCTAGCTCATGTTTGTTCATTTAAAAAACATATACAGTCTTCTTTTATCTTAAAATTGTAAAGGTTGTCTTTAGGGTTTCATTGTCAATTAGGTCTAGGGTTTCATTAGGGTTTCGTCAAAAAATGTGTCAAAGTGTCCAATAATTACCAGCAAGCCATGAGGAGGTTGCAACACCAATAAATTTCATCGCCAAGCATTTGAAAATGTGTTTTTCCTCAAAACTCTGTTTTGAGGAAAAAACAGAGTATTTAGCTTTTATTGTAAAAAATCATGAGAATTTTGTTTTCCTCATTGTAAATTCCTTCATTTACACCCTGGTTTCTTTCCTTAGCCCCAGAAGCTTCAACACCTGCAAGACAAGCAAAGCTCAGGTCATTTAGTTCATTACAAAACTCAAATGAAGTGAAGAAAGTGAAAAAAATAGAGTTTGAAGATAAAGTCATTTGCAAAACATTACGAAAGTGGGTTTTGGCAAAATAAATTTAAAAGCTCCATGTATAAATCATTCCTCCAAGTGTTTGAAGTTCATTTGTACTAGGGAAGCAAGAAAAAACGATTTTGGTGAGTGAGTGACAAGTTTGGGTGAGTTTGGGTGAAAATCGGCCGGCGCGGCACACTAGGCAGGAGGCGTGGTGCATTGGGCCTCGTTTTGTAGTGTAAAACAACACAGGCATAGTGCATATGGAGGGCATGGCGCATTGGGTTGTATGCGCGGTGCACACAGCCAAAGAGCCCGAAACTTCTAGTATTTGCTCCAAATCACCAAAAATCGCACAGATTTTCCTTGTGACAAGTAGGTAGAGCCTCCATCATTGTTTTTTATCCAAGTTTGTGCTTATATCATGGTGGTTGATGAATGGTAATGGTTTAAAAAAAAAACATCAAACCCTACCATTTGACATTCTAAGAAACTTGCTACCTAGGGTTTGAACAACTATTTTGCTACCAAATCTATCATCCCTCCATCACTCCCTTATCCCATTTTTCCCTTGATTTCATTGTTCCCTAAGTTCCCCTATCCCCTAACTTCACTAATCCCCTATCCCAAGTTCCCTTTCCCAAAATCCTAATTGTAAAATCCCAAACCCTAACCCTATACAAAAACTCCCAAAACATCCCATATTTCCCTAACTAAATCTATCCCAACAATCCCTAAATTCCCACTATTTTTCCCTCCCCTTACAGTCCCTCATTTCACTATTTTCCCCTGGTGGCAGAGGTCAAGCACATCACCAAAAATAGTCCAACACAGTTTGACACATCAGCACCTATTTCTCCAAGGCAATTTGTTTACCAGCAGCTATGGCATCTGATCCTTCATATGATTATGAAGAGGAGACCCAAAGTGACTCACCCATAGAGGGGCATGCACCCAGGAGACCTCATAGAGGTGGCAGACATATCAGAGAGGAACCAACCACTCTCACTGAGTTACAGGCCTGCCCCCTTGCTATCTTCTGTTTCCAGCATCAGTCATGTTATGAATTTTTCGAGAAGGTTGCTAATATTCAGTTTCATCATGAGTTGGCCCGCTTATTTGTGTTGCATTTACATGGTGATCAAGCCACTCTTGCTGGTGTCACTTTCACATTAACACTAGAAACCATTTCATTAGCAACCGGCATACCAAACATTGGAGAACCATGGAACAAGAGGCAGAAAATTGACCGGCAACACTATGAACCGTACATCAAACCCGGTTTTTTGAGACAGCTCAAGAGAGTGTTTCCTTTTCGGTACCTCAAGGATGAATATGCTCCTTTAATGAAACTCATCATGAAGTATTTCAACTATGAGGGTCGGTTCTCCCGCTTGTATGCTTATCACATCAGGCTACTGATGCATTTTACTTGGGTACACATGATGAACATTCCTTATTTCATATGCCGAAACATAGAGAAGATGACCACTCTTGTGCAGCACAAGACCCCTCAGCAGCAGTTCAACAGTATTTATCATTTTGCTCTCATCAAAATTGTGGTCGTTCATCAGCTTGGATTACAGGGCATCACTTGGGATGACTTCATCTCTCGTGAGTTTTTCAGAGCTCAACAGGGACCTTTAGAGGCTGGACATGAGACAGGTGGACCTTCTTATCAGCATGAGGGCCATGAGACCACTAGTGTGCCGGTGTTCATCACCTATCAGAGGGGCACTAGATGATTGTTTGCAGCAGCAAAGCGAGTGTTATCTCCACCCAGGGTGGAAGGGGCCTCACTTCCTTCATCAGCACAGCAGGTTCAGGATGGAGGCAAGAGGCCACTACAGTAGGAAGGACCATCAAGTGAGCGAGAGACTGATTTCATCCTCATTGAGGGTGATGATACCAATATGGGCCCGCAAAGCGCAAATATTAGAGAGATCATTAAGGAGCAGCAGGCGGACATTGATGCCTTGTCTACCAACTTGGATAGAGCCCAATGGACTATACAGTACTTGGAGTAGAGGAATAAGCAGCTTGAGGATCAGCAGGTGGTTATGGAGTTGCAAAACATTCGGCAAAACCGCCAAGCTGCCCAAAGGAGGAGGGTGGAGTTCACTTCATTGGAGCAAGAGATCAATGCCGATAGGGAGTCATGGCTCGAAAGAGTCAATATCCACTTGGAGAGGAAGCTAGAGAAGGTAATAAATGAGAAGAATATTCTTAGAAACTTGTCATATCATTACTTGTCCCGGAACTTGGTGTGCCAAGCGAGAATCAGGAATTTAAAAGCAAAGTTGAAGAGAGCATCAAGGAGGAAAAAAGAGGATGAAGGACTTCAGATCTTGGCTGAAGCTTCCTTGGCCCATCACAACACTTGATAGAGAAGACTCAACCCAAATTTCAAGAAATTTGGAGCAATTTTTGCATTTTTGCAAATTTTTGGCACAAAAAACAGGTTTTTCTGCCCTATGCGCCGCGCCACATGGCGCTCACTTTTGCTAGAGGCCTCCAAATCACAAAAACTCAGCATTTTTGGATTTTTCATGCAAAATTACACTTTCCTACCTATGGCCGAGAAATTTTGGCAGGTTTTGAGCCCTATAAAAGGTCAAAAACACTCAAAAAATGACCTCATTGCCCCTATTTTGACACACAGGAAGAAGTATTGGGAGAATGGACTTTTGGGGGGGCAAATGGAGGCCAAATTGAAAATTCCACTTGGGTTGGAAAGTAGACAGGCAAACCTTTCTAGAAAGCACACCTAGAGCTCATTTGGACATTGGGAAGGCCTCCAAAAGTGGGCCCAAACAGGCGCTATGCATAGAGAATCAAGCACGGCGCATAGAGGAAAAATTACCAGTTTGACCAAGTTTTGCTCTGTTTTTCGCCCAGCTTCGCCTAGTTTGACTTTTTCACTTTCCTAATGGAAACTTTATGATGTAATTTGATGAACATTGATGGATTATGATGTAAATATGTTATATTTTCACTTGTATATGTAGATTCATCAGTTTAGAGGTTGTTTGAAACTGAATGAATCAGTTCTCTTGTTTCTAGAGGCATGTTGTTATGTTGCCTAGTTTCTAGTTCTCAGTTTAGAATCAGTTGGATCAACTCCTAAACTTGTGAGCTCGACCCCTAGAGGCAAGGATGAGCTATGTTTTTCTATATTATGTTATTTTTCAGTCATTAGCATGGTTGGACTCTTGAGAAAGCCTTGAGCTTCATTGTACATTCATTTTCAGTATTTTGGCTAAGGAATTGAGACCAGGATTTGCAGCACTCTTTGGGATTCATGTGGCAATTTGTCTTGGTACAGTGCTTCTCTTTGTGATTGTGAATTTTTTTATGTGATTGCATTATCTATCTTATTTCTTCTGAACTAAACAAACAAGAGTGTAAGTAGAATTCATTGAAAGTGCAATGCTCTACTTGAAGTTTGCTTTAGTTGTTTGATGTTTTCAGTTGTTTGGGGAGGATTCATGATTGCTCTTTCCCTCTTCAACACCTCACCTATCTTTTCCTTCCATCTCACTAAAATTTAAGTGCCAAAACGATTGCCTACCTTGCCCCATCGAGATCTCTGCAGAACTGAGCCTCAATCCCCGCACCCCAAAATGTGCCTTTCCCTCTGAGCCAACAAAACACTATTTTATCAAATCAACTCTTTTGTACATATACCTAGCCTAAAATCAGAAGATATTTTAGTCATCTCAAGCCCCATAGATCATTATTTGTTGAGATTGACCCGGAGAGAGCCCTCTCCTGACCTGGTAGGGCTAGCTACCAAGCTGAGCATGGTTTGATGTTGGCCCTGGATCCTACCTTTTCAACCTGAGGTAAATCTAGGCACTAACAAAAGTTATCATTTGTATCTTGTTTAGCTATCTTTCCCTATGAAGCCCTCCTTTTTTGAATCATTATGATCCAGTTAAGCCATCTTCAGTTGACTCCATAGCCCAATGGCATGAAATACCTTGTTTTTTCCATCTGCTCCTATATTCCACCACCAAACAAAATCAAAACCCCCCAAGCTTTCATAACTAGCCTAATATCTCATTAAAAAAATATAAATCATAAAGAGAGCCCTCTCTGAGTACAGATTGGCTAGATTCTGTACTTAAAAGTTGGTTTGTGGTTACCTCGAACCCCTTTCCTTCTTCTGACAACTTCAAGGAAAATCTGAGTGATAACAAGTGGCTCGTGTAGAATGGGTACAGCAGATGGCAGAAAATTTTGTTGCGAGTGTAAGTGAAGCACAGAAGTTGTTGAATGACCTCCGCGTGAAGATTTCCGCACCAACCGAGTGACTCGGGACAAGTCACGATGATTGTGTTGGGGGCCTGTTGGGTAGCGTAGGCCCCGTATAACGGTTTTGGGGCTTAAAGTCCACAATTTTGGGTAATAGTATGGTAAAGGTTCCGTGAGGTACATGGAGCATGAATTGTAATGAGTCAAGTCAAAGGGTTGTCCGCCCGAAAATAATGTAAGAAAATAGAAAGTGAGTCGGCCTGCCCATGGTCTGCGGACCATGGGAATGTATAAATACAGCAAGGCTCTAAGGGTAGAAGTCATTTTTTTGGGTTGTGATCTTAATTTTATGGGTTTATGAAGGCAATATTCTCTCTACTTCTGTAAGTCCTAGTCAAGGGTGTTGGTAAATAGATAGAGGCTCTGCAGCTGTGTGCACAGAGGCCTGGTAGAGTCCGCAGCTATGTGCGCGGACCCTTGCAGCTCAGTGCGCAAGGCGGATCTGGTTGTACTAAGAAGGAGATAAATAAAGATATGAATTTCTGAATCATTGTGTGCTTTATTGCGAATCTATCTATTTCTTATGTTCTGAATTTATGCATATTTATGATTGCCCGCACTAGTTGTTATTGTTAAATGTTTGCTTAGAGACCTTAAGAAGTATATTAGATCTATAATAAACTCATAATAACAAGAGCGCATCGGTGCAGATCTACGCGGAAGCCTGATAGCCGTGTAGAGTGGCGCGAGGGTACAGATCAGTTTGTGACCCCTCCAGAACACATCAAGACATCCCAAGGGTGCGGAAACCTGGTTCCAGCACCCTCCCCTACTACCTCGGGTGAGACTTCAGCCCGCAGACTGTTGCCAAAAGGGCCGGTAGTGCGGGATTTGTTTGGCTAAATCACTTCTGAACTTGGGTCAGGCCCCAACAAGCCAACAAAGAGGACACAAAAAGAAATACAAATGTGTAAGTGGACCAGGGGAATCACAACTATATTGAAATATGGTTTCAGACAATAATTAAGTTGTAGAAACACACTCTTATTCAACGATTCCTGATCTCATCTCAATCAAAGAAGTTGGTCTCTCACGTTCAGGTACATGTCAAAGCATATATTTTGGGCCTACACATGATTTTATTTATCATCTTGATGTGCACATGGCTCCATTGGAAGTATTCCTATACTTGAAAGAGGTTTTTTTTTTCAAGTAGAGTGGGATAGAAAAAAATAAATAAATAAAAATTTGAAAAAGAAAAAATAAGAGGAAAAGAATAAGATCTCAAGTGAAAACCTCTTTTGAGGTTCCTGATATTGCCTCACTGATTGAAAACCTCCTTGAGGCAGTCAGTGGGTTGGAGAGAAAAAAGAAAAAAAAGGAAAATATCTTAAGTGAAAACCTCTTTTGAGGTGCCTAGGCAAACCTAATAGTTGAAAACCTCATTGAGGCAGCTAGTAGGCCCAAGAAAAAAAAATGAAAAAATGAGAAGGAAAAAATTCTTTGCTCCATGTATCTCTCTCTAATGAATGTAGGTGCTCTCCAACCTCTGCAAGCAACAAGAACAATTTAGCACCAAAAGAAAAAGTTGATCAACAACCTAGTCAAATGAAGTCAAACTTGGGCTTTCTCCCCTTTTCCCAAATGCTCCAACGATACCAAGGCCATGTCAATCCATCACCCACATCATTTCCAACATCTACCCATCATTCCCAAGCCTTTCCCATTCATTTTACTCGTTGTCCTAAAGTGCCACAAGATGGTTATATTTTGCTACAGGAGTGTCAAAATACATAGGGCAGACATTGTTTTCACCATACCTCATAAATTGTGCATCCATTGGTCGAGATTTTTCATGGGGAGATTCATATGGATGATGGTAACATGCTCAATAAATTTCAGCGAATTCCAGTTCACACTTTTTGAGAAATTGGTCACCATCACCTACAGCCATTTTTATTTTTTCTCGAGATTTGTGGATCTATTGGCCAAAATTATTTATGAGGAGATGCATCAAGATGGTGGAAACATTCTTAAAAAAAATTAGGTCAATCCAATCTACAGTTTGAGAGATATGGATAAAACAATTACGCTATAGGAGTGTTCCAAAATCTCTACAGGATTAAGATCTGCTTAGAAAAGGGCTCAAAATTCATGTTTTCCCTTGGGAAATGTCAAGAGAGGTTCATCAAACATACTTCACCTCTTAGCCACACCATTTAGTCATGTTTCCATCCAAAAATTCATCTTTATTAATGAAAAAAATCCCATTTTTACCCTTTCTTTCATTAGTTTCACCACAACCAAGGCTTTTGATCCTTGTTCATAGATTGATCATGAATTATCAGTGTTTTTGGAACCATTATCTAAAGGATATTGTTGTCATAGAAGGGTTTTTTTCACTACTACAGGAAGAAATACATTCCAGTAGCATTCTGCAATTACCCTACAAGACCACAATTCAGAGAACCAAAATGAAGAACCAATCATCATGAAGACATTGGAGAGTCATTTCCTCAATTTTAGGTAGCTACAAGACCTTTGCAAAGCTACTACATGATCATTGTTCATCTCCAACAACAACCTTTGATCCATGGTGGCACCTATATTTTGATCATAGCAATGAAAAGACTCCATCCAATGGAAAATAATTGATGAAAGTGACATTTTGTACCTCAAAGAGAATTCCAACAGCTTCATCAATGTTCCAACAACCTCATGCAAGCATAAACAAGTTGATCATCAGCTACAGCACTCACATCATGAGAATCTCAACAGCAGCATTTTAGCCATGGATGTGAAGCAACAGCAGCAACAAAAATAAACCTAGAATACCTCTAGATTCAAGGCTATCAAAAATAGGACCTCTGGAATATTATCACATGCAACTTCAGGATCATCGGTAGCAACTTCAAAATCACCAAATGCAACTTCAACAGTCATATCAGCAGCCTCAATATCACCTACAAAAACACATCAAGGGTAAATCTCAGGTATGCAATCCTCTAAACCTTTCCTACAAACTTATTTTAGCTTGAAAAACATTGCAAGTGTATGAAGGAAAAGGTTTTTTATAGCCAAAATTAGTAGCAGAGCAACCTCGGCCTTATCTAGCAGTTAGCTTCACTTTTCCACCAAGACACTCACACGTGTGGGAGAGGAACAAGACAAAAGTGAAGAGGACTTGAGAAAGTGGGTTGTAATCATTTAGTCGTGATGGAGGAAAAGGAGTGCGAAGGGGTGAGTGAGGGCCACAAGAAAAACCCTAGCTCTACACATAGAAATCACAGTCTACAAATATGGGAGAAGGATTTAACAGAAGAAGAAGCTAAAATTGAAGGGGAGAAATCAAAGAAAGGATCAGAAGAAAGGACAAAGAAAAAAAACATAGTAGAAATAAAGGTTGATCCAAAGCCAAAGGAAGAAATTGAAGAGCATGTAGAGTTCCATTCAGCAGAGGAAGCTACATCCACATCAATGTGGGACATCAAAAAAGTCATCTGAGGCATAAAAGAAGAACAACAGGGCAAGAATATGGATAGGTTGCTCAGAGGATGAGCAACAGTTTCAGTAGGGGAGTATGATGGGCCTCCAAATTAGACACAAATTAAGGCCCATCTAACCTTTCTTAGGCACATAAAGGCTATATTAAATCTCTCCTTCTATACTTAATAATGTATTTTTTAGCTTTAATATGTTCTTAGGAAGGTTTAGAGATAATTGCATATAATGTGCCTAATATTATTTATTTTTGTAGAATATTGTGAGAATATTGGGAATATTATGAAGATTTGGAGGCTGCGTTAATCTAGGGACTTGCTCCCTACTACAGGATGGGCCAAGATTGGATAATAAATTAACTGAATATCATGAAATTATTGACAATTTCTCGAGTTGTGACAGCCCTGGTCAAAAATACATGTAATAAAGTTAATAAAGGAAAAATATTAACCAAGGTCATGGGACATGTATTTCAAGTTGAATGTTGAGAAAAAATATAGTGACAGGGATCACTTGTGACTAATTAATGGCTATGGAAATTGGAAAAGGAAATGGCAAAGGCTTTGGAAAGGCATAAGTCGTTTATTGGCATTTTATTTATGAAAATAATGAAAATAGGAGAAAAGGAAGGTGAAAGGTCATAGGTTGCATGCGAGGAGGAAATTGAAGGAAAATAATGGAAAATGAAGAAAATAGAGGCCCCATTAATAAAAAAGGCTTCTGAGGATCAATTTGTAGTTTTTTGTCAATTCATTTTTGGAGCTCTCATTCTATTATCTCTCTCTCATACTCTTGGGCGCTTAGAGTTTTCTTGGATCACTCTTAGAGGAGTGTGGCATACTTGGGATTTGGAGCAAGAAGGCAAAGGAAAATAAGGAAATCACAAGAGGACATCGGGATCAGCAACTACAATGGATTTTTCTTGCAAGTAGCGAGTTGCATGTATAATTTCCTCACTAGTTTTGTCATGCATGGCATATACATGTGGTTTCTGGGTTATGATTTGTCATTGTTATGGAGGATTGCCTAAATTGACAGTGGTTTTGCCTAGCCTTTCCATTTCCTGGATAGCCATGTTGTTATGGGTTTTATCTTTTGTTTTATGGTTGGTGCTCATGTTCCTTTGGCTATGGGTTGAGTTATTAGTTCTTATAATCCTTGGTTGGAAAAACACTCTACAAGCCTTGTAACAACTTGGGTTGAGTTATTAGTCTTGGAAGCCTTGGTTGGAAAAACGCTTTGGAAGCCCTTAGTGGGTTTAGTTACTAGTCATGGAAGCCCTATTTAGACAAACGATCTGGAATACTGGTAGCAGTTGTGGGTTGAGTTACTAGTCCTAGAAGCCCTGGTTGGAACAAATTCTCTGGAGCCTTGGATAGCTTGGGTAGAGACCAATCTGGCGATGGTTCGTGATGTCTGACCATGAGGTGGATTCACTAGTTAAGAGTTGAGGTGGTTTGGCCTCTTGAAGCCTTGGTTTAGTTTTGTTTGATTTGTTCCATGAGATCCCACATTCACGCTTGGAATATGGTGCAGGGGTGATTGGCTGAAAGAGAGATTTGGTTCAGCCCAATTTATGGTTGGTGTAACAACCCTGGTGAAGATTCCATGTAATAAAAGTTAAAAACAATAACCATGAATGAATGGGACACTTATTCCAAGATGAATGTTGGGTAAGAAATCCTAGGGGGTGTTCATTTGGTTTATGGCAAAGGCAATGGCTAAGGCTTTGAAAAGGCAAAATGGAATTTTTAGCACAATTATTTATGAAAATAATGAAATTAGGAGAAAAAGAAGGTGAAAGGTCACAGGTTGCATGTGAGAAGGAAAATGAAAGAAAATAATGGAAAATGAAGAAAATAGAGGCCTCATTCATAAAAAAGGCTTCTGAGGATCAGTTGGTAAACTTTTGCCAGTTTAGCTTTGCATCTCTTTCATTATTCTCTCTCTCTCATATCCTTGGACACTTAGAGTTTTCTTGGAGCATTTTGGCATTGGAGCAAGAAAGGCAAAGAAGACAAGAGGAAGCAAGGATCAAGCAGGGAAACGCAGGATCAAGCAACTATAGTAGGCTTCATTGCAAGTATCGACTTGCATGTGTATTTTCCTTGCTAGATTTGGCATGCATGGTATTGCATGTGGTTCTTTTCTATCATGGCATGGGTTTTTTCTAGGTGTAACAGTGTCTTTCAACCTAGCCTTTCCACTTCCGAATAACCACGGTGTGATGGGGTTCTCATGTTTGGTTGAGCTAGATTGTCGGATGGATTCAAAGCTAAGTGAGGTGGATCTCCGAAATGATAGAACAAATGGCCTAGTAACCCCTGAACCGAACTGTGAGTTGCGGTAAAGCAATATTTTGTGTTGCCTCAAATGGCCTATGAATCCTTTCCAGTGAATGGAAGGATATACAGTAAATCCTAGAGGTGGTTTTCTCTCCATTGGGCTTAGTAATCTCGGGTTTGCGATATGTAGTAAAGCCTGGAGAGTGGGTCTCAGTTTAGGGCCTAGTGATCTGGGTTTGGATTGCAGTAAATCCTGAGAGACTAGGAGACAGGAAAATTCCTCACGATGTAGGTGGATAAATCCAGTGGCATCCATGCTTGTTTGGCCTAGTGATCAGGTGGAGATCATGGTAAACCTGTTATGATGTGTTCATTGTGTTGGACTAGTGATCCGAGATGGATTACGGTAAAGCTTGGTTTCTATTTATGAGGGTGAGGTGGTTTAGCCTCGGTATGCCCTGATTGAGTTCTTTTGATTTGGGTCCCACATTCATGCTTGGAATATGGCACGGGGATGAATCGCTGAAGAGAGATGTGGCTCAACCATTCTATGGTCAAGTGGAAAGTGGTAGTCCCATCTCTAGTTGGTTAATTGCATTGATTAATGAGAAATGTGTTCCCTTGATTTTCATGTGAAAATGTACTGATGTATATATGGATTTTGATGGCTGATATGTTTATGATATTTTTGTTCCTATTATGTTGGTTATATGTACATTTTGTGACAGCAGCTATCTATGGATCTCAGCATGTTTTTACTTGTAATTGAATGGATATGGTATCTATGACCTAATAAGTGATAAGGTGATTCTTAGACAAGTATGAGATCCCTACACTTAATTCTATTGTTTACACATGTAAGCTACATGTTGACAATATGTTTTGATGAAATGTCTGTCATGGCTAGTAGGGGTCTGGTTAAGGTATTTATCAACTTTTTTTTTTTGCATCATTATTTCCCTGTACTTTACTTGATTCTGAGCTTTCATTCCATTTTGGGTGGCGGCCTGGACTCTGGGCCTGAAAAAGTGGCTTAAATCCTAGGGTCACTGGCACATAACTAGAAACTTTAGTCCATGGTCATTGGTAGACAGGCCTATGAGAGTGACTTCAGGTCTCTGGTCGCTCCCTTTCCCATAGCATGAGATCGAATATGGCCTAAGAGGTCCAAAATAGTAGTGGGACCCAGGGACAAGTTGTCTAAGTGGCTGACTTGACTTCCAAGGGTTATGTTGATGATGTTGGATGGTTGTGTGTGATGTTCCATGATTCCACTTCCTTAATGTCACCTAGGAGGTCAATTCTGATCATAGTAGCCTCTCATCTCATGTTTACCCTGGTGAGCATGGTTACTTGGGTGGATGTGGGAGGAGGGTGTTACAGAGTGGCATCAGAGCATGGTTCAACACTCAAACTGAATGGGTTGAATATGTTATCCATGCATGCATGTCAGTTGCATGTTTGTCTCTTACACTTTTATACTTTTTGCTATTGCTTGATGTTGGATTAGGGTTGTATTATGGTTATCATGGAGAATTTGATGTTGATTTCGTGAATAGTATTTAACATGAGTATGTGACTGATTGTATATGGTTAATTCTCGCTTACATGTTTATTATATGTCACCTACTTACATCCTTGTATGTTAGGTTATATTTTGAATATTTTGATTACATGTATCATTCTTGTAGGTTGATTGCAAGAACTGATCGATTATGTTCGACTACATGTGTTTATGCATATTTTTAGTTGGCTAGGCATTGCTTCTGCATATTGTCGGTTTCATGTAGCAATGTGTATAGTGGAGTAATGGTTGTTGTCATGCATTAGGTCATAGCATGAATTGTTGATATGGCCTTGCATTGATGATTGGATCCTAGTTAGAATGATGTTTATGTGTTGATACATTTACTTGCGTATGTCGATATACTGTTATGATTATGTTATACATGTATCACGCTGATTTGGTGATATTGCAGACAAGGTATCCTCCCCAAGCTATACTGAGGTACGTTGGTTTATTGTGATTTGGTTTATTTGACATATTATGCATTGTAGGAAGAGAAAGATCAAATGGATAGCAATATGGTTGACTACAGAGACTCTCCCTATGAATCTGAATAGCAGTATGGTGTTGGGAACTCATTAGATTTGGCAGTTACAATGAGAAGTTTGAAGGAAGAGGTCATGAGTTGTAAGGTGGATAACGATTGGATCATACAGGCACAAGAGAAGCAGGTAGAGGTGAATGATATACTTCTTCAGAGTTTGTCAGACTTGCAGCAACAAGGGCCACTTCGGATTAGCCATGGACATGAGGATCAAATTAATGGGGCATATGGCAGTAGATCTCCTGCTAGACACAGGTCGGATAGATCTGATGCAGTGAGATATGGTAGGTCGTTGGACACTCTAAAAAAGGAGGGGCGATGAGTACAGGTATTATTCTATTTCTGGTTCTGATAGACATCATGATCATCGTTGTTATCATCCTTATAGGAGGAATGGTAGGGGATACTTTCCAAATGAGTTCAAGAAATCAAAACCATCTACTTTTGACAGAGATATGACGCTGGAAGATGCAGAGGCTTGGATACTTGGAATGAACAAATTCTTTGAGTTGTATGATTACACGGATAACATGAAGGCCAGAATAATTATCTTTAGCTTGAAAGGTAAAGCAGACATCTGGTGGGGAGATGTTAAGCGGGTTAGAGACATCAGGACATATGACTTGAGCTAGTGAGGATTCAAGAGGCTTTTCGGGAAGAAGTACTTGTCAGAAAGGTACTATGACAGTAAGGCAAAATAATTCTATGAGATAAAGATGGGATCAATGATGGATGAAGAGTACACGACCAAATTTCTGGAGCTATTGAGGTATGCACCGTATCTTACTAATGAGAAGGCTAAAGTTCAATGGTTTTTTAGTTGTTTTCCATTAGCATTTAGAGATTGGATTGAGTATGATAAGCCTCGATCACTTGAGGAAGTTATTGGGAAACTGAAGCATTTCTATGAGCAATCAAAATGCAAGAATGAATATCACCATGGATGGAAAGGAAAGGACAAAGGTAAAGGTAAATGGAAGCCTAAGAGGACAAGGCCTCAGCATGAAGATGAGAAAGATAATATGGCACCGCAAAAGAGATTTAATGCAGCTAGATAGGGACATGAGTCATAGCAGCAGCATAGGGGTGTTGGTACTGGTTGGTTAGAGTGTTGGACATGTGGCAAGGAACACCTTAAGAGAGATTGTCCACAGAATCAGGGTGGTAGGCCTCAAATACATAGTGCATAGGAGGTGCAGACTATTGGGGACGTTGGTCAAAGTATTCCACATATCTATGCAGCATTGGACAATGGGCAGGAAAAACACCAGGCATCTATCATTGAGATGGACAGCAAGCTTTGTGATCAAGTTATTTCTATTTTGATTGACCCTAGATCTAATTATATCTCTTTTAGTCTTGAATTGGTGGGTAAGTGTGGCTTGAATAAGGAATTGCATGTAGATTCTTGGTTAGTGCAATTAGCTACAGGTACAAAGAAGTGAGTTCATCTTTGGGTAAGAGCTTGCACATTTGATTTAAGTGGTATGCCTACAATAGCACATTTGAATGTGTTACTATTAGGATCATTCATTATGTTGTTGGTCATGGATTGGTTGTATCTACATATAACCAAGGTTGATTTGTATGGCAAAACTATTGAGTGTGTTGATGATAATGGAGAACCAAGAGTCTTGCAAGGTAAGAAGAAATCCACATTAGTTAGGATGGTAATAGCTATGCAAGCAAAGCATAGCCATAGAAAAGGGTGAAAGTTATTTGCAGTACACATTTCTAGTGATAAGGCTAAGGAGGTTGAGGATGCAGATGTGTTCAGTAGATACCCAGCGTTGCAGTAGTTTTAGGATGTATTTCCTTATGACATTACAGAGTTGCCACCTCATAGGGAGGTAGACTTTTCTATTGAGTTAGTGCCAGGGATAGTTCCAACATCAAAAGAACCTTACAGGATGAGCACACCTGTGTTGGTTGAGTTAAAGTTACAGTTGAAGGAAATATTAGACAAAGGATACATTAGGCCAAGTGTATCACCTTGGGGTGCACCGATCTTGTTTATCAGGAAGAAAGATGGTACCCTCAAATTATGCATTGATTATAGGAAGTTGAACATAGCGACCATCAAGAACAGGTACCCTTTATGGAGGATTGATGACTTGTTCGATCAAATGAAGGGAGCAACAATGTTCTCGAATATTGACTTGAAATCGAGATACCATCGGGTACAGATCAAAGAGGAGGACATTTACAAGACTGCGTTGAGGACCAAGTATGGGCATTATGAGTTTGTTGTTGTTGTTCCATTTGGCTTAACTAATGCTCCAACTACATTCATGTGTTTGATGAATAGTGTGTTGCGTCCATATTTGGATAAGTTTGTTATTGTGTTCATTGATTATATACTGGTATATTCTGAAAATGTGGAAGATCATGTCGAGCATTTAGTAGCAGTGTTAAGGTTGTTGAGGGAGCATCAGCTGTATCCTAAGCTCAGCAAGTGTAGTTTCTTTCAGACTGATATGCATTACTTGGGGCATGTGGTCTCCAAGGAAGGTATTGCAATAGATCCAGAGAAGATAAGGGCCATCATGGAGTGGGTAGCTCCTAAGAATGTGGATGAGGTGAGATCTTTCATGGGTCTAGCAGGAGGTTCATCAGGAACTTCTCACAAATTTCTTATCCCATTACATCATTGCAAAGAAAAGGTAAGAAGTGTGAATGGACAAAGGAGTGTGAGGCTAGCTTTGAACAACTTAAGCAGTTGTTGATGCATGCACCTGTACTACAAATTGAAGATCCAGGAAAAATAATAAAAATAAATAAATAAAATAGAAATAATAATAATAAATAAAATAAATAAATAATAATAATAATAATAAATAAAATAAAATTAAAATTAAAATAAAAATTAAAAAATTAAAATAATAAATAAAATAAAATAATAAATAAATAAATAAAATTGTGGTATGCACAAATGCTTGCAAGAGAGGGCTTGGTGGAGTCCTTATGCAGGATGGACAGGTGGTATGTTATGAGTCTCAAAAACTAAAAAGCACAAGAAGAACTACCTGACACATGATCTTGAGTTAGCAGTGATTATACATGCACTGAAGATGTGGAGGAAATATCTTCTTGGTAGGTGGTTTGTGCTTATGAGTGATCACATTGGGTTGAGATATTTATTTGACCAATCAAATATAAACGTTGGGCAGGCTAGATGGTTGCCCACGATCAGCGAGTTTTATTTCGAGATCAAGTACATCAAAGGTTAAGAGAACAGGGTGGCAGATTCTCTCAGCAAATGGGTACAGGTACATCATTTGGCAGCTATGAACTCCTATGGGATGGACTTATAGGAGAGGATCTTGTAGGTAGAGAGCAGGATGTCAGGTATATGGAGATTGTGCACAGGTTGCAACAAGGTGATAGTACAAGTACAGGTATAGATAATGGTACAAGTACAGGTATAGGTGTAGGTATAGGTACATGTAGAGGTATAGTTATAGGTGGCAGTATAGGTACAGGTGCAAGTGCACAGGGCATGGACTATTGTCTTATAGCAGATGGATTGGTTAGGTTCTGAGACAGGATATATGTACTGGATAGCAATGAGCTTAAGAAGATGATCTTGGGAATTTCATGTGAAATTGTATTCAAGTCACCCAAGTTATTAGAAGACACTGACAATAGTGAAGAGATCTTACTATTGACTGAACTTGAAGAGGGATGTAGCATAGTTTGTGGCTAGATGTTTTGATTGTCAGTGAGTGAAAGCAGAATGTAAGCACCCATGTGGACGGCTACAGTCGATCGCGATTCCGAAATGGAAATGGGAGGTCATTTCCATGGACTTCATCACAAGGTTGTCGAAGACAGTAAATCAGCATGATTCCATCATGGCCATTGTGGACAGGTTCACAAAGGTTTCACACTTCATTCCAGTGAAGTCTACGTTCTCATCTAGTGATGCGACACAGGTATTCATCACAAATGTGGTTAGACTACACAATGTTTTCAAGAATATTGCGTCAGATATGGATGCGAAGTTTACTTCCAGTTTTTGGAAGGAGTTATTTGCAGGTTTGGACGTCGAGTTGGCATTCAGCACATCTTATCATCCGTAGACATATGGAAAAATAGATAGGGTCAACAGGATATTAGAGGACATGTTGAGGATGTATGTGATGCGTCAGCAAGGAAAGTGGGAAGAGTATCTCCCCTTGGTAGAGTTCACATACAACGGTTATCAGGATTCATTGAGGATGAGTCCTTTTAAGGCATTGTATGGGTGTTATAGACATTTTTGTGCCTTACAGCTATAAGCATGAAATGTCCATAAATCAAGGGATCCTAAGTCCCTAAAGATGTTGTTACAGCTCCTAAAGGAACAAGGTCAACCAATGACAGCTTCTCCCAGAAGTTCTCCACCAAAAACTGCTCAAAACTAGTCAAATCAAGATCAATTCAGAAGCTCCACTAGCTGCCTGCGTTGCAAAGCACCCAAGTACACTGTCTAGGTGCGTTGCAACGCACTTGAATGCACTACCCAGGTGCGTTGAGTGGGAAATGACAAGTGGCAGAGTCATTCAACGAGGTGGAAAGACCATGGAAGCTTCCAGAATCTTCTCCAATGACACTTGCCTCACTGAATTCGACCAAGTGATGAGTAAGAGGCTCTCAGTCTCCAAGTGGAAGCAAGAACTAACAGAGATAAGCCACAAGTCAAAACATAAGCTGACTCATCCTCTCTGCTTACATCTATATATGGATCCCTCATCCCAGAGATCCAGAGGCTGGAATTTTGTACTTTGGAGAGAATTGTTGTTGGTTTGAGATTGAGATTAGTACATTGGGTGATTTATGCTTTGTTAGAGGAGAGGAAGGGATTCCTTTGCTGGGAGGTAGATGCTGGATCGGGACTCACTTGGTTGTATCTCCTCTTGGACTTTCTTATCATATCAATAAAATTATTTGAGTTTCTCCTACATGTTGTGTATCAATGATGTTTTGTTATATATGCATGTTTAGCTTAATCTGATCCTGAGCTTTTTATGAATGTATATCTATATCTTCGTGTAGTTTCTCTCTCTTGTGATCTTGCAGGAATTCGGTGAAGCTGGGCCGGTAAAGGAGCAGGGAGCTGGGAGCTATTGAAGAGAGGAGCGATTGGATCAACAAACTAGCGAAAGACACAGGTTAGTTACATCCTTTCTCCTCATTTACATTTCATAAAGAAGAATACTCAAGTAGTTTTCCTTGTTTGTTGCTAAGGCACTATCACACCTTAGAGTGGGATAGGGGCGTTCTGAATAGATACTTTTCCCAACAACAAATTGGCGACTCCACTGGGGATCGTATCTAGTTAGTTTATTTGTGTTTCTATTGTTGTTCTTCTCATAAACTTAGGAGTGGCGAATCGAACTGCATTTGCCATTTACAAATGCAAAGTAGAGATCTGCCACTCTAGTCCACTCACTGGGCCTGCTTATAATCTGAACAAGATGATCCAAAAATGCTCTAACTGCCCTTTGTGATAGCTCTTAGTCCTCCTTTAAATCATCCTTCTAATTGTACCTTATTGATAGCTTTTATCCGGCCAAAAACCTCAGATCAAACTGCAAACCGTGACCCAGAACCCGGAGACAATTCTCGTTTCTGCTTCAGCGTAGGCTCTGTGAAGAGACTCTGCATTTCAACGCAGGTCCCGAGAGGGCTACCTGCGCTGCAATTCAGTTTCTCTGTGCAACAGGTGCGCTGATCAGCCTTTGCCCTGTGCAGCTGTGGTTCTTTGCATCCTTGTGTTCAGTTTTATCTCTGTTTTTTGCAGCCTGTTATCAGTGTGTGTACCTATCTGAAAACCCCTTTTCTCTGCCTTAATTCCGCCTCAGTTGTATAAAAGAAACTGTATTTGTTACATCATTTGCAGTTTCCCATTACAAAAGTAAACTAGTCATACTGTCGCTCTTAGATCTAGACCTGTCATAAGTGTCGTTTTGATCTTAGGAGTAAATTTGTTTGCTGTTGACAGTTGATTGCGCTTTTACTTTTGTCTTTTGGTTTGAATTTGTGAATTTCTAGTGTCGAAACAAGTGTTTACTTCAAAATCATAAAGTGTCGTAATCGTCTTTTTGATTTCAAAAAGAAACTTGTTTGTGTTTTCACTTGAAATCGAATTCGAATTTGTACAACAGCTTTCTTTTTAGGCATCAATATTAAGAAAGTGAAAACAAACACATGCATTTGTGCATTTTCATTTTGATAGTTTGTATGGTTTGATTTAGGAAAAGTGCATTTACAGTGTGCTCTATGCTCTTTGAGAAAAGATTGTGTCTTTCTTTTCCCCTTGTAGCTAGGATTTTCATTGTTGAAAAGAGATAAAAGCTTGCTTATCATCTTTAGACTGCATTTAGGAATTGTATCTACATCTCGTGGTGATCCAAAAAGGCAAACTTCTAAGAAATATCAACCTAAAATAAATTGAATGAACTTAACAACGCATTGGAACTTAACGCACAACATAGAGGTCTAGGCTAGAGACGTGTTCCGGCGTCGTAAAACCTGGTGACTGTCGGCCTCACTGATGGTTGGGTGATTCCTCCTGAGAGACGATAAGTGCCAGTACGGATTGTGCTCCCACGTACCGTCGAGTATATATTGGGAGACCCCTATAGGCATAAAACCTTTATCCATAGGAAGCCGTGTCGGCCGCCCTACTGATCGCAATGCACTGAACACAGCATTCGGGAAGATTGACCGCCCGTACCTTAAAAAGTATTCTGCGGTTTTGCGATTGGTTTGGCACACCCTCTAACTAGAACTCTAGAGTAGTCCCTTTCGTTCCTTTTTAGACTCCTTAACGGAAAAGGTCCATCTGAGCACTTGTCACTTCAGGCTCATTAAAAATCGAAGGAGACTAGAGTCATCTTTTGCTTTTTCTCGACTCTTTAAAATTGAAAAAGCAAGTTGTGTCTAAAGCGTCTAAAATTCATTTAATTCGGAAACATATTTCCCCTTTTGTATTTTAGTTGATCGAGTAATCCGCAATCGTGGAAGAAAGTCAATTGAAACCCCGTCGTTCGCGGAGGCTTACGAGTCAACCGTCTTTGTCTCCGGAATCGAAAACAGTACGGACAAAACGAACTCGTTTAACCGGTTTGAAATCTCCCATTAAAGTTAGAACAAGTGTTCCAACAACATCTGAGATTCTGGTTACTCCAAACGTTTCTGGAAACCCTGCCTCTACAGAAGAAGTTCAACAGCCACAGAGGGACAGTGATACTGATCCTAGTCTGAGAGCAAACACTTGTGTTATTGAACCAGTTCCATCTGCAACCGGTTCGGAAAGTCTTGCTCCTCAAACATCTGTCGCTGTCGATTCAAACCCTTCTTCGGCACCAGAAATATTTTACGGACCTGACGGTCTTCCCCTTCCACCTGATTTGATTGCGATAGAGGAAATTGTAGAAGATCTGCAAGCATGTACTCCAACACATTTTGGAGTCAGAGTCACTCTATTTCCTTCGACATCAGAAGTTAGTCTACCACCAGTGGAAGTTCCTGTAGAATCGCTAGGTAATCTTTTGGATAGACTCAAAATTTCTGAACAACCATCAACATCTAGGACTGTGTCGGCTGACACAGTGACAGCAGAACTCCCTGCCGTCACTCCGACAATGTTTGCCGGCGTACCATCTATCCCGACTAGCTCACAACCGCTAGAAGGAGTCCATCCAGGGGCTATTTCGACAGTATGGTCCATTCCTATTTGTTCCTCCGGAATAATATCCGGCAACTCTTATGTTGAGACTCGCCAAATTGATCCATTTGGAGGTCAATTTGGGCAATCCAGTCCCCAAGGGCAGACAATCCCCTTGAATTCTGGATTGCCACCGTATGGGGGGAAGTATGCCCTTTCATTACCCCCTCCGGGAGGATATCCATACGGGAGTTCACAACAGTATTCAGGTTATACTGGAGTTACATCAAGTGGTTGGGTACCTATACTACCCCAACAGCCAAGAGTTGTGTATTCTATGCAACAATGTGTACCTATGTCGAACATCCCGACTACACCAACTATTGTGACAGTGTCACAAGTTCAAACGTTGCATGTTGTATGTCAACCTCAGATTTCTCAGGTTGTAATGCAACAGCCCCTTGACCCTGTGACTCAACCACAATCGCCGACTGGTGGGGTGACACAGGTCCAAACGGGTACAATTACCCCACACCTTGGTCCAACGGTTAGTATAGTGCAACAGAACATGGCTTCACAACCGTGGCTGGTGCAATACCAGCAACCACAATTCCAACAAGTATACCAAGGTTCTGAGCAGCAGATCTTTGCGAACAGTGGACAGCCGTACATTCAAAACGGTCAAAATCAACCACTTTAAAATGGTCATGTCCACCAACCGTATCATTCGTACCAGCATCAACTACATTATGCCGGTATGCAAAGGCCAACTGCTCAGGCAATTCCATCATATCCTGGGTATGCTTCACCTAACCTGAATCAACAGTTACCATTCGTGGCAACTTTAGAGTTACCTGATTTACACCGGTTAACAAACGATCCAATTGCTTACGCCCCTTGGTGGCCAGCGATCCCTCATAAACTTCCATCAGATATTCCTAAATTTAATGGAAATCCAGGTGAAGATCCATCGAATCACGTGATGACATTTCATCTATGGTGTTCGTCAAATACCCTAAACGATGATTCGATAAGGCTTCACCTTTTTCAGAGGACGTTAACGGGTCCAGTGGCAAAATGGTATATTGAATTGCCTAGAGCTTCGTTCGACAACTTCAGTACCCTAGCCACGACTTTTTTAACCCATTTTCAATTACCGATAAGGTATGAAACGGGAACGGAAATCCTAACCAATTTCAAACAGACAACGGCCACTCACATATCTGATCATATACATGAGTGGCGACGTCGTTGTAGGATGGTAAAAACGTACGTTCCCGATCAGCTATTAGCTGAATGGTTTATCAAGTCATTACTTCCTGCCATCACGGAAGATGTGGTGAAGGGGGGAGTCGTAACGGAAGAGCAAGTTATCGCTCATGCGCAATATCTAGACTTAGTCTATACTCAGTCTGGCACGCTCTACGAAAAAATACCTGACGCCCCTAGACTGGAATTCTCAATTCCTCCTCCTCCTAAATCAAACAATGACTCTCACGCCGGCGATGGCGTGATTGGCACGACAAACGCGAAATCGACAAAGGCTACGTCCAAGAAAGCCCGTAAGATTTCAGATCAAAATGCAAAAGACGAAATTCTTGCTTCGGAAGTAAATGTCGTATCAACAGATAAGGGCAAAGAAACCAAACAACCAGGAAGCAAGAAGAAGCAAGGCAAAGGGAAGAAGAAGAAACAGGATGAGTCATCTCCTGAAAAAACTTCTTCAAACCCTCCTGGAAATAGGAAACCAAAAAATCCATGTTATATATGCGATGAGGATCATTGGACAGCAGAATGTCCGTACAGAGCTGAGCTTAAAAGATTCTTTAAGAGTTCGAAAACCTCAGCTGTGTTAACTGATCCGTTTCCAAATCCAGGAACAAATCTGGTTGAAAGTGGAAATGCTTCCCCGTCACAAGTGCTAATGTTGTCGATTTCGAAGCAGCAAAATGATGCTTTGATTTCGACAAGGAACAAAGATTACGGGAATCCGCAGCTGTCAAACGACAAGGATAAAGATCAACCAAGTAGTTCGACAACAACTTTGACAGAAGTTGTACCACCCATCATTCCTGAATTGACAATAAAACTGCCAAAGGGAGTAGTACACAAGTCGACGTTTAATCCCCGCGCTAGAGCGGCGCAGCATTATAACATAGTGGAAGATTTGGCCCAATCTCCATCCGCTATGTCGACTCTTGAGGTGCTACAAAATTGCCCATCCCAAAGGCAGGCTTTGTTATCAGCCATTGGTGGGGTTGATCCTAAGGATTCCAATCTTGTATCCTTTGACCATAAAGGATACGATCCTCAGTTACCAGCCCAACTAGCTTTCCTTATTCAAGTGAAAGCCCTCAACAAAACTGTTCATCGAACAATTATTGATGAGGGGGCATCTACATGTATTATGTCGATGAGTTGCTGGAAAACTTTAGGATCTCCAACCTTGTCGCGATCTTCGACGACATTAAAAGCATTCGACGGAAGGACATATACCCCATATGGTATCCTAAATAACTTGAAGGTTGAACTAGGGGGAAAAACAGTAGAAATAGATGTTGAAGTCATCGATGGAAATCTTGATTACAACATCCTACTAGGAAGACCGTGGATATATGCCATGGAAGCTGTTATGTCGACCTATTTTAGAAAGATTGCATTTCCCTTTCAGGGGGGGATTACAATCGTTGACCAACAAAACTTCCTCCCCAATGGCTCACAAGTTACAGGAAGCATTCCCATGATCCATGGAAGCCCCCATTCGCTTCAGAATATCGGAGTAGGCCTACTAAAATATCCTATACTAATGGGAACTTTCGCTCTTCCACCTCCAATCAATCTGGTGGAAGTAGCATCGATAGGAACCTGCAATATGATATCTTCCACAAAGATTTCAGAAAACGATATCAACATGGATCATGCAATGGTTTTGCCCCCAAGCCCAATAGAAATATTATAGCAATCAATGTTTCTAGCATGGGAGGCAAACCCGAATCAACGCTCGTCAAGCGTTTGGGTAGATAGGTCTAGAGAATATGGTACCCCTTCAGATCCTTGGTCGCGAGTGCATGGAACCGACGAAGGAATTGTACAATCAATGTTGATTGAAGGGGCACCATGGAATGATTGCCACCATCGTTCCCTTCTTCCGGATTATGAAGAAGATACTCAAGATGACCTTTATCATCCTTTAGTTTTTGAATTCCTTTCAAATACTGTAAATACGGTGGATTCCGAGCGAAACTTATCCAACATTGAAGAGACTATAGCCATAAATATCTCGACTAAAACAGATGTTGTAGAGAATATTTATGTTGGCAAATGTTGTTCTCCTTCGGAACTGGAAATATATAACGCTCTTTTTCGCGAATTCAGAGATGTCTTTGCTTGGTCATACAGTGAAATGCCAGGAATCGACTTGAGTATCGTTGAACATGAAATTAAGATGTATCCAGATGTCAAACCGGTAAGACAACGGCTCAGGCAGGTGCACCCCAAGAAAGCCGCTGCAATTAAGGCAGAAGTTGAAAAACTTCTCCATGCTGGTTTCATCTACCCGGTTCCTCTAACCGATTGGGTATCAAATATTGTCCCTGTTATGAAGAAACAAGGGACAATTAGAGTGTGTGTCGATTATAGAGATGTAAATCAAGCTTGTCCGAAAGACAACTACCCTACACCCTTCATCGACCAGATAATTGATGAATGCGCCGGATGCGAAATCTTTTCATTCATGGATGGATTTTCTGGGTATAATCAAATAAATATCCACCCACAGGACCAGTCAAAGACTGCATTCATTTGTCCGTGGGGCACATTCGCATATCGAAAATTACCCTTTGGTTTAAAGAACGCAGGGGCAACGTTTCAGAGGGCAATGAATTATGCCTTCCATGACATCAAGAACATCGTTCAACCATACCTCGACAACCTTCCGTCTCATTCGCGAAAGCGAACTGATCATCCGCAGCATTTAAGAGCGATATTTCTACGTTGCCGACACTACAAGATACGACTCAATCCACACAAATGTGTATTTTGCGTCAGTTCTGGTCGTTTACTTGGCTTTGTAGTCTCCAAGGATGGGATTCGTCTCGACCCGTGCAAGGTACAGGCAATCATAAATTTGCCTCCACCTTCAAATTTGCTTCAGATTCAGAAACTCCAAGGGAAAGCAAACTTTCTGAGGAGGTTCATTCCAAATTACGCCGAACTTGCTAAAGGTTATACACGTCTTTTGAAAAAGGAGGTACCCTTCGTCTGGGATCAGGTTGCGCAAGCTTCCTTTGATGCTTTAAAAGATTCCTTGATGAAAGCATCATTAATGTACGCCCCCGATTATCAAAGAGATTTTAACCTGTATCTGGCTGCAGCAGATACGACCATCGCGATGGTTTTAGTTCAAGAAGTCGATGGAATTGAACACCCTATATATTATTTAAGTAAAAACTTAAATGATACAGAAAGCAAATATTCTTATGTTGAAAAACTAGCGCTTGCAGTTGTTCAAGCGATACAAAGATTTCGACACTATGTCCTCTTTCGGAAAACTACCATTCTGTCTTATTGCAACCCCATGACTTATATATTGTCGCGACAGTTGCTGGGGGGCAAATATTCAAAATGGATAGCAATCCTTCAAGAGTTTGATTTGGAATTCGTAAAATCCAAATCAAAGAAAGCTCTAGTTTTTGCAGAATTATTATGCGATCTCCCATCGTCGTCCAACGATGAAACATCCGAAGAATCAATCGTGGACGAGAATTTGTTTCTGATATCCACAAGCAATGAGTGGTATTGAGATATAATAATTTATCTCCAAACCCAAAAGTTTAGGCCTAACACCTCTCACTCCGAACAGAAATGTATACGATACCAAGCAAAAGACTACATGATCGTCGGTGATACACTTTACCGTCGTGGTATCGATACAGTTCTGAGAAGGTGCCTCACCCATGAGGAGGCCGAAAAAGCCCTGAATGAGTGTCATTCAGGGGCTTGTGGGGGGCATCAATCTGGATATGCTACAGCACAAAAAATCTTACGAGCAGGATACTTCTGGCCAACAATGTTCAAAGATTGCATAACCGCAGTCAGAAGTTGCCATGCTTGTCAAATTTTTGATAGCAAAACCAGAAGACCACCTGCACCTCTACAGCCAATAGTTGTTGTTGGGCCATTCGCCAAATGGGGCATCGATTTCATGACATGTAACCCCACCTCGACCGGGGGGCATGGGTATATTACAGTCGTCGTTGACTATTTTACCAAATGGGCCGAGGCGATGCCTACATTAGATAACACTAGTGAAACAGCTGCCCTTTTCTTTTTCAATCATGTAGTCGCCAGATTCAGCGTACCACAGGCTATAGTCACGGATCATGAATCGCATTTTCGCAATCACATGATGCTTGAATTAGCTGCCAAGCTAGGATTGTCTCACGACAGCTCTACTCCGTATTATCCGCAAGCCAACGGACAAGTTGAAGCAATCAACAAGGTCCTGAAGCGCATGTTGCAGAGGATGATCGGAGTTCACAAAAGAAGGTGGCACGTAATCCTGTACTCAGCCTTGTGGGCTTACCGAACATCGATAATGAATGCAACCGGGTTCACACCCTTCCAACTGGTATATGGCCTGGAAGCAGTCTTACCAGTCCAGTGCGAAATCTCGTCTCTTAAACTCGCAATCGATCTCCTCCCCGGAACTTCAGAAGAAGAGGCCCGTTTCTTGGAATTAATCCAATTGGATGAAACCCGTCGTGATGCCGCTTTGGCTAACGAAGCCCATAAGAAACGAGTCAAGGCGCAGTTCGACAAAAATGTCAAACCCCGTGTCTTCTCAGAAGGTGACTTGGTCTTGCTTTACGACCAAAAATCCGATAAATTGGGAGCAGGTAAATTTAATTCTTTATGGATGGACCCCTATATTGTTAAACGAGTGTTAGCAAAAGGAGCCTACGAGTTAATGGATTATGACGGAATTCCACTAGCGCAACCTCGTAACGGGTTGTACCTCAAGCGTTACTATGCTTAAATAGTAACCAATATGCTTTTGTTGTATTTTGTTTTCGCTAAAGTGTTCGTTTTGGTCGAGTAATCCACCTTTTTTACATTTATTGCAGATGTCAAACCTTTTGGAGACATGTGTTGGATATGCCGACGGAGTAAGTCGTAGTTCGCGGAACCTGTCCTCCGTAGCCTGGGCCATTTTTGATCCAAGCGGCGAGTTAGTAAGTTTCAGAGGGGTATGTATTGGTCAATCAACAAATAACATCGCTGAGTATAGCGCATTGATAGAACTTCTCTCTGATGCCATCACCCGTGGTATACGCCGACTAATCGTCAGGCTAGACTCACAACTCGTAATACTACAACTCAATGGTATATATTTCGTCCGAAACCCAGCTATTTATCGCATGTTCCTAAGGGTTAAGATTTTGGAAAGACAATTTGATTTTATTCAATACCAACATATTTCCAGAAACTTAAACACATTAACCGACTCATTAGCAAACTATGTGTTAGATAGACATTTGCAACATTTGTAAAAAGAAACACATCATCAATGTTTCACATGTGGATCATATAGCTCAACCAGAATAAAACCCGAAAATCAAAATATATATATAGCTGTTTATGGTTTACATATAATGTTCTGTAACCAAGACAAAATCAGTCACATGACCCAAAAACTAAAAATGCTAGGGGGCACCCTAGTCTAATGATGCTCGTGATAGCAAGTCACGGCCTGTGCGATCATGCGTAAGAGACGAGTCCATCGTATAGGCACACCAGTAGTATGTCGCTGTAACTGCAAAGGTAGCTCGTCGATCCTCACATCGGGAATACCAAGAGTAAGGCTCTCAACCTGCTCCTGCACAGCTGTGAGAGTCTCGGCCACATCAAGGTCACGAAGGATAACCCTCCCGGCAGCCTCTCCTGCTAGGGCAGCGGCCGACACTCTCAGACGGACTACTGGACGAACAGGACCAACATCTGCATGAACACAAGAGTTTGATTAAAAGTCTTGATAGAATAAAGCACAAGGACATTATAAATAAAAACAGTAAATAGTGATATGGTCAAAGATTTTACCAATAGCGCCCCACTGCTCGCCATCCGGTAGTACTAAATCCGGATCACCCCGGAAATCCATGCCAGCATATGGATACTCGACATAAGCCATCTCCTGCCGATCAAACCACCTGAAGAAGGTATCGGAAAACGAAATCTGAGACTGACCAGCATGCCTAGACATATGGTCAACCCATCTCTGCATACGTGGTTCAGTAGGAGGAGGTATGTCGAGTGCAATGTACTGCGGCTGCATCAGTGGTATTTTCTCCAAGGCAAAGGCGGTCAAAATAGAACCAAACCCAAAGTTCTTCAACCTCCCGTCCTTTATCTTGGTCAACTGACTCTTCATCACAAGAAGTACTGCATCACACCAGTTGAATATTTTCGGTTGAAGGCATTCCAAGGCATGCTGCATATAGGACCTGTTGGCTACATGAAGAGATGCACTCCCGGCCATCCTACCAAAAGTGAACAGGATAGACCTGAGGGACCTGTCAGTGATGTCTCGGATGATGATCTTGCCGTCTTTACTCGGCTGAGATCCTTCCCTGCAACACTGGCGAACATAATCTCTCACAGAGTCACTCCCTCGGGCCGAACTTGACAAAGAAATGGGGGCACCCCGCCGCGACAAGCCAGTCAAGAAGTAAATGTCTACTGCAGTCAAGGGGATGGATTTACCCCTAATCTGGAAAACTTGATTGATAGGATCCCAAGCATCGAGCAAATACTACAGTAGGTTGATCTGTTGTCTCATGCTAGAGATGCGGAAGAACTTCAGCAAACCACAGTTCCGCAGCGCGTTCACTGTAACAGGATCATGTAGGGCAATCATGTCCTCTTGTTCATGTTCTCGTTCTCGCCATGTAAGGGTCATTTTGCTCCAATATCTCTGCAAAAACAAACAAGAGAGGAGATTAAATCCTAATTTTGATGAGAAACAGGGAAAATTTTCATTAAAAACTGTGCTACATCTTTCCTTTCTGCGCCCAACGCACCTACACATGTGTTATGGGTGCATTGAATGTCAAGTCACCTTCATGATGACCCACAATCAGCGCAGGTTTCGATAGGCCTAGGGTGCGTTGATGGCAGAACGCACCCATCAAACCCCAGGGGCTCAGAAAAGCAGGGACTGAAGCACAGAATGCAGAAAAGAAACCATGAAATGAAAGAGCTCAGGTTTAGCTCCTACCTGGTCCAGACGGCGCTGAGAATCGTCCACAGAATCTCCCGAAATCAGCTGATGAAAATCAAAGGGGAAGAGGCACCTCCAAAGCTCCAACAAACCAAGTTCAAATGAAATGGTAAAATGAGAGGTAAAAACACTTTTTAATTGCTTTTTACGTAGTTCAAAGTAAAATATTAGCGTTTAATCTCATTTTCAAGCAAATGTTGTTCATTTCTAACTAGTTTGATGAAGCAATTGAAAGAACAATACTATCTTTGAAAAAGCAAAGCTATTTATGGTAAAAAATCAAAACAAGGCCATGTTATCGAGCAGTTTTAGCACATAGTTCATGCTCGTTAAAAAATAAACATAAGATCGAGCAAGTGTTTCAACCCACGTTTAAGCTCATTAAAAAATGAACTATCCTCCGGTAAATAACCACCGTGAATGTAACATTATCAGCCATTAAAGCCTTGGTCGTGTTTGCACCGTCACCTCCACTTTTCCATTGGCCGATCATTCACCTCCATTTGATTGTTTATCCATTTTGAGGAACAGCTGCGAAGAGTGATTTCACTAGCCATCCTTGTGACACTGTCGTGCTTGGAAAATTCCAACCTTACCTGGAATCAGCTGCTACCCATTTTATCACTCGTTCCTCAAAAGACGAGTCTTCTTTAAGCTCTTTTCATTTGACTCGTAAAATATGAAAAGATTGCCGAGTTTTGGCCTTCCAGCTCGTTAAAGCGACAGGAAGAGCTATCCCTCCTCTAGATTTTAATCTTTTTGGACCTGAGGGATTATTGCACAAAAAGATCGAGCGCTTGTTTTGTTCGGCTCGTTAAAACTATCGAAAATTCATCCCTTCTGTATTGTTTTATACTTTTTCGGACTTAAGGGATTAGATGACGAAAAAGGAACTCTGGAGTTAACTTTACGTACCTTTTCAGACTCTCTAAAAATGAAAAGGACCGAGTTATCTTTGTCGTTAGACTCGTTAAAAGATTAATAGTGACAAACTTGTCTTTAGACGAGAACGAGTTTCACTATCGCTAGGCTCGTTAAAACATAGCGATGGGTTTGCCCGAAGGGAAAATTATAGAACAAGCATATGTTATCCTCCTCAAGCTTGAAAAAAATAAAGAGGTACTGATCAACAATGACTGGGGAAAAATTGGGAAGAAACTCAAAGAACCTTTATTGGTAGCAAGTCGCTCTTGAACATGACACTTCCACTCCATGCCTGAGTCGGGTTGGGTTGTTTCATTCACCGGTCACATCACCATGGTCTCGCCATACCATCCACCTTTGGGGTAAATGCTACCAATCCATCATATAAGTGTCGCCGATATGTTCAAGAGAAGTCATCCAGGGAAGTCAACCGTGTCCCATCCACTACCATACATTATACTTCATTCTTTCATGACCGCCACCCTGAACCATATATCATCAGATCATTTTCACCTCCATCAAAATCATTTGCTCCGTTCCGTGTCACTGATGTGGGATACATTAAGGCCCTCCTTTGACGGATCGCTTCTTGTCGACATCAGCTCATTATCCAAGAAGTTGATCTAGGAACACCCCCTTCAGTACTTTGAAGCTTGCATGCCTCAATGGCAAGTTTCTCACTTCCGGCTACAGGTATACATCAATGACCTTCGACCAAAAGATTTTGCGTGGTGTTCGACGCCAAGTCCTTTATTCATGTCACGTGAATTGTACTGCAGTACCTTGAGGGTCATTATCATTATCAGTGATTCCTCTCGCGCTTGTTAACAGTTTACATCATTAACTGGTAATCAAGCGATGTCTTTCCATGTTCGACTTCAAAACATTTCTCACATGGATCGATTTGTACTTCGAGTGAAGATTGGACGAGATTGAAGACCCCAGATCTAGTTTCATCCATCCGGGCTGCGATATATATTCAGGAAAAATAAAGACATTGACATGTACAGCACTGCAGAGTAGATAATCATCCTACCAAAAGGATGATGATTTCATCAGAATCATCAGTCTACCATCAGACGATTGTCTGTCCTATGTACATAAAAATGAATTTATAAAGCTGAGCATGGGAATGCCCGCCTCAGCTAGATCATGAAAACAGTATGAAAAATAATTTATTGTATTGTATCTTATTACATGTCTCCTCCCAACATTGAATGAACTTCGGATCCTCCTAATAAAGCATTTCACCCGATAAACGGCCTCATACTTTAGGGGGCAACTGTTATAGACATTTTTGTGCCTTACAGCTATAAGCATGAAATGTCCATAAATCAAGGGATCCTAAGTCCCTAAAGATGTTGTTACAGCTCCTAAAGGAACAAGGTCAACCAATGACAGCTTCTCCCAGAAGTTCTCCACCAGAAACTGCTCAAAACTAGTCAAATCAGGATCAATTCAGAAGCTCCACTAGCTGCCTGCGTTGCAAAGCACCCAAGTACACTATCTAGGTGCGTTGCAACGCACTTGAATGCACTACCCAGGTGCGTTGAGCGGGAAATGACAAGTGGCAGAGTCATTCAACGAGGTGGAAAGACCATGGAAGCTTCCAGAATCTTCTCCAATGACACTTGCCTCACTGAATTCGACCAAGTGATGAGTAAGAGGCTCTCAGTCTCCAAGTGGAAGTAAGAACTGACAGAGAGAAGCCACAATTCAAAACATAAGCTGACTCATCCTCTCTGCTTACATCTATATATGGATCCCTCATCCCAGAGATCCAGAGGCTGGAATTTTGTACTTTGGAGAGAATTGTTGCTGGTTTGAGATTGAGATTAGTACATTGGGTGATTTATGCTTTGTTAGAGGAGAGGAAGGAATTCCTTTGCTGGAGGTAGATGCTGGATCGGGACTCACTTGGTTGTATCTCCTCTTGGACTTTCTTATCATATCAATAAAATTATTTGAGTTTCTCCTACATGCTATGTATCAATGATGTTTTGTTATATATGCATGTTTAGCTTAATCTGATCCTGAGATTTTTATGAATGTATATCTATATCTTCGTGTAGTTTCTCTCTCTTGTGATCTTGCAGGAATTCGGTGAAGCTGGGCCGGTAAAGGAGCAGGGAGCTGGGAGCTATTGAAGAGAGGAGCGATTGGATCAACAAACTAGCGAAAGACACAGGTTAGTTACATCCTTTCTCCTCATTTACATTTCATAAAGAAGAATACTCAAGTAGTTTTCCTTGTTTGTTGCTAAGGCACTATCACACCTTAGAGTGGGATAGGGGCGTTTTGAATAGATACTTTTCCCAACAACAATGGGCAAAGTTGTAATACTCCCATTAGTTGGAGTGATCCTGTTAGCACAGTATTGATTGGACTAGATATGTTGATAGACATGGAACAGGAGATGTAGGCGATCAAGAAGAATCTAAAGGTAGCACAGGATAGGCAGAAGATTTATGTAGATAGGAACAGGTTGTTCAAGGAGTTCTAGGTTAGGGAATAGGTGTACTTGCGCATCAAACCAAAGAAGAGTTCCTTGCAGATTGGATGAAGTGCCAAGTTGGCACCACAGTTTTGTGGACCCTTCAATATCATTGAGAGGATTGGGCCAATAGCCTATCGACTTGCACTACCTCCGATAGTGAAATTCCACGATGTTTTCCATGTATCTTTGCTTAAGAAGTATGTTAAGGATGTTGATCATGTGATTGACTAGTCTTTATTGTAGGTGGAACCAAATGGAGAATTCCAACTGGAGCCTCAGTGTATATTGCAGAAAAAGGTGTTCATGCTCCAGAATCGAGCAATCAAGTAAGTTAAAGTGAAATGGAAGCACTTTTGGCCCGATGAAGCTACATGGGAGATGGTGGATCAGATGCAGGCCATGTATCCTTCCTTGTTTTTCGGTTGAGGCAAAGCAGCCTAATATGGTGGTTTCGTACTTGCTTATGGTGGTTTGGTATTTGCTTATGGTGGTTTGGTATTTGGTATTTGCTTTATGATGGTTTGATATATGCTATATAATGTTTTTATATGTGCTTAGACATGGTGTTTATTATATGTTTTGATATATGTTTTGGTATATGATTTGGCATATGTTATGGTATCTATATTTTTTATGATGTTGTTATATGTACACATGGGTATGGATGTAAATACCATAAAGAGCTATGTTATAAAGCTCCATTATGCGGTATGGGTTTCATGCTCTTATGCTATCACGTGGTTATGTTATCATGATGTTATCATGTTATATGAGTTGGCACTCAGCAGGATGATCATTGTAAATACTGTAATGAGTTGTATTATAAAGCTCCACTATGTGGTATGTTATCATGTTGTCATGATGTTTTTCTCTTGAGTAGATATTTCATTGTAAATACTGCATTGAGTTGTGTTATAAAGCTCCATGAGAAATATGTCTTCTTTCAGTGGGTTGTTGAGGTATATGTGTGATTGAACACTGAGGACGGTGTCCCCCAAGGGGGAGGGTTCTATAACAGCCCTGGTGAAAATTCCATGTAATAAAAGTTAAAAAAAAAATAACCACGAATGAATGGGACACTTATTCCAAGATGAATGTTGGGCAAGACATCCTAGGGGGTGTTCATTTGGTTGTTTATGGCTAAGGAAATTGGCAAAGACAATGGCTAAGGCTTTGGAAAGGAAAAATGGCATTTTTGGCACAATTATTTATGAAAATAATGGAAATTAGGAGAAAAAGGAGGTGAAAGGTCACAGATTGCATGTGAGGAGGAAAATGAAGAAAATAGAGGCCTCATTCATAAAAAGGCTTTTGAGGATCAGTTGGTAACCTTTTGTCAGTTTAGATTTGGAGCTCTTTCATTATTCTCTCTCTCTCTCTCATACTCTTGGACACTTAGATTTTTCTTGGAGCACTTTGGCATTGGACCAAGAAAGGAAAAGAAGGCAAGAGGAAGCAAGGATCAACCAGGGAAATGTAGGATCAATCAGATACAGCAGGCTTCATTACAGGTATCGACTTGCATGTGTATTTTCCTTACTAGATTTGGCATGCATGGTTAATTGCATGTGGTTCTTTTCTATCATGGCATGGATTTTCCCATGTGTAACAATGTTTTTCAACCTAGCCTTGCCATTTCCGAATAGCCTTGGTGTGATGGGGTTCTCATGTTTGGTTGAGTTCGATTTTCGGATGGATTCAAAGTTGAGTGAGGTGGATCTCTGAAATGATAGAACACATGGCCTAGTAACCCCTAAACAGGACGATGGGTTGTGGTAAAGCCAGATTTTGTGTTGCCTCAGATGGCCTAAGAATCCTTGCCGGTGAATGGCAAGATATACGGTAAAGCCTAGAGGTGATTTGCTCTCCGTTGGACCTAGTAATCCCGGTTTTGGTTTATGCAATAAATCCTGGAGAGTGGTTCTTGGTTTATGTTGACACCTAATCCGAAATGGATGAGGTGAAGCCGGACAGTCATCTAGAAGATGAACTGATCCGTTTTTGTATTTGTATAAATAATAATAGTTGAATGAATAATACACACTCAGTTGTTTTGCGCTCATTAATTTCTGAGCTAACCTGGCCTGACATGGTATCAGAGCACAGGTCCCAGAAATAACTCCTGCCTCTGCCAGGTTTCTGCTGCCTCATGAAACCTCTGTCTGCATGCTTCTGGCGGTGATCTGAGCGCCTCTGACAGAACAGAGCGGTGAGCGTGGAGCGCGCTGTTGAATGTAAGCTACGTTGATGCGTTTCATTCAAACACTGATATCAATAGTCTATGGTGTCTGCGTTTTTTTTATAGACTGCATTGTATGTAATAATGGACTGCGTTTTCTGTTATAAAGACTGCGTTTATGAAATCGCTGCGTTTTTTTGAACTGTGGTTACGCTGCACTGTGGTATCCCTCTTTTTTTGTAAGAACTGTAAATATCTGCGAGTGGAAAGAAAGAGGAGCCCTAAGTTTGCCAGGAAATCCACGCTGCCTGGGGATGCCAACCTCGAGGGCATTTCTGCATCGTGTGTGGATGGGGTTTTTGACTGTTATTGTGCCGCCGAAGTTCCAAGCCGACTGCGTTCTTTCTTTGTGACTGCGTTTTTCATTTGTAGCCTGTGGTATTAAACACTGTGGTATTTTATTTGAGACTGTGGTATGCAAGCTGAGACTGCGTCCCTTTTTGAGCACCGTCTTAAGGTTTTCGCAGAATTTGTCCCTCTGCCAGAATTCAAATCCCATTCCCATTGGTCGAAACCTCTCTCTCTCTGCCTTGACTTGGTTAAACGCTGCATTAACCTACTCCAGATTCTTGTTCTTGAAGGACTCGTATTTCTGCTGCATCGAGGAATTGCAAATTGTTGGATTAAAAAATGCACTGCATATGAGACCTGAACGTTGTACACTGAAGCCTCTGCTGGTGCATATGGATGTTGGTTATCTTTGTGCATTGAATGTTGAGACCATTAAGGCGTCTGCGGTTGGTGATCGTTGAATAGTATGCGTTGGTAAATTGAAAGTACATGAGCCATTTTTTTTAAAGGTCGTGATATACATTGATATATATATGTGAGAAATATATGAGCGCCTTTTTTTACAGTGATATACATTGATTTGTATGGGAGAAATGATATGTATATGAGCGCCTTTTTTAAAAACAGTGATATACATTGATATGTTTGTGAGAAGTGATATGTATATGAGTACCCTTTTTAAACAGTGATATACATTGATATATGTAAGCAGTCATATATATGTGAGCGCTATTTTTTTTGTAAGCAGTGAGCACCCTAGTTTTGTTGAACAGTGATATATATATGAGCAGTGATATATATATGGAGAATGCATAAGGCTATCATATAAGGATTTTTTTTCTCTCTCAACAGAAGTGTTTTTTGGCAGAGATATTTTTTTTACAGAATGCATTCAATCATTTCAATGGTCGGAATAGTTCTCACTGGCAAGGAGAACTATCCTAAATGGTCTCAGATGGTGAAACACACCCTCATCTACAATGAGCTGTGGAAAGGTGTGTGTGTCGGAGAAGAAGACAGAGACCCTGTGTAGCCCACATCAGACAAAGAACTCGCCATTTGGGAAAACAAGAACAGCAAAGCCTTTGCATTAATCACAGCATCTGTAAATGAGTAAGTAAGTCGTCATATTTCATGCTATTCCACTGCCTTTGAAGCTTTACAAAAGCTGAAAGAACTCTATGATACACATTCTGCACTTGAAGTTGTTCAGCTCATGATTAAACTCTTCACTCTTGAACTGAAAAATAATGATCCTCTTGCTCTTGCATCTGAAATAAAGTCTATAATGCATGATATAAAATCCACTAAGGTTGAGCTGGATATCTCTCTTATTGCCTTTCTCAAAGCACTCTATCCTACCTACTCTAATTATCTTGAGTCTTTACAAGCAAATGGAAATCTTAAAGATATAACCTTTGACACTCTTGTGAAAAATTTTGCTGAAAGAGAGAAAGCCTTTGGAAAGAAAACAGTCCCTAAATCTTCTGAAGAGACTGTTTGCCTTGCTCATAAAGAAAAGCAGCCTGCTCAAGATTCTACAAGAGGAAGAGGTGGACGAAGAGGAAGAGGAAGATACTTCAGAGGCAGGGGGGGCAGACATCCTCAAGCAGAAAAGGCAGATCTGCATTGCATTCGCTGCAAACGAAATGGATCACATGATGCTTCTACATGCAAGCTACCATGGGACAAGGTTGAGCAGAGAAGAAATCAGCAGAAAGGTAAAACTGATGACACAGACAAAGGTAAAGCACCTGAATCCGCTCACTATATTGAGGCACAATGTAACATTGGAGTAAATGAAGACTTGTTTAATGCTTCACTTGCTTCTTCGAAAAATGACTGGTTGCTTGATTCAGGAGCAACCTGTCATATGACTCATAGGAGAGATTTCTTTGAAGATTTCACTGATAATGTTGATGGAGCAGTATACTTTGCAGATCAGTCAAAAATCAAGCCATCAGGGCTTGGCACAGTCAGGCTTAAACTGCCTAGTCTTCCAGACTTTCTTCTGGATCATGTTCTATATCTCCCACAACTCAAGAGAAACTTGCTGTCCCTGGTCCACATCCGCCAGCAAGGTCACTCCATTCATATGTTTGATGGAAAGCTTGAGGTAAGAAAGGCATCTGACCATTCACTTGTCATGAGGGGTATAGAAGAAGAAAGACTTCTTAAACTGCAAGGAACCTCTGCTCATGCACAGCATTTTTCATATATTTCTCATCATGATGAAGGTACACTTCCATCAATTTTATTATGGCATGCTAGATTTGGACATTTAAACTATGATAGTCTCCGCTTGTTGAAGAAAAATGGTGTTGCTGGTTTGCCTACAATTCCTAGAAAACATAAACAATGTGATGCTTGCATTCTAGGAAAGCATAGCAAACAGTCTTTTCATGATTCACATTCAAGAGCACATAGGAAGCTTGAACTTATTCATTCAGATTTATGTGGTCTAATTCCTGTTCCTTCTGCAAATGGAAATAAGTATATCATGACATTTATTGATGATTACACCAGAATGTGTTGGGTTTATTTTTTGAAGAACAAATCTGATGCTTTTCAAACATTCAAGAATTTTCATAAGTGGATTGAAAATGATGCACAATCTCATATTGGGTCTATTCGCACTGATAATGGAAAAGAATATACATCAAATGAATTTGAACACTATCTTCGCCAACATGGGATTAAACATCAAACAATTGTGCCTTATAATCCTCAACAGAATGGTGTAGCTGAAAGAATGAACAGAACAATTTTGAATATGGTACGATCCATGCTTTTCTTCAAAAATGTAAAGACAATGTTTTGGGCTGATGCTGTTCTATGTGCTGCATATATAAAGAATAGATGTCCATCTAGTGCTATAAGAAACAAGACTCCTTATGAATTGTGGTATGGACATGTTCCTTCGGTAAAACATCCTAGGATATTTGGTTCCACCTGTTATGCTTTAATACCAAAGGTACATAGAAACAAACTTGGTGCTAGAAGTCGTAAGTGTATCTTCCTGGGGTATTCAAACACATCTAAAGCATACCGCCTTTATGATGAAGTAAATAAAAAGTTTGTTTTATCTAGAGATGTCATTTTTCTTGAATCATCCAAATCTGACAGTGTTGTTGAGCGGCAACTTGATCGCTTGGATAGATTCACAAAACCGAAATCATTTCAAGAGTTTGATAATCAGATTCCACATCTTGAAGGGGGGATTCCTATACTAGATCAACATGTGGAATCTTCTTCTGAAGAACAATCTCCCCTGCATGACACTTCAACAACGGATGATGCTTTAAGTGATGTAATTGATAGAATTGGGAGACTCAATCTTGATTCAGACCCAACTCAATCAACAGAACAGCCTGGACCATCTCAGAAAGGTCCCCCAAAGTGGCTGACAAAGACACTTGAAAGTGTTCATCCTGATGAAATTGGAAAAACAGGAACCAGAAATACAAACCGACAAGATGGAGGTGATGTAGATAACTCTAATTCACCTGTTGATATGGATGTTACTTATGATTGTGAATTGAACTTGTCTACAGATTTTGAACCAACTTCCTTCAAAGAAGCTGCTTCTCATGATGAATGGAAAGAAGCGATGCAGAAGGAGTATGATGCCCTCATAAAGAATGGCACTTGGAAGCTGGTTGATCCTCCATTTGGAACCAAACCAATTGGCTGCAAGTGGGTCTACAAGAACAAGTACAAAGTTGATGGCTCACTTGACAAGCACAAAGCTAGGCTTGTGGCAAAAGGATTTGCACAGAAGGAAGGGGTCGATTATGAGGAAACTTTTGCTCCCACAGCAAAATGGGCCACCATCCGGACACTCTTTGCACTAGCTGCTCAGAACGGTTGGAAAGTCCATCAAATGGATGTAAAAATTGCATTCTTGAATGGAGATCTAAAAGAGAATGTTTTTATGTCCCAGCCTGAAGGATTTGCTGTGAAAGGACATGAACACAAAGTATGCAAACTTGTGAAGTCCTTGTATGGCCTCAAACAAGCACCACGAGCCTGGTATGAAAAACTAACTGAGCATCTTCTGAAACTCAACTTCAAACATTTTGATCTTGATGATGCAACTTTATTTGTCAAGAAAGTTGGCAAAACAGTTGTATATCTTGTGGTATATGTAGATGATATTTTAATGACAGGGAACAATGAAAGTTATATTGCATCCATAAAGAAAGAATTAGGAAAAAATTTTGAAATGACTGATTTGGGCTATGTTCATTACTATCTTGGCATTGAAGTAACCCAACATCCAAAGTCCATATTTCTTTCTCAAAAGAAATACATTGGAGATTTGTTAAACAGATTTGGCATGACAGAGTGCAATCCCCTTTCTACTCCAATGGACCAAAACTTGAAGCTCACATCTATTGAAGGAAAAGAATTTGAGGATGCAACAAAGTATAGACAGCTTGTAGGAAGTCTCATCTACCTCACTACTACCAGACCAGACATTTCATTTGCTGTTGGAATCCTCTCAAGGTTTATGCAAAAGCCTTGTGAAGGACATTGGTCTGCTGCAAAAAGAGTTCTAAGGTACTTGAAGGGAACTCAAGACGTTGGAATCAAGTATACACAGGTGGACGACTTCAACTTGATTGGATACTCTGATTCAGACTTCGATGGAGACAAAGAAACTGGGGTATCTACTTCAGGATATGCTATGAGTCTTGGATCAGGAGCTGTCTCCTGGAGATCACGCAAACAATCAATACCAGCAGATTCCACAACAGAAGCAGAATATGTGGCAGCAGCTGAAGCAACGAAAGAAATTGTGTGGCTCAGGAAAATTCTTGAAGATTTGCAGGTAAAACAAATACAATCAACTCCACTCATGATTGATAACACATCTGCAATAAAGTTGGCCAAGAACCCAAAGTTCCATGATCGCACTAAGCACATCAATACTAAATATCATCTGATCCGACATCATGTTGAGGCCAAAACAATCCATCTCCGTCATTGTTCCACAAACGAGCAAATTGCAGACATCTTCACCAAAGCGCTTGGAAGAGAAAAGCTTGAAAAATTCAGAACGATGCTTGGACTCACCAACATCCCTTCAGATTAAGGGGGGGAATGTTGACACCTAATCCGAAACGGATGAGGTGAAGCCGGACAGTCATCTAGAAGATGAGCTGATCCGTTTTTGTATTTGTATAAATAATAATAGTTGAATGAATAATACACACTCAGTTGTTTTGCGCTCATTAATTTCTGAGCTAACCTGGCCTGACAGTTTAGATCCTAGTGATCCAAGTTTATATTGCGGTAAAGCCTGAGAGACTATGAGACAGGAAAATTCCTTATGTTATAGGTGGATAAATCTAGTGGCATCTGTTAGGTCCCTATAATACTAGTGATTACCCCATTACTATTGTAGTTATATCCCTTATTTATATTGTTGTTCCCCTATTGTCCCCATATTGTTATTACTGTGCCCCATAGAATCCCTCTATTGTTATTTTTGTGCCTTTATATTATTATTGTTAGGTCGGTTGGGTTATATTGTGACTCCTTAGACTCCTATATCTAGAAAGGAGGTTTTGTCATTTGAATCATCAAAGAATTATTCATTTGTGTAATGTAAAGGAGGTTTCCCCCTCGAAGAGGCTGAATTCTAAGGCGTTGATCTATCTTTTCTATCTTTTTGTGAGCTGGTTTCATAACATTTGGTATCAGAGCTTTGGATTCTAGGGTTTCGCTGCTCCAAATAGGTCATCGTGGCATTTACACTATAACTTTTTTTATACAACGTTTCAGAAGTGAAAAAAAAACCCATTTGAGACGAAATCGCACTAAACCTTGGGTCCGAATTTCAGAGCTTTTCGCGCTATATTTGGGGAGATATGATCTGAGGAAGTTGGTCTTTTTGCAGACTCCTGAATTACATTCCAAACAGGTGACCTGGAGAAAATTGTCATAAATTTCTCTCTGAGCATCGGATTGAAGTTTCGTAAGAAGGTACAAAAAGATGACAAATTGTAGTTTCTTGTATATATTTTTCAGAGCCAAAGGTTGAAACTGGGACATGTGGAATGTCATACAAGTTTGCTCTACTTAACTAGTCTATAATCAGGTCACTGTGGAAGATTTGGCATAACTTTTCCCTGGAGAATCCAATTTGGATCAGACTGGTGGCATTGGAAATAGGACACAGAGGGCTACTGCAGGTCACAATTTTAGAACTGGATGATCCGAAGTTACAGAGATACATCAGAGGCAATATTGAGCTCCTACAAAGTGAAAAAATGTGTGTAGATTTTTTAAAATGTTTGCTTAAGCTTGGTTTGAAAAATTATTTTGAAGGAATTCAAAGGGCATAGTAGAGAATTGTTATCGGTTACTGATGCCCCGAGGAAAGAAAATGCAAACACCTAGTAAGAAACCTAAAAGCTCTAGCATGACTCATGAAGAAGAGGAAGAAATGCTACATGATATATCAAAATTACAAGACCAAGTGCAACAAATGTCACTCTCACAAAAGTTAACAGAAGCTAAGATAAATGGCATGGAATCTAATATGAATGGCGTGGAAGCTAAGATGGATGATTTGAAGATAGATTTGAAGAGAGAAAGACAGATTTGAAGACAGACAAGGCAGATTTGAAGACAGATTTGACAAATTTTCTACAAGAAATACTTACAAATGGTGAAAGGGTAGTAAAGGAAACTCATGATGTGAAAAAAAAAATGTTAATCATGATTTCATAGACTCTAATGTTGGATCAAAGACCCACCATATTCCAAAAATTGATATGAGGAAGTTTGATGGCAAGGATCCCGCAACATGGATATTACAGATGGAGCAATTTTTCGATCTCAATAATGTGCAAAACACACAAAAGGTACGTTTCGCAATGTTATATTTGGAACCAAATCAGTTTGTATGGTATCAATGGCTTTGCTCTCGTAAATAAATTATCACTTGGGCAATTTTTACGGAAGAATTGACAGCACATTATGAGGATACAAAAAACAACACTTTTTTTAGCCAATTGATAAGTCTCAAACAAAAGGGTTCAATAATGGAGCACATTGAGGAGTTCCAAAAATTGAACATAAGGGTAAAAAATATTCCAGAGGAGCATAGGATTGATGTGTTCATAGGGACTTTAAAGGATAATATCCAACATGATGTTCGCCTTTGGGAACCTGATTCATTAGAGAAGGCATTCAGGTTAGCAAGAAAAATGGAAAGCAAAATTATGGCAACCAGGAAGCATACCACTCACAACTATAAAGATGGAAGTGTTGTTGCCCCTAGTCTTCCACAACCTATAAGGTTGACACCACAACAATTGGAAGAAAAAAGAGCAAAAGGGCTTTGTTACAGTTGTGATAGAAAATACACTAAAGGTCATAAGTGTGCTGAGAAGAAATTATTCTACATAGATTGTGAAGAGGAAGAAGAAAAGGAGCAAGAAAGGTCAAAAGAAGAGGATATACTCCAGGAACAAAGCCTAGATAAAGAAGAAATGGATCCGACCATATCTTGTAATGCATTGGTTGGAATTACCACTCCTCAAACCATCAAGATAGAAGGACAAATCAAGAAGAAAAAGGTAATAGTGTTGATTGATTCAGGAAGTACCCACAATTTTATTCATTGTAAGGTAGCAAAAGAATTGAATTGCTTCCTATATCCAGCACCAGAGTGTCAAGTGATGGTTGCAAATGGAGGAACAATAAATTGCTCTAGAAAGTGCCATAATATCAAGCTATCCATGGGAGAATATGTATTGACTAGCCCAATGCTTTCCATTCCAATGGGAGGTGTTGATGTTGTACTAGGAGTCCAATGGCTACAATCCTTGGGTACAATAGCTTTTAATTTTCAAGAACTTTTCATGAAATTTTCTGCGAAAGGAAAGGAAGTTGAATTAAGGGGTATTGCAGGGAAACCAGGAAAGATAATCAGCTCTAACGGTATGACAAAGCTTCTAAAAAAGGAACAAAGAGGTGTAATTGCACAATTATGTTCGCTAGATGTTTCCACATCAAAATCATCTATTTCTCCAGATCTCCAAAAAGTCTTGGACAATCATTCCAAGGTATTTGAGACTCCCAAAGGTCTCCCACCTATTTGTGATCATGATCATGCTATTCATCTGATTCCAGGAAGTGTTCCTCCAAACATCAGGTCGTACAGATATCCCTATGCCCAAAAGAGTGAAATTGAACGTATGGTTGCAGAAATGCTAGAGGCTGGTATAATTCAACCTAGTCAAAGTTCTTTCTCTACTCCAGTAGTATTGGTGCACAAGAAGGATGGATCATGGTGCATGTGTCCAGATTATAGGGAGCTCAACAAGCTCACTATTAAAGATAAGTTTCCCATTCCTGTCATTGATGAATTACTGGATGAATTGCATGGATCAATTTACTTCACCAAGTTGGATCTTCGTTCAAGATATCATCAAATCAGAATGAAGACTGAAGACATTCCAAAAACAGCATTTAGAACTCATGAGGGTCATTATGAATTTTTGGTCATGCCTTTTGGCCTTACCAATGCACCTTCTACATTTCAAGGTTTGATGAATTCCATTTTCAAACCCTTCCTTAGAAAATTTGTGTTAGTATTTTTTGATGATATACTAATCTACAGCAAGTCTTGGAAGGATCATGTTGAACATGTTGACAGGGTGCTACAACTATTGGAGGAGAAACAATTATATGCAAAAAGATCCAAATGTTTCTTTGGAGTACAAGAGGTGGAATATCTGGGTCATATTGTATCTCATGAAGGAGTTAAGGTAGACCCTAGCAAAATTAAAGCCATTAAGGAATGGAAAATCCCCACATCCATAAAGCATCTGTGAGGATTTCTCGGGTTGACAGGGTATTATCGCATCGCAAGTTTGTTAAAAATTATGGGAGAATAGCAGCACCTCTAACAACATTATTGAAGAAAGATGCATTTTCATGGACTCCAGAAGCAACAAAGGCCTTCAAACATCTTAAAGAGGCAATGTGCCAAGCACCGGTCTTAGCTACACCGGACTTCACAAAAACCTTTATTGTGGAATGTGATGCTTCAGGAAATGGAATTGGTGTTGTTTTAATGCAAGATGAAAGACCCATTGCTTTTGAAAGTCGTCCAATCAAGGGAAAGTTTTTACACAAAGCCATTTATGAGAAGGAAATGTTGGCAATACTACATGCACTTAAGAAATGGCGACCCTACCTAATGGGAAGACACTTCAAGGTAAAAGCGGATCATGATAGCCTTAAATACTTTTTAGAACAAAGATTATCCTCTGAAGAGCAACAAAAGTGGATCACAAAGATGTTTGGTTATGACTTTGAAATCATCTACAAAAAAGGGAAGCAAAATGTGGTGGCAGATGCACTCTCAAGAAAGGATGAGGATGTGGAAGCATTGTTATGCGCCATTTCTATTATCCAACTAGATTGGATAAACAAAGCAAGGGAGGAATGGAAGAATGATGAAGAAGTGTGGGCACTTATTCAAAAGTTACAACAAGATTCCAGTACATCTGATACATTTAGCTGGCAAAATGATTCGTTATGGTACAAAGATCGCTTATACCTCTGTAAGAATTCCCAACTCAAACAAAAGATTCTTATGGAATTGCACACTTCTCCCTTAGGAGGGCACTCGAGATTTTTAAAAACTTACAATAGGGTTAAGAAGGAATTTTTTTGGGATGGCCTTAAATCGGATATTCAAAAGTTTGTGGCAAAATGTTTGGTTTGCCAAAAATATAAAGTTGAAACAATTACAACCTCGGGTCTATTACAACCTTTATCCATTCCAAGCCAATGTTGGGAGGAGGTTTCAATGGATTTTATCACAGGTTTACCCAAGTCTGAGGGAAAGAGTGTCATCATGGTGGTAGTTGACAGACTTACCAAGTATGCACACTTTTGTGCATTATCACATCCATTTAAAGCCAGTACATTTTCTACTGCATTTATGGAAACAATTCAAAAGCTACATGGAAACCCAAAGATTATTGTAAGTGACAGAGATCCCATTTTCACTGGAAATTTTTGGACAGAATTATTTTCTTGTCTCGGTACTCAGTTAGCTCATAGCTCATCTTATCATCCTCAATCTGATGGGAAAATTGAGATAGTAAACAAATGTTTGGAAGGATATCTTCATTGCTTTGTATCTGATAAACAGACACAATGGGTCAAATGGTTGCCTCTAGCTGAATGGTGGTATAACACTTCCTTCCATACAGCAACAAAAATGACCCCATTTATGGCACTTTATGGATATCAGCCACCATCCATCACATCATATTTAAGAGAAAATTCTAAGGTTCAAGCAGTGGAACACCACATCGAGCATCAACAACAAGTCCTCCAACTCTTAAAGGATAACCTCGTGTTGGCGCAGAATAGAATGAAACAACAGGTAGATCAACATCGCAGTGAAAGAAGCTTTGATGTAGGTGATTGGGTATTCCTACGGCTACAACCATATAAACAAATGTCCCTCAAGCAAGCTAAGAAGGATAATAAATTATCACCAAAGTATTACGGTCCATACAAGGTGTTGCAAAAGATTGGTACTATGGCATACAAATTGGAGCTTCTTACAGCTTCTCAAGTGCAGCCAATTTTCCATGTTTCATGTTTAAAGAAGGTTATAGGCGACAAGCTCCTAGTTCAAATAATATTGCCAGAACTTGACGAGGAAGGAAAAATTATATTGGAACCAGAAGCAGTCACAGAAACAAGAACTCGACAGCTACGAAATCAATCAATTTCGGAGTATCTCATCAAGTTGAAGAACTTATCCGTTGAAGATTCCACATGGGAGGATGATAATTTTATACAGAAGCATCTAGAACTACTCAAGCGTTGAGGACAACACCTTTTTGAAGGAGAGGGGCATGTTAGGTCCCTATAATACTAGTGATTACCCCATTATTATTGTAGTTATATCCCTTATTAATATTGTTGTGCCCTTATTGTCCCCATCTTGTTATTATTGTGCCCCATAAAATCCCTCTATTGTTATTTTTGTGCCTTTATATTATTATTGTTAGGTCGGCTAGGTTATATTGTGACTCCTTAGACTCCTATATATAGAAAGGAGGTTTTGTTAATTGAATCATCAAAGAATCATTCATTTGTGTAATGTAAAGGAGGTTGCCCCCTCGAAGAGGCTGAATTCTAAGGCGTTGATCTATCTTTTCTATCTTTTTGTGAGTTGGTTTCATAACAGCATCCATGCTTGTTTGGCCTAGTGATTGGGTGGAGATCACAATAAAGATTGTAATGATGTGTTCATTGTGTTGGCCTAGCGATCCAGGATGGATTACGGTAAAGCGTGGTTTCTATTGATGAGGGTGAGGTGGTTTAGCCTCAGTATGCCCCGGTTGAGTTCTTTTCATTTGAGTCCCACATTCATGCTTCGAATATGGCACAAGGGTGAATGGTTGAAGAGAGATTTGGCTCAACCATTCTATGGCCAAGTGGAACATGGTAGTCCCATCTCCAGTTGGTTCATTACATTGATTAATGAGAAATTCATTCCCTTGATTTTCATGTGAAAATGTACTAATGTATATATGGATTTTGATGGTTGATATGTTTATGGTATTTTTGTTCCTATTTTGTTGGTTATATGTACATTTTGTGATAGAAACTATGTATGGCTCTCATCATGTTTTTACTTTTAATTGGATGGATATGGTATCTATGACCTAATAAGTGATAAGGCAGCAAATGGCATGAGGGAACAATGGTTCATAGCGATTCTCAGATAAGTATGAGATCCCTACACTTAATTTTGTTGTTTACACATGTAGGCTACATGTTGACAATATGTTTGATGAAATGCCTGTCATGGCTAGTAGGGGTCTGGTTAAGGTCTTGATCAACTTATTTCTTTTGCATCATTGTTTCCCTGTACTTTACTTGATTCTGAGATTTCATTCCATTCTGGGCAATGGCCGGGCTCTGGGCCTAAAAAGTGGCTTAAATCTCAGGGTCACTGGCATAGAACTGGCAACATTAGTCCACAGTCACTAGCAGGTAGGCCTATGAGAGCGACTTTAGGTCTTTGTTCGCTCCCTTGCCCATAGCATGAGAGATAATATGGCCTAAGAGTTCCAGAACAGTAGTGGGACCCAGGGACAGGTTGTCTGAGTGGCTGACTTGTCTTCTAAGGGTTCTACGGATGATCTTGGATGATTGTGTGTGATGTTATATCAATTCCACTTCCTTAAGGTCACCAAGGAGGTCGAATATGATCATATATTCTCTCGTCTCATGTTTACCCCGGTTGGCATGGTTACTTGGGTGGATGTGGGAGGAGGGTGTTACAGTCGGGTGGTACGTTGAAGTCCCAGACCCGTTTGCATTTTTCATATGTTAATAAGAGGTCCTTTCCTCTTTTATTTAATGGGTAAATCTATTTGTTCATATGTGGTTTTTATGGTTGTTATATCCTTGTTATTTCTATTGAATATATGTTGGTTAAGAGGATATTTTATGATAGACTTGATGTATGGCTCTCATCATGTTTTGATTATAAAATGAATGAAAAATTAATATATGACCTAATAGATGATATTGCAGCTATTGTGATAAGGCACCAATGCTTATTAACAATTCTCAAATAAGTATGAGACCCCTATGCTCAGATTTGTTGTTATGACCTATAGATTGCATATTTGTGATATGTTTGACAAAATGTTTGTCATGGTTAGTAGGGGTCCACTCAATTCATTGATAAAATATATGCATTGGTAACCTTTTTTTAGTGTTATGTACCATTTTTTAAGGTTGCATGAATTTTTGAGAAGTGGCTTGAGACCTAACCCTAAAAATGTGGCTCATAATTCGAGGTCATTGACTCAAACCTAGCTAAAAAAGTCCCCAGTCATTAGCATGCCTTGTTGCGGGAGTGACTAGAAGGCCTCAATCGAATGCATGGATTTTCATGGGAGAAGTTGAGGGTCCAGATTAGTAAAATGTCAAGTTTCTTCCAGGGTTGGTCACATGGAAGGGTTTGTTAAATCCTGAAGGTTTTGTAGCATGTGTATAAGGTCAAATTGGTTGTGTTTTGTCAATGTAGAAGAAGTTGAATCATATCATAGTAGCCTCTTATCACATGTTTACCCTAGCGGGCCAGTTAACTTGGGTAAATATGGGAGGAGGGTGGTTATAGAGTGGTATTAGAGCATGGTTCACCCCTTGGACTAGATGGGTGGTGGGTTGGTCATGCATACATGTCAATTGCGTATGTGTTTTTGTGCTTATGGTATATGTTCTTGCAGTGTATGCATGGTGTTGGTCATGGTTGGAGTTGTGTCACCATGTGAAAGTTGATGGTACTGTTGTTGGATGTATTCATCCTGAGTGTATGGCAGTTATGCATTGGTTGTGCACGTCGGTGTTTATGTGTTGTTATGCATATATTGACATGGTGATAGTTTTTGTGCATGAGGTCATGATATGTGGTTGGTATGGTCATGCATTGATATTTGGATAATGGTTGAAATGATGTTATATACTACTATGATTATGATTATACATGTATTATGCTAATCTGGTTGGTCTTGCAGATAGGATATCCTCCCCTCAACTACACTAAGGTACGTTGGTTTGTTTATAAATTGGTTTAGCTTCCTTGATATACCTTGTACAAAGTGAAGATCAAAGATGATTAGTAGAATGGTATACTACAGTTCACGAGACTCTCCCTATGGATTAGATGAGAAACATGGTGTTGGGAACACATTGAGAAGTTTGAAGGTGGAAATAAGGCTTTGCAAAGAAGATAATGATAGGATGATTCAGGCACAGGTGAAATAAGTAGAATTCAATCTAGTAATCCTTCAGAGTTTTTCATACTTGCAAAGACAAGGGCCATTTCGGATCAGTCATCGATAAGAGGATAGGACTAATGGGGCATATGGTAGTAGATCTCATGGTGGGCACATGTTGGATAGAGATGACATGATCAGGGATGGAAGATTCTTGGATACACCTAATAGGCCAGGCATTGGACATGGGATTTACTCTAGTTCTGGTTTAGACAGGTATCACGGTCATCAATGTTATCATCCTTACAGGAGGAGTGACAGGGGATATTTGTTAGATGAGATCAAGAAAGAAAATCCACCTACATTTGATGGAGAAATGAAGAATTCACAGGATGTCAAAGCATGGTTGATTGGGATTAATAATTTCTTCAGGTTGTATGATTATTTAACAAGCATGAAGTCCAGAATAGATATGTTCAGTCTTAAAGGTAAAGTAGACATTTGGTGGGAAGATGTAAAGAACGTCAGAGGTATTCATGAAGAAGAGATAACTTGAAATGAGTTCGAGATACCTTTCAAGAATAAGTATCTATCAGAGAGATACTATGACGATAGGGAAAAAGAATTCTATGATCTAAAGATGGGATCTATGACTGATGAGGAGTACACTAACAAATTCTTGAAGTTATTGAGATGTGTGCCTTATCTTAAGGAGGAGAAAGAGAAAATTCAGAGATTCAGCAGCGGGTTGTCAGTAGAATTCAAGGACGGGATTGAGTTTGATGAGCCTAGATCATTAGAGGAGGCCATCCAAAGGCTAAAGAATTGTTATGAGAAATCAAAGTGCAGATCTTAGATTAAGCAGGATTGAGGAGGTAATGCAAATAATAAAGGAAAATGGGATAAGAAGTGAACAAGGCCTCAGGGCACAAGTAATAAAGAGAATGCAACACCACATAAAAATTTCAATGCATCTGACAAAGGACAAGAATTTCAATCTGAGGAGCAGAAGAAGGGTGCGGGATGGAAGCCTTTATAGTGTTGGACTTGTGGAAAGGATCATCATCGGATATATTATATGTAGGATCAGGGTGGTAGACTACAGATCTACAGTGCACAGGAAGCGCAGATAGTGGGGTATGTTGGATAGAGTATTCCTTGGATTTATGTAGCATTAGATAATAGGGAGGAACATCACCAGACATCTATTATCGAGATGGACGAGTCTTGGTTAATGCAGTTGTCTACAGGTATAAAGAAGATAGTTCATCATTAGGTAAGAGCTTGTTCATTTGAGTTGAACAGTATGCCTACATCATCACATTTGAATGTATTGTCGTTGGGGTTGTATAGTATGGTTTTGGGTATGGACTGGTTATATCTTCACAGGACCAAAGTAGATGTCTATGACAAATCCACTAAGTGCTTGGATGGCAATGGAGAACAAATAATCTTACAGGGTAAGAAGAAGCCAACATCGGTTATAATGGTGACAGTTATGTAGGAAAATTGTAGTTGTAGGAAAAGATGTGTGTTATTTTCATTGCATACTTCTAGCAATAAAGGTTGTTGAGGAAAATTAATTACCTATTATTTAATTGTCAACCCGGGGGTTTTGTAAAACTTGTGAAGCATGCGTGCACTATATATGCTAGAAATTAACTTTCAATTTAGATCAATCTAACTACGAAACCAAATAATGAAAAAACAAATTCACCTATTCTAATTCAACACTCAATTCAAAAGAAATTATAGTACAATTATATTACAACTCATGGAATTGAAATCTTAATCTTTCAATCTTGTAGTAACTAAAAAGCACACCACTCTTTCAAAAATGAAAGCAAAAACAATCATTCTTAACCTCTCAAACAGGAAAATATATGAAAGCAAATAAAAAAAAATTCTCTTAACTTCTAGGTAGAAAGCAAATAAAAACAAACACTCTTAACCTCTCACACAGGAAAATATATGAGAGTAAATAAAAACAAATGATCTTAACTTCTAGATAGAAAGAAAATAAATGCAATCACCCTTAACCTCTCACAGAGGTAAAGATATGAAAGAAATAAATCTTAATCTATGAAAGTAATAAATCTTAATCTATGAAAAACAATAAATCTCACACATTGTAGGTGGCCAATCCAAAAGCATGAGAGATGGCAAGTTTAGAGGCTCAAAATGAAAGCATAACCAAATCAAGGTGAACATCACTCATGAACATGGTACCAAATCCAAATTTTATCTTCAAAACATGAGCATTTCCCCAACTTTACACTCCTTTCAAAGGAGAAGGCTCTCCTATTTATACAAAAACATAAGAAGCTACCTAATTAATGGAGGTCCATTATTTTCTCCCTAGATCCCTAGAAAATTTCATAGAGTTACAACTTAGATAGGTAATGATGAGACACATCCTCTTTGACCTTTATCCAAATATTCTTCCATATCTTGAAGATGATTCGAATTTGAGTATTGGAGGCCACATAAGGGTGCCTTGGAAGCTTCCAAATGACTTACACATGTCATGAAACTCAAGCCACTTTTAAGTATTAGCAAGTATATGTCATTTTTCTAAATTTTAACCATTTAATTCACTTATAATACTAGAAATAATTAACTTTTGGAAAACACAAAGGTAACCCATATAATTATGAAAATGGAGGCTAATGAAAGGTTATATGGTCATGGAGTTGTGACATGTGAGTGAAATGGTGGTGATAAAGGTGAAAGTGGATGATATTTTGAATACATTTTGGAGACTCTACAAAGGTGAGGATGAGAATGCGTAGTTATTGAGTAGGTACCTGGTTTTACACATTATTTCAGGATGTACTTCCCACAAAGATTTCATATTTTCCACCTCATAGGGAAGTGGACTTTTCTATTGAATTGGTACCAAGGGAAGCACCAGCATCAAAGGAACCATACAGGATGATCACTCTAGAGTTAGTAGATTTGAAGTTGCAGTTGAAGGAAATGCTTGAAAAATGATACATTAGGCCAAGTGTATCACCATGGGGTGCACTAGTGTTGTTTGTGAAGAAAAAGGATGGTACTCTTAGGTTATGCATTGATTATAGGCATTTGAATAAGGTAACCATTAAGAACAGGTATCTATTGCCGAGGAATGATGACTTGTTCGATCAATTGAAGGGAGTAGCAATGTTCTTGAAGATTGACTTGACATCAAGATACCATCAGGTAGACATCAAGGAAAATGACATTTACAAGACATCTTTCCGGACCAGGTATGGGAATTATGAGCTTGTTGTAGTTCCATTCAGTTTGAATAATTCTCTAGCTACTTTTATGTTCCTGATGAATAGTGTTTTGCGTCCTTATCTAGACAAGTTTTTTATTGTATTCATTGATGATATATTGGTATATTCTAAGAATGAGGAATAACATGTCGAACACTTAGCAACAGTGTTGAGATTGTTGAGAGAGCATCAGTTGTATGCTAAGATCAGTAAATGCAGTTTCTTTCGGAAAGAGGTACATTTCTTGGGACATGTGGTTTCCAAGGAAGGCATAGCAATGAATCCAGAAAAGATAAGGGCTATCATGGAATGGGTGGCTTCTAGGAATGTGGATGAGGTCAGATCATTCATGGGACTAACAGGTTATTATAGGAGGTTCATCAGGAACTTCTCTCAAATTACATATCATATTACATCATTGCAGAAGAAAGATAAGAAATTTGAATGGATAGAGGAATGTGCAACAAGTTTTGAGCAGTTGAAGCAGTTGTTGACAAATTCTCCAATTTTAAAGATTGCATATCCAGACAAAGAATTTGTGGTATGTACAGATGCTTGCAAGAGAGGACTTGGTGGATTCCTTATGTAGGAAGGACAAGTAGTATGCTACAAATCAAGGAAACTGAATGAGAAGAATAATATGAGACATGATCTTGAGCTGGAAACGATCATACATGCATTGAAGATGTGGATACATTATCTTCTTGGAAAGAGATTCATCTTGATGAGTGATCACAATAGATTGAGATACTTATTTGATCAACCGAACGTAAATGTCAGACAAGCTAGATGGTTGGCCATGATCAGTGAGTTTGACTTTGAGATCAAGTAAATTAAAGGTAAAGAGAACAGGGTTGCAGATGCTCTTAGCAAAAGGATATAGATGAATCATATAAAATCTATGAGCTCCTACGAGATAGATTTACAGGATCAAATCTTACAGGAAGGGCAACAAGATGATAGGTATAGGGAGCTTATGCACAGGTTACAGCAAGATACAGGTAATCAGGATGTGGACTATCATCTCACAGCAGATGGTTTGGTCAGATTTAGGGACATGATATATGTGTCGGACAATAGAGAACCCAAGAAGCTTATCTTGAGGGAATTTCATGTTAAGCCATATTCAGGTCACCCAGGATATCAGAAGACATTGACAACAATGAAGAATTTCCATTATTGGTTGAATCTAAAGAGGGAAGTGGCAGATTTTGTGGCTCGGTTCTTGGATTATCAACAAGTAAAATTAGAGTGCAAGCATCCAGGTGGACTGCTACAACCAATTTTGATTAGAGAGTGGCAATGGAAGGTCATTTCCATGGATTTCATTACAGGTTTACCAAAGGCATCTAGACAACATGATTCTATCATGGTTGTGGTAGACAGGTTGACAAAGGTAGCACACTTCATGCCAGTGAAGTGTATGTGTGCAAGTAATGATGTAGAATAGGTATTCATCAAAGATATAGTGAGGTTTCCTAGTGTTCCGAAAAAGATTGTGTCAAACAGGAAAGCCAAGTTCACTTCTAGATTTTGGAAAGAATTATTTGTAGGTTTGTGTATAGAGTTGGCCTTCAGTACATCTTATCATCTGCAGACATATGGATAGACAGAGAGGGTCAACGGGATATTGGAGGATATGTTGAGGATGTATGTGATGCATTAGCAATGAAAGTGGGAAGAATATCTTCCACTCATTGAGTTTTCTTACAATAATGGGTATTATGAATATCTAAGGATGACTCTATTTGAGGCACTTTATGGGCGGAGTTGTAATACTCCCATCAGTTGGAGTGATCCAGTGAATGGTGTATTGATAGGACCGGACATGCTAGTAGATATGGAACAAGAAATGCATGTAATCAAGAAGAATTTGAAGGTAGCATAGGACATGTAGAAGAGTTATGCAGATTGGAACAAGTTGTTTAAGGAGTTTCAGGTCGGGGAACAGGTGTACTTACGCATCAAGCCCAAGAAGAGCTCCTTGAGGATCGGATCATGTGCCAAGTTGGCACCTCGGTATTGTGGACCTTTCAGGATTCTTGAGAGGATTAGAACAGTAGCCTATTGACTTGCACGGCCTTTGACGGTGAAAGTCCACGATGTCTTCCATGTGTCATTGCTTAAGAAGTATGTTAAAGATGTTGATGATGTGATTGATTGGTTTGTATTGCAGTTGGAACCAGAAGGAGAATTCCAGTCACAACCTCAGTGCGTATTGCAAAGAAATATGCTCATTCTTTGGAATCAAGAAATTGAGAAAGTTAAAGTGCAATGGAAGCACTTTGTGCCCGATGAATTTACATGGGAGATGGTTGATCAGATGTGGGTTATGTATCCTTCTCTATTCGTTGGTTGAGTGAATTTTTTTGGCATATGTTTTGATGTGATGTTTCCGTACATGTAAATATATGTATATGGATGTAAATATCGCATCGAGTTGTGGTATAACTATTCAATCAGTGGTATGGTTGTCATGTTGTTATGTTTGTCATGTTGGTTAGGTTGGTTTGCTTTCAGTAGGTTGATCATTGCAAATACTGCAACGAGCTAAGTTATAAATCTCCATGGAAAAGATGTTTTTCTTATCGGTGGTCTTGTTGGTTGTAGGTGTCATTAAACATTGAGGACGGTGTTTCCCTAAAGGGGACGGTTCTGTAACAACCCTGGTCAAAAATCCATGTAATAAAGTTAATAAAGGCAAAATATTAACCAAGTTCATGGGACACATATTCCAAGCTGAATGTTGGGAAAAAACATAGTGATGGTGATCGCTTGTGGTTAATTAATGGCTATGGAAATTGGAAAAGGCTTTGGAAAGGCATGAGGAATTTATTAGCATTTTATTTATGAAAATAATGAAAATAAGAGAAAAGGAAGGTGAAAGGTCACAGGTTTCATGTCAGGAGGAAAGTGAAGGAAAATAATAGAAAATGAAGAAAATAGAGGCCTCATTAATAAAAAGGCTTATGAGGATCAGTTTGTAGCTTTTTGTCAGCTCAACCTTTTGTCAGTTCAGTTTTGGAGCTCTCATTCTATTATCTCTCTCTCTCATACTCTTGGACACTTATAGTTTTCTTGGAGCACTCTTAGAGGAGTGTGGCATACTTCGGATTTGGAGTAAGAAGGAAAAGGAAAAGCAAGAAATTGCAAGAGGACATCAGGATCAGCAAATACAACAGGTTTTGCTTGCAAGTAGCGAGTTGCATGTATGATTTCCTTGCTATTTTTGGCATGCATGGCATATGCATGTGGTTTCTTGGTTATGATTTTTCATTGGCATAGAGGATTTCCTAGATTAACAGTGATTTTTCCTAGCCTTTCCATTTCCTGGATAGCCTTGGTGTTGTGATTTTTATCTTTTTTTCTTGTTGGTGCTCATGTTCATTTGGTTGTGGGTTGAGTTATGAGTTCCTAGAAGCCTTGGTTGGACAAATACTCTAGAAGCCCTGTAACAGCTTGGGTTGAGTTACTAGTCACGGAAGCCTTGGTTGGACAAACATTTTAGAATCCCTTAGTGGGTTGAGTTACTAGTCCTAGAAGCCTTAGTTGGAAAAACGCTCTGGAAACCCAGTAGCAGCTGTGGGTTGAGTTACTAGTCCTTTTATCCCTGGTTGGAACAAATGCTCTAAAGCCCTGGACATATTGGGTGGAAACCAAATTGGTGATGGTTAGTGATGTCTGACCTTGAGGTGGAATCACTAGTTCAGAGTTTAGTTGGTTTGGCCTCTGGAAGCCCTAGTTTGGTATTGTTTGATTTTTTCCATGAGATCCCACATTCATGCTTGAAATATGGCGCAGGGGTGATTGGTTGAAAGAGATATTTGGTTCATCCCAATCTATGGTCAGGTGGTACGTGGAAGTCCCAAACCTAGTTTCATTTTGCATATGTTAATAAGAGATCCTTTCCTCTTGTATTTGATGGTTAAATATACTTGTTAATATGTGGTTTTTATGGCTATTATATCCTTGTTATTTATGTTGAATATATTTTGGTTAAGAGGATGTTTTATAACAGACTTAATTTATGGCTCTCATTATGTTTTGATTACCAAATGAATTAACAATGAATATATTACCTAATATATGAAATTGCAGCTATTATGATAAGGCATCAATGCTTCTTAACAATTCTCAGATAAGTATGGGACCCTGGTGCTCAGATCTATTGTTACGACCTGTAGATTGCATATTTTTTATATGTTTGATGAAATTCTTGTCATGGCTAGTAGGGGTACAGTCAAGTCATTGATTAAATTTTGCATGACTAACCTTGTTTCAGTGTTATGTATCATTTCTAAAGGTTTCATAAAGTTTTGGGCAGTGGCTTGAGACATAGCCCTGAAAAAGTGGCTCAGAATCTAGGATCATTGGCTCAGACCCAGCTGAAAATCTCCCCAATCGTTGGCATGCCTTGTTGTGGGAGCTACTGGAAGGCCTCAATCGCATGCATGGCTTGTCATGGGAGTATATGATATTCTATATCAGTAAAATTTCAAGTTGTTTCAGGGGTTGGTCACCTAGAAGGGTTTGTTGGCATCTTAAGGTTTTGTAGCATGTGTAGAAGGTCGAATTGGTTGTGTTTTGTTGGTTCCACTTACTTAACTGTTCATGGGGATTTGAATCACGTCATAGTAGCCTCTCGTCACATGTTTACCCCATTAGACCTATTAAATTGGGTAAATATGGGAGGAGGATGGTTAGAGGAGGTCCATTGATTAAGAAAATCTAGGAATGTGTTCTCTGTCATTTAATGACGCTTCCTAGTGTTGGGAACCAGATCTACTTTTTGAGGGATTTTTTAGGGGAAATTTGCCTCATTTAAAGGATAATGCTTCCTCATCACTTTTTATAACTAACAATTCTAATTTTCCTCTAGGGGAAGGTATTTATTAGTCTTCTTGTGGAGAAAACTTGTTATTTAGCAGCTCCACTTTCATTTCTAGCAGGGATGTACTTGGATTGATTCAAATAATGAAGTTTGGTGCCATTTTTAGATTCTAAAGCTTGGTTTCCTTCATATAAATCTAATTATCCTTGGTTTTGGCCATCCCAGGAGCCTCAGAGCCGTCTTTTACAAATTCTTTATTTCCTTTGAATGTCTTTTTCACTTGCATCTCTTATTTTTGCATTTACTATTCATGCTTCTTTTGTTGTAGGTCATATTGGTTAAATGATTTAAGTGAGTTTTTTTGAAGGTTATTTATAGAGTCACAAGCATGATGCATCCTTATAACAACTTTGAAAATTCATATTCATCATTGAGCTACTTGGATTTGTTTACTAGTTCACAAATCTAGAATTTCTGGAAGTCTCTTATAGCGAAATAGTAGTAATTTTCTACTATTTTTTAGAAAGTGTTAATGAGATTCATTTGAGTTGATTCCACTTGTTTTGGGTCATAAAAACATTCATGTTAATGAAAAAAATTACCCCACTGAATTTTCACTTGATTAGGATAGGCATTTGGAAGGTTAACTAGCTCACTAATTATTGAACTTCAAGTTTTTAGAGTAGTAATTTTTTGCTATTTTTTAACTCATATTAACAGGGGTATTTTTGAGTGATTCCAATTAGAATGGAGTCCTAGGACATCCTACTTAATAATAAAAAAATCCCATCTCATTTTCATTTGATTTTCTTGGGAATTTGACAAGTTATCTCACTCTTGTAGCAATCTTGCCACTCTTGTAGCAGTCTTGTAGCACGTGTAAAATTGACCAGATCTTCTCCAAAAGATTGTTTTTGTCCCTTAGGCTTGGATAATGACCCATAGGATCTAAAACCATGATTTAGGAAGACAAAATATCACTTATTATTTTCCTTTTTACCCCTGCAACACATCTCAACAATGTGGGTTAATGGACAGATTTATGAATTGGATAGCACAATAATGATTTCCTTGATTGCCACATGAAGAATCTATTGAACTCCGTCAATGGATATAACCTCTTTTGAATGTAGTGATTAAATTATAGTTCCTTCATGCATGTTAGATTCGTTTACTTTCTTTATTCTTAAGCTAGGCTTTCTATTTCAAGGACTATTATTTCCTTTCCATAGACTAGGTTTCCTTTCCAATGCAACTTTTACATTCTGCAACGAGTCTAGTGTTTGATTTCATTACATTCTCTTCATTACATCAGATCAACAAAATAAGGACACATTGTATGCTGCACACATAGTGCTAACACCTCTTAATTTTTTATGAACCCCAGATTGATAATTTAAGTTGGTAGCCTTAGGAGTCGCAGTATTCTTGTTACAATGTTGGGGCTCATCAGAGGCCTAGGATGGTTTCATGTTACTCCATTCACGTGCAAGTCATTAAGAAGAATAATGGAGTCTCGGTCAACAATCTGGTCAAATCTCTCCTCATACGCAAACAATTTCACAACACATAAGTGCATCTAGATTTTAGACCTCATTCTTATCAATGAGATTAAATAAGACATATTCAAAAATTGTATATAATTAGTTAATAGCCAATGTGATCCTTAGGGTCTTATCATCATTGTAATATATCAGTGAGCTTGTGTAATATACCCCCTCCTAATCCCACCAAAACACAGGTTAGGAGGAGGTGGTTACTATGATGACCTGAAATCCAAGGTATTGTTATGGAAATGGGGTCAAAGAAAATAGATCTTTCTCAAATTATTCAAAACTCTAAATAGACATTATTGTTGCATTCATCTTGTCAAGACGATTTGAACGATATAATTTTTTTCTCAATCCGACCTTTGAACCAAGAGATATGACCATTTGAAGTTTGAAAAATTACAAAGTGCCACATCATCATCCTTGCCACATGATGCTCACATGGTTCCCTCATAGCACCCATGTGGCTATCCTCATCATCCTCACAGTGCTTCTTGGCAATGACATGTTAATTGTCAACTAATTCATGGCAATGGGTTCTCCCAATTCACACACACACACACACACATATGCACCACTTATGCACCACAGCCATGCATTATTATGTAAATATGTATATAACCAATAGACAAATTGTTAATTGTCGACAACCTTTCTATTACCATAGTTCGTTACCCTGGCCCTTCTCACCTTTTCCTTCCAAAGTGGCTCTGAGGAAGACCTTTTGTTCTGACTTGTTTGTGGGTCTACCTTTACACCAATGCACTGTTTGTCGAGCTCATGTGTATGCCACCGTGTCCTGGCTCGAATCACCCTGCACCATCTAAATGTGTTACGTCGTTGAAATTTCAAGGGCCGACCTATGAGCTTACGTGTCATAGTGGGTCAACATCTTTGTGTGGTCAATAGTTTTATTAGATCCATAGGCTCTCACTCCTACTTAACTTCTCTAATGGCCTTGCTCTTGCCACGACAACCTAATGTTAGGTCTTCCTGGCTCTGTCGTGAACACTGTGCATTGCTACCTCTAGGAGACAAACTTCAGGACAAAAAAGTTCTCATCAACTACCACAATGCTCCTCGTCTATATGGATGTTGCCTTGAACTTCCCAACATCGCGATAAGCCTTTTGAATGGGAATTCAATCTTCTGTCATCCAATGCATGACTTCCCAATCATCTCGGCCTAATCCATGCTACTAGCCTTTCCATGATAGCCCAACTCTAATCAACCTGACATTTCCCTTACGCTACCTTTAGTGGGCTTCCAAGGATGTTGATCTGAACTTAAATAAGAATACAACAACTTATAGATATAATCATAAACACAGAGATGTAGCAGAAAAACACTTCATTTCATTAATAGAAAAAGATTGAACTATGCTTACAAACAGAATGGAAATAAGATAGCTCAGGCGATGGTAGTTTATCTCTAAGAAGAGATGTGGTAGGTACATGCCTCTGAACTGTGTTACAATGAGGCTTAAGAACCTATTTATTATTGTAAGACATGATAAAACCCTAAACAACCAAAACCCTAACCCCATGAGATGTAACACCAAGAGTTTGTGGGCCACGTTAGGGTTAGTTGGGCAGCCAACTTCCTGGGGTCGTAACTTGGTCATATTATTTTTGTTTGGTGCGTACTATACCTTGTTGGAAAGGTCTACCTGAGTACTATAGGTTTCATTGCATGCCACTTCCTAAGGTTACTGGCCTACCGCGAACCCCAAAAAATGTCGTTTAGGGGGTCAAAACCACTTCGGAAGTTCAAGACCTGAAAAAACTACTAAAAATAGTACATGTTGAAATTAACAAGGAAACAGATGAAATTGACGAGGGGGTCTAGGTGGAATAGGCAGGTGGCCACCAATATCCACCTAGATCATTCCTACTCCCTTAGGAAGCAATGGCTCCATTGCATGTCGAGCCTCCATGAGGTGAGGAAATTTCTGTTGAACCTGGTCCCTAGTGAACCACTTGCCCTGGTGAAGGAGTTGGCCTGATTTGACAACCTAATATAGTTGTATCCTCTATTGGCGAGTGTTCTGGTTTTGTATGTTCATGATCTGATCAGTTGTGGCATGTTCCATGCAGTCTAGGTTGAGCTCTATTGGTGTGAGTTGTTATGCAATGTCAGATGTGTCCAACAATGGCAGAAAGTATGGCAGAAGGAGATCTACATTGAACACTGGGTGCAGACCAAGGAACAGTGGGACGCTGAGCTCGAAGGCATTGTCACCAATGGCCTTGGTGATGGTGTATGGCCCATATTGGAGTGGGTAAATATTGTGGTGGGGTCTAGCAAGGCGCTCCTTCTGCAAATGTAGCCAAACTTTGTCGCCCATCTGGAACTTGAGCGACACTCGATGTTGATCATGGTGCTGCTTGTACTTAGCATTAGCTCTATCCAATATATCATGGACCTGCTAGAGGATGTGTTGAATGTGCTCAATGAAGTTGTTAACCCTTTCAGTTTTGGACTGCACTTCAGCTAAATCTACTTGAGTGGCTGCAAATTGTATAGCCACATCAATGGGGCATAATGGCTGAAATCCCAACCCTACCTGAAAGGGTTTGTGGCCTGTTGAGCTGTGGAGAGATTTTTTGTAGTTGTGTTGGACATAGGGGACACTTTCATCCCACGTGTGTGGATGTTGCAAGTTGTACATGCATAGAATGTGTACCATCATCATGTTGACAACCTTTATTTGGCAATCATTTTGGGGATGGAAAGTCGTGGACTTAGTAAGTTTTGTATCCAGCATCGACCAGAGACTTGACCAAAATGCACTTAGGAATCTGTCATCCCGATCTGAGACAATGGACTATGGGATCCCAAAGTGTACCCATACTCGCTCAAAGAATAGCTTAGCAGTGGCCTCTGTTGTGATACTCTTCTTGCAGGCCGCCATGATGGTCATCTTAGAGAATTTGTCGACAACCATGAAAATGCAATAATTGTTGTGCTTAGTAGAAGGAAGGTCTGACATGTAATCCATGGAGACATATTCCCAAGTCTAGCTAGGATTAGGTAGAGGAGTATACAGACCTTGCTTCTTTATGGTTGGTTTGGCAATGACGTAGGCGGTGCATGATCTAATGTACTTCCAAACATCCTTACGAATTTTCGGCCATTAAAGATACTTCTGCAATACCACCATTGTTTTCTCTACTCCAAAATGTCCAGCGACCCAACTGTAGTGCGCCTCCCAAATCATCTTGGCATGCTCACTTAAAGGAACACAAATGTGTCCCAGGTGGCATAACAATGCATCTGAAGGTGAAAATTTGGAACTTGCTTCCCTTCCAGGAGTGTCTGGTATATGCTGCCAAATTCTGGATCGCTCTTGTAAAGATTTGGCCACCCTGATGTCTCATGCCCACAAGAGCCGAGCACAATGATCAGCGCCATGACCGATGGTCGAATGGGGAAATCAGCAACATTATTGATGTTTCCCTTCTTATACTTACTGTTTAAATGGAACTGTTTCAAATAGGTGGACCATTTCTGGTAGCGATCATTCTGCAACTTCCCTTATGTTTGTATGAACTATAGAGGTCGGTGGTCTGTGTGGATGATCGTTTCCTTCCCCATAATGTAATGATTCAATTGACGGCAGACTTGCACAACGGAATACATTTATTTGTCATAAGTGGGGTACTTTCGGACTGTGTCTGAAAGTGTCTCACTGTGACAAGCCACTAGATGCCCATGCTGAGTAAGAACTACACCAATAGCATAGTCGAATGCATCTGTCTCAATCTCAAATGGTTGTTGCAGGTTTGGTAATGTGAGCACTGGTGCAGAACATAGGTGATTCTTCAACTCGGAGAATGCTTGTTGTTGGGTTTCCTACCAAAAAAAATTTCTTTCGCTCTGCCCTTGGTGACTTAACTTAATGGCCAAGTGATATGAGAGAATCCCAACATGAACCTACTATATAAATTGACAAGACCCAAAAACCTATGGAGCTCTGTTAGAGCGGTTTAGGCTGGCCAATCCCGAATGACTTGTATCTTAGATGGGTCCACATGTACACCATTCTCATCAATGATTTACCCCATATATTGAACCTGGGTCAGGCCAAATTTGAATTTCTCCAAGTTAGCACACAACTTGTGTTGGTGCAGGGTTTTAAGGACCTGTCGAATATGGTGGAGGTGCTCTTCCCAACTCCGGATGAAGATCAAGATGTCATCTAAATACACCACCACTGATCCGAATTGGATCCATGAAGAATAATCAAAAGGACCATGACTGTATTAGGTCAGGACAGACATCAAAGAATTCATAACAGCGATCAAAAACACCTCTAAACCAGTGGTAGTTGGCAGCCAGCGTGGAACGACAAGGACCTTGGTCAAAGCACACTGACCGAGGCCAATGGAGACAGCACAGGAGGCGAAATTAGCCCCTGGGAGGCCCAGATCGGGAAACGGAGGGAGTTTTTGATGCGCAATTAGCGCTAATCGCGCATCGCTGAGCAAAACCCCTCAAAATGGAGAAGCCTCGAGTGCTTGGTTGCATGGAGAGCCGGGAGAACCGTGGGGAAAAAGCTAAAGGACAAGGCGGGACCCGCGCTCCAAAAACCGGTGGTATTGATCGGGGGCACCCTCGAACGGTAAGCGGAATTGGAAAAAACAGAGCGATCCCACTCAACGTTCGATGCATGGCAAGTGGAGGAGAGAGGAAACCACCGTTGATCACACGCTAATGGTCGAGCAAGTCAACCGCGCATGTGTGTATGGCATCAGATCTAGAGGACCCAGATCTAACGGTTGAGATCACGCCCGATAGGAAAGCAGAATCGATGGGGGATTAAGCCGCAGTTTGTAAAGTTTTGACGTCCAATTTGACTGCCAAGGTGGTAGAAGACTCATTCCACGACGTAACAGAAAAATTGAACCGGTGAAGCGAGTTGGCGTAGCTGTAGGAGGACAAGTGGCCAAGCCCTGTGAGCCTGATGATGACATCGAACAGGGAAATCGAAGCAAAGCTGTAGCAGGCGATCTGACGGGAAGTGGAAGAGGAATCGAATAGCCATGAGCTCGAATGGCTTTAAAACCATGCACAAAAAAAGCAGAAGACACCAAACACCAAATACCAAAACCCCGAGAGGAGGACGGAACACAGAAAGGAAGAACAGAGAAAAGAAAGATAGTGAAGCAAAAGCAGAACGAAAGACAGAGGGCCGAGCTGACCAAAGGTAGCATCGGGCACCAGAGAGATTGAGATATTCAAGCCATCCTAGAGAGGATCTATCCAGACTGAGCACCACATCGATCTCTCTCCATTAAAGACCCGAAAGGTCACAGAGCTAGTAGGGAAAAGAGTCTGTGTACTCTAGTGGCTTGGGGCATCCAAGAACCACCTTGCCAAGCAAATTCTGTTTCAGGAGACTCATATTGAGCTCCTTCATTGTAATTCTCTGCTTTAAGACACAATAAAAGAAGGCCACCACTGAGAGCTGGACCGGAGACGTAGCCCTAGAGGATAGGGTGAACTCCTTATTAAATTCTTGTGCTCTTATATTGCTTACTATATTTCTCTATTGTTTTCCATTTTGAGTGTCTGTGTATTTGCAATCTGATTGATATGTTGCCTAAATAACATGGACACACACCAGCAAATGAGTCTGTAATACCTTCATGTAATAAATCTTAACTAAGGTCACTCACAGGGTGATTATCAGATCAAGTGGTATCAGAGCTCTAGGTTGTAAAGGTTAGACAAGCTTGTGTTGGTTAGTTTTTGAATGCTCACTAGATCAAAGCTCAAATTAAGAGAAGGAGAATTGGTGGAAACTAACCCTGAAATTGGGAGAGTCTATCCTTGGAAGACAATGTCAGAAGAAGGTTTGTAGGGCTAGACCCTCAATTCCTATAAAGTTTCCTAGCTATAAATTCTATGGTAGAAGAGATGTATAGGGACTTTAGAAAACATAAGGCCGAAGATTCATCAGGTTCTAAACAAGATAAAGAAGAAGATAAGTCTCACTTCCAAGACCACTCCAAGGGAAAAGGGAAGGAGGAAATCTTTCTCACACCTCCTAATAGCCCTGTGCATAACAAGAAAGCATCCCTAATCAAACTAGATGTTAAATTTGATTTGCCTATATATGATGGAGAGCTGAATGCTGAAAAGTTGGACAATTGGATTAGACAAATTGATGTTTATTGCAGAGTACAGAACATCGACTCAGACAAGAGTAAGATTCAGCTAGCAAGACTATGCCTAGGAGGCACTGCCTTGGTTTGGTGGGAAGGCAGAGCTCAAGCTGACATGAAAAGACATGGTAAGACTATCTCTGTCTGGAGTGAATTTTTTTCTGCAATCAAAAAATAGTTCTATCCATTGGCCTACATGCAACAAGCCATGATGAGTTGGAAAACTCTTCGACAGTTGAAGTGTGCAAGGGTACACTCAAGAATTTAGAAAGAGAGCATTGATTCTAGGAATCTCACTAGACTCACCAGAAACTCTTTTGAAGTACATTGGTGGTCTACATAGCTACATGAGGCATACCATCCTCATGCTTAATCCCACTAGTATAGATGAGGTATCTGTACAAGCTACTCATCTAGAAGCTAGAGGAAATAATGGAAATCCAGAAGTTGGGGGACCATCCCAACCCACTGTAAGCAAGAGCAAGGACAAAAGAAAACAGAAGTGGAAAGCAAGGAAGGCTAACACTGCACAGAAAAGCAAAGCTTCATGCACTCACTATAAAAGGGATGGGCATGATGATGAGCATTGTTGGATTCTGCATCCAGAGCTAAGACCTAAGAAGTCCAAGGGCAAGAAGAAGAAGACTGTTGCAACTATTCAAAAATATTTGGCGTCAGACTCGGGAGATGAAACAACTATTGTAGCCACAGGTATAAAAGGTAAGAATTCTGAAGCATCTACTAGTAATTCTGCTCAATCTGTTATTGATGAAGAAAATGAGAGAAAAAGACATGAGCTTTTCCATATTCCAGTTGTTTCCAAATATCAAAAGATTGATACTTTGTTTGATAGTGGCTCACAAGTAAATTTGATTTCTGAAGCAATTGTAAAGAAATTGGGATTAGCAACTACATCTCATAAGAAACCATACCCATTAGGATGGTTGAATGATAAACCACAACTACAAGTGACTAGACAGTGCAAACTCAAGTTTTCTTTTGGGTCATCATTTGTAGATGAGGTGGAGTTAGACATAATTCCTTTGGATATATGTTGAATTGTTTTAGGAAGTCCTTACTTGTATGATAGAAAGGCTATTTTCTATAGATATGAGAACAAGTATCTACTTGTTAAAGATGGAATCGAATACTTTGTAAGAGCTCATAAGCTCAAGAATAATTATACTCTCATAAACTTAGGGTAGATGAAAAGAATGATAAATTCATGCAAACAATTCTTATTGAAGGTTGTAAAGGAAAAGAAACCTGATAAAACCAATGTATTTGAGGGTTGTAATGCTGAACAACAAGCTGATATAGAAAAGGTTGTTTCAGAGTATGATGTCTTATTTCAAGAACCTAAAGGTCTGCCACCCAAAAAGGAAATAGTACATGATATTATTTTGCTGCAAGATGTTCCATTGACTAACATTGGGATGTACAGGTTGTCAGCTTTAGAGAATGTTGAAATCAAGAAGCAGGTGTAGGAGTTGCTCGAGAAAGGGTTCATCAGGCCTAGCACATCACCATGTGGGTCACCAATCATTTTGGTGAGAAAGAAAGATGGCTCGTGGAGAATGTGCATTGATTACCGAGCACTGAATAAAATAACAATCAAAAATCGTTATCCCCTTCCTCGCATAGATGATCTTTTAGATCAATTAAAGGAAGTTGTTTATTTCACCAAGCTACACTTACACAGTGGATACCATCAGGTTAGAGTTGCAGAACATGATGCATGGAAGACTGCTTTCAAAACAAAGCAGGGATTGCATGAGTGGGTGGTTATGCCTTTTGGCTTGACTAATGCTCCTGCTACTTTCATGAGATTAATGAATGATGTACTTAGACCTTTTCTTGATGATTTTGTTATTGTGTACCTGGATGATATTCTGATTTTTAGTAAAATGGGGGAAGAACATTTAAAGCATGTTAAGCAGACACTAGATGTTTTGAAAAGAAAAAAACTTTATGTTAAACTCTCAAAATGTGAATTTGGCGAGACATCTCTAAACTACTTGGGTCATATAGTAGGGGGTGGTGAATTGAAAATAGATCCCTCTAAAGTGGCAGTCATTGTAAATTGGCCTAAACCTAAGTCTGCTACAGAAGTGAGAAGCTTCTTAGGAGTAGCACAAGCAACACAATATTGGAGGAAGTTCATTTCTAACTTTTCCTCAATTGCAGCTCCCTTACATGCTTTAACGGGATTAAACAAGGTGTTTCAATGGGGAGGCAAACATCAGAAAGCCTTTAACACCTTGAAAGAAAAGATTAGTACAACCCCTATACTAGCACTGCCTGATCTGCAAAGACCATTTGAGATCCAAACTGATGCCAGTGACTATGCCATGGGAGCAGTGTTGACACAGCACGGTAAACCCATATGTTATCATTCTGAGACTTTTAATCCTACAGTAGTTAACTATCCTACATATGATAAAGAATTGTATGCATTAGTTCAGAGTGTGAAAAAGTGGAAACATTACTTAATGGGCAAAGAGACAGTAATACATACTGATCATCAACCACTTCAATATTTACACTCCCAAACTAAGTTGTAGCAATCAAGACATTACAGATGGATGGGTTTTCTACAATAGTTTCATTTAGTTGTCAAATATAAAAAGGGCATACATAACAAATTTGCAGAAATGTTATCTAGACCCATTATAAATGCGTCTACTGTACTTAAGCATAATTCTATACTACATGAAAGCTACATTGAACAATATGCTCAAGATATAGACTTTAAAGATGTATATGAAACTTTGAGTCAAGGCAAAAGAGTAGAAGAATTGGATTATCATGTAAAGGACCAACTCTTATACCATTGTGGGAAACTCTGTATTCCACAAACTGAGAGAGTAAAGATAATTAGGGAAGCACATACTTCTCTGATATCAGGTCACTTTGGGGTAAGTAAAATAGTTGCATAGCTGCAAAGGTTTTGTTATTGGCCGAAAATGACTGAGACAGTTTCTAGATATGTAAGAGGGTGTACTATGTGTGCTAAAAGCAAGCCCAGCAACAGAAAACTAGGCTTGTACACTCCCTTACCAGTACCTTCTCACCCTTGGGAAAGTGTTTCCATGGATTTTGTTGGAGGACTGCCAAAATCTAGGAAAGGTCATGATTATCTATATGTTGTTGTGGATAGGTTCAGCAAAATGTGTATTTTGATACCTTGTAATAAACGGATTACAGTTGAACAAACTGCAAAAATGTTCTTTGAACATGTATGGGTTCATTTTGGATTACCCACTTCTATTGTATCTGATCGAGACACCCGATTTGTGGGGAAGTTTTGGTCAAGTTTGTGGGAACTGATGGACACCAAACTAAAGGAAAGCACAACTTTTCATCCTCAAACTAATGGCCAGACAGAAGTAGTTAACAAGACAGTGATCCAGTTACTAAGAGGATATTGCAGCAAACATCCTATGCTTTAGGATGAACATCTATGTTATGTGCAGCATGCTTACAATAGAGCAAAGCATTCTTCTACACAAAGATCTCCTTTTGAGACCTGTTTTGGTTTCACACCAAGGTCTCCTTTGGATTTTGTCTTTAGTAAAGATACCATGGTTGATGGACACAGTGATGTGGACAGGGTAACTAGGTTCATTGAACAGATCCAGGAGATCCACCAGGCAGTACAAGAACAGCTGGAAAAGAGCCAAGCCAAGTATAAGGCTAGGCATGACAAGCATCGGATGGAGCATAGTTTTCAAGTTGGTGACCAAGTCTGGCTGTATATCAGCAAGGACAGGATGCAAGGTGAAGGTAAGAAGCTAAAGCCTATCAGGTATGGACCCTTTAAGATACTTGAGAAGATTGGTGAAAATGCTTTTCGCCTTGATCTACCAGCTTACATGCACATCTACTCAGTCGTAAATGTAGATTGCTTGAGATTGTTTGAACCTTCAATGGTTGAGGACCCTAAAGAGCAGAGTCAATTGCCTTCTATTGATGACCTGCTACCTGAATATCTTAATGAATTGCAGGAAGACACAGTGCTGGACAGGAAGGTGAGGACAACATGTAGGGGAGATGTTGAGTACCTCAGGATTGGGCTCAAAGGTTCAAAGCCAAGCAGTGCAAAGTGGATTGAGATTGGACAAGTGAGACAGAAGTACCCTCACTTAGTCGATGCTTGAAAACCAACTTTTGGTGGTCCAAAAGCTTTTTCAGTGGGAAGGCGGTGATCCGAATTGGATCCATGAAGAATAATCAAAAGTACCATGACTGTATCAGGTCGAGATAGACATCAAAGAATTTAGAACAGCAATCAAAAACACCTATAAACCAGTGGCAGTTGGCAACCAGCGTGGAACGACGAGGACCTCGGTCAAAGCGCGCTGACCGAGGCCCATGGAGACTGCGCAGGAGGGGAAATTAACCCTTGGGAGGCCCAGATTGGGAAACGGAGGGAGTTTTTGATGCACGATTAGCGCTAATCACGCATCCCTGGGAAAAACCCCTCGAAATGGAGAAGCCCCGAGTGCTTGGTCGCATGGAGAGTCGGGAGGACCATGGGGAAAAAGCTAAAGGACAAGGCAGGACATGCACTCCAAAAACCGTCGGTATTGATCGGGGGCACCCTCAAACGGTAAGCGGAATTGGTGAAAACAAAGCGATCCCACTCAGTGGTCGATGCGTGGCAAGCATAGGAGAGAGAAAACCGTCGTTGATCATGCACTAACGGTCGAGCAAGTCAACCGCGCGAAACATGCGTATGGTGTCGGATCTAGAGTCCCCAGATCTAACGGCTGAGATCGCGCCCGATGGGAAAGCAGAATCGACGGGGGATTAAGCTGCAGTTTGTAAATATTTGACGTCTGATTTGACTGCCAAGGTGGAAGAAGACTCATTCCATGACGTAACAAAAAAACCGAACCGGCGAAGCTAGTTGACACAGCTGCAGGAGGACAAGTGGCCACTCCCTATGAGCCTGATGATGATGCCGAACAGGGAACTCCAAGCGAAGTTGTAGCAGGCAATCCGACAGGAAGTGGAAGAGGAATTGAATAGCCATGAGCTCGAATGGCTTTAAAACCATGCACAGAAAAAGTAGAAGACACCGAACGCCAAATACTAGAACCCCAAGAGAAGGACGGAACACAAAAAGTAAGAACAGAGAAAAGAAAGACAGTGAAGCAAAAGCAGAATAGAAGACAGAGGGCCCAGCTGACCAAACACAACATCGAGCACCAGAGAGCTTGAGAGATTCAAGCCATCCGAGAGAGGATCTGTCCGGACTGAGCACCACATCGTGCTCTCTCCATTAAAGACCAGAAAGGTCATAGAGTTGGTAAGGAAAAGAGTATGTGTACTCTAGTGGCTTGGGGCATCCAAGAACCACCCTGCCAAGCAAATTCTGTTTCAGGAGACTCATATTGAGCTCCTTCATTGTAATTCTCTGCTTTAAGACATAATAAAAGAAGGCCACCACTGAGAGCTGGACCGAAGACGTAGCCCTAGAGGATAGGGTGAACTCCTTATTAAATTCTTGTGTTCTTATATTGCTTATTGTATTTCTCTGCTATTTTCCATTTCGAGTGTCTGTGTATTTGCAATCTGATCGATTCATTGCCTAAATAACATGGACACACACCAACACATGATTCTGTAATACCTTCATGTAATAAATCTTAACTGAGGTCACTCATAGGGTGATTATCAGATCAACCATGAATTAATTGGTGAAGGTTCGCAATATGTCTTCCATTAGTCTCATGAAGATTGCAGGGGCATTCGTCAATCTAAACGGCATGACCAACCATTCGAAAAGGCCCTCCTTGGAATTGAAGGCAGTCTTCCACACATCGGAGGGTTTGATAGGCACCTAGTGATAACTTGACTTCAAGTCAATATTGTTGAAATATTTTCCCCCTTGAGTTGGTCTAGAAGGTCATCAATCCAGGGGATTGGGTACCTATTCCAAACAATGATCTTGTTCAACACCCGATAGTCAATGCAGAGCCTCCAGGTGCCATCCTTCTTCTGTACCAATACAATCAGGCTCCCACAAGGTGGTGATATTTTCCTAATGTGCCTTTTCTACAATAGTTCCTGAATCTACCTCTTGATCTCATCGTTCTCCAGGATAGAGTGTTGATAGATCGGTCCATTGGGCAGTGGCGCGCCCGAGGTCAGATCGATGGAGTGCTTGACCTAACAGTCCAGAGGTACCCTAGTGGGTGAGGCGAAAATATCCTTGTACTCCTCCATGACCTTATCCATCTATTGCTACTATGCAGAGGAGCCCTGCCTTGAAGTCATGGCCACAACCTTCTTCTTTCCCTAGGGGCGAATCATAAGGAAAACAAATTTCTTGGTCTAGGAAATGATCTTACTACATTGCTTTGCAGTGATAAAAGAGATGGTGGTAGGCGGGGCTACCACCTGTATCCTGTACAACTTATTAGCCAAAGTAATAATCATAGAGTGGGCTCTAGAATCATATACAACATGTCACTTCCACAAGTATGGTTGTCCTAACAATACATCACAAACTTCAAGAGGAGCAACGTCACATAGTACCTCATCCGTGAAGGGCTTGATGATGTAGGGAAGGTGGCATTGTTGGTTGACACAGAGATCCCGTCCTTGGTGAAGCCACCAGATGGTGTAAATTTGTGGATGTGCTATAGTATTTAAGCCCAGTCACTTCATGACCTCTTCCGAAAGGAGGTTCTTTTGGCTCCCGTTGTCGACAATGAACTCCAGCAGAGAACCCCTCACCCACATTTGTGAGTGGAAGAAGCATTCCCCCTCCTCTAGATCTTCAAGCTCAATCTTCTGGATCTTGGTGGTGGCCACGGTGGCACTAGGATCCGCATCAATGATATGCTTCCCTTTTTTAGTTCCCTTATCAGGTTTTGATTCAGAGTCATAACCTGTATCTGATTTGGAAGCCTTTAGCTTGACCACCAGTGACTGTTTGGCCTAACACTCACTTGTATTGTGAGTGGAGCTCTTATGGAACTCACACCATTTTCCCGTGTCCTTCTTCATCTTCGAGGTGTTGTTATTTGCTTACGACTTCGGCAGGCTGTCCTGGGTAGCATCGCCTTTGCTTGGTCCTTTGTTCGTGGTTTGAGGGTGCCTTTTCCTTGCTTTGGATTCACAGATCCAAAGTCATGCTTCTTCTGTTTAAACTAATTCTCAATCTTTACAGCACGGTATGGATACATCATGCAGAGTGAGGAAATGTCCAGGAACTCCATGGAAATTTCCAGGAACTCCATCTCGTCCTGGCTGTACTTGTGTAGACAACTGTGATACATGAGCACCAAATGTCACTCAGTATCCTTGATACCCAACTTTGTGTGAAGGATATGGAAAGTATTTGTGAACTCTAGTACATCTTGGTCCCTTCCCTACTGTAGTGTGGTCTACTTTATGTATTTGTCTTCATAGCTCCCAATAGGGTAATATTGTTCCTTGATGGCGTCTCGGAAATAATTTCATGTGGGTGTAGCTGAAAACAACAAGGGTTCACTCTCGTCCTTTTGTTCACAGTAGGTTTCCCACCAATCCTTGATGTGTGGGGTGGCTTTAAGAAGTGAAAAAGTAATCTTTTCCCAATTGGAAAAGTCATGAACTGAAAAATATCCTTCCAATAGGTTTAACCATTTATCTATGGTGTCTACATCTATCAGGCCTTCAAATATGGAATTATCGAAGTTAAATTGTACCTTAAAAGGAGCAGCGCCTCCAGAGTGATTGTTGGATGAAGATGCATCACATGTGGGTAGTCGTCGAAGGATTTGGGCAAAGTTATCCATCATCACGTCCCTCTATCACTCGAGGGCTTCCTCAAGCAACATTTTGAAAGGATCTCCTACCCCCTCGTCTTTATTTTCTTCCACCATGGGAGGTCGTCGAGTTTTGTGAGGCTAATCTTGCAATGGTTCAACTAGATCAAGCCCTAACTCCTTATACCCTAACCTTGTTGGGGACATGCAAAGAAAAATAGAGAAAGAGCAGACTGCTCTAATACCAGTGATCCAAACTTAAACAGGAACACAACAACCTACATATATAATCATAAAAACATAGATGTATCAAAACAACACTTCATTTCATTAATAGAAAAATATTGAACTATGCTTACAAACAGAATGGAAATAAGAAAGCTCGAGCAATGGTAGCATATCTCTGAGAAGAGATGTGGCGGCTACATGCCTCTGAACTGTGTTACAATGAGGCTTAAGGGCCTATTTATTATTGGAAAACATGAGAAAGTTGTAAACGACCAAAACCCTAACCCCAGGAGATGTAACACCAAGAGTTTGTGGGACCCGTTGGGGTTAGTTGGGCAGCCAACTTCCTGGGGTTGTAACTTGGTCATGTTATCTCTGTTTGGCGCGTACGATACCTTGTTGGAAAGGTCTCTCTGAGTACTATAGGTTTCACCGTAGGCCCCTACATATGGAAATGGGCTTGTTGCAAACCCCAAAAAAAACGTCATTTAGGGGGTCAAAACTGCTCCGGAAGTTTAGGACCCGAAAAACTGCTAAAAATAGTAAATGTTGAAATGAACAAGGAAACAGATGAAACTGACTGGGGGGTCTAGGTGGAATAGGCAGGTGGCCACCAATATCCACCTGGCTTAGATGTAACCTCTGGGACACGTCATCCTGGGCTTCCTCTCAGTCATTGATTTCTCTCACTTGCTCTTAGTTGGTAATCATGCTAACTTCCGCTATTGGTCTTGCACTGTTGTCATATGGGCTAGCAACCTTGCCTTCAAGATGACCATTGTTGGCCTGATAAACTCAGCCAAGATCATGGATAAGGTTAAGAGGCTAAGGATATGAAATAAGGTTACGAGATGGGATTTCTACTGGTTTTGCACCATGAGCCATTTGTGGAAGGTTACAACCATAGATTAACTGAGGTTTTTCTATAATCACTTAGACTTGTGACAGAACTCTGTCATCACCCCAATAGTTCCTAAAGCACTTTCTGGTGCTATCCTTTCTGAGCTTATGACGAGGTTTCCTTTCCTGGGTTTTCAATGGCCACAATGGAATGTGTCGAACAGGGACTTGTCCATCCAGACCAGGGGCTTATCCATTCAGCATCTCAAAGGCCCATGGTCCCTTGATTCTTAATGGTTTACATGGAAAAAAACCACTCTCATTCTATAGATTTATAGGTCCCCTATAGGAACGACTAAGCACAACAAGACTTATAAGAACAACCAGGAAGCATACAGTACCCAAATAGGCTGTAAGAAGATCAATATTCAACTAACAACATGAAGTTCCCTTCCTAATCGAATTATAGGCACAAGCCTTACAATTGAACATTAAATGATCATCCCCACATACAATAGTAATACTTAATGTTCCCAACACTCGCACAGATAATTATATATGTGGTCTTGCATAAAGAACGTTAGTGGAATACCACAACAACAAGGTACGAATACACCAAAGTTTTACCATTCCAAACACAATAACTCCATGAACCCTTCACACAAAATGAATACAACATTGGTTTAATAGCTCAGTGTATCTCAATAAAAAGGAATGCATTTAAAATCACTTATCTTTAATTTATACTGGAATGGTCAACTGACTTCGGGATGAAAACTCTCCACCCGACCATAAACAAGCTACTTCCACTATCACTTGTAGTTGTCACCCTCGAGCCAAATTCTAGAGATTGAGGTGGTTTTGCTCTAGGGATTGAAGACCAACTATTGATTGAATCAGGGACTCCAAAGGCTCTCCCACCTCCACCCACTAATCAACTACTAGCCAATAACTTCTCAGGGAATCGATAGGTTTTTTGCCTCTTCCCTTCATTTTTGCAACACCTAATGTTACACAAAAATATCGTCACCATGATTATTTGCAATCAGTATGGGTCTATCATCACTTGTACTGTCCTCCTAAGCAAGTCTCAGACCTCAGCTCTTCAAGTCACTTTGGAAATGAGAGAAAGACATTAAAAATCAATGTAACTCTGGTTCCGCACTTTCTCTCACCGTCACATGCGGTCCCGCACCTTCTGTGTACAAAAACTGCGGACCTGCCCGCTCTGTCCCTAACAGTGTAGGTGCGGACCCCTGTGAAAGTCAAAAGGCACAAGTTTTATCTTAAAAAACTCACTTTGGGTTAATTCTAGAGGTTTCTAGAAGGAATTTTAACGTGGATTGTTCGCTCTGAGGTGGTTCATGCATCCCAAAAGAGAAGGAGCTAATCCCTTGATGAGAGGAGCTATCCCTTTGAAGGAGGGCTTTATCCCTTTGAAGGAGGACCTAGTAACCTCCCTCCATTGCACTATAAATACAGGCATTGGGTTGGTTGCTAGAGAGGTTAGAAGCTGAACATTTTTGAGGGTAAATGCTGGTGAAATCAAGACTTCCTAGTTGAGCTTAAGAGGAGAGATCACATACCTTTTTGGCTTCATTGGGGAGTGAGTGAAACTTGTCAAAGTAGAGGAGACTTCTTGCTGGACCCTGGGAGGAGCTTGTACAGCGTCAAGGCAAAGGTTGTAAAGTTCTTCTTCTTTTGAATTAATACAATCAAACTCATTTTTCTCAACAAGTATCTCATGTTATTTGTTTCATGGACTCCTTGACTTTCATGTTAAATATGTTTTATGCAACTGGCTTTTCAGGTGCTATTTAATTTGTTTTCCTTGTTTGTGTTTGCAGATTCGTGACAGAGGAGCTCATTTGGATCAAAGGAGCGAGGGCATCCACAAGCTTGCGTTGGACCTAAGGTAGGCCCTAAAAAACACTTGTTTGCCATTGTTTATCAAAGCATATTTAGAGAAAGATAGTGTCTGGTTGGTTTGCTTGTCATTAGGTCTTCTTTAGATTCTAGGAAGGTCTATCTTGTCCGCAAGATCGACTTATTCCGTGTGACAAAATGGCGACTCCAATGGGGACTTGATTGTTTTCCTTGTTTTTACTTTGACCTGAGAAACTGTGTTTTTGTTTCTGTTTTTGGCTTGTTGTGTGTAAAATTGGGTAGAGTTTGTAGATCCAGGGTTATTTTTTGTTTTTCATAGCTTTGGGAGAGGACCGCACCCTAGCCGTTTGACACAGTGCGTACCTACCCGCAGCTTGGCTTTTAGCACAGAGCAGGACCACGCCTGTGTCAACTGTGGGCCTGCGGACCCTGTCAAAATTTTGAAAAAACCTAAGATTTCCTCTGTTAGTCAGCTTAGTGTTTGTTTAGAAATTGTTATCCACTACCCAGACCTGCATATAACTTGTCAGAAGCTTTCCTTAGGTTGATTTCGTTAGTGTTAGGGTTTTAAGTGAAATTCCTAGGAGTTTTGCTTGTTGGGTTTGTTTTTCATTTTGGTTGTATAGTGCCTCTAAGCTTAGAAGCTGTAGGGACTTCAGATCACCTTAGTGTCTACCATCCTTCTTATGAGTCTAACCATTTATGAAATCTCCCCTTGTTGAGGAATCCGCTTTGAGTTTTCTCTTTACAAAACTTCGAAAAGCTTGTGTTTGAGAGTTTGGATTTTCATTTTCAAAAAGAAAACAAAATTGGTTGTTCTTGACTTATTTGTGATTCTGCATAAATTGGTCCTTAGCTTACATCTAGCTAAGTAAAACATCCTTAAAAAGGACTTTTAGTAGGCTTTGACTTCAAATAGGTTTTTATAATTTGTAGATCTCAAAGTTAGTCAATTTCATAGTTTTGAGTGTTTTATTAAAAAATATAAAAATCTCTTTTGGAAAAAGTTTGTTTTTTGTAGTGGTTGAGTGCTTTGAAACGAAAAGGGAAATTTTTGTGAAATAACTAGTTGTCTCGTTTTGAGTGCATTGGAAAAGGACAAAAACTCTTCTTTTAATTTGTTTGATTAAGAAAGATTTGTGTTTACAAAGTATTTGCATTCTCAAACTCTTTCTTAGTTAGAAGTTCATCAAAGAGAAAAAGATTGTTTAGATCATCTTAGGTGCATTTTTAGTGATTTTGAGTCGAGTCTTCATACCACGAGTTTCATCTCCGCACCTTTTGACTTAAACAAAAACCAATAAAAATTAATGCTTAAAGTAAAATTCACCTAGTAACGTTTTTATTTCTAGGGCTCTGATACACCAACTTAGCTTAGGCTAGTGTCTTGGAGTAGGAGAGTAATTAACTCTCCAAGACAGTAAAAACAAACAAGTAGATGTATCTTGTGGTAGGAAAGAAATCCAATTGTTGCATTTATGCTCTGGGAAAGCTCCTCTTAAAGGAGAAGCACGAGATCGTGTCCGTACCAGTGTGGGAATCAATCCTTCCTCATTGGGAACGACGCCAGATATTCACGTATTAAAAACGGTAAACCTCGGATTAACCATTGTCGAGGAGCCTGGGGTCACTTGTTGGTAAACCTTGGATTATGTTAAGGAGCCTTCAAGGGGATTGAGCTTGCTACTCTGCCCTTGTGTGCGTATCGAATCATAGAATGTTCCCCCAGGTATATTTGTCTCAGTTGGTAACCTTAGTGGCCATATTCTTTAGGACTCTTCCTGAGGTGACAGTGGTGGGAAGATCCCACTGTACCTGGAGCAGACGTCGGCTAGACTCACTTGGATTTTCTGGGGGGTTCTCTTCACTCGAGATGGTTAAGTGGAGGAACTTGTGCCAGTCTATTCATTAAGCAGGTTGTCGGGGTAACTGTTCCAACCGCCATTTCTGTATTGAACTCTACGACGTTGGATTTCATCACCAACTAGTGTTTTCAGTACGGAAAGTTACTGTTTGTGTGTGTTTGATCTCCTAGATTCTTTAGGCGTGTGATTCAAATTTTTTTGGTTCTTTAGAGACTTTAGGTGCTTTTCATTAAGATTTTACTTTGTTTGCATGTGAAGTAGTTAAAAGTTTTTAACTGTGGCTGAATTACCAAGGCAGTCCCGTAGACTTCGGGGCCAGTCTCCTGAGTTTGTAAACGTGGCTGAGTTATTGAGGAAGTCCCGTAGACTGCGGGGCCAGCCTCTTGAGGAAGTACCGAGCCAGCTTGAAGGCTTGAAAGTCCTCGTAACTCCTAGAGACAGTAGAGTTGGGTCACCTGAGGAAGGAGAATCCTCTTTGATAGTACATCCTGATTTTCAACCGTTAGTGGCAGATTATAATCCACAGTCAGTGTCTGTTTCTGAAATTGCTGGTAGCTTTTCATCTACTAGTGATATAGGTGAAGAACCTGAAATATCTGAGCCTGAAAGTGAATTTGCTACTACTTCGACATCGGGGTTTGTTTCTCCAACTTCTAGTGGTCCTGGTTCACCTAGGGTAGAAAGAGTAATCACCCAAGATCTTCCTTCTGGACTTATTGCTATTGAAGAAATTGCTCCGGAGGAAGAAGTAGGCATCCCTATCCCTAAAAATCAACCTGTTATTGAACTACGGGAGCGTGAATCAATTTTTTACAGTCCACCTAGGAGCAGTTCTTGGTATCTTTCTTTGACTAATTTCTTAGAAAACTCAGGGTTAAGTTTTTCACCACCTCGCGCTCCTTATCACCCAACACCTAGAGGTTTTTATACTCCCGTAAATCTGTCAGGACAGTCATCCATGTTTACTCAATCGCATGAATCCTTTTTGTACGGCGGTCCTTCTGTTCCCTCCGGGTATCACTCACTTTCTGGTACTTTTTCGGGAGCATCTCCTCAACCCATTGAGCAAGGGTTATTAACTGGAAATAATGGTACTAAGCTGTTGAGCGTAGAAGACATTCTTATGATGTCAGGTTCTATTCCCAATCCTCAACCTCAAGGTGGCCAGTTACCGCCTGGGGGGCAACCTCAAGGTACACAGTTTGCATCTGGGGGGCAACCTCAAGGACAGTACATACCTATGGGACAGTACGTTCCTCAAGGTCAACCCCAGACTCAATATGTACCCCAAGGTCAACCCCAGTATCAATTTATACCTCAAGGTCAACCCCAGTATCAGTATGTGCCTCAAGGGTATCAACCCCAAGGTCAATACTCGAACCAAGGTTTCCAACCACCCTCCGGTCAAACGTATGTTCAAGGAACGGGAAATGTACCTTTCAATTATCAATCCTACCCTCAACCCGGTTATGGTCCTCAGTATTCTCAACCAGTTATGGGTCAGTACCCCGGGATGAATATAGTGTGGGATCCATCGCAAGCTCAATAGGTATTGCAGCCAAGTGTACAGTTGTCATCTCAAACTGGACAACCCTTAGTTTCTGGTTCACCCCAGCAACCAATCCAGTCTAACATTCAAACTTCTATACCTTCGGTAGTTTCTTAGCCTAGGCCTAGTACACCTCGTACTTCGCCTCAAACGACTGCTACAACTGCCGAAACATCTGTTCAATCTACCCCACCTACTTCTGGAGTAGCGACAGCTCTGGTTTCTACTGTTCCTGTATCTACTCCTCAGACATCTTTACCACCGTCTGGATCTATGATTCAAACTTCGGTTCAGATGCCTGTAGGACAACCTGGTTTAAGTAGGGTTATCACAAGTCAACCACAATTTACTTATCAACCGTACCAGGGACAGTACCAATTCGGTCCTGCTGTGCACCAGCCAGTCTATCAGTATCAACCGTACCCTGGGTACACTTATCAACAACCTCAATAACCCCAGTACGGTCTGGTTAATCCTGGTTTTCCGGGAGGATACAATATCTCGAACGCAATTCCTATTCCTAGTTATCCTGGATATCCTCCTCCGGGCCTGGTCTTATGACCCAGAGTTTTAGGGATCCTAATCGGCAGTTACCGTTTATCGCAACTTTGGACTTGCCTGACTTGTCGTGCCTAACGAACGATCCCATTAATTATCTTCCGTTTTGGCCGCCAATGTCGAATAAGTTGCCTAGTGACATTCCCAAGTTCGAAGGTAAATCAGGAGAGGACCCGTCGAACCATGTGATGACTTACCACCTCTGGTGTGCGTCTAACTCCATTACAGATGATTCAATCCGTCTTAGACTTTTCCAATGCACTCTAATTGGTCTCGCGGCCAAGTGGTACATTGAGTTACCGCGAGGCACTTTTTATAATTTTAGTCAGTTAGCAACCTCGTTTTTAACTCATTTTCAGTTGCCAGTCTAATATGACAATGGCATGGAATTGTTAACTTCTCTAAAACAATTGACATCCACTTACATTTCAGATCATATTCATGAGTGGAGACGTCGACGGCGTTTAGTGAAGGTATTTATTTCGGATCAGATCTTGGCCGAGTGGTTTGTAAAATCTTTTTTGCCAAAGATCACTGAAGATGTTGCTAAAGCCGGAGTTGTTACTGAGGAGCAAGTAATTGCTCAAGCACAGTACCTTGACTTGGTCTATACTCAGTCAGGTACGTTACACGAAAAAATCCCCGATCTTCCCAAGCAAAATCAAATCACTGCAGCTCCTTCGGGATCTCATGCCGTCGATGGTATGATTGGCATGGTTAACACTAAAAGTAAGAAGAAGTCTTCCAAGAATTCTTCCCCTATCATAACATTGCCTGATTCCCCAACAGGAGATTCTTCTGCAGAGATTTCCGCCGATATTCATGTTGTAGAGTCATCTACAGCCAAATCAAAATCCGGTGGGAAGAAGAAAGGAAAGAAGAAGAATAAAATGGACAAAAGTTCAAAGGAGAAACCTGAAAAGGCGAAATCCAATGATGAAAAGCGCAAACCTCGTTATCCTTGTCTCATTTGTGATGATGAACATTTTACAAGAGACTGCCCTCATCGTGCAGAGGTTGCGAAGATTGTCAAGGGTTCCCAAACTCCTGCTGTTTTGAAGGATCCTTTTCCGGCTCAAGACAGTAAGATGATAGGTTCATCCTTGAATGCCAATGAAGAACCCATACTGATGATGTCCCATGTTAGGATTGCGACTCGATCGCAAGATTATGGTAGTAAAAGTCCTGTTGATGGTAAAGAAGCAGAATCTTCTCATTCTAATCCATCAACCTCAGCTCCCGGTTCCGATCCACTACAGATCGAGAAACCTAATCCAGACTTGGTAATCAAACCGCCCGCCAAGGGTATACTTCGAAAGTCAGCTTTCAATCCACATGTGAGAGCGGCTCAGAATTATAACATTGTTGAGGATTTAGCTATTTCACCCTCAGCAATGTCGGCTTTGGAAGTGCTGCAATCATGTCCAGCACAACGTAAATTACTTTTGTCGGCTATAGGAGCTGTTGATGTTCAGGACTCGAACCTAATAATTTTCGATCTAGAAAATAGTACACCGTGATTGCCTCATCAAATGGCTTTCCAGATTCCAGTGATAGTCAAAAACAGGCCTATTCATCGGACTGTAATTGATGAGGGAGCCTCAACGTGTATTATGTCGATACAGTGTTGGAGATCGCTTGGTTCTCCTTCGCTAAATCAATCCCCGACAATTCTAAAGGCCTTTGATGGCCATGGGTTTCATCCTTTTGGCATTCTACAGGATTTGCCTATAGGGGTTGAAGGAAAAACCGTTAGTCTAGATGTGGAGGTGGTTGATGCCCCTCTAGATTACAACCTTCTCTTGGGTCGAAGTTGGTCTTACGCTATGACAGCGGTCGTTTCATCGGTCTTTCGAGTAATAAAGTTTCCACACAATGGAAAGATCGTAACAATAGACCAGCTGGCTTATTTTTCATCCGACCCAGCCTCTTCGGAGAGTATTCAGCATGTCGGTAAAACGACTATCCCATATAAGGATGTTGGAGTAGGGCTAGTTAAAGATGTCGGTTTACTGGGAACTTTTCCTTTTCCTCCGATCAACGCATCATCTTCATTTGCAACCATTCATATGATTACATCAGACACCATTGTTTATGATGATCCTTGGATCGTTCCTTCTGAATCTGAGATAGACTCATTTGGTAATGCCATGCCTTTGAGTCCATATGAAATTGCCTATGAAGCCGTGCAGTCATTTGCCGACCCATGTTCAACCGAAAATGACTTAATGAATGTGGTCCGTGAGGAATCACTTTTCACATCAACCTCGGATTTAACCACGTTTTCTGAACTTGTTCACTCTGATGAGAAAATTCGTGAAATCCTATGTGTAGATGATTTACCATGGGAAGATCTCCATCACAGATCTTCGTTTTTACCTGAGGATGATCGTTTTGAAAATGATTTCTCATCAATTTTTACAACTGAATATGTCAAGGAACCTCAGAATCCAATGAAACATCCCGATTCAGAGTTAAATTTGGGAAACATCTCTCGAACTATTCCTATTGACATTTCGGTTAAGCCTGGAATTGTTGAGAACATTCATATAGGTGCCTCGTGTACAGATGACGAAATTCAGCTATATAAGGCCCTATTTCAAGAATTCCGCGACGTGTTTGCCTGGTCCTATGAGGAAATGCCAGGAATTGATCCTACGATTGTTGTTCATGAGATCAAGACTTACCCGGACGCTAAACCCGTCCGGCAACGTTTGCGTCAGATTCACCCACGAAAAGCTGCTGCAATTAAAGCAGAAGTTGAAAAATTGTTGAAAGCAGGTTTCATTTATCCGATCCCGTTAACGGATTGGGTATCGAATATTGTTCTAGTTAACAAAAAACAGGGAACAATAAGAATATGCATCGACTATAGGGACATTAATCGAGCCTGTCCAAAGGACAATTACCCAACTCCCTATATCGATCAAATCATTGATGATTGTGCTGGCAGCGAAATATTCTCCTTCATGGACGGTTTTTCCGGATACAATCAAATCAATATTCTACCTGCCGATCAACCAAAAACGGCTTTCATTTGTCCATGGGGGACATTTGCTTATTGCAAGTTACCTTTTGGGCTTAAGAATGCCAGAGCAACTTTTCAAAGGGCGATGTCTTATGCGTTTCATGACATCAAGCACATTGTGCAACCCTATCTCGATGACTTGCCTGCTCATTCATTACATCGAGCTGATCACCTCGTCCATTTACGAGCAATCTTTATGAGGTGTAGGCATTATCGTATTCGGTTGAACCCACACAAATGTGTCTTCTGTATAGAAACGGGTCGATTGCTGGGGTTTGTAGTTTCGAAAGCCGGCATTCGCGTTGATCCCTCGAAGGTCGAAGCTATCATCAAATTGCCTCCTCCTTCGAGTCTTCGCCAACTCCAAAGTTTGCAGGGGAAAGCAAACTTTTTACGACGATTCATTCCTAACTACGCCGAGGTTACAAAGGGTTTTACCCGGTTGTTGAAGCAAAATACTCCATTCTATTGGGATGAGATAGCTCAGAAATCTTTTGATGCACTCAAACACGTGTTGACCCATGCACCGTTGTTGCATCCTCCCAACTACAACCAGGATTACTTCTTGTATCTCGCCGCCTCTCATTCCACCATTGGAATGGTCTTAGTTCAGGAAGATGAATTCGGAACTGAACATGTGATATATTACCTTAGTCGAACTTTAAATCCAACTGAGCTAAAATACTCACATGTGGAGAAATTGGCATTGGCAGCTGTTCAAGCTGTCCAACGTTTTCGTCACTACATTTTACTACGTAAAACTATGGTAATTTCGGATTGCAACCCTATGATCTACATTTTGACCAAGCAATTGCTAGGGGGCAAGTACTCTAAATGGATTGTTATCCTGCAGGAGTTCGACTTGGAATTTGAGAAATCTAAGTCTAAGAAATCTTTAGTTTTTGCGGAGTTAATGTGTGACTTCCCGCGTGCTGACACAGAAACTGTGGCGGAGGAGCCCATTGCGGACGAATCCTTGTTTCTAATCAGCACTTTAGATCCGTGGTATGGGGATATCATCGTTTATCTCCAGACCCAATCCTTTCGGCCAGAAATTTCAAGGTCAGAACGTCGAAAAATTCGATTCCAGTCCCAACAATTCAGGATTATTGGAGATACTCTTTATCGCCGTGGGGCGGACTCTGTTTTTTGACGTTGCTTAACTCACGAGGAAGCTGAAAGGGTTCTAAATGACTGTCACTCTGGAGCGTGTGGCGGTCATATGTCTGGGTTGCCACAGCCCAAAAGATATTGCGCGCTGGCTACTTCTGGCCGTCTTTATTTAAAGATTGTATTACGGCGGTCCGAAAATGCCACAACTGCCAAATTTTTATCGTAAGATGCGCGCTCCACCTGCTCCTCTCCACCCTATAATTGCCGTTGGTCCTTTTGCCAAATGGGGTATCGATTTTATTACATGTAACCCTCACTCGGCCGAGGGGCATGCGTATATCATCCTTGCGGTAGATTATTTTACCAAGTGGGCCGAGGCGATGCCTACATTTGAGGCAGATGGCAAGACAGCTGCAATTTTCGTGTTCAATCATATAATTGCTAGGTTTGGTGTCCCGCAAGCAATAATCACTGATCATGGGCGTCATTTTCGAAACGTTATGATGACCGAACTTACAGGCCAGCTTGGTTTACGTCACGATAGTTCAACCCCTTATTATCCACAAGCAAATGGTCTGGTTGAATCCATCAACAAAGTTTTAGTTATCATGATCCGACGAATCATTGGGATTCATCGGTCGAATTGGCACAACATGCTATTTTCAGCGCTTTGGGCATACCGAACTTCAGTAAAAACATCAACAGGGTTCACTCCTTTCCAACTAGTCTATGGTTTGGAAGCCGTGTTACCATTGAATGCGAAATTCCGTCACTGCAAATGGCCATCGAGTTACTTCCAGCCACTTCCGAAGAGGAAAAGCGTTTGTTATACTTGGCTCAATTAGATGAGAATCGACGTGATGCTGCATTGGCAATCGAGACTCACGCAAAACGAATGAAAGCTCAGTATGATCGAAATGTGACCCCTCGAAATTTTTCGGAAGGAGATCTAGTCTTAGTTTATGATCAAGCTAATGATAAATTAGGCGCTGGAAAATTCGTTCCTATGTGGCATGGTCCCTATGTTGTCAAGCGAAAGCTAGCCAAAGGGGCCTATGAATTGGTAGACTTTGACGGGGACTCTTTGGGTAAACCCAGAAATGGCCTTTACTTGAAGAGGTATTATGCTTAAAAGAATGGGTATGGAGATTTTTAGTTAGGATAGTTTTTCTTTCTAGCTGGTGTGTTTTAGTTTAAACAGTGTGCTTAGCTTAGAGAGTGTTTTTCGTCATTATTCCTGCTTATCTTGGTTTTACTCTTGATATTGCAGATGTCGATGCCTCTCCAAACATACATTGGTTTCGCTGATGGTGCTTGTCGTAATACACGGAACATCTCTTCCGCAGCTTGGGTTATCTATTCGCCCTCTGACGAGTTAGTATCTATGCATGGGGTAAGCCTCGGTCAAACAACCAACAACATTGCCGAGTATAGTGCAGTGATTGAGTTATTATCTGAATCTATTTCATTTGGGATTCGGAGTTTGATAGTGAGGTTAGATTCTGAACTCGTTGTATTACAGCTTAATAGAGTGTATGCCATTAGAAATCCAGTGTTATTAAGATTATTTTTGAGAGTGCGTCTCTTGGAACGTGAATTTGATTATATTGAATATCAGCATATTCCAAGATCTTTAAATACATTAGCAGATGCAATTGCTTCTCGAATGTTAAATAGACATTTGCAATAATCATACATGTAAATTTAAAACCATTCCATAACATGATTTACAAGATAAGCCGGTAATACTGATATATATATATATAGGAGTGTGTCAAAAAATACATCGTCCTCGATCATAGGTTGAAAAACACCTTATGATCGGCAAAAATGATAAGTACAAAAAACAAAAATGTCACATGTGCCCACAATAGGCGATCATCCTATCACTGGTGATGATCTCTATAAGAAACCACTGCACGGGCCACCTTGCAAAGGAACCTCCTAAAAGGTCCCGGGACCCCAATCACATAGCGCTGAAGTCGACGAGGAATGTCATCTATAGTGGTCTCAGGAATATCTCCTGTCAAGCGCTCAAGATGACCCTCCAACTCAGCCAAAACCTCTGTTGATTCGTCATGTGGGGCTGGTGCGGGTGCAACTGGTTGCTTCCTCTCGTAAGGCCGGAGAGCGGCTGGTCGCTGTGGACCCACATCTGCATTTGAAATTTTTTACTATCAGTTTTGAGACGATGGAAAAATAACAAAAAATTAAAATAGAAAAATGTTGAAAAGGATTTTACCTGACTCATCCCACTACTCTCCTGGTGGAAGAACCATGTCTGGGTCACCACGAAAATCTATCCCAGCGTAAGGGAAGTCCTGAATAGAAAAGACCTGGTTTTCCAGCCATTGGAAATACTCAGGTTTGAATCGAGCAACCTCTGTCCTCTCGTCCGAGTGACGGGCCATAACTGCGACCCATCGCATCAGTTTGGGCTCTCGAGGAAGCCCAGCTCCAACAGTAAGGTGCTGTGGGATCAGCATAGGAACCCTCTCCAGGCCAAAACTCACGACCAAAGCCCCATAACCAAAGGTCTTTAGTCGTCCATTCTTGGCCCTGGTCAGTTGGCCTTTCACATTGGCCAACACGGCATCGCACCAGTTGAAGATGGTGCCTCGAAAGCAATCAACTGCCATACGCATCTGGGATCCAGTGGCAATATGTAATGCGGCAGCTCCACAAAGTCTGGTGACAGTGAACGCAATCACCATGAGCTCAGGACGGGATATGGTCTTTATGTCTATCCCTTTGTCTCTAGCCTGGCTGTTGCAGTACTCTAGCCTGAGGCTATCGACAGACTGGCCACCTACCCTAGCCCCAAACAGAGTCAAGTCTTCACCTCTCTTAGGCAAACCAGTCAAGAAATATATGTCCACCAGCTCGATTTCGAGCTGGTGGCCGCCAATGAAAAAGCACTGGTCTTGTACGCTCCATCTGTCAACCATCCACTGTAAGAAATCCACCTGAGCCCTCATGCCAGGAATGGCCCAGAATTTGTACAAGCCGCACGCCCTCAAAGCATCAAGTGAAGGCTGATGATTCCATGCGGCAGCATCCATGTCCTCATGCTCTCGTTCACACCAATCTAGCATGATGTACTCTCTGCATCAAGTATAAGGATAAATTAAATTGCTAGAAATTATTTTGATTGGTCCATTTTTGAGAATTTTTGGGTTAAAAACCCTTGCGACGGGGACCGCACCCTCCAAGTTAGACACAGTGCGTGGGACCACACTTTTTCTACATGGAAGGTGCGGACCCCGAGCTTTTTCCCAATGGAGAAAAAGTCGGGGTCCGCAGGCCAGCAGTGGTAAACCTGCGGGCCCCCGCGTGCAGGTTTTATGCCTAAAAACCCTCCCAAAAATGAAATAAATGACTAAAACAAAAAATCAAACGGTTAAAAATGAAGAGTAGGATGATGTGGATTACCTGGAGAAGACGGCGTTCGATTCCGACGGTTGGATTTTCCGCAATCTTCACGGGAAGTTTTCTGAGCAAAAGCACTATTTTCTCACCCAAACTCAAACGGTAAAAATGAATTGACAAAGGCCCTTTTTATAAGTTTTTTGAGTAAATAAATTGCAAATTTGTTTATGTTTCACTTTGGAAAGGTATTTTTGCGACATTTTTATCTATTTCAAACAGGTATGAGTAATGTTTGTGTTTTTGTGCAGGATAACGGATTATTCAGGTGAAATCTATCATTTTCGACGAAAAAACATTTAGAGTCACCTTTAAGCTCTTTTCTGACTCCTGAAACATGAAAAGATTGCCGAGTGTTTCTTTTAAACTCGTTAAAACGGAATTAAAAGACGGTCCACTTACAGCTCTTTTCCGACCGTAAAAACATGAAAATATTGCCAGATTTTTGTCGTTTCAAATTCGATATCGGTTATAAAACGACGTGTCGTTGATCGCTTTTTTACTTTTTCGGATCAAGGGCACTAATGACGAAAAGTACTCCTTGGTCGTAAAAGATCAAGCGGTTCTCTCAAGTATTATTTTATACTTTTTCGGGCTTGGGAGACACAAATTTACAAAAAAGGTCAACCCTAGAGTCTTCTTAAGTTTTTTCAGACTCTCTAAAATTGAAAAACGCCGAGTTTCTCCTATACTGGACTTGTTAAAATTTCACAATAAAGGACCTGTTCAATTACAAACAGGAACGAACCACTCCTTCTTAGGGTTCGAATTTAAACTAAGTTGGACTCATCCAAAGGATGAGCTTATAATCAAGCAAATGTTATCCTCCTCAAGCTTGTCAAAAATAAAGAGGTACTTGCCATAAATGGTGGGGGAAAAGAGAGAAAAATAAGTCTGTTTGTCATACTTTGTAACCACTCTTGAACACGACACTTTTATTCACCTGGGTTGGGAAATCCTTTGCCTAACAGTTGATCAAACCACATTGAAAGTCTTCAGCCCGTTTCTGGGTATTAACTTTGGGTCAATTGTCACCAAGCCATCTGTCGTGTCGTTATGTGTTCAAGAGGTCACTGCCAATAAGCCATTCATCTGCAAAATATCTATCATCCATCTTGACCATCCCTGAGTCAATCCTTGCAACTAAATTTCTTCAACTTGATCTATGATTTCGTGTTGTGGGCTTGCCTACGACAGATCGCTTTCTATCGACATCAACTCATTATCTAGAAAGATGATCTAGGAATCGTTAGTACCTTGAGATCTGCATGCCTCAATGGCAGGTTTCTCGCCTTTGATGACAGTTTACATCATTGACTTTCGATCAAAGGATTCCGTGACATGTTTGACATCAACACATTTATTCGCATCTCATGGATTGTACTGGGTAATTTGAGAGCCATTGACATCACTGGTGGTTTCTCTCACACTTGTTAACAGTTTACATCATTGACTGGTAATCAAATGGTTTCTACCATGTTCGACATCAACACATTCATTCGCATGGATAGAATCGTACTATTTCGGGAAGTAGAAATGAAGACCCTGGATCTAGTTTCCACAATCCAGGCTGCGAGGAATTTTGTATTCATTATATAATGGACGATTCATAAACAGATGGCTGCGTCCATACTGTGTCCACCTGAGTCTATACTTGTGATGTATTACAAGATCATTCCTGTATCAGAGCAGTAGTTAGTTTTCTAAGTCAGTTTTGATATGAGTATGGGAATGCCTACCTCAGCGATGATATGATCTCATATATATATCTTGCATTGAATGTTTTTACAGGTTCCAACCGGGCTCTCCACAAGATGATCCTCGAAATGATAAAGTACTTCACTCTTCCTAAATGATCAATGAAATCCTCATCTACTACAGACTTCGCACTTAGGGGGCAATCTGTTACACAAAAATATTGTCACCATGATTATTTGCAGTCAGTATGGGTCTATCATCACTTGTACTGTCCTCCTAAGCAAGTCTCAGACCTCAGCTCTTCAAGTCAAGCTTTGGAAATGAGAGAAAGACATTAAAAATCAATGTAACTCTGGTTCCGCACTTTCTCTCATTGTCACATGCGGTCCCGCACCTTCTATGTACAAAAACTGTGGACCTGCCCGCTCTATCCCTAACGGTGTAGGTGCGAACCCCTGTGAAAGTCAAAAGGCGCAAGTTTTATCTTAAAAAACTCACTTTGGGTTAATTCTAGAGGTTTCTAGAAGGAATTTTGGCGTGGATTGTTCGCTCTGAGGTGGTTCATGCATCCCAAAAGAGAAGGAGCTAATCCCTTGATGAGAGGAGCTATCCCTTTAAAGGAGGGCTTTATCCCTTTGAAGGAGGACCTAGTAACCTCCCTCCATTGCACTATAAATACATGCATTGGGCTGGTTGCTAGAGAGGTTAGAAGCTGAACATTTTTGAGGGTAAATGCTGGTGAAATCAAGACTTCCTAGTTGAGCTTAAGAGGAGAGATCACATACCTTTTTGGCTTCATTGCGGAGTGAGTGAAACTTGTCAAAGTAGAGGAGACTTCTTGCTGGACCCTGGGAGGAGCTTGTACAGCGTCAAGGCAAAGGTTGTAAAGTTCTTCTTCTTTTGAATTAATACAATCAAACTCATTTTTCTCAACAAGTATCTCATGTTATTTGTTTCATGGACTCCTTGACTTTCATGTTAAATATGTTTTATGCAATTGGCTTTTCAGGTGCTATTTAATTTGTTTGCCTTGTTTGTGTTTGCAGATTCGCGACAAAGGAGCTCATTTGGATCGAAGGAGCGAGGGCATCCACAAGCTTGCGTTGGACCTAAGGTAGGCCCTAAAAAACACTTGTTTGCCATTGTTTATCAAAGCATATTTAGAGAAATATAGTGTCTGGTTGGTTTGCTTGTCATTAGGTCTTCTTTAGATTCTAGGAAGGTCTATCTTGTCTGCAAGATCGACTTATTCCATGTGACACCTAATAAACTCTAGGGACTCCAGAGGCATCACCTCCACCCTGAAAACACATCACACCATGGTTCCACCCACTAAGGGGACTCTAAAACCCATTATAAAGAAAACACAACAAGAAAGGATTCAGAAGTTCTCCTTTCAAGGATCCAAGGATTAGTCCCTCCACCCCAACCTTCAAGGGATTCTAGAGAAAAGCTATCTCCACACTCTTACCAATGGGGAATCAAAAGGCCATCACTCTCACCTAAGAGACCTTATCATGCTAGTCTTGCCAACCGAAAATCAGTTGTACCATGTGCTTCTTCTTGGCCTTAAACTTCAAGGTCTCCCTCTGTTACCAATCTTCTCTACTCTTCTCCCCCATGCTCCTCCTCTACCCACGTTCCCCTTCCATGGTTGACTTCCCCCTTCTCTTCATTGCCTCCACAGCCCCCATACTTCATTAATTTTGGTCCTTCTTGCTTGTCATGTCTTTCCAAGGAAACATGGCTTGCATACCTTTCTTGCAGCGTTATTAATTTTAGGAACCATTTTATTTAACACACAACAACTAGCCTTCAATGGTTGTCCCAGCAATTCATGTTTTCTCACCTTAAAGAAACTTTAACCATCCCAAGCAAGCAACCTCCCTAGTCTTTGGAATTTTTTTCCCTTACTCAGCCCATCTTGATTTAGAAATCTGAATACATGAAATGTTTACATGGCATTCATAAGTAAAACATAATTAGGGTCATCACAAGTTAATTATTTTTGTAATTCTGTTTCCAAGGGCTGAGATAGGCTTAATCTTGTAGACAAAGGATTTCTTCATGATTTTATATATATGTATGAAGAATTGAGAGCAAAGGGAGATATATAGAAGGATATGTGTGTAAAGTCTTATAATGACACTCAGATTTTTTATTAATATTTTGTGGCTATATTTTTGTTAATGTATTGTTGATCATCTTTACATAGCTTGCTTTCAAGGAGTGTACGACGCCCTTCTCGGGAAGCAATCCTACATTTGTAGATAGTAAACTTATCATGTTTTTCATCTCATATGTAACCATATTACTTCATGTTTATGCATTTTCATTCTCATCAAGTTTTATTCCCATAACAGTTATTGATTGATTGAAAGACTCATTAAGGTCATCTATCAAACCGTCTTTCCATTTCGTGTGCCAGTATAGGGTACCAGATGATTTAGTGAGAATCATTCATTGGGTTTCATGATTTACTAAATCTTCATCTTAGATTATGTAAGTTCATGGAAACATAGTACATGTATAGCAAAAGATATTAGAGATCATGTTTCATTGCTATGACTGAGCTCCATCTAACATTCTACGCTTGAGAGGAAGTAGTCGAGTATTATAGTGTTATTTCTAGTTACTTTTAGTTGTTATGCTTTTAAGATATCCCAAGATTTAATATTTCACATGTTGTGTATATGTATTATAAGCTTACGAGCCCTAGGTTGATGAGTAAATATATGAGTTTGTACATATAAATAACCGAACATGTTGGTGTCATTATCGAGGAAGGTGCTAAAGGGATTAGATCTCAGGTAGGTCGGTTTCCCTTAAATTACACAGCTTGGGGGAGGGGAAATGATAAGGTGCAAAGATACCTTACCTCATAATTTTTGAAGGAGTTCTAGCCCGATGCATCCACTCTAGTGGGTTTCACCAAAGCCTTGTTTCTCATTTCATGCAAAGTTTCTTGTTGGTTCAATGTGCTTTCTTCTGGAGTGATGCATAGAAAGGGAAACAATTTTCATCTTAATAGACAACTTGGTGACAACAAGGTCTCATTAGCATGAGTTGCACAAATATATGCTTTACTTCAGATCTTGTTTTGTGTGGTGTGCAAGATTTCATTTATTTTCTTAGAATTTTGTTCTAGTTTGTAAAGATCCCACACACTAATCCATGTGTTCGACAAGGATTAGAAAAAATCAGCAATAATACTTCAAGGAGGCTCGAGACAAGTTGGAGGGAGGATGTTGCTCAAAGAAATCTCTCAAATCTTGGCAGTAGCTAGAAACATTACTGTAATTCAAAAAGAACAAATTCTGATAGCCTTTAGGAATATACTTGTCCTTCACGAAGCTGTAACAAAGAAAACAATCCATGGCCAACATAAACAAAGTTACCGCTCAAACGAGGACTATTACCTCAAAACGAGAACTCTAGCCAAAAAACCCCAAAAAAAACATGAAAAAATAGCCTAAAAATGGAAAGTGTTGATGTTGGAATAACGTTTTTTTTTGGGTAAATTTTCAACATTTTTAAAAAATGGCATTAAAAGCCAATTTTTTTGTGCAAAAAACACCCTGAAAATGAGAAGTGTTGATGCTGAAATAACGTTATTGTGTTTAGGTAAATTTTCAACATTTTTTAGTAATGGCGTTAATGATAAAATATCATGACTCCGAAAAACCTTAAAATTCTAATGATTTTCAAGAATGACAATAAAGATAAAATATCACGTCTCTGAAAAGCCTTAAAATTCCAACAATTTTCAGCCATGGTGTTAAAGATAAAATACTTATAATTGTTTTCAACCATAACATTAAAGATAAAATATCATGACTTGGAAAAACCTTTAAACTTTGACAATTTTTCCACCATGGAATTAAAACTGAAGAACGTGACTATAGAAAACCTTAAGTTTTCAACGTATTTCAACCATGACATTATGGAAAATTATATGACTTAAAAAAAAAAAAAACACTTGAATGAAATGGTCATTATACCTAGAGTAATTTCTTTTTTAAATGGTAAAAGTATAGCTATTTTAGAATCTTAGCCTAAAACAACTTGACACATTCCAACAAAATTTTAAAAATCAACCACCAAATTGACACACAGTGTAGGTGAACTCACCCATTATAATGAAAACTTAAAAATCAACCATAAAATTGACACATTGTGGGGGCGGATTTGATCCATTATAAGGAAAACTTTAAAAATTCAACTACCAAATTGACACATAATGGGGTCGGGTTTCTAGTCGAGGATCGCCATGAACCTTGCAGATAAAAAAAAAAAGAAAAACAAAACAAAATAATAAATAAATATATAAATAAATAAAAATGAAAATTACAAAACTAAACAAAAATTAAGACTAACAAAAAAAAACAAGTAAAAGTATATAAAAAAAATAACACAAAAAAAATTAAACATAGAAAATGTAAAAAAAAAATTAACTCAATTAAAAAAAAAAATAAACAAACAAACAAATCAAAAAATAAATTAAAAAACAAGAAAATATTTCCAAAAAACACATAATTTAAGAAAAAAATTAAAAAGTTAACACCAAAAAAACACAACAATAAAATTCAACTTAATAAAACCAATTGAAAAATTAAAAACATTAATTTTTTTAACATTAAAAAAATATTTAAATAAAATTTAAATATAAAAATTAACAATAAAAGTTTTAAAAATAATAATAATAATAATAATCAAAATAATTGAGAATATTAAAATCAAAAAATTTAAAAATATAGTAAAAAATTTAAAAAAAAAACTTAAAAAAAAAACCTAGGCCCCACCCAAGGCGCCCTGGGCGGCCTAGGCATGGTTGCAACCCCCTCCACCCACCTTAACCCATGGCCGCTTGGGCCCCCTAAGCAGGGATGGTCGATTCCCAAAATCAGCGAACCCTGCACATGCCGCTTGAGGGGTCTTCGGTGGGGCTGTGTATTTATTTATTTATTTATTTATTTATTTTAATAATTTTATTTTTTTTAATGTTTTTTTTAACTATTTTAATGGTTTTTTTGTCAAGTTATTTGTGATTCTCTAGTCTTGATTGTGGCTTGAGAACTAGCAACCCAGGGGCATTTAATCCATCAAAGGCACCTAGGGATCGTACCCCGCTTGGGCCACACCAACCCTAAGTTGATTTGATTTTTTACCATGTCTCTTACCCCTAGCACAGACACAACCACCCCTGTGAGGTTTGATCCTGGGTCGCCTTGCTTATGAAGCCCATCCTCAACTAGTTGGGCTAGTTGGACTTTATTATGGTTTTTTTAACGTTTTTTTTTTTCAATTTATTTTTTTAATGTTTTTTTAATTGTTTTAATGTTTTTTTTAGTTTTTTTTTAATGTTTTTCTTGATTGTGTTTTTTTTTATGTTTTTTATTTTTATTTAATTTTTTTATATGTTTTTAATTTTTATTTTTAAGGATTTGTTTTTTGGTTTTTTTTAATTTGAATCATTTGTTTTGGAAAACAACAACAACAACAACAACAACTTCAAATGTCATCATCTTTTGATATAAAATTCATAAAATTTGTTATTTTTCCAAAAAGAATTATTCAAATTTTTCATAAAAATATTTTATTTAGCGTGTCTCTTTTAGTGAAAATGTCTTGAAATACATTTTTTTTTAATTATATATATATGCAAAATGTGTATTTTTTGTCGTGTGCTTAAAATTATTATTTTTTAGTGAGAATTATTTTTTGTGTATTGAAGTATTAATTAGAGATATATAAATGTATAAAAAAAATATTAATATTATTATTTTTTTAACTTTGCAAGAAAATTAAAAATTTCATTATAAAAAAGCATTGTAAAGAAAAACAAAAAACACAAGTTTGGAAAACCCTCAAAAAAACAAACATCTTAGAACAAAAAACAATAAGAGGAATAAGACAACTTGAAAAATGATTAAATAATCAACATTTAAAAAAATCTTGTGCATACTTAGGACATAAGAAATTTTAAAATGTCAAAATTATGCCTTAAAAGAAATTGTTGATGCTCTTCATAATCTGCATGAAAATCACCAACATTTAAAAAAAAATCCACACTTAATACATTAAAAGTGTCAAAAATAAGCCCTCTTAAAAAAGGGGTTGATGTTGCATCAACATTTTTCAAAATCAGCATGAAAATCGCTAACATTTTAAAAATATGTTCATACTTGATACATAAAAAAAAATTTAAGTGTCAAACATATGCTCCAAAAAAAGGTGTATTCTGAATCAGTACTTTCAAAATCGGATGATTTTTTGCTACTTCTAAAAAGTGAGAACTCGGTTCAGTACATGTTTGATTGGTAACTATGTTCATAAAGGAGAAGACCTAGAAGAGACCATGTAGACAAGGAATACATATAATGAAGAAAATAAGGAACTTTAACTGTGTACATCACCAGATCTTGTATCTAATCAAGAGATCAACCATCAAGTGAACATGTAAGGGAAGAAATACAAATCTAAGATGATGAAGAAGAGGACCGAGAGAGTTGTGACTACATTGAAAGATGGCTCCAAACAGTGATCAGGCCAGAGCAACACCTTATCCTTCAACATTTCTTGGCACCACATCAATAGGATTAGTTGATTCTTCATTATTCGGGTATACATCATAGATTATATTACAAATATGAATATGAATTCATTTGTAATCATGTTGCAAACGTGGCTCCATTGGAAATATACCTATACTTGAAAAAAAAATCATTTTTTTCAAGCAGGGTATAATAGTATAATGAATAAATGAATAAGCTTAATTGTGCAAATTAGATCTTCTAGTACAACCTAGCAAGGATCTAGTTGGAGACTAGGTAATTGACTAGATCCAAAATAAGCATATCTCTCCTTTTCAACAAAAAAAAATATTGGTCATGTAATCCTCTTCAATGATTAGGAGTTTGAATGTTCTCTGCCATATTCGACTTCTGCATACTAATCACATGGCATAGTTTCATACAAGAAGAAATGAGGAAGAAAAATCATATTTCTTTATGTGGGTTTCTGAGAAACTTGTAGTAAAGATATTTTTTTAGCAAGCATCAAAGGTTTTTTTGAGGATTTATTGTGGAGATAGTTTTTATGTATATTGGTACTTACAATAAGCAATATTGACAATGTTTCAATAAGTCTTTGAGTTTATGGTCACAGGAAATACACAGAGGTGGCAGGAAAACCTCTAAGTAGCAATTTTGAATAGCAAACTTCTGCAACATAATTCATGCATATTTGTAAGTATTAATGGTATATCAGAAGGTCAACTTGAGGTAATAATCAATTTATTCTTTCTTATTTCATTGATAATAACCACATGCCCCAGGGAGCCATCATCTCTCTCCTTTGTATCACGGTTGTCCGACAAACCTGACAAGGCGTCATTTTCTCGCTCCGACTAATCTGTTTGTCGCAGATTTCCACCCCCACAATGTGTTCTCCATTGGTGGCGAGGCATCCCAGCGTACCCAAAACACCTGAAAGGGAAATGGATGCAAACACCCTCCCAAACCCACACAACAACGAAAAACAATGTAACTTCTACCACTTCCCCCAAAGAGAATTGAGGGGCTATTCTGCAACGGTCTTCACCATAATCAACTCCCCATATGCAGGCAAAGGGGGACGACGATTCCTCAGTACAGGGCTTCGGAAGTTGAATGCAGCGTCCCTCCACCTCTTATACACTTGTGTTAAATTGGCAACTAGGGCCAAACTCCATGTGGGTCAGTTTATTTATGTTAGCTGATATTTTTATTGGATCCCTCTCGTCGAGAGGTGTAGGATTGATCCAAAGATCATCAGATTCCGATAAGTATTTATGGAGATATGAATTTATTTTGTTTATGTAATTATTATCAAGCTGACCAGCTCTTATGTAGGCTCTAGAAGCCCAACTGACGTGTCTATTCATCATCCTCATTGTGGTATAAATAGAAGATGATTTGAAGTCATTTAGACACTCTTCACGTGATCTCTTCTCCACGTCTGGGTTTTTGGAGAAGGAGAAAACACCAAGAGGATTTGCTATGATGCCCGAGCCGTAGTAGCATAATGATCTAGAACTAAACACTGCTATGGAAGAAACCCTAGAAGTTGTCACTAAATACGCAGCAAATATATATATATATGCTGGCAAATATATACGTTGTAAACATCTAGAATGTATTAGGTGTAGTCATAAGGACATAGCTGTGAGCTATGTATGTATTGGGTCAATACTCTCATAGTCCAGGTCATGGATGATATATATGGGCAGTAAGAGCAGTATGATGTAGATGGGCAGTGTGAGCAGCATGATGCATGATGTATGAGATCATGAGCATCATGATGAATGAGATCATGGACATAAAGGGCAACATGAGATCATGGACATATAGGACAGCATAATGATGATGCATAGGCAGCATTATAAGATCATAAACATGAAGAGCAGCAACATGACAAGATCATGTGCATGGGCAGTACAATAATACATTAGCAGGGGCAGCAGCATGATGATGATGCACATTAGTTTGAGCAGCATTATGATGGATAAAATCATGGACATGGATAGCCGCATGGTGCAGTATGCAGTGGTGCAACTAGAGAACCAGATGCAGCACGATGATAGGTATCAGTTGAAGCAGAATGTCTTCAACTGATCTCATCGTTATAGGAGATGATCTATGCTTAGATCTAGATAAGTCAAAGTGTTGACTTCTGTTGTAAATGTATTCTCTCTCTCTCTCTGCTGAACTTTGAAGATAAAAGAAGATTTGATCAAAGGGTTTCCCCACACATTGTGGGGTTTGTCCCTGGCTCGTGCCATATCTTGTGTCCTCTTGTCTTGGCTTGTCTTCTGCGATTTTATATTTATGTTCTATCTGCAGTTTATTGTAATGTTGATGTGATTGCTAACTGTGAAAATTTAAATAAATTGCTCTAGCATAGAACATACCAAAACTTAACAACTTGCCTCTTCATACTTCCTCTAGCTAGTCGAGCCCTTCCCAACTGTAATTCCTCATGAGGGCCCTAAGAAACCAAATTCTTGTCGCAGGTGCCAATCAGTTCCAAACCACCAATATCCTAAACAAGTTACCCACCACTCACGAACCTGAAGAGGATAATTCTCCAGTGCTTGGCCAAGGTCTGTTAGCCCTGGCTCTTCTCCTCTCCCCTACATCGCATCATGCAAACAAACTGGGCTGATGAGAATGCCACCTGGTTCATTATCCCTAGATGTTCCAAGGTCCCAAGGATCAGCCAGCACTACCAACACACCCCGCGTTGCACACTAGTTGCTAGTTTTTCCGCCTCCCCCCAAGGCCTAGACCTCAACGAGGTGTCTAGGAGCTCCACAACCCTTACCGCACTACACAGCACTACCATCTCCCACCATAACCAAGCAATGTGTAACCAGCTCCAAGGACAAGATTTAATAGCCATCATCATGGGTGACAACCTCGCACGATGGACCTTGCTATTACGTCTATTAAACATGGGGGTGGGGTGCGTGTGGAGGTTGGAAAGGCTCTGTCCTTGCCTCCTCCACCACTTTTCCAGCAATTAAGGCACCCCCATCGGTGAGAGTCTTGTCTTGTTACTTACCGATTCTTGATCGTTTAGCCTTGTATCTATCCAAGTTAATTGGTGAAAACAAGTATTGCACCACATTACCTCTTTCCAATTTTTGTTAGGCTCTTTAAGGAACCATGGGGAAACTAAATAATGATCACCATGAACTAGCATCCATTAAGGAATTCGAACAATACCTTGAGTATAATTCATGCAAACGAATTTTAGTGGCAGAAGGACGACATACTTTCTTTGTAAAATTTCAGGGGTTTGATGATGAAATCGCTTTCCATTTTGCAAAAGTCTTTGACAGTAAGGTAGCACATGTTGGGCGCTTGATCATGATAGTGAATAAAAGAACCATTTCCCAAGCGACCGGGTTGTCACTTGGAGTAATATGGTTCAAAAACTAGGTTGTTTATAAGCAGTTGAGCATACAATTTCTTAAGCTTAAACATCCAGACATTGATTGGGTGAAAGGGGTGCCTCGTTCTTGGATCAAGGATGAATGGCACAGTATTTTATTTATCCTTCAGAAATTCCTGACTAGTGAGGGCAGGTGTGCAATCACCTTTTTACATCATATCAGGTTGTTGGTTTAGTTTGTTGTAGATAAGAAAATTAATTTTCCCTACTTTCTATGGAATAGTCTACAGAAGATGTCACAGAAAGTCCAAGAAAATCTTGAAAAGTCTCATACCAGTCTCTACCATTACGACCTTATTAAACTGTTAATTGAATATGAGTTAAGTATTATGAATGATAGTTGGGTTGAATTCTTCAGTCGAAATGGGCTTATGCCAGCCAATGTAGTTCCTGAAGAACAAGGTATTCAGCATAGTCATGAGATAAAGGGTTCATGAAGAGTTGTAAAGGGTAGTGAACTAAAAGGTTTCCTTTCCTCATACCCTAGGAGGTCAAGAAAAAGGAATTTCAATGAGAGTATAATAAAAACCCTTATAGCTCAAACCCATGTTACTAATCGACAAGTTACGTTCAGTATGGAAGAAGTGTTAATAGTTGGTCAGCATTGTCCTACTCCCCAAAAGGATTTAGAATGCCAAACAATCATCGATTTAGATCAAGATCAAAGGGAAGAAGAGGAAATATTGAACACTCTTTGTGCCTTGGGTAAGGCAAAGTAAATCCCGTAGATTTGAAGAGTTCGATCCTGTGAAATTTGCTTCTCAATTTAAGTTTGAAATCCCTGCAATAGAAACAAATGAAGAATTTGTTTCTCAAATTGAGTTTGAAACCCCTATAGTAGAAATAAGCGATGCTTATTCTAGTAATAAACAGAATCCAATTGATCGATTTGTTCTTTCCACAGTAAAGAAGAAGAATAGGGTAATTAAAATAATGAAGAGAGAAATTCAAGATCATTTTTTCCTTGATAGACATATTAAATAAGAGAACGAGAAGTTAAAAGCACACAGTTCTAAATTGCAACACACGAATGATAAGTTGGTTTCTAAGAGAAGAAAAATGCAAAATATGGTTAAGGAATGGTGTAAATAAGCCAAGAGCTTTGTTTTTCATAACAATATACTGAAGATGAGATTTAAAGAAGCCAAAAATAGAGGATAGAGGAACTTGAACATTTTGGTCAATGGTGCAGGGATTTAGTGGAAAGTTGCAGTCCAACAATTTGACTAAATTTTGACTAAATCATCCATAACTACTCAAGCGTTGAGGACAACACTTTTTGAAGGAGAGGGGCATGTTAGGTCCCTATACTACTAGTGTAACCCCTTATTGTTATTAGTGCAACCCCCTTATTATATTGTTGTGCCCACGTAGTCCCCATACTGTTATTATTGTTCCCCATAGAAGCCCATTATTGTTATTGTTGTGCCCTTACATTATTATTGTTATGTCGGCTCTGATTACATTATGACCCCTTAGACTCCTATATATAGAAAGGAGGTCTTGTCATTTGTATCATCCAAGAATTTTTCATTTGTGTAATGTAAAGGAGGTTGCCCCCTCGAAGAGGTTGAATTCTAAGGCGTTGATCTTTCTTTTCTATCTTTTTTGAGTTGGTTTCATAACATGCAACATCAAATGCACCTATTCTTCTTTCCATTTGCAAAATATTATAACCAATGGTGGAAAAGATGAGTTGAATTTGAAAACTATCTAACTGATGCTAAAAACTTTTATCTATGCAATGGACTCACCTCTAAGCTACAACAACTACAAATATCATATGTGAAACAAAATAAATAATGTAGATATTTTTCTAATAAATCATCACATGATGTTTTTGGGTTGTGAGTGTGGATTTCTCTAGTCAGGCTCCCATGAGAGAGATGAGATAGAGGCACAATCACAGGATTTTTGAGGAATTATATTCTACTAAAATGCAACAACTAATAAACATTCTAAGCTAAAGAAGAATATCAATACACAAGAGGGACCTAAGCTACTAGGGTTGGGCCCAAACCCAAGAGCCTCAGCCCTCTGAACTAACTCAGTGATGGATCAATAAGAAACTTCTCATTATCATTGTAGAAATGTCAAATACATCACATAATAAGTCAAAAATAGCAATCACAAGTGCTTGAGCTTAATAGCTTCTTAGTTGCAACCAAAATTCGAATCCTAATGAGTTCCTTGGCATGTTTATTTATAAAAAAGGGTATCTACCAACAACTCCCTAGAAAATAGAGGTGTTTGTCTCCTAAAACTTGAGAAATGTAGATCTAGATCTTTCTTGAACTGCACTGGCTTGGTTTCCAATGACTCGTCCTGCTTAGCTGCAATGACTTTGAGCTGATGAGATAAAAAGTGGTGATCTTGGTTTATTGAAGGAGTTAATGGGGTAGACAACCTCCTAGAATCTCTCCATGTTGTCTACTCTGAGCTCTCGCATTGAAATTATGTTGTCTACTCCGAGCTCTCATATTGAAATTATCTAAAAATTGTCCCAATTCTTGCATTTAAACCATGTTAGGCCACATGACATAGAAACGCATATTTTGTCCTCCTCACTAAGAATAATATAACAAAAATCGTAAATAAATGTGAGAGAGAGATAATTCTAAAGTTGGAGGATGGAATTTTGACCCTAGTGATATACTTATTAATGAGCCTCATCATCACTCCCTACTGAAGTTGGTGCTCATCCTCTGAGCAACTCAGCCATCTATGTCCATTTCTTTCATGGCCCTGGTCACCTCTCTGACATCCCAAGGCTCTTCAGATGGTGTGCCTTCTTGAGGATAGAAGCATGCATCCCTTTCTATGTTTGTCCACTGCTTCCTCTCCTCTTCCTCATCCCTTCCTTCCTATAGACCTAACAACAAAGGTGGACTGAGCTTGAGTCCAATCCAGTTGATTTTTAATCTTTGCATGATTCTTTTGTACAGGGGTGTCCTTTCCAATGCATTCCTCAACCTTTCAAGAGAGTGATACTCCCTGATTTGGAGACTGTGGGGTAAGGCATTCCATCTTCTCTGGCATGCTTTCTGGCTTTTTGTTCCTAACAGCCTGAGTGTGTCTTCAAAGTGAGAGATTTTTACACGTCAATTTGTTGCCATGACACTTGATCAGTTTATGGATATTATTACTGTAGAAATTCCCACCTGTAGATCACTCGGTAATGTAATATACTAAAGCAAAACACTTGATCTACTTCTACAAAAAAATTAGCGGAAGCTTAATCGAACATGAGCAACATCAATAAGAACACATATAACTGATAAGAAGGAATCAATCACACATAACAAAGAAGATATAACCCGGGGAAAGCCTCATCCTAAAACCCCAACTCTGTATTATCATACAAGTGGAAATATATCCAGTATTACAAAAAGAAGCAGCTCAAAAGCTATCTTGCTCTCTCTGCATTACCTCTGCTGCTCATAAACAGGCAAAGGCCTCTATCTAACCTCTGGTCTGCCCTCCAATCCTCCTATTTCTTTGCGCAATTTTGATTGGGGTCCAGTGCAGCCACTTGTGTGAATTGGCCTCTTCACGCACTCACTAACCTCTGATCCAACTACGCAGTCTTGAAGGAGATAAATCCTCATCATGGATGAGCTTCCTTTATAGGAAAAATATTCATCCAACTGGTAGTACACTTTCCCTTCTCTGATCTCCACTAGGTCTCTGTCTGAACTGACATGCATGAGTTATTCATGAGAGAATCTTCAATTATCTGAAGTACAGCAGTTATATGCTAGCATGCATTAACTAAATGAACTTACTTAATTTAAACAAATTGTTTAAATCAATTATAACTGGACTTGACTCAGTTAACTGAGCCAACTAATTACTACTCAATTTAGAACTCATCCTTATCTCTTTAACTAATGGATAAATTCCTCAATTAATAGATAAATTGTTGCATGTCCTCACATAGACTTCATGTTTGATTTTTCACAACTAATTCACTCATGGAGAATTAATTAATTTATTTTCAAATAGCTGTTAAGTTCAAATTAGAATTTTACTTCCTATGTTTAGTCCAGGGACTGACTAAAATAGGAATCCATACTGAACTGCTAAAAATAGAATGTTATTTTTAGCACTTCCATTTTTCATTCCCTGTTGCCCAATCCAGCACTAGTACCCAAACTACTATTTATAGCAGTGCTATTTTTAGCATTTCTTGTTGCTATTTTCAACACTCCCTCTCAACAAGAAAGGCTTCAACTCGAACCCAATCCTGAACCTTTGGAATGTTGTTCATGCAACACTTCTTCCAAGTGTGGATGCTCCAACAACTCTAGAAAAAAAAAAACTCCCAACTGACCTCTCTGTTGGGCTAGAAACATACTCTGATGCTGAAGCTCTACCTGCTGCTGACAAGTGCTCCCTCTGTTACACTAAAATTTGTCACCATGACTATTTGCAGTTAGTATGGCTCCATCAACTATCATATTATCCTCCTTAGCAAGTCTTATACCTCTGCTCCTCATGTCAAACTCCAAAAAAGAGAGAAAGTCCTTAAAAAGTCAATTAACTCTGGTTACGCAGTTTCTCTTAACCTTACCTACGTGTACGCACCCCAAGTTCACAATACCTGCGTACTTGTACGCTCTATCTGTAAAGGGGTGGGTGCGTACCCCTGTAAAGGTCAAAAGGCGCGAGTTTTACTTCAAAAAAGTTACTTGTGGTCGATTCTAGAGCATTCTAGAAGTTGGTTTGACGTGTATTGAGCGCCTCCAGATGGTTCATGTATCCCTATGAAAGAGGAACTTATCCCATCAAGAGGGGAGCTATCCCATTCAAAGAGGGGCTTATCCCATTGATGGTGGACCTGATTAACTTCCTCCAAAGCACTATAAATACAGGCATTGGGCCAAAGGGAGGAGAGGTTGAAAGTTGAACATTCTTAAGGGTAGATGTTGCTGAAATTAGGACTCCCTTATAGAGCTTGAGAGGAGAGATTCCCATCCTTTCTCAGCTTCATTTGGAAGTGGGTGAGCTGATCAAAGTAAAGGAGAACTCTTGCTGGACCCTGGGAAGGACCTGCACAACACTAAGGCACTGGTTGTAATGGTTTCTTTTGTTTCCACTTAATACAATTAAGCTCATTTTTCTCAACAAGTTGTTATACATAATTTGTTTCATATACTCCTTGGTCTTTATGATGAATATGTTTTATTTTATGAGTTATTCAGGTGCTATTATTTTATTTATATATTTATATATTTATTTAGTTATCTCCCTCCTAATTTAACTAAATTTTTATTTATTTTTGATTTATTTATTATTATATTATAATTTTATCATTGATATATTTAGATATTTATTTATTTATTTCTTACCTAATATAACTGAATTTGACCTTGCTCCTTAAGTCAACCTTTGGCCAGGTAACCGTTGGTGTCTCTGCTCTAGCTATTTAAACAGGCTAAGCTGGATCTGTTCTTCAACTTGTCCTGACGATGAACCACACTGGTTGGTTCGAAACGCGTCGACAAAAGATTGGTTATGTGATTTTGCCGAAGATTATCTAAACAATGCTATGTAATCGTTTGCTTGTTAGTGAATGCAGGTTTCGAAGAGAAGGAGGAGCTCATCCGGATCGGAGAGGCTGGACTGCTACAAACAGCGTGGGACTAAAGGTATGTTTTGAACACCTGATTACTTGTATTCTAAATGCATATTTAGGGAAAGATAGTGTTTAATTGTCTTGTTTGTCACTAGAAAGCCTTAGCTTCTAGGGAGGTCGGTTTTGTCCGCAAAATTGACTCTTTCCGCATGACAAAATGGCGACTCCGCTGGGGATCCATGGATTTGATTGATTTCTCTTTTGATTGATACTTTGATTTGAGAAACGTTGATTTGTTTCTGTTTTTGACTTGATGATTGTGGGATTGGGTGAATTTAATTAATTTTGAGTTAGTTTTCATTTTTCATAATTTTGGGAGAGGTACGCACCCTCTGAGTTAAGCACAGTGCGTACTAGTACGCACTTTTGCTTTGTGCACAGAGCATAGACGCACCTGTGTAAACAGGTTTCCTGCGTACCCTGTCAAAAATTTGAAAAATTTTACATTTTTCTCTTTTTTATCAGTTTAGAATTTGTTTATAGGTTTTAGCCATTGCCCAGACCTGCTTGTTCCCTGTCAAAAACTTTCCTTGGTTAATTTCATTGGCATTCCTGCTCTAAGCTTTTATCAATTGGGTGTTTTGAGTCTCTTTTTTGAGAAATTCTTAATTTGATTTCCTTTGGTCATTACTTGGAGGTTTGTCTCAGTCTTTTCACAATTTTGCATCTTTTTGCTTTTGTTTTTGCAAAAAAATTTCCCCCTCATTCGCCGGGGGGGGCTAAATTGTGTATGAGTGTTAATCGCCTTTGAGTGTTTTTGATCTTTGGAACTCTCACCCAATTTTCTCGACTTGCACTTGATTGGTTCTTAGATTACATTAGAATCGTCTTGTGTTTGAGAATTCTCTTGCATAGATCACATTTGCATAATTAGAATTCTCATTTTCAGAATATGAATGAAAAATATGCATAGATTACATTTGCATACTTTTCAAGTGAATTGTGCATAGATTACAATTGCATAGTTTACATTCTGAAAAATCAATCGTAGATTTAGATCAGTTTTCTTTGATTTGAATTTACACAAAAATAAAAATAAAAAAATTTGGAATTGATTTGCATTAGTTTTTCTTGATGAAATTAGTGCATTAGAGAATTTGTTATATTTTCTCTTAGTAATCAATTTTTTGCATTGTTGGAAGTGAATGGAAATTCTCTCCTTACTTTAGGTAGGATTCATCGAATTGAAAATATTACATTATCATATTCGATTGCATTCAGTTGAGTCGGGTCATAACACCATTGGTTTCGTATCCATTTACCCATTTGAGTAATAACAGCCTTAATAACACAACGCTTAATTAAAATTCATCTAGTAATTTTTACATTTCTAGGGCTCTGATACACCAACATAGCTTAGGCTAGTGTCTTGGAGTAGGAGAGTAATTAACTCTCCAAGACAGTAAAACCAAACAAGTAGCTTATCTTGCAGTAGGATAAATCCAACTGTTACATTTATACTCTGGGAAAGCTCCTCTTAAAGGAGAAGCACGAGATCGTGTCCGAACCAGTGAGGGAATCAATCCTCCTTCATTGGGAACGACGCCAGATATGCACGTACTACAAACGGTAAACCTCGGATTAACCATTGTCGAGGAGCCTGGGGTCACTTGTCGGTAAACCTTGGATTATTGTCAAGGAGCCGGCAAGGGGATTGAGCTTGTTACTCTGCCCTTGCGTGCTATCGAATCGTAGATTGTTCCCCCAGGTATATTTGTTGCTGTTGGTGACCTTAGTGACTATTATCTTTAGGGTTCTACCCAAGGTGACGGTGGAGGGAAGATCCCACTGTACCTGGAGCAGACGTCGGCTAGACTCACTTGGATTTTTTGGGGGGTTCACTTCACTCGAGACGGTTAAAGTGGAGGAACTTGGTCCAGTCTATTCATTAAGCAGGTTGTCGGGGTAACTGTTCCACCCGCCACTTCTGTACTGAATTCTGCGATGTTGGATTTCATCACCAACTAGTGTTTTCGGTCCGGAAGGTTACTGTTTGTGTGTGGTTTGACTCCTAGATTTGATAGCGCGTGTTAATTTGTTTGTTTTTACTTTTAGAGACCATAGGTGTGAATTGTGAATTTTAATTGTTAGGTGTGAATTGTGAATTGTTAATTTTAGTTTTAAAATTGTTAATAAAATTCACTGAAGTTGAATATAATGGCAAATGTTCCGGAATTTACCAACCTAGGAACCCCTCCTAATGAGAATCCTAGTACTTTTCCTTACTTTGGAAATGTTGGTCCTCCTTATATGGATACTTTGTCATTACCTGGATTTACAATAGGTTTACCGATATGGTTATTTTCAACTTCGTTGGCCCCAAATACTCCAATTGTTCCACCTCAACCGAATGCTTCACCTCAACAGAGTTCACCATCTCAACATCACCAACCTTCTGTTGACCCTTTACCTTCTTCGCCTAATTTTTCTTCCTCTATTTCTTCCTCTTTGCCTGGTAAAAGCCTTGATGCTAGTAACCAGGTGTCTAAGAAGAATAAGAAAGGGAAGAAGAAGAAGCAAGATAAGAAAGAAGTCAACCAACCAACCACGACTGTAAGTGTTAGTTGTGTTGAGGAAAACTCCGACATGCAACGTAAACCCAAATACCCTTGCAGGCTTTGTAAGGGTGACCACTTCCTTGTCAATTGTCCTGGTATTCCAAAGGTCCTGGAAGTATGGTCAGAAAAATCTCATCAACTTTCCATTGATCCATCAACCAGTGATAGTCAGGTTCCTGGGAAAAAGGGTAAAGTTAGGTTTCCTTGTAAGTTATGCAAAGGGAGTCATCAAACTCACATTTGCCCTCACATGGATGAAGCCTCAACATTGTTGGAAAACCTTACTGTTCCACAGCAAGAATTTCCAACTGGTTACCGTAAACTTTCTCCCAACCTACCGTCAACTGACGGAGTGATTGATCTAATTTCAAGTACAGTCGATCACACTCTTCCATTGGAGAGTGAAACTCATGTCACTCAGGTTGATGATCCGTTAGTTGATCAAGTGGTCGATTCAATTTCACATTCGGTCGATCCCACTTTCCCTTTAGAGAGTGAACTTCATACCGCTCAGGTTCTTCTTGTTACATCAGATTCTTCTATGCCGGGGGGCATTTCACCTGTTTCTATAGAACCCCCTCCAAGTACTAAGGTCTTTTCCTTTGATTGGAATAGACTGACAGAACCTCGTCTTCCTTCCTCCATCCCTTTCCAAATCATTGTCAAGGCTGGTGGTAGGGACATACATCGTACTCAGGTAGATGAAGGTGCTTCTGTTAGTATTTTATCCTCAACTGTTTGGAAAGCTTTGGGTTCCCCTCAGCTTGCACCTATTACGCAGAATCTGAAAGCTTTCAACAGAACCATTAGTGAACCTTTAGGGATCCTTCCTAATTTTTTCATTACCTTGGAAGGTAAAACTGTCTATATTGATCTTATGGTAGTTCGAGGTCCCTTGGATTTCAATTTACTCCTTGGGCGAGACTATGTTTATGCAATGAACGTTGTCGTATCGACACTCTTTCGCGTGATGTCTTTCCCTCACAATGGAAGTATTGTGACTGTAGACCAGCTTTCGTTCCCTAGTCTTGGTTCAACTACCAATAATATGACACCCCTAAATGTTCCTGATTCTAAAGTGGTATCTACCCTGCCACGGGTTAATTATGTGGCAACTGGTCCCATGTTTTCAGTTACCGATATAAGTGAGCCTCTCACTGTTTGCTCATCTTCCTTTGATTTAGATCCGGTAATTGACATGGAAAACTCTATGGGATTACTTGAACACGATGTTCTTATCCCTTTTGAGTCCCTTGACATGTGTTCCTTCCAGAGAAGTATTCTTCCTTCTGATGAAGACCTCTTGGAAGCCATGATCAAGGTGTGTCCATTGACATGTCTTTCTTCCAGTTGGAAGCCATGATCAATGTTACGAGGAAAGTTCTTTTCCTGTGTCAACCTCGTTAAAAAATGAATCAGTTTTACGAGGAAAGTTCCTTTTACTGTGTCGACCTCGTTAAAAATGAATCAGTGAGTATGAGGACAGTTCTTTTCCTATGTCAACCTCATTAAAAAATGAATCAGTTGGTATGAGGACAGTTCCTTTTACTGAGTCAACCTCATTAAAAAATGAATCAAGTAGGTTTTAGGTTATATAGGTAGATTGTAGAAAGTATTTTTACGAGGAAAGTTCCTTTTACTGTGTCGACCTCGTTAAAAAATGAATCAGTGAGCGCGAGGATAGTTTTTTCCTGTATCAACCTCGTTAAAAAATGAAATAAGAGGTTATGAGCACAGTTCCTTCTCTTGTGTCAAGCTCATTAAAAAATGAAACAAGGATTTTAGAGCATAGTTCCTTGTCTTGTGTCAAGCTCGTTAAAAAAAGAAACAAGGAGTCTTGAGCATAGTTCCTTGTCTTGTGTCAAGCTCGTTAAAAAATGAAACAAGGGTAGGTTAAGTAGGTAGATTGTAGAAAGTAGTTATGAGCATAGTTCCTTGTCTTGTTTCAAGCTCGTTAAAAAATGAATCAAGGATTTTAGAGCATAGTTCCTTGTCTTGTGTCAAGCTCGTTAAAAAATGACTCAAGGTTATTAGAGTAAAGTTTTTTTTTTGTTAGGTAGATTGTAGAGAGTAGTTATGAGCATAGTTCCTTATCTTGTGTCAAGCTCGTTTAAAAAATGAAACAAGGGATTTGAGGATAGTTCTTTTCCTGTGTCAACCTCACTAAAAAATGAAACAACTCCCATGAGTCTTTCCAAGATTTCGAAAGTAAACCTTCACTTCATCCACCTGGTTGAATGAAATGAAGCTTGGGGGGGCATGTACCTTGATTGGCGTCATTGTGCTGAGGGCATGCGAACTTATAACAAGCATAGTTTTCGTTTCAAGCTTGCATAAACATGAAACTGAATCCGAGCATAGTTCTTTTCCTGTGTCAAGCTCATTAAAAAATGAAACAAATCCTCCTCTAATTGAGTCGAGAGTTTGACTAGATCTCATAAATGTCAAGTTGTATATTTAGGTTAGTTATTTCAGTTTTTTGCATAATTTTCTTACAGTTCTAGGTTGAGTCTTTCAAATGATCTCGTAATTGAACCTTCATTTCATCCACCTAGTTGAATGAAATGAAGCTGGGGGGCATGCGCTCTAGCAGTTACGCTTAGGGGGCATCAAGCACAGTTTTCCTTTTGTTTCAAGCTTGTGTAAAAATGAAACTACTTTGAAGCATAGTTTTCTCTGTTTCAATCTTTTGTAAAAATGAAACCTATCTCGAGTCAATTTCAGTTATTTTCAAGACTCGTTAAACTCATGAAAATCCCGAGATTATTTTGCTATCTTTCATTCTCGTAAAACAAATGAAAATGCCAAGTTCTTTCCGTCTTTTCCTGCTCGTAAATTAAATTGAAAGTCGGCCATATGAGTAAATTTTTATCATTTTTTCGAACTCATTAAAACTTATGAAAAAATGAAAACCATGAGTACATTTTTATCATTTTTTCGAACTCATTAAAACTTACGAAAAAGTGAAACCTTGGAGTTCTCTTTTAAGCCCTTTTATGACTCCTAAAATATGAAAAGATCGCCGAGCGTTTATTTTTAGCTCGTTAAAACAGAATTAAAAAGACGGTCCTCTTACAGCCCTTTTCTGACCGTAAAAACATGAAAATATTGCCAGATTTTTGTCGTTTCAAATTCGATATTGGAAATAAAACGACGTGTCCTTGATCGCTTTCTACTTTTCAGATCAGAGACACTAAGCATGAAAGTACTCCTTGGTCGTAAAGATCAAGCGGTTCTCTCAAGTATTATTTTATACTTTTTCGGGCTTGGGAGACACAAATTTACGAAAAAGTTCAACCCTGGAGTCTTCCTAAGTTTTTTCAGACTCTCTAAAATTGAAAAACGCCGAGTTTCTCCTATACTGGACTTGTTAAAATTTCACAGTAAAGGACCTGTTCGATTACAAACAGGAACGGACCACTCCTTCTTAGGGTTCGAATCTAAACTAAGTTGGACTCATCCGAAGGATGAGCTTATAATCAAGCATATGTTATCCTCCTCAAGCTTGTAAAAAATAAAGAGGTACTTGCCAGAAATGGTGGGGGAAAAAGAGAGGAAAATGAGCCTATTTGTTATCCTTTGTCTCAGAAGAAACCTTATCACCACTCTTGAACACGACACTTTTCATTCACCTGGGTTGGGAAATCCTTTGCCTAACAGTTGATCAAACCACATTGAAAATCTTCAGCCAGTTCCGGGTATTAACTTTGGGTCAATTGTCACCAAGCCATCTGTCGTGCCGTTATGTGTTCAAGAGGTCACTGCAAATAAACCATTCATCTGCAAAATACCTGTCATCCATTTTGACCATCTCTGAGTCAGTCCTTACAGCTACATTTCTTCAACTTGATCTATGATTTCGTGTTGTGGGCTTGCCTGCAACGGGTCGCTTTCTATCGACATCAGCACATTATCTAGAAAGATGACCTAGAAATCGTCAGTACCTTGAAATCTGCATGCATCAATGGCAGGGTTCTCGCCTTTGATGACGTTTTACATCATTGACTTTCGATCGAAGGATTCCGTGAAATGTTCGACATCAACTCATTCATTCACATCTCATGGATTGTACTGGGTACTTTGAGAACCATTGACATCACTGGTGGTCTCTCTCACACTTGTTAACAGTTTACATCATCGACTAGTAATCAAGTGGTTTCTACCATGTTCGACATCAACTCATTTATTCGCACGAATAGAATCGTACCATTTCGAGAAATAGAAATGACGACCCTGGATCTAGTTTCCACCATCCAGGCTGCGAGGAGTTTTGTATTCATTATACAGTAGACTAATCATAAACAGATGGCTGCGTCCATACTGTGTCTACAAGAGTCTATGATTATGATGTACTGCGAAATCATTCCTATATCAGAGCAGTAGTTAATTTGTTAGTTAAAGTTTTCAATCTGAGTATGGGAATGCCTACCTCAGCGATGATATGATCTTATATATGTATTTTGTGTTGAATATTTGCAGGTTCCGACTGGGCTCTCCACAAGATAATCCTTGAAATGATAAAGTACTTCACCCTTCCTAGATGATATGAAACCCTAATCTACTATAGGCTTCGCACTTTAGGGGGCAATATGTTACACTAAAATTTGTCACCATGACTATTTGCAGTTAGTATGGCTCCATCAACTGTCATACTATCCTCCTTGGTAAGTCTTATACCTCTGCTCCTCATGTCAAACTCCAAAAAAGAGAGAAAGTCCTTAAAAAGTCAATTAACTCTGGTTACGCAGTTTCTCTTAACCTTATTTGAGTGTACGCACCCCAAGTTCACAATACCTGCATACTTGTACGCTCTGTCTGTAAAGGGGTGGGTGCGTACCCCTATAAAGGTCAAAAGGCGCGAGTTTTACTTCAAAAAAGTTACTTGTGGTCGATTCTAGAGCATTCTAGAAGTTGGTTTGACATGTATTGAGCGCCTCCAGATGGTTCATGTATCCCTATGAAAGAGGAACTTATCCCATCAAGAGGGGAGCTATCCCATTCAAAGAGGGGCTTATCCCATTGATGGTGGACCTGATTAACTTCCTCCAAAGCACTATAAATACAGGCATTGGGCCAGAGGGAGGAGAGGTTGAAAGCTGAACATTCCTAAGGGTAGATGCTGCTGAAATTAGGACTCCCTTATAGAGCTTGAGAGGAGAGATTCCCATCCTTTCTTAGCTTCATTTGGAAGTGGGTGAGATGATCAAAGTAAAGGAAAACTCTTGCTGGACCTGGGAAGGACCTGCACAACACCAAGGCACTGGTTGTAATGGTTTCTTTTGTTTCCACTTAATACAATTAAGCTCATTTTTCTCAACAAGTTGTTATACATAATTTGTTTCATATACTCCTTGGTCTTTATGATGAATATGTTTTATTTTATGAGTTATTCAGGTGCTATGTAATCGTTTGCTTGTTAGTGAATGCAGGTTTCGAAGAAAAGGAGGAGCTCATCCGGATCGGAGAGGCTGGACTGCTACAAACAGCGTGGGACTAAAGGTATGTTTTGAACACCTGATTACTTGTATTCTAAATGCATATTTAGGGAAAGATAGTGTTTAATTGTCTTGTTTGTCACTAGAAAGCCTTAGCTTCTAGGGAGGTCGGTTTTGTCCGCAAAATTGACTCTTTCCGCATGACACCCTCTCTGACCTTTGAGCTGCTGCAACACTCCATGCATCTCGCACCATTGCACACCTCTCTATGCCATCTTGCACTGGTGCAACACTCATGTGCCTCTCACATCGTTGCAGCCTCCTAGCTCTACACAGTCCTGGGACTCCTGCACTATAGCTCTCTCTGCCGCTCCATCTACATCTGTCTCTACCCAATCTGTCAATCCTGCTACTCCTCATCAGGGCCCCTATAGCAAAGTCGAATCAAAGAGGTTGGGTACCTCAAGGATCTTGCCCCTCCTCCTTGGGATGATCACTCCACATCGCCCCACCTCCTACCTAGAGGGATGGCTGCATTTGATCCCTCTGCCCACCTAGCTCGAAGTTTCCCCCTATTGGAGGTCTCTGCATGAGTGGATGCCTCCACTATGTCTCCTCTCAACTTCCCCATTTGTGAATGCTCCACAACCTCCTAAAGCTTCTTCACCAATCATGGCTCCTCCACAATCATCTTAGACTTCTTCTGGCGTTGCATGTTGAGAGGTAATGTACTCTCCCTCTCAACCACCAAGTCTCCATCAGTTGCCTTGCTCCTCAAGGCTTTGCATGCATCTTGAACCTCAAGAGTATACAGGTTCTTGACTTGTGAACTTATCTACTTCACCTGTCTAGTGATGATGTGTCTAAGGAAAACCTTTCCCTTACTAAAGACTACATCATAGCCTCTATCTTCCAGCATCGCGATCGACACCAATTTTCTCTTCAGTCTTGGTACATACTTAACATCGGTCAAGGTAAGGCGAGCTTGATGCTCCCTCTGAAAAATAACCATGCCTACACCTGAGACACTACACTTTTCATCATTACCGATCGCTATGAGTATCTGGAGATCTTTCTCCTCCAAAGTACTGAACAAACTCTTGTCTCCGGTCATGTGGAAATAAGTTCCACTATCAAGAAACCATCCACTTCCCACCATGGATGAAACCATGCATTCGAACAGTGTGAAATCCAACTCGAACTGTGACGCCAGTGCCTCACCTTCTGATCCTTCCACGTATCCCTTCTTAGATTTACTCAATGGACAATTTGTAGCAAAATGGCCCACTTCATGAAAATGAAAGCATCGCACTTTCGATTTGTCAAACTTCTTCCCACCATGGGAAGAACTGGATTCAGAATGAGAAACCTTCTCCTTCCCCTTCTTCGCCTTACTCGCTAAGGCATAGTTTTCTTCATCCTCCATGGATGAAGAACCATCTTTGATGCTTCTTCTTATCTCCTCCTGCATCAAATCCGACCAAAGTCGTTCCCTATCTGGCAGTTTCTCTCTTCCATTAACCAAATTCTGGTAGCTATGCCAGCTATTAGGAAGACCGAGGAGTTCAAGACTCACCATGTCATCATCAGCTATCGCGATCCTTACACTTCCAAGCTCGTCCTTACATGTGGTGAGCTTGTTCAGATACATAGAGATCGTGTCGCCCTTTTCACACTTGATCTTTCGAAGCTTGTCTTTCAGTGCCAGCTTCCTCTGATCACTGCTATTCTGATATAGATATTTCAATGTTTTCCACATTGAAAACAGTGTCTCCTTCCCATGGAGACTCGAGACTATGTGATCTCGAACTCCCTCCAGAAGGATTCTCCTTGCTCTAGCCACACATTTTTTCCATTCAGCCAACTCAATAGTAGCAGTCTGCTTGGGGACTTCTTGATCAATGAAGTCCTTTAGACCATTATCCTCTAGTACTGCTTCCATGTGATCCTTCCAGGCTATATAATTTGAACTTCCATCAAGGGCATATTCGAGTCTCAAACCATAGAATGCCATAGGTGAAATAGAGATGTGATAAGAACTCGATTTCTATATTCAAGAATCACAAACTTCAACTTCTCCCTTCTTGTATATTGTTCTTCCTTGATCACCTGTGCTCTAATACCATGTAGAAATTCCCACCTGTAGATCACCTGGTAATGCAATATACTAAAGCAAAACACTTGATCTACTTCTACAAATAATTTAGCAGAAGCTTAATCGAACATGAGCAACATCAATAAGAACACATATAACTAATAAGAACGAATCAATCGCACATAACACAGAAGATATAACCCAGGGAAAGCCTCAGCCTAAAACCCCAACTCTGTATTATCATACAAGTGGAAATATAGCCAGTGTTACAAAAAGAATTAGCTCAAAAGCTATCCTGCTCTCTCTACAATACCTCTGCTGCTCATAGATAGTCAAAGGCATCTATCTAACCTCTGGTCTACCCTCCAATCCTCCTATTTCTTTGCACAATTTTGATTGGGGTCCAGTGCAGCCACTTGTGTGAATTGGCCTCTTCACACACTCACTAACCTTTGATCCAACTACGCAGTCCTGAAGGAGATAAATCCTCATCATGGATGAGCTTCCTTTATAGGAAAAATATTCATCCAATTGATAGTACAATGTCCCTTCTCTGATCTCAGTTGGTCTCTATCTGAACTGACATGCATGAGTTATTCATGAGAGAATCTTCAGTTATCTGAAGTACAGCAGTTATATGCTAGCATGCATTAACTAACTGAACTTACTTAATTTAAACAAACTGTTTAAATCAATTATAACTGGACTTGACTCAGTTAACTGAGCCAACTAATTACTACTCAAATTAGAACTCATCCTTATCTCTTTAACTGATGGATAAATTCCTCAATTAATAGATAAACTATTGCATGTCCTCACATAGACTTCATGTTTGATTTTTCACAACTAATTAACTCATGGAGAATTAATTAATTTATTTTCAAACAGATTTTAAGTCAAATTCGAATTTTACTTCCTATGTTTAGTCTAGAGACTGACTAAAATAGGAATCCATACTGAACTGCTAAAAATAGAATGATATTTTAGCACTTCCATTTTTCATTCCCTGTTGCCCAATCCAGCACTGGTACCCGAACTGCTATTTATAGCAATGCTATTTTTAGTACTTTTATTTTTAGCATTTCTTGTTTCTATTTTCAACAATTACCATCCATGAACATGTTGAAACTATCTCCCTTAGAATTCCAACAACTCAAAATATGTTAAATTCCATGAGAAATTTGGGTCAAATAGCTCTCACACCTTGTTAAGTTCCACTTGCGCCGATTTCTCTAGTGTTTCCCATGCATGCGCTGAAATTTACTCTGAGAACAGTGCAGAGCTGTGCTCTATCTGTAACTATAAACTTGCGCAGGTGAATTCTAGAAAGTAAAAATAAAAAGTACATTCTAGAAACCTAGTTGGTCGAATATTTCCCAACTGAAAGCTTCCAGGTGATGACTATTTGAACTATAACCCTCATAAGATGCATCTCCATCCCTTTTCTCATGGTAACCTAATCCTTCACTAAAGGAGGTTCATCTTCTTCTTAGGGATTTGAAACTTACCCCTCTTTGATCTATAAAAGGACTAGAGGGATGAGGGATGAAGGAGGTTAGAATTCAGAGAATACAAACTTACGCTGCTAATTTGAGATTGGAGAGATTGTTATATAAGGAGGAGATTGAAGGCATTTGGGAGGGACCTCATAACATCAAGGTGAAGGTTGTAAGGCTCCTCTTATCTTCTAATTAATACAAATGAGCACTTTCTCCCATTGATTTTTTTCTTTTATGAATGATGAATAGTTTTCAATTGGTTATTATGTTCATTAAGGCAAGTTCAATCCCTAATTTCCTTGATCATTAGGCTAAGTTGTTTGAATTACTATATCACATGTGCTTTTGATCCTTTTTATGGTTTATGTTTGCAGGTTCTACTAAGCATTGAAGAGCTACATCAAGTCACAACCAGGGATCTTCATCAGGCATTTCGTGAAACCAGTAAGAGGTCTATCTATCAATTAGACTACTTGTAATTCGATTAAGTTCAACTTAGGGAAAGAGTCAGTTCATTTGTCATGATTGTTTCTAGTTTCCATTTAGGATCTAGGGAGATTGCTCTTGTCCGCAAGAGGGATTGTCTGGTGTAACAAACTAGTGACTCTGCAGGGGAACGTTTATGTTCTCATCCTTTTCCTTAGCCTCGCTTTCTGATTTTTCTAATTTATCCAACCCTGAGTCTTCATAAATTAATGGCCTTTTAGATCTGATTGGTTGATTTTCGAGTTTTTTTATTTTTTTCTTTAAGTTTTCTTCCCTGCGCCGTTTCTTTTTTTACACAGAGCGTAGATCTGCGCTCTTTTTTTCGTAGCAACTAAGCACATGCGCATTGTTGCCTACTGGAAACCTGCGCAGTCCTTGAAAATTTTTGAAAATTTCATTATAGCTTCAACCCAGACCTGAATTTGTCTTTTTGAAAGTGTCATTCTATTTGTTTGGACTGTGTGTTGTCTTTTCTGAACTCAGTTGATTGCTTTGTTGATGATTTTCTGAAGATTAGGTATTTTTGGAAGAATACCTTAGGGTTTTGACTATTTGATTTGTTGATTTATCAAAACAAGTTTCAATGTCTTTTTTTCATTAATATTCTTATTTTTTTCTATCAAATACATTGGTCAAGTTTTAAAATTTGTTTATTTCTAGTCAAAGTTACTTTCAATTACAAGTGAGGGTTTCTAAAGACCTTGTGCTTTTACGAAAGAATCATAGTTATTTTTGCTTGACAAAAGAAGTTGTTTCTTTCATCTTGGGAAAATTTTCATGATTGCATTGTTATTGTCATCAAATCAAAGCATTCATAGGAGAACATGTTGTCTCCATCTTCTTGATTGATTTCTGTGTTCTTGAAAGTTTCAAGTGATTAGAAGAAAAGAATTTGTTACTTTATTTTGATAATTAGGGAAATCTGGAAATTAGTTTGTTCACTGCATTTTTCATTAAAAAATAGTGAAATTGGTTGTTTTGAGAAAAGTGAAAAGTTGCGAGTTGTTGCATTTTATTTCTCAAAAATCAAAGAAAACTCTTTCTTTTATCTAAATAGAATTTCATCAAAAAATGAAAGTTGCATTTTCATTTTAGAGTGCATTAAGATTTCGAGTCGTCACAACATCATAAGTTTCACGTCCATTACCCATTGAGTAAAAGAACAACTTAATAATACAGCGCTAATTAAAGTTCACTTAGAATTTTATTTTTTTTAAGGCTCTTTTTACCTACATTAGCTTAAGTGTAGGGCTTTGGAATAGGGAAGGAAGTAAACTTTCCAAAGCTACAAACAGATAATAGAATCTTGAGTTAGGGAGAGAAAATCTAAGTATTTTCATTTTTCTCTGGGAAGCTTGTCTTATACATGAGTTAAGCACGAGGTCGTGTCAACTCTGGTGAAGTGATCTAACCCACTTCATTGGCCTAGATACATTGATTTACACGTATTACAACGGTGCCGAAAGGTACTTGGGGTCACTTGAAAGTAAACCTCCAATTGATCATGTGGAGGAGCCTTCAAGTGGATTGAGCTTGTTACTCTGCCCTTGCATGTATGTTTGATGTACGACCCTCCCCTAGGTAAAATTGTTGTATTTGGTGAACATAGTGACTATAATCCTAGGGCTCTACTTAAGGTGACGGTAGAGGGAAGGTCTTGTTGTACCTGGAACATACGTTGGCTAGACTCACTTGGACTCTCTAGAGGGTAATATTTGCTTGGGATGGTTTATAGCAGAGTTACTTACACCAGACCATTTCATTAAGCAGGTTGTTAGGGTAACTAGTCCAAATACTCATTTTCTATAATAAAAATTCCCCTTGATCTCTTCGATGTTGGATTTCATCACCAACTAGCATATATTGATATTTGTGAAGAGTAAGTTTGTGTGGTTTGTGTTACACTAAAAAATGTCACCATGACCACTTACAGTTAGTATGGCTCAAATCAACAGTCATGCTACCCTCTTAGGCAAGTCTTATGCCTCTGCTATCCATCTCAAACTCAAAGAAGAGAGAAAGTCTTGTCAAAAATATGTTTATCTCTGGGGTCGCAGGTTCTCTCTAGCCTTACCTGCGGGGACGCTCACAATGTTCACAAAAGGTGCGTCCTTGGACGCTCTGTATGTTAAGGGACAGGTGCGTCCTTCTGTAAAAGGCAAAATGCGCGAGCTTCATCTTAAAAAAGTTACTTGTGGTTACTTCTAGAACTTTCTAGAGGTCGGTTTGATGAATTGGATGCGCCTCCAGTTGGTTCATGTATCTCTATTAAGGAGGAACTTATCCCATCAATAAGGGAGCTATCCCACCCAAAGAGGGGGATTATCCCATTGATGGTGGACCTGAATAACCTCTTTACAGCACTATAAATAAAGACATTGAGCCAGAGGGAGGAGAGGTTGGAGCTATACATTTTCTTTGGGTAAATGCTGCAGGAATTAGGACTCCCATTTAGAACCTTGTGAGGAGAGATTGTCTTTGCTTGATTCTACTTGGAAGTGGGTGAGCTTTGTCAAAGTAGAGGAAAACCCTTGATGGACCCTGGGAGGAACTTGCACAACACCAAGGCCAGGTTGTAAGAGTTTCTTTGTTTCGTTATTAATACAAACTGGTTTATTTTTCTCAATAGCTTGTGTTAATGAGTTATTTCATGTGTTCCTTGGTCTGCATGTTGAATATATGTTTTATTATATGAAATGCAAGTGCTTGGTAATTGTTTGATTGTTTTGGTTGCAGGAATTGACTTGAAGGAGGAGCTCATCCGGATCGGCAAGGACGGACTACAACAACCGCGTTTTGGAATAAGGTAAGCCTAAACACTTGTAGTTTTCATGTTTTAAAAGGTATATTTAGAGAAAGATCACTCCATTTTGTCTTGTTTGTCGCTAGAGAGTTTAGACTCCTAGGGAGGTCAGTTGTGTCCGCACAAACGACTTTTTCCGCCACGACAAATTGGCGACTCCGCTGGGGAATCCATTAATGAGAGAGTCTTTTCCTTTGTGTGAACTTTGCTCTGTGAAAATCACTTTTATTTTCTGGTTTTTGACTGTGAGAATTAGTATTTGGGTGGCTTAGCTTTAGATTTAGTTAGATTTGGTTTTTCTCAACTTTTCCAGAAGGACGCACCCTCTGAGTACTGCACAGTGCGTCTTTGGACGCGCTGTTGCCGTTTGCACAGAGCGGGCCCGCACCTGTTATAACGGGTTGCCTGCGTCTTCCTGTAAAATTTAGGAAAATTCCATTTTTTGCTTTAATTGCTTTTAGATTTTGATTTTTCTTAGTGTTTTCTACCCAGATCCTTTAGTACCCTGTCAAGAATTTTCACCTGAACTTGTTTTGTGAGCTTTGAGTGTTTTAGTGGATTTCAACGAAGTTTAGGCCTAGGGTTTGATTTTTCAATAGGTCCTGTAGTGACTTTGACGGTAGAAAGTTGTCCAGCCTTAGATCTCTCTGGTTAGTCAGCCTTCTTAGAAGTCGGGCCTGTCGTAAAGTCTCCTTGTGTGAGCAGCTTGCCATTTAAGTTGTTTTGGGTCAAATTTCGAATTACTTGTTTATAAAGTGTTGATTTCCATTTTACAAAAGAACAAAAAGATTAGTTTTTGTTTTGACTAGTTTTTGGTTCTGCAATAAGCTAGTCCTTGATTTGATTGTGATCAAGTAAAACACCTTAGAATAATCATTGTTGGTTTTGGCCTCGTTAAGATTGCTTAGAGTAAATTTACCTTTTAGTTTGCTTATGAGTGCATTTTCATAGATTTTAATAGTTGTTAAGATTGATTTTTGGTTATATTAGATTTATTTGCTTTATTAAAAGAAAAATACAAAAACATCTTCTTTAAAAGTCTTGTTTCAAGTAGCTTTTTGTTTTTGAAAGAGAAAAAGAGTTTTTTCGTGCATGTAAAGAGCGGTCATGTTTTTTATGCTTGGAAAAGACAAACGAATTGTTTCTTTGATTGTCTTCAATTAAGAAGTTGCTTTTATAAAGATTGCATTCTCTCAACTTTTTAGTTAAGCAATTCATCGAAAAAGTAAAGTAGTGGGTAAATCATCCTAGGTGCATTTTGTAGTGGTTTCGAGTCGAGTCAACACACCACTGGTTTCACTTCCATCACCTTTTGACTTAAGAAACAACCTTAAAAGTAACGCTTAAATTAAAATCAATCTAGTAATTTTTATTTTTCTAGGGCTCTGAAACACCAACATAGCTTAGGCTAGGGTCTTGGAGTAGGTGAGTACTTAACTCTCCAAGACTACAAAACCAAACAGATAGTTTATCTTGAGTAGATTAAATCCAATTGTTTCAGTTATACTCTGGGAAAGCTCCTCTTAAAGGAGAAGCACGAGCTCGTGTCCGAACCAGTGAGGGGATCATTCCTCCCTCGTTGGGAACGACGCCAGACAGTACGTATTACAAACGGTAAACCTCGGATTAACCATTGTCGAGGAGCCAGGGGTCACTTATCGGTAAACCTTGGATTATTGTCAAGGAGCCGGTAAGGGGATTGAGCTTGTTACTCTGCCCTTGCGTGCTGTCGGAGTTTAGACTGTTCCCCCAGGTGTAATTGTTGTGATTGGTAACTTTAGTGACCATAATCTTTAGGGTTCTACCGAGGTGACGGTGGAGGGAAGGTCCCACTGTACCTGGAGCAGACGTCGGTTATACTCACTTGGATTTTCCGGGGGGTTCACTTCACTTCGAGACGGTTAAAGTGGAGGAACTTGTGCCGGTCTATTCATTAAGCAGGTTGCCGGGGTAACTGTTCCACCCGCCATTTCTGTACTGAATCCTGCGAGGTTGGGCCTAATCACCAACTAGCGCTTTTGGTCCGGAAGACTACTGTTTGTGTGTGGTTTGACGCTCTAGATTATTTAGGCGTGTGCTTCAAATTTGTTTGCTTCTTTAGAAGACTTTAGGTGGTTTGATTTGAAATTTTTACTTTGTTTTCGTGTGTTGTAGTTAAAAATCTTTAATTGTGGCGGAATTACCGAGACAGTCCCGTAGACTTCGGGGCCAGTCTCCTGAAGTTGTTTCTATGGCCGAATTGTTGAGAAGATCCCGTAGACTTAGGGGATCCCCTCCTCGAGACGACCCGGGTAATTTAGAAGGGTTAAAGGTCCTTGTAACTCCTCCTAGTGACAGTAGAGTAGGTTCACCTGAAGAAGGAGAATCTTCCTTGGTAGTCCATCCAGATTACCAAAGTTTAGAAACAGGTTACAATCCCGAAACTGTTACAGTTTCCGAGCTTGCTGGTAGTTTTTCATCTGCCAGTGAAACAGGCGAAGAACCTGAAATTTCCGAACCTGTTACTCCAACTTCTAGTGTCCCTGATTCACCGAGAATAGAAAGAATTATCACCGAAAATCTACCTTCTGGTTTGATTGCTATAGAAGAACTTGCTCCAGAAGAAAATATAGGTGTCTCTCACCTTGAAGGTCAACTTACTATTGATCTAAGGGAGCGTGAATCCATCTTTTACAGTCCTCCTAGAAGTACTTCTTGGTACCTTGCGTTAACCAATTTTTTAGACAACTCAGTCGGTTTTTCCACACCTCGTACTCCTTTTCCACCTGGAGGTATTCATACTCCTGTAAATATGTCTGGTCAGTCGTCCGTGTTTACACAAAGTCCTGAATCTTTTTTACACGGCGGTCCTTCTGTTCCCACTGGGTATCAGTCACTTTCTGGTACCTTTGCGGGGGCATCTCCTCAACCCATTGATCATGGGTTATTTGCTGGAAACAGTGGTAATATACCATTGGGTGTAGGAGACATTTACATGATGTCAGGTTCAGTTCCCGTTTCCCAACCTCAAGGTGGCCAATTACCGCCTGGGGGGCAACCGCAGTTAACGCCTGGGGGGCAACCTCAAGGTACACAAATCGTGTCTGGGGGGCAACCTCAAAGTCAGTATGTACCTATGGTGCAATACTTGCCTCAAGGTCAACCTCAGCCTCAATATGTACCCCAAGGTCAACCTCAGTATCAATATCAACCTCAAGGATGGCAACCTCAAGGATGGCAACCTCAAGGGTATCAACCCCAAAGTTATCAACCTCAAGGGTACCAACCTCAAGGTCAAGGTCAACCCCAGTATCAGTATTTACCTCAAGGTTATCAACCTCAAGGTCAATACTCAAGTCAAGGTTATCAACCGCCTCAAGGTCAGTCATATGTTCCAAGTATGGGAACTGCACCTTACAATTATCAATCCTACCCTCAATCTGGTTATGGATCTCAGTACCCTCAACCTGTTACGGGTCAGTACCCTGGAATGTTAGTGTGGGATCCCTCACAGGGTCAACAGGTGTTGCAGCCAAGTGTACAGATGCTTCCTCAAGCTGGACAACCCGTAGTTTCTGGTCCAACCCAGCAACCGCAACCTGTCCAGCCAAATGTTCAAACTTCTGTAGCTTCGGTAGTTACTCAGCCGTCAATTGCACCTAGTACTCCATCTCAAACGGCTGCTGCAACTATCGCTACATCTACCATACTTACTTCTGGAGTATCGACGGCTCCAGTTTCTACTGTCCCTGTTACCACACCTCAGACATCTTTACCGTTGTCTGGATCTACGATTCAAACCACGGTCCAGATGCCTGTAGGTCAGCCTGGTATAAGTACGGTTGTGACTACTCAACCTCAATTTGTTCAACCTCCGTACCAGGGACAGTACCAACCTGGGCAAGCTGTCCAACAACCGGTTTACCAGTATCAACCGTATCCTGGGTACACTTATCAACAACCTCAACAACCCCAGTACGGTCCGGTTAATCCTGGTTTTCCAGGAGGATATAATATCCCAAATGCGACTCCTGTTCCTAGTTATCCTGGATATCCTCCTCCTGGGGCTGGTATTGTGACCCAGAGTTTTAGAGATCCTAACCGGCAGTTACCGTTTATTGCAACTTTGGATTTACCCGACTTGACGCGCCTAACGAACGATCCAATTCAATATCTTCAGTTCTGGCCGCCAATGCCAAATAAGTTGCCCAGTGATATACCCAAGTTCGAAGGTAAGTCTGGAGAGGATCCGTCCAATCATGTGATGACTTACCACCTCTGGTGTGCTTCGAATTCTATCTCAGATGATTCCATCCGCTTACGTCTTTTCCAGCGTACACTCATTGGTCTCGCGGCCAAGTGGTACATTGAGTTACCACGGGCCTCTTTTTACAACTTTAGCCAGTTAGCTACCTCGTTCTTAACTCACTTTCAGTTGCCGGTCAGATACGATAACGGCACGGAGTTATTAACTTCACTAAAACAATCGACGTCCACGTATATTTCTGATCACATTCATGAGTGGAGACGTCGAAGGAGATTAGTGAAAGTTTTTATCCCGGACCAAATCTTAGCTGAATGGTTTGTCAAATCATTATTACCGAAGATTACTGAAGATGTAGCTAAGGCCGGAGTAGTTACTGAGGAGCAAGTCATTGCTCAGGCACAATACCTTGACTTAGTTTACACTCAGTCGGGTACGTTACACGAGAAAATTCCGGATCTTCCAAAGTCGAATCAAATCGCTGCTGCTCCTTCGGGATCTCATGCCGCTGATGGTATGATTGGTATCGTGACTACGAAGAGCAAGAAGAAGTCTTCCAAGGCTTCAACTACTCCAATTATCACTTTGCCTGATTCTCCGACAGGAGAGTCTTCTCCTGAACTTACCGCCGACATTCACGCTGTAGAGTCATCTACGGCCAAATCAAAAAACGGTGGAAAGAAGAAAGGAAAGAAGAAGGCTAAAGCAGACAAGGCTCCAAAGGAGAAAACTGAAAAGTCGGAAACCAATGACGAAAAACGCAAACCTCGATATCCTTGTCTTATTTGTGAAGAGGATCATTTTACGAGAGATTGCCCTCATCGGGCCGAGGTTGTAAAAATAGTCAAAGGTTCTCCCACTCCTGCTGTGTTAAAGAATCCATTTCCAGAGCAGGAGAATAAGATGATAGGTTCTTCTTCGAATGCCAGTGAAGAACCCATTTTGATGATGTCTCATGTGAGGATTGCGACTCGATCGCAAGATTATGGTAGTAAGGCTCCTGTTGATGGCAAGGAAGCAGAATCTTCTCACTCTAACCCATCAACCTCAGCTCCTGGTTCCGATCCACTACAGATCGAAAAACCTAACCCAGACTTAGTGATTAAGCCGCCCGCCAAGGGTGTACTTCGAAGGTCTGCTTTCAATCCACATGCGAGAGCAGCCCAGAATTACAACATTGTTGAGGACTTAGCTGTTTCACCTTCAGCAATGTCGGCACTCGAAGTGCTGCAATCATGCCCAGCACAACGGAAATTGCTTTTGTCGGCTATCGGAGCTGTCGATGTTCAGGACCCGAACCTAATGATCTTTGATCTAGAAAATAGTACACCACGTCTCCCCCATCAAATGGCTTTCCAAATTCCAGTGATAGTCAAAAACAGGCCTATTCATCGGACTGTGATTGATGAGGGAGCTTCTACGTGTATTATGTCGATTCAATGTTGGAGATCGCTTGGTTCTCCTTCGTTGAACCAATCCCCCACCATCCTTAAGGCCTTTGATGGCCGTGGGTTCCGTCCGTTTGGTATTCTACAAGAATTGCCTATAGGGGTTGAAGGTAAAACCGTTAGTCTGGATGTGGAAGTGGTTGATGCCCCTCTAGACTACAACCTTCTTTTGGGTCGAAGTTGGTCATATGCTATGACAGCGGTCGTTTCATCGGTCTTCAGAGTAATTAAGTTTCCACATAACGGTAAGATCGTGACTATTGATCAGCTGACATACTTTTCATCCGACCCAGCCTCTTCAGAGAGTATCCAGCATGTTGGTAAAACGACAATCCCTTATAGGGACGTTGGTGTAGGTTTAGTTAAGGATTCCGGTTTACTGGGAACTTTTCCTCTCCCTCCACTCAACGCAGATCCTTCGTTTGCAACCATTCATATGATTACATCAGAAAACATTATTTATGATGATCCTTGGTTCGTCCCATCTGACTCTGAGATAGACTCACTCGGTGATGTTATGCCTTTGAGTCCATATGAAATTGCTTATGAAGCTCTCATGTCTTTTACTGACTTTCATTCAACCGAAGTCGACCAAATGAATGTGGTCAGTGAAGAGTCACTTTTCACCTCACCCTTAGAACGGATAACGTTTCCCGAAGTCGTGTCATCTGACGAACAACTTCGCGAAATCCTAAGTGTAGACGATCTACCATGGGAAGATCTCCATCACAGATCTTCGTTTTTACCTAAGGATGATGCATTTGAAAATGATTTTTCATCTATCTTTACCGCTGAATATGTCAAAGACGCTCAGGATCCAACGAAACATTCTGATTCAGAGTTGAATTTAGGGAATATTTCTCGTACTATTCCCATTGATATTTCAGTGAAGCCCGGAATCGAGGAAAACATTCATATAGGTGCCGCATGTACTGAAGAAGAAATCCAAACTTACAAGGCCCTATTCCAAGAATTCCGCGACGTGTTTGCCTGGTCTTACGAGGAAATGCCGGGAATTGATCCTGCCATTGTTGTTCATGAAATAAAGACCTACCCGGATGCTAAACCCGTCCGGCAACGGTTGCGTCAAATTCACCCTCGAAAAGCGGCTGCGATTAAAGCAGAAGTCGAAAAGCTGTTGAAAGCAGGTTTCATTTATCCGATCCCGTTAACGGATTGGGTATCGAATATTGTTCCGGTCAACAAGAAACAAGGAACAATAAGAATCTGTATCGACTATAGGGATATAAATCGAGCTTGTCCAAAAGACAACTATCCTACGCCTTATATCGATCAAATTATTGATGATTGTGCCGGAAGTGAAATGTTTTCCTTCATGGATGGTTTTTCGGGCTATAATCAAATCAATATTCTACCTGCCGACCAACCAAAAACGGCATTCATTTGTCCATGGGGGACATTTGCTTATTGCAAGTTACCTTTTGGGCTTAAGAATGCCGGGGCCACTTTTCAACGGGCGATGTCTTATGCATTTCATGACATCAAGCACATTGTGCAACCCTATCTCGATGATTTGCCTGCTCATTCTTTACATCGAGCTGATCACCTTGTCCACCTACGAGCAATCTTTATGAGGTGTAGGCATTATCGAATTCGGTTGAATCCCCACAAGTGTGTTTTCTGTATAGAAACAGGTCGATTGCTGGGATTTGTTGTTTCAAAAGCCGGCATTCGCGTCGATCCCTCGAAAGTCGAGGCTATCATCAAATTGCCTCCTCCTTCGAGTTTGCGCCAACTCCAAAGTTTGCAAGGGAAAGCGAACTTTTTACGCCGATTCATCCCAAACTACGCCGAGGTCACTAAAGGTTTTACACGGTTGTTGAAACAGAATGCACAATTCTTTTGGGACGAGATTGCCCAACAATCTTTTGATGCACTTAAACACGCGTTGACCCATGCACCGTTATTGCATCCTCCCAACTACAACCAAGACTACTTCTTATACCTCGCAGCTTCGCATTCCACCATTGGAATGGTGTTAGTTCAAGAAGATGAATTCGGAGCGGAGCATGTGATATATTATCTTAGTAGGACCTTGAATCCAACTGAGCTAAAATATTCGCATGTGGAGAAATTGGCCCTGGCAGCCGTTCAAGCTGTCCAGCGTTTCCGTCACTACATTCTTCTCCGCAAAACTACAGTTATTTCGGATTGCAACCCTATGATTTATATTTTGACAAAACAACTGCTAGGGGGCAAGTACTCTAAATGGATTGTTATCCTGCAAGAGTTCGACTTGGAGTTCGAGAAGTCCAAGTCTAAGAAATCCTTAGTTTTTGCGGAATTGATGTGTGATTTCCCGAGTGCTGACACAGAGACTGTGGCAGAGGAGTCCATTGCGGACGAATCTTTGTTTCTTATCAGTACTGTAGATCCGTGGTACGGGGATATAATCATTTATCTCCAAACCCAAACCTTTCGGCCTGAAGCTTCCAAAGCAGAACGTCGAAAAATTCGGTTTCAATCCCAGCCATACAAAATTATTGGAGATACACTTTATCGCCGGGGGGCAGACTTAGTTTTTCGACGTTGTTTAACTCACGAAGAGGCTGAGAGGGTTTTGAATGATTGTCACTCTGGAGCATGTGGCGGTCATATGTCTGGGTATGCCACAGCTCAGAAGGTGTTGCGCGCTGGTTATTTCTGGCCGTCTATGTTTAAAGATTGTATCATTGCAGTCAGGAAGTGCCACAACTGTCAAGTGTTTGATCGCAAGATGCGCGCTCCACCTGCTCCTCTCCACCCTATAATTGCCGTTGGTCCATTCGCCAAATGGGGTATCGACTTTATTACTTGTAACCCTCACTCGGCCGGGGGGCATGCGTATATCATCCTTGCGGTTGATTATTTTACTAAATGGGCCGAGGCGATGCCTACATTCGACGCAAGCGGCAAAACAGCTGCAGTTTTCGTATTCAATCATATCATAACTAGGTTTGGTGTCCCACAAGCAATCATTACTGACCATGGGAGCCATTTTCGAAATGTCATGATGACTGAGCTTACAAGCCAGCTTGGTTTGCGCCACGATAGCTCTACTCCTTATTATCCGCAAGCCAACGGTTTGGTTGAGTCTATCAACAAAGTTCTAGTTACCATGATCCGACGAACCATTGGTGTTCATCGGTCGAATTGGCACAACATGTTATTTTCAGCGCTATGGGCATACCGAACCTCAGTGAAAAATTCAACAGGGTTCACTCCTTTCCAGCTAGTTTATGGCTTAGAAGCTGTGTTACCCATTGAATGCGAAATCCCATCACTTCAAATGGCTGTCGAATTACTTCCAGCTACTTCCGAAGAGGAGAAACGTTTATTGTACTTGGCTAAATTAGATGAGACTCGACGTGACGCTACATTGGCAATCGAGACTCACGCGAAACGAATGAAAGCTCAGTATGATAGAAATGTAACCCCTCGAAGTTTTTCGGAAGGAGACCTAGTACTATTATATGATCAAGCTAACGATAAGCTAGGTGCCGGAAAATTCGTTCCCATGTGGCATGGGCCCTACATTGTAAAGCGAAAGCTAGCAAAAGGGGCTTATGAGCTAGTTGACTTTGATGGGGACTCTTTGGGTAAACCCAGAAATGGACTTTACCTAAAGAGGTATTATGCTTAAATGATGGGAATGGAGAAATTTTTAGATAGGTTAGATTTTCTTTCTAGCTAGCAAGTGTGTTAGTTTAGTCAGTGTGCTTAGCTTAGAGAGTGTGGTTTTTCGTCGTTATTCTGGCTTATCTTGGTTTTACTCTTGATATTGCAGATGTCGACGCCTCTCCAAACATACATTGGATTTGCTGATGGTGCTTGTCGTAGTACACGGAACATCTCTTCCGCAGCTTGGGTTATCTATTCGCCCTCTGACGAGTTAGTTTCTATGCATGGGGTAAGCCTCGGTCAAACAACGAACAACATTGCAGAATACAGTGCAGTGATTGAATTATTATCCGAATCTATTTCATTTGGAATTCGACGTTTGACAGTGAGGTTAGATTCTGAACTTGTTGTATTACAGCTTAATAGAGTTTATGCCATTAGGAATCCTGTGTTATTAAGGTTGTTTTTGAGAGTGCGTCTCTTGGAACGTGAATTTGATTACATTGAATATCAACATATTCCAAGGTCTTTGAATACATTAGCAGATGCAATTGCTTCTCGAATGTTGGACAGACATTTACGATAATCATGCAAGTAAATTTAAAAACATTTCATCACATATGTTAAACAAGATAAGCCGGTAATAGTGATATATATAGATAGAAGTGTGTCAAAAAATATATACATCGTCTTCGATCATAGGTTGAAAACACCTTATGATCGGCAAAATGATAGTACAAAAAGTCAAAATGTCACATGTGACTACAAAAGTGACTAGTCAATCACTGGTGGTGCTCTCTGTATGACACCACTGCGCGGGCTACCTTACGCAAAAATCTCCTAAACGGTCCAGGGACCGCGACTACGAAGCGCTGAAGCCGGGTAGGAATGTCATCCATAGTAGTCTCAGGTATATCTGCCGTGAGACGCTCTAGATCATGCTCCAACTCAGCTAGTACTTCTGCAGCCGCGTCCTGTGGGGCCGGTACCGGTGCAGCTGGATGTAGTCTATCAAAAGGCCGGAGGTTGGCTGGACGCTGTGGACCAACATCTGCATTTTGAAAATTTTACTGTTAGTTTTGAGACGATATATATGAAAAATAAAAAATACATAATTAGAAAACTTGTGAAAATAAAAGTACCTCTGTCATCCCATTGTTCTCCCGTGGAAGAACCATGTCCGGATCACCTCTAAAATCCACTCCGGCATACGGAAAGTCCTGTATCGAAAAAACCTGGTCCTCTAACCAGTGAAAATAACTATCTGAGAATCGAACCACTGTCGCACCCTCGTCAGGATGCCGGGCCATCACCGCAACCCATCGTATCAGCTTTGGCTCCCGAGGACCCAAGATATCAACAGTGAGTTGCTGAGGGATCAGCATTGGAACTCTCTCCAAGGCAAAGCTCACGACTAGAGGCCCATATCCAAAAGTCTTTAGTCGTCCGTTCTTTGCCTTGGTCAGTTGGCTCTTCATATGAGCCGACACAGCTTCACACCAGTTGAAAATGGTGCCTTGGTAACAGTCAATTGCCATCCGCATTTGGGATCCGGAAGCAATGTGTAAAGCGGCCGCGCCGCAAATTCTGGTAACCGTGAACGCTATGACTTTGAGTTCCGGCAAAGTGATGTGTTTTATCTCTATGCCTTTTGAATGGTGAGCCCCAGGTGTGCACCACTCGCCGCGGAGACTATCAAGGGATTGGCCACCCGGCCTAGTCCCCGCAAGACTGAGTTGCTCACCTCTGTTCGGCAAGCCAGTGAGAAAGTATACATCCGAGGGCTCTATCTCGAGCTGGTGCCCTCCTATGTAAAAGCATTGTTCTTGAACGTTCCATCGCTCAACCAGCCATTCCAAGAATCTTACCTGGCCCCTCATGCCCGGTATGGTCCAATATTTGTATAATCCGCATGCTCTTAGGGCATCCAGGGAAGGTTGATGATTTATTGCAACTTCATCATCCTCTACATGCTCTCTTTCTCTCCAATCTAACATGGTTAATACCCTGCACATCAAAAATAGCAATTAGAAATTGATTTGGGAATTTTTGGTGGTTTTTTGAGGGAGTTGGGGTTTTGAAATGCGCACTTCTCGGAAGACGCACCCCGGCTTTGTAGCACAGGGCGCCCGGACGCGGCTGGCCTGAAGGCGGGCCGCGTCTTCCGACCTTTTTCCCGTATGAGAAAAAGTCGGGGGACGCGGGTCACCCGAAGGGCACCCGCGTCCGCCGAGAGGCGCATTCCAAAACCAAAACCCCCCAAAAAATGAAACTAAGACCTAAAAATTGATTCTAAACGGATAGAAATGCAGAGTAGGATGTGTAAAATACCTGGATAAGACGGCGTTCGATTCCGACGGTCGGATTTTCCGCAGCGACCACGGGAAGTTTCTTGTCAAAAGCTCCTTTTTCAACCTCAACAGTGAAACGGTAAAAATGACATGGTAAAAGGTCTTTTTATAGGTTTTTTGGATGAATTAGTTCATTTTTTACCATGAAAAGATGTTTTTCGATGTATTTTTGCCTATTTTAAACAGGTATGAGTAATGTGTTGCTTTTGTGCAGGACAAAGGGATTTCGAGGGAAATTGTAATTTTTCACAAACAAAAATATCAGAGTCATCTTTTAAGCCCTTTTCTGACTCCTAAAACATGAAAAGATCGCCGAGCGTTTCTTTTACACTCGTTAAAACGGAATTAAAAGACGGTCCCCTTTTAGCTCTTTTCTGACCGCAAAATCAGGAAAAGATTGCCGGGTTTTTGTCGTTTCGAACTCGATAAGGAAATAAAACGACGTGTCCTTGATCGCTTTTTACTTTTCAGGTCAACGACACTATTATGAAAGTACTCCTTGGTCGCAAGATCAAGCGGTTCCCCCAGGTATTATTTTATACTTTTTCGGGCTTGAGGGACACAAATATACGAAAAAGTTCAACGTGGAGTCTCCTTTTGTTTTTTCAGACTCTCTAAAAATGAAAAACGCCGAGTTTCTCCTATACTGGGCTCGTTAAACTTTTACAGTAAAGGACCTGTTCAATTACAAACAGGAACGAACCACTCCTTCCTAGGGTTCGAATTTAAACTAGGTTGGACTCGTCCGAAGGATGAGCTTATAATCAAGCATATGTTATCCTCCTCAAGCTTGTTAAAAATAAAGAGGTACTTGCCAGAAATGGTGGGGGAAAAGAGAGAAGAATGAACCTGTTTGTTACCTTTTGTCTCAAAAGAAACTTTATTACCACTCTTGAACACGACACTTTTCATTCACCTGGGTTGGGAAATCTTTTACCTCACAGTTGACCAAACCACTTTGAAAGTCTTTAACCGGGTTCCGGGGATTAACTTTGAGTTATTCGTCACCAAGCCATCTGTCGTGTCGTTATGTGTTCAAGAGGTCTGCAAGCAAAAACTTTCATCTGCAAAATACTTGTCATCCATTTGACCATCCCTGAGTCAGTCCTTACAGCAACATTTCTTCAACTTGAACAATGATTTCGTGTTGCGGGCTTGCCTGCAACGGGTCGCTTTCTATCGACATCGACACATTATCTAGAAAGATGACTTAGGAATCGACAGCACCTTGAAGTCTGCATGCATCAATGGCAGGTTTCTCGCCTTTGACGTCAGTTTACATCATTGACTTTCGATCAAAGGATTCCGTGAAGTGTTCGACATCAAAACATCTATTCACATTTCACGGGTTGTGCTTGGTACTTTGAGAACCATTGACATTACTGGTGGTTTCTCTCACGCTTGTTAACAGTTTGCATCATCGACTGGTAATCAAGTGGTTTCTAACATGTTCGACATCGAATCATTTAATCACATGGCTAGAATCGTACCAATTCGGGAAGTAGAAGTGAAGACCCTGGATCTAGTTTCTACCATCCAGGCTGCGAGGAGTTTTGTATTCATTATCTATGTAGACTAATCATAAACAGATGGCTGCGTCCATACTGTGTCTACAAAAGTCTATAAAATGATGTACTGCAAGATCATTCCTGTATCAGAATAGTTAGTCCATTAGTTAAAGTTTTGAATCTGAGTATGGGAATGCCTACCTCAGTGATGATATAATCTTATACATGTATTTTGTGTTGAAAATTGCAGGTTCCAACCAGGTCATCCACAAGACAATCCTTGAAATGATAAAGCGCTTCACCCTTCCTAGAATTACAAAACCCTAAATCTATTCCAGGCTTCGCACTTTAGGGGGCAATCTGTTACACTAAAAAATGTCACCATGACCACTTACAGTTAGTATGGCTCAAATCAACAGTCATGCTACCCTCTTAGGCAAGTCTTATGCCTCTGCTATCCATCTCAAACTCAAAGAAGAGAGAAAGTCTTGTCAAAAATATGTTTATCTCTGGGGTCGCAGGTTCTCTCTAGCCTTACCTGCGGGGACGCTCACAATGTTCACAAAAGGTGCGTCCTTGGACGCTCTGTATGTTAAGGGACAGGTGCGTCCTTCTGTAAAAGGCAAAATGCGCGAGTTTCATCTTAAAAAAGTTACTTGTGGTTACTTCTAGAACTTTCTAGAGGTCGGTTTGATGAATTGGATGCGCCTCCAGTTGGTTCATGTATCTCTATTAAGGAGGAACTTATCCCATCAATAAGGGAGCTATCCCACCCAAAGAGGGGGATTATCCCATTGATGGTGGACCTGAATAACCTCTTTACAGCACTATAAATAAAGACATTGAGCCAGAGGGAGGAGAGGTTGGAGCTATACATTTTCTTTGGGTAAATGTTGTAGGAATTAGGACTCCCATTTAGAACCTTGTGAGGAGAGATTGTCTTTGCTTGATTCTACTTGGAAGTGGGTGAGCTTTGTCAAAGTAGAGGAAAACCCTTGATGGACCCTGGGAGGAACTTGCACAACACCAAGGCCAGGTTGTAAGAGTTTCTTTGTTTCGTTATTAATACAAACTGGTTTATTTTTCTCAATAGCTTGTGTTAATGAGTTATTTCATGTGTTCCTTGGTCTGCATGTTGAATATATGTTTTATTATATGAAATGCAAGTGCTTGGTAATTGTTTGATTGTTTGTGGTTGCAGGAATTGACTTGAAGGAGGAGCTCATCCGGATCGGCAAGGACGGACTACAACAACCGCGTTTTGGAATAAGGTAAGCCTAAACACTTGTAGTTTTCATGTTTTAAAAGGTATATTTAGAGAAAGATCACTCCATTTTGTCTTGTTTGTCGCTAGAGAGTTTAGACTCCTAGGGAGGTCAGTTGTGTCCGCACAAACGACTTTTTCCGCCACGACAGTTTGAACTCCTAGATTTTTAACATGTTACTTTTTGTGTTGTTTTTTTACTTTTTAGAGACTTTAGGTGTAATTTAGATATTGTGTGATTAATAATTTTATAAAAAAATCATTGTGGTGGAACTACCAAGACAATCAAGTAGGATACTCGGGGATCATCTAAAACTAGAACTGCAGCAGAAACTGAAACTTCTACTATTATAGATTCTGATGTAAGAGGAATTGAAGTTAATCAACCTATAACATCTACTATTTCAGGCATTGAAGTAACAGAAACTGAATTTAATCAAACTCATAATTTAACATCACACTCAGCAGAAACTGATTTACAAATTACTAAAATCGTTCAAACTGAATCAGATACCAGAGAATCTTCTGGTAGAAGTCTGATTTCTGAACCAAATATTAACGAACTTGAGTCTAATATTTTTGAGCCTAAAATTCACACACCTACTACAGCACATATTTTGGATCCTCCACTTTCACCGCGTGTGAAACTTATCATTATTGGTAGTATTCCTCCTGGTCTTATTGCCATTGAAGAACTTGTTTCAAATGAAGAGGAAGAACCTCTAGTTTCTACCAGTGAACTTGCAGATATATCTGAACTTTTGTTTCGATCTCTTCACCCTGACCCTTGGTATTTTACACCCTTGAACTTTTTAGGGCAATGGATTCTGTGTTATATGACTCCTTATTCTACCGTGCCCGATTTTGACTGGTCCACAATGATTCCTAGAAGTGTGTGACAGATACATTTATGTATTCCACTTCTCCGAAGTCCACATTGTATGGTGGTTTTTTACCACCTGGATATCTCTCTCGCAGGAGCTTATTCAGGAGCTTCTTCCACGAACTCATCTTCAAACATGTCAAATAGTGTAATTAACCCTACCAATGAAGGTTTGGCATCTGAACAAGCCATTAATATGATTTCTGGTAATTTTGGTAATCCACAAGTTAACCCTACAAGTGGTTATTATCCACTTGGGGGAAACCATCGTATCCTCCACCTAGAGGACAACCTTTTGGTGGACCTTACCCTACAGCTGGGGGCAACCCCCCACCGGAAACTACTTTAACTATGCTCAAATGCCTCAAATCGGTTTTGGTCAGCCTGTTATGGTTCGATATGCTTATGGAATGCCTTACCTTGGATTGAACACAATCTAGAACCCTCCTTAATAGTCAATTCCTGTTGCTTCTCAAGTGCTTTTGTATCAACCTATGCAGCAATTGCCTTTTGAAGGTATGTCTTCTCAAGTTCAACCAACCGTCCAGGCTACCTCATCGACACCTACCCAACAATCGCTTTAGCAGTCCACCCAAAGTACCAATCAAACTATAGGGCAATCTCTTATGGCAACGTTCGTTCAGAACCTAGGTTCAAGTTCACCTAGAACACCAATTCCAGGAGTATCGCAAATAATTGTCCCACTTACATCACAGGTTACTATGCAACCTCTTGTTCAGTCTTTACCTCAGGCATCTAGTGTTCAATCCATTCCTATGATTCCATCAGCACCTCAAATACCTGTTGTTCAGCCTAGTGTTCCATATATGCAAGTACCTTTTCAAGTGATATCTTTCCAAAGTATACCCCAGAGTTATTTTGTTCAAGCTACACCCTTTAAAACTAAATTTCTCCAAGGTCAACCCTTTCAAGGATAGGTTGTTCAAGGTCAAATGGGTTAGAATATCACCTTCTAGAATCAACCATACCCAGGTCATACATTTCAACAACCTATTCAATTGAAATATGATATGGCTCATCCTGGATACCCAGGAGGTATGCAGATCCCAACTGCTCAAGCTATCCTAGGATATCTTGGATATCCTCCTCCTGGTACAGGACTCGCCCCTCAGGGTTATCAATATCCATCGCAAGACCCCAATCTCCAGTTTCCTTTCATTTCAACTTTGGATTTGTCTGACCTATCTCGGTTAACTAATGATCCACTTATTTATTTACCCTATTGGCTGGCTATTCCTACTAAGTTGCCCAGTGACATTCCTAAGTTCGAAGGTAAGTCGGGTGAAGATCCGTCCAACCATGTCATGACCTACCATCTTTGGTGCGCGTCCAACTCATTAAATGAATATTCTATTAGATTAAGACTTTTCCAACAAACCCTAATCGGTTCGGTAGCCAAATGGTATGTAGAATTACTGCACGCTTCTTTCAACATGTTCAATGCCCTTGCTACAGCCTTTTTGACCCATTTTCAATTACCTGTTTGGTATGACAATGGAACTGAACTTTTGACTTCTTTAAAGCAGTCAACGTCTACCCATATCTCAGATCACATTCACGAATGGAGACGAAGATGTCACCTAGTTAAAGTTTACATTCCAAACCAGATTCTAGCCAAATGGTTTATAAAATCACTTTTACCAGTAATAACTGAAGATGTGGCCAAAGGGGGTGTTGTAACTGAAGAGAAAGTAATTGCTTGCACTCAATATCTTGATATTTTTAATACTCAATCTGGTAATTTGTATGAAAAGATCCCAGATTACCCCGATCTACTCCAAATAATCCACCTCTTCAAAGGATCACATGCCGCAGATGGCATGATTGATTCTGTGAGCCAGAAGACTAAGAACAAAAAGAAAAATTCTAAGAATGTTCAAGTTGCGGCTCTATCTGATTCACCTGACGAAGATCCTTCTCCCAGAATTACTTCTGAAATCAACGCCATAGATTCATCTATTGGTAAAGGTAAATCATCCAGAAATAAGAAAAAGGAAAAAGGCAAAACTAAACAAGACAACCGCTCCAAGGAGAAATCAACCAAGAATGAACCATCTGACGAAAAGAGGAAGCCTCGATATCCTTGCTTGATTTGTGAGGAAGATCATTACACTAAGGACTACCATCATTGGGTCTAAGTTTCCAAATTCATCAAAAGTTCGCCCACACCCGTTGTTTTGAATGATCCTTTTCCTCAAGACAGTAAAATGGTCTCTCACGACCAATCTTCCACATCCCCGTCGACAAATATCATGATGATGTCTTCCAGAGTTAGGGTAGCAACAAGATCCAAAGATTACACATCAAAGAGTCTTGTTGAAAATGAAGATGACTCATGTTCATCTAATCAAACTTACGCGTCTACTCCTCCTTCTTTTGAACCATTACACATTGAAAAAGCAAATCCTTATATGGTAATTCATTAGCCTCCTAAGTGTATGCTTTGTAAGTCAGCCTTTAATCAGCATGCAAGGGCTACCCAAAATTATAACATTGTTGAATATCTGGCTATGCCACCTTTGGCCATGTCTGCCCTTGAAGTGCTGCAAACTTTTACAGCATAAAGGAAATTATTATTATCAGTGATAGTAGTTGTAGATCCTCAATACTCCCATTTGATTGTTTTTGATCTCGAGAATCATGTCCCATGTCTCTCACACCAACTGGATTTTCAAATACGAGTTCACGTCAAAACTCAACATTTTTTTCTAATAGTGATTGACGAAGGAGTGTCGACATGCATTATGTCCATTGCCTGTTGGAAAGATTTAGGTTCTCCAACAATTAATCAATCTCCCATTACTTTTAAAGCCTTCAATGGAAGATGTTTTTGTCTATATGGAATTTTAAATTATTTTCCAATCAAGTTAGAGGGAAAAACAATTGCAATAGACGTTGAGGTTGTTGATGCTCAACTTGATTACAACCCTTTGCTTGGTCGAACTTGGACTTATGCCATGGCGGCAGTAGTCTCATCATATTTTAGGATGATTATGTTTCTTCACAAAGGAAGAATTGTTGAAGTATCTCAATTATCCTACTATACATCTGACACCAATTCTACCAATAGTATCCCATTTTTTGGAAAATTGACCACTCCATATTAAGAAGTTGGTGTGGGCCTACTCAAAGACTCATCTTTGATGGGAACTTTCGTGTTCCCTCCACCCATTCTTCTTCATAATGAAGCACAGATCGACATGATTACATGAAGTACTTTCGAAATGAGAGTTCCATGGAAAGTACAGTTAGAATCAGAAATGATCTTATATGGTGATGAAATGCCTCGTAATCCTTTCGAATTAACCTATGAGGCCATTCATTCTTTTCAAACCCATCAACATCTGATGATGATAAAATGAATATGATCATTGATGAATATTCTCATTTGTCACCCTTGGAACCAATCTCTATGTCTGGTCCTTTTAACAAATATTTTTTAACTAATGAATGGATTATGGAAGTTATGACCTTGGATGAAATGCCATGGGATGATACTCATCATCGTTCAAATTTCTTACCATCTTTTGATAAAATTGAGAATAATTTTTCATCATTATTTTCATCTGAGACCCTTAGCAATCCTCAAAATCCAATATCTACCCTTTCTTCCAGTTCTGAATAGAATTTAGGGAACATATTGGCAACAGTACCTATCGATATCTCAGTGAAACCCAAAATAATTGAAAATATTCATATAGGAGCCTCTTGTTTGTTAGAAGATATTTCAACTTACAAAGCCCTATTTCAGGAATTCTGTGACATTTTTGCCTAGTCCTACGAAGAGATGCCAGGAATCGACCCTAGCATTGTTGTACATGAAATAAAAACCTATCCGGATGCTAAGCCAGTTAGACAACGATTACGTCCTATACATCCATGAAAAGCTGCTACTATCAAAACTGAGGTTGAGAAATTGCTGAAAGCAGGATTTATTTACCTTGTTCCTTTAACCGATTGGGTATCAAATATTGTGCCCGTTAATAAAAAGAAACAAACCATTCAAGTGTGTGTTGATTACCGAGATGTCAATAATTCTTGTCCCAATGACAATTATCCAACTCCATATATTGACCAAATCGTTGACGACTGTGCTGGAAATGAATTTTTTTCCTTTATGGATGGATTTTCTAGCTACAAACAGATAAAAATACTCCCTTCCGATCAATATAAAACTGCATTTATATGCCCATGGGGGACTTTTTCTTATCGCAAACTCCCACTTAGCCTAAAAAATGTTTTTGAAACTTTTCAACGAACAATGTCTTATGCATTCCACAATATCAAGCATATTGTTCAGTCGTATTTAGATGACCTCCCGACTCATTCCATGAAATGGCAGGATCACCCAATGCACTTAAAATGATTTTCATTAGGTGTAGGCATTACAATATTCTCTTGAATCCGCACAAATGTGTTTTTTGTGTGCAATCTGGTCACCTTATAGGTTTCATCGTTTCAAAGGAAGGCATTCGTGTCGATCCTCTCAAGGTAGAGGCACTTTTGAATTTGCTTGCTCCTTCTAGCTTGACTCAACTCCAAAGTTTGCAAGGGAAAGAAAACTTTTTGCGTAGATTCATCCACAATTATGTTGAACTAACACAAGGCTTTACTCGACTATTGAAAAATGGTATTCCATTTTTCTTGGATGATATTGTTGATAAAGATTTTGATGCATTAAAGCATGCACTGACTACTGTGCCTTTATTGCATCCACTTGATTATCATCGAGACTACTTTTTGTAATTAGTTGCATCTGATGCCACCATTGGCATGGTGTTAGTCCAAGAGGATGATTCTAGCAGCTAACATGTGATTTCCTATTTGAGTAGGAGTCTCACTAAAACTGAGATTAAATACGCACATGTGGAGAAGCTAGCCTTGGTAGCTGTGCAAGTTGTTCAACGATTCCGTCACTATATACTTCTCCGAAAAACAACTATCATTTCATATTGCAACCCTATGATGTATATTCTCACGAAGCAACTACTAGGGGGAAAATACTCGTAGTGGATTGTCATTTTACAAGAGTTTGATTTGGAATTTGAAAAATCCAAATAAAACAAATCCTTGGTTTTCGCTGAATTATTGTGTGACTTCCCCCATACTGATATAGAAACTGTAGTAGAATATTCTTTTGCTGAAAAATCTCTCTTTCTTATTAGTGTGTTTGATTCATGGTATGGAGACATCATTATATATCTCCAAACACAAACTTTTAGGCCTGAGTTATCCAAAACTAATCGTCGGTGAATCCGATACCAATCCCAAAAATACAACATTATTGGCGACACTCTTTATCATCGTGGTGCCGATTCTGTATTTGACATTGTTTAACTCTTGAATAAGCTGAAAAAACTTTGAATGACTACCACTTTGGAGCATGTGGAAATCACATGTCTGGGTATGCTACTGCCTAAAAGATATTACGTGCTGGCTATTTTTGGCCATCAATGTTTGAAGACTACATCACTATAGTCTAAAAATGCCATAATTTCCAAATTTATGATCGTAAAATGTGAGCACCTCCCGCGCCTCTTCACCCAATCATAATTATCGGTCCTTTTGCTAAATGGGGCATCGACTTCGTCACTTGTAACCATCACTCGATCGGGGGACATGGATATATCATCCTTGCAGTCGATTACTTTACAAAATAGATCGAGGCAATGCCTACATATAGAGACGACGGTGAAACTACAGCTATTTTCCTTTTCAATCATGCGATTACTCGGTTCGGCATCCCACAATCTATTCTTACAGACCATGGTAGTCATTTTCGCGACTTTATGATGGTCGAACTGTCTGTGCAACTTGGCCTCCACCATGATAACTCTACTCTGTATTACCCACGAGCTAATGGTCGGGTCAAAGCTGTAAATAAAGTTTTAACCAATATGATTAAACATATAGTTGGTATCCATAAAGGAAACTGGCACTCTATGCTATTTTTAGCACTATGGGCTTACCACACTACTATAAAAACATTGACCGATTTTACCCCTTTTCAACTCGTTTATGGTTTGGAAGTTGTATTACCTATTGAATGTGAAATTCCATCTCTTAAATTACCTATCGAATTATTACCTACTACCTCTGCAGACAAAGAACGCATTGTACACTTAGCCCATCTAGATGAAAATCATCATAATGTCGTATTGGCTAGTGAAGCTCACAAAAACGTGTCAAAGCCCAATATGATTATAACGTTAATCCTCATACATATTCAGAAGGTGTCCTAGTCTTGGTATATGATAAAGCTCTTGACAAGCTAGGTGCAGGGAAATTCGAGCCCATGTGGCATGGCCCTTACATCATAAAATGCATATTAGCTAAAGGTGCCTATGAGATGATTGATTACAATGGTATTCCTTTGGGAAAGCCCATAAATGGTCTTTACCTAAAGAAATATTTTGCATAAATTTTTGGTGAAGATTTGTACATTATTTACCATTTTCAGGTATGTGTGGTAGATTAATGTTTTTTACTACTTCTTCTGCTTATCTCATTTTTACACTTGATTTGCAGATGTCAACATTTTCTCTGAATTACATTGGCTTTGCTGATGGCGCTAGTCATAGTACTTGGAATTTATCTTCTGCAACCTAGGTTATCTATTCACCCAGTAACGAGCTAGTTTCTATTCACGAGATATGTCTCAGTCAAGCAACGAACAATATAGCATAATATAGCACATTCATTGAGCTATTGGTTGATTCCATCACATTTGGTATCCAGCATTTGATCATTAGGTTAGATTCGCAGCTCGTAGTATTACATTTAAACGGTGTCTATTCAGTTAGGAGTCCAACCATGTTAAGGATGTTTTTACTAGTCCGTCTCTTGGAAATACAATTTGATTATATCGAATATCAACACATTCTGAGATATTTAAACACATTGACAGATGCATTAGCAAAATCATGTGTTAAATAGACATTTGCAACATTTGTAAATCAAAAACAATATTCATGCATTCATTGATCAAGATAAACATAGATAAAAGTAGCATATTTTTCATTAAAATAGATTTTGGGTGTGTCTACAAAACATGTCATTCGAGGACATAAGGCCCCGTGGCATTTTATTTTCTGAATAGTACTGACTCCATATCAAAAATGGTCTTAGAAACTAGAATAGCTAGGCATGGTGATGCTCATGATAACACACAATAGCACGAGCAACTTGATGCAGCAAATGTTTGAGCAACCCGGGAACCCCAACTACGTGCCTCTAATAGAACGTGGAATGTCATCAACTCCAATCTCTGGGATGTTGGCAGTCAACCTCTTAAGGTGGTGCTCCAACTCTGTCAGGATGTCATCCGCCTCTAGGTTTTTTGTCACGGAAACTATAGGATGCTCGTCTCATCTATCATATCGTTTCATCCCAGCTGGTCGGGTTGGACCCACATCTGCACATACATTTCAGAAAATTAGCCTTTGAAGAAAAAAACACTTAAAAATTAAAAAACTTCGAAAATATACCAAAATGAGAAAATCTTACCTAGATCACCCACTAAGCCCCAGTTGGAAGTGGGATATCAGGGTCACCTCTGTAATCTATCCCGGCATACGGAAAGTCCTCGATCGGAACAATATGCTCGCTCAGCCAGTCAAAAAACTCTGTCGTATACCTCACTACAGGACCATAATCATCGTGACGTGCCATCAGTGCAACCCACCTCATCAAGCGTGGATCCCTCGAACCCCCCTCATCTGCCTGAATCTGCTGTGGCCGAAGAATAGGAACCCTTTATAGGGAAAAAGCAACTAGAATGGCACCATAACCGAAATTTTTCAGTTTACCATTCTTGCACCTAGTCAACTAGCCCTTCATATTTACCACTACTACCTCGCACCAGTTACATACCGTGGACTCCCAGCATTCCATGATTGTATTCATCTATGCCTGGGTGGCTATCTATGGAGGGCAGAACTACCACACAGTTTGCAAATAGTGAAATCAATGGTCCTCAAGGGTAAAACTTCGAGGGACTAAATGTAAATCCATTCATCTTTGGGCAGTGCAGCCCTGCAAAAGTGTTGTAAGTATCCATCAGTAGTGTCTCCCCCTGTTCTCGTTCCAAAAAGTGAAATATCAGCTCCCTAATGAAACAACCCAGTCAGGAAATATATGTCATCAACATCAATTGTGAGGCGATAATGAGAAATCACGAAACATTGTTCCTAGACATTCTAGATCCTCACCAGCCATGTCATCAGATCTACCTAGGCTTTCATCCCAGGGATTAGCCATTATTTTAGGAGGTCGCAATTCCTGAGAACCTGAAAATTGGTTGGATCCTCCAAAGTAGCCACATCATTATCTCTCTCCCTCCATTCCATTTTTTAGCAAGCAAAATGTCCCGAAATGACCATTTTAAAGCAATTAGAGTCTTTCCTAAAATTCATTTCATGTTTTTTGGGCCCCAAATCTTGTTTTAAAAATAGCCCACGGTGCCTGCACAGTTGCCATTTTATGGATAGCATGCACCTGCGCGGAATTTTCCAGCAAAATTTTGTGCAGGCCGAGAATTTCCATATGGAAAATTTTATCGGCCTACGCGAGCCTGATTAAGAAAAACCTGTGCAAGGAGGAGGGCAGATTTTTGGACAAAAATTTGTCCCAAAAAAACAAATTCAAGCTTAAAATGAAAAAATAAATGGATGGAAAGCTAAGTTATGGAAACATATTCTACTTGGAGGAAACGGTGTGTGATTTTGTCCACCGGTTGGCTCGGAATCAGTCCTAGAAGTTTTACAGTAAAAACCCCTCTCTCTGCTCTAAACTGGTGAAAATACAAATGGTAAAAATAAATTACTTTTTCCCTCTTTTTTAGTTTTTTAAGCTTAAAAAATATTATTTTTATATTTTGAATCTTTTTAAGAGGGAAAACATTTGTTTGAGCAGTTATGACGGGCTATTGAGTTTGAGTGTCTAGGATCGTTTACGAAGTCAAGATAAATAATTTTTGACATTTCAGTAGATTTTTATCGCTTCTTATGCTATTTAAAAATTACGAAAAGAAAAAAATCATGAAGTCTTCTTTTAAGCCCTTTTCAGACTTTAAAAAAAAAACGAAAATATTATCGAGTACTTCCTTGTTCGAACTCGTAAAAGTAAATGAACAACCATCCACTCAGAGTAAGTTTACATCTTTTACGGATTGGGCCAGGACTGTTTACGGAAAAGGTATACGTTGATCGAACATGGTCAATACAGTTCTCTCTTGTATTATTTTATCCTTTTTCGAACCTAAGAGACTAAACTAACGAAAAAAGAACCTGATGGAGTCTACTTATGTTTCTCTTCTGACTCTCTAAAAATGAAAAACATCGAGCTTTACTTTCTCCAGGCTCGTTAAAATTTTATGGTTAAAGAGCTGAATGAGTTTTCTTTTTGTGTCTTTTTCAAATCTCTTAAAATAAAATGACATCAAGTTATACCTTTACTGGACTCGTTAAAATTAAACATTATAGGACTCGTTAAGCATGATGAGACTGAACCATTCCTTCTTAGGGTTCGTTAAAAATACTTCAATGGACTCATCTGAAGGATGAGCTTACAGTCCAAGCATATGTTATCCTCCTCAATCTTGTAAAAAATAAAGAGGTACTTGCCAGTAGTCATGGGGGGGAATTGGGGAAGGTGTCCATTTTACATCGTTAGTTAAAAGGTAGCATGTCGCTCTTGAACATGGCACTCCATCACATTCATGTCCGGGTTGGGAAATCCATTTGCCTTATAGTTAATCAAACCTCATTTAAAGTCTTCATGGTTTTGAGTATTATCGTTGAGTTAAATGATTCCAAATCATTATAGTGTCATTATGTGTTCAGTAGAAGTTCAACCTTGGTTCAAATCCTTTTGCAAAGTCTTTGCCTTCATTCGTGTTGGGCATCCTTGAGTCAATCCTTGCAATTATTTTCAAAACTTGATATCATGTTTCATGTCTTAGGCTTTCCTATGATGAATCACTTCCTATCGACTTCAGCTCATCATCTAGGAAGCTGATTTAGAAACCTTCAGTACCTTGAAGCATGCATGCCTTAATGGAAGATTTTTCACTTTCGAAGACAGGTTCTCATCATTGGCCTTCGATCGAACGACTCTATGAGTGTTTGAATTCAAATCACATATTTGCACTTCATAGATTGTACTGGGAGTACCTTGAGAGCCATTGTCATCATTGGTGGTTTCTCTCGCGCTTGTTAACAATTCACATCACTAACCAGTAATCAAGTGGTTTATGCCATGTTCGACTTTGAGACATTCACTCGCATGGTTAGAATTGTACTATGGATCGAGAGATGGAGATCAAGACCCTAGATCTAGTTTCATCAATCCAAGTTGTGAGGAGATTTTATATTCATGATTATGTAGACAGATGATTGTTTCCATGCTGTGTCTACCATATATATGATATTAGTTTTTCCATGCTTATTCATTAAGTTCGCTTTACTCTGAGTATGGGAATGCCTACCTCAAAGATGATTTTATATATAGATATATATATATATATATATATATATATATATATATATATATATATATACTGCATTATGTTCCCTTGAATGTTCCTTGCAGGTTTCCGACCATTGCCTCTGATCTGATCCTTGGAATGATAAAGCGCTTCAATATTTTAAACTTATTTTTCATACTTCGCACTTTAGGGGGCAATCTATTACATGTCAATTTGTCACCATGACACTTGATTAGTTTATGGATATTATTACCATCTGTGAACATTTTGAAACTATGTCCCTTAGAACTCCAACAACTCAAAATATGTTAAAGTCCATAACAAATTTGGGTCAAATTGCTCTCACACCTTGTTAAGTTCCGCCTACGCTGATTTCTCTAGTGTTTCCCACGCATGCGCTAAAATTTACTCTAAGAATAGTGCAGAGTTGTGCTATGTCTATAACTATAAACCTATGCAAGTGAACTCTAGAAAGTAAAAATAAAAAGTACATTCTAGAAACCTAGTTGATCGAATATTTCCCAACTGAAAGCTTCCGGGTGATGACTATTTGAACTATAACCTTCATAAGATGCATCTCCATCCCTTTTCTCATGGTAACTTAATCCTTCACTAAAGGAGGTTCATCTTATTCTTAGGGATTTGAAACTTACCCCTCTTTGATCTATAAAAGGACTAGAGGGTTGAGGGATGAAAGAGGTCAGAATTCAGAGAATACAAACTTATGTTGTTGGTTTGAGATTGGAGAGCTTGTTATCTAAGGAGGAGATTGAAGGCATTTGGGAGGGACCTCACAACATCAAGGCAAAGGTTGTAAGGCTCGTCTTATCTTCTGATTATTAAAAATGAGCACTTTCTCCCATTGATTTTTGTCTTTTATGAATGATGAATAGTTTGCAATTGGTTATTATGTTCATTAAGGCAAGTTCAATCCCTAATTTCCTTGATCATTAGGCTAAGTTGTTTTAATTACTATATCACATGTGCTTTTGATCCTTTTTATGGTTTATGTTTGTAGGTTCTACTAAGCATTGAAGAGCTAAATCAAGTCACAACCAGGGATCTTCATCAAGCATTTCATGAAACTGGTAAGAGGTCTATCTATCATTTAGACTTCTTGTAATTCGATTAAGTTAAACTTATGGAAAGAGTTAGTTGATTTTTCATGATTGTTTCTAGTTTCCATTTAGGATCTAGGGAGATCGCTCTTGTCTGCAAGAGGGATTGTCTGTGTAATAGATATGGTCTGCTCTTGGGCGGAAAGGTATCTAGGTGTTATTTTAGCATCATTGGAGATGATGATATGATTACTAATGACAGCCACTCGGCTTATCAGATCTGCCCTAATATATAGCGGTTCTTTTTCTTCCCTTGTCATTACTTTCTTTACCTCCTTAGCTCTAGCCTCCTCATGAGTCATCCAAGATGCTAGGGCCATCAGTTGCAGGTCCCCCAACTTTTCATTGGGGTCCCAAACATTCATATCAATCAAGGTGAGGTTATGCATGTAGAACTCAACCAATTTTTCTTTGTCTTCTATGCTACTTTGGTCACAGAATTCAATGAATTGTTTGTAGTCTTGAAATGGCATGGATCCATGTTGTGCTAGGGTCTTGATTTGGAATTGCATCCATTTATATTTGAGAAAGAGTGCATAATACCTGGATGGTTTTCTACACTATAATGCCTCCATGGAGAGGCTTGTCACTGTGGCTAGTTGGGTTTCCTTCTCCTACAGCTTCTCCCTCAACCACCTATTATTTGCCTATAGTTGTTCCCTCATTGTGGTCTCTCTTTCTCTTAGATCACTCAGCTCTTTTCCCATTTCAAAGGCCTTCTCTTCCATGAGGCCCACATCTTCCACCTTTTTGGACTTATCGATCTACGTCCATATGTGGATTCTTCCTCTTTCTACTTCAAGTTCAAAGAAAAGTGGGATTGAAAATTTTTGGGGAATAACTCTTCCTCCTTCAATGAATTTGTAATAGGAGCTCAAATTAGGCTGTGGACTAGGCTCCTATAGCTCTGGGAAGTCCTTCTCAAATGTTTTTTGGGAATTTTCCCCCTCCTGTAGCTGTTGTGTTACCTTCTACCCCTCCTGTAGCACCTTCTCTTTTTCCTATAGCACCTTTTGTTATTCCTATATCACACTCTATTTTTCCTGTAGCACACTCCATTTTTCATGTATCATGCTTTGTTTTTCCTGTAGCTTCCCCTTTCCCTTTTGTTGGAGGGTGGTAGGTGTCTTGGGTTGTTTAGAGGAGGTTGATCTAGTGGTGGGCCTCCTTACATATGCTATAGGAGTCTTTGAGATGTTCTCTAGAGAGGTGACCTCCTCAACTTTCCTTTCAGTGGGCCCTACCTCCTCTTTTTTACTTGTGGACTCTTCAATTGTGATAGAGGAATTTATGGGAGTTTGAGGCATTCCTTGCTTAATCCTAGTGCTTTTCATGGTTTTAAAGTAGAGGGGAGTTTGCCTTTGTCTTTTCCTTTTGTGTTTGATTGGTGTGCTCAAGGTAGTTAATGTGGTAGCTACCTATTTTTCATTGGGTGCTAGAGACAAACTTGTTTTCTCTGGGGATACCCCCTCTTCTCTAGATTCAATAATTTTCTTAGGACTTGGTTTTTCCTGTTTCTCCTCTTCTTCTTCTTCATCTTGCTCTTTCTCTACTTCTGCCTCTAGGTCTTCCTCTGTTTTCTCTGCCTCTATCTCTCTTTCCTCTTCTTCCTCTGCCTCTTCTTCTTCTTCTACCTCTGTCTCTCTTTCTTCTTCTTCCTCTGCCTCTTCTTCTTCTTCTGCCTCTGCCTCTTCTTCTTCTTCTATCCCCTCTCTTCCTCCAACACTATAGGTTGGGGTCTCACCTAGTGTGAGGGTTTGAGTATCAATGAAGGTCTCTTTGTCCATATCAATGAATTTGGACCAAAGGACAAGGATACTTAGTTTTTTCAAATCATATACCACTATAATTTTGATGAGGCTATGGTGACCTAGGTGTTGGTGTTTTCCCTCTCTCACTTTTTGCCTCATGTCCCTGATGGACTATAGGAGGAAATATGGTACACTAAGTCTTTGGACCAGGAGCAATTCTGCATGAAACCTTAGTTCATGGAGTAATCTAAAATTGTAGCCATAGACTACACTTAGCCTTCCTTCATAGGACATGTATTTTAGGATATGGTAGGCCAACTCATCCTAGGGATAGGGTAGGCTTTCCCTCTTAACTCCATTCTTGTCTTCAATAGGTTTTTCGTCAGTAGTGAAGACTTTATTTTTGGCAATGGCATTGGTGGTTTTGTCTTCTCTTTTCCATTAGATCCCTAGGGGAAAGGTTGTCACCCTGCTAATTAGCTCAAGATTGATTCAAATAGTTAATCCCCTCACCATAGTGGTGGTATTGACTTTTGTTTAAGAGCTTAGGGCCATGGAAAAGTCATATGTAATGTCATAATCATATCCCTTCAATAGTTCAAAGAATCCTAGCCACTGATTTTTTCTAAAAATGTCCAATAAGGGAGGGTGAAGATGAATTATTTTAGTGTCTAAAGGCTCCCTTCTATTGAATCCTCCCCCCATCTGTTTTCCTTTTTTTCAACTAAGTGAAGGAGGGATGCTTGATGTATAATTTAGTGGAAGTAGAGGGTTGGAATCTCTAGTTGATGATAATTTTATATATTCCCTTTAATCTACAGCCAAAAAAGTTCCTGTAATCCACAATTTGGTTGATATTTCCTATAGACTTTAGGGTGCACCAACATACAAGTTATGGACAGATGAGGGAGAGGATGCACTTACTTTTACCACATGGCCTGGGATAAATATGACAAATTGGAGATCAATTTGACCCTTGGTGGTGTTCTTTCACCTTTTCAAGCTTCCTGTAGCAATTCCTCGAGCTTCCTATAGCTTTTACAGGCTTCCTGTATCTTCTTGTAGCTTTTGCAAGCTTCCTATAGCTTCCTCCTGTAGAAATGGCAGAGCGGGGTTTGACTCTCCTCGATGGCTCCCCAATCTCATCCTCACCTTAACTATTTTTTAAATGAGCGTAAATGTAAGAGAATTCAAGCCCCAGTACAATATATGCCATTTTTGGCTTAGGCTCGAAGCGTTGTGATGATTTGGTAGAGGCGGGAGGTTTCCTCTTTTGGACCACTATCCTCACCTACAGTAATCATTCCCTCGTTCATCGTAATCAACACCCACTCCTTGTGATCTTATCTTGACTGATGTGACACCTCCACGTTGCATGAGGGCTCATAATCACTTTTTGTTCACTAGCTGAGGGTGGCCAAGTTAACTGGCCACCTCCAGCTTATAAAAATTCCTCCTCTCGACATTCATACATTTTTCATTATTTACACAAAGGGAGGAGATGAGAGGTCGCCATACATGTGCCTACCTCGTGATCAATTGATGTACGAATGTGCATGCTGGAGTGTTGGACCTTTGCACTATTACAGAGGGAGCTATCATGTTGTGTTTTTCTATTCTTGTGTATATCTTCTCTGCTTCTCATGGTATTTGAATGTTGTTGTTGTTATGTGTGCAGGACCTTTGTCGATGTCCCAGGTGATGTTGCTGCTACTGGAGAGTTCTGCTTGGGATGGTAGGGCTACTATAAAGTAGCTCATGAGTTGGTATTCCCCCCCATCTTCTTGATGGGAAAGGAAAAAACTAGGATCATGTCTTTTCTAGAATGGTTGCGTAGGCTGCTACAGGAGAAGGTTTTCTTCTTGTAGCAGTCCTTTTTTCCTCTTACAAGGTCTTTTAACTGCATGGGAGTGATGAGAAAGGGAGTAGAGGGCTTGGATAATGATGCAAAGGCTTTGAGGGAGTAGTTTAGGCTTGTGAAAATGGAGAGGGCGTGCTCTATGTTTTTCAAGAAATTTTTCAGGGTGAGATAGAGTGGAGGGTTAGTTTTGAAAAGTATTAATTTATCTTGTGAAAAGGGATGGACGAATGATGTATAGATGGTGGGTCAAGGTGGGAGAACCTTATTTACCTCTGGAAAGGCCATCCTTGGTGGTATTTTCATTCGGATTCTCTTCATGTAGTCTTTCGGGGTCTTCATGTAGTGCTACAGGACTAATTACAGTATTCCTGTAGCAATCCAAAGATGGACTGAAATTTGATTTTAGAGCTACTGGGATGATGGAGAGTGGTGAGCACATGAGTTTGTATGGAGGATATGGAGTTCATGGAGGGAGAAGTGGAGAGAATCTTGAGGATGTTGGCCCTGTAGCTTTGGAATTCTCCACTGTCCTCAAACCTACAAAATGACAAAAATAATTAACAGACATGTTGTGGATCCATGTCTTGAGATTCCTCTTCTTCTTTTTTCTTTTTCTTTTTTCTTTTTTTAGACACAGAAGTTGCCTCGGGAGAGGTTTTCAACCTATATGCCTGCTCTGAGCGCCTCAAAATAGTTTTTCACCCAGGGATATTTATTATTTTTCTATTCACTCCTAGGCTACCTCATGGAGGTTTTCAACCCAAGAGTTGGCCTTAGATGCCTCATAAAGGTTTTCATCCAGGCTTCTCTCTCTTTTTTAAATAGCGTCTAGGAATTTTGTGACTTTGAAGTTATGACACTTCCAATTACATTAACCTCTCCACTGATGGTGCTGATGAATTCTTCCTTAGAAATAGGCTTTCTATATACCTTCAATCTATAGCCATTGACAAGCAAGGAAATCCCTTCCTCGTCAACAGTCATAATTTGAAAAACTCCTTTGTCTTCACATTTTTCTATCAGGTCTGGTCCTAACCATCTTGTCATCGATTTTCGCTTGAAATCCTTGAACCTAGAGTCATATAGTAACACTCAATCCCCCTCCTAAAAATCTGTGTCCTTGATATGCCTATCATGCGAACTCATCCAAGCCATTTAACTAGAGCAGTCGCTCCTGTTGTGCTTTGGTGACATTTAAATCCAATTGGGTTGCCATTCTCAAAGTATTATACTAAAACTCAATAGAGATCAGAGCTTTCTTTCCATGAACTATATCATATGGAGTAAAATTAGTAATTCTTTTCCAAATTGTGTTATAGGCCCAAGTGGCCTCCACTAATTTGTTTACCCAATCCCTCCATCTGTTGCTCACAAGCTTGGTGAGGATGCCCTCTAATGCTCTATTTGTAACCTCTACTTCTCCATTGGCCTGAGGGTGATAGGTAGTAGATTTTTTGTGTTTGATATGATGATGCCTTAATAGGTTCTCGATCATATGTGATGTGAATTGAGCTCCCTGATCAATGACTATCTCTATGGGGTACCCAAATTTGTAGAACACATTCTCCCTTAAAACTGAGCCACTTTCTCCTCTTTTGATGCCTTGACAACCTTTGTCTCGGCCCACGTTGTCAAATAAGCGTTGCATACAATGATGTACTTTCTCTGCCCTGATGGTTGATCAATTGGCCCAATGAAATCCATGCCCCACTTGTCAAATGGCTCCAAATCCACCTAGGGTTGTAGGGAAATTTCATCCTTGGATGTGGGTTTCCCCATCCTCTGGCACTGATCACATTTGTTGGTATACCTTCTTTCATCTTAGTGGAGAGTGGGCCAATAATATCCAGCTTGTAGAGCTTTGAAAGTTGTTCTCTTGGAAAAAAAATGACCTCCACAAGGTCCATCATGACAAGCTGAGAGGATGTCAAAGACTTCTTCTTCCCTGACACATCTCCTTAAGATCTGATCTGGTCCCATCTTGAAGAGATTGCCCCCAATATAAGTGAAAGGGGTGCACTTCCTTACAATTCTGCTCTTCTCCCTAGATGACAGATTTGGAGGAAATATTGCAGCCACTAGATAGTTTTTAGCAAACCATGGGGAGAGAAATAGGATAGCAAATAAGTCCTCATCTAGAATTTTATTATTGTCCATCCCTTCATCACCTGCAGGAAAATCAAGTCTAGACGGAAAATCAATTACATTTTCTTTTCCTAGCTTGTCAATGATAGTTAAATCGAATTGTTGTAACAATAACAACCATCTAATGATTTTAGCATTCACATTAGGCTTTTTCATCAAGTATTTGATAGTTGCATGGTCAGTATGCACAAAATTTTGGTATCCAGTGATGTAGTGTCTGAATTTGTTCAAAGAGTGTACAACAACTAGGAATTCTTTCTCAGTTACAATGTAGTTTAATTCGGCCTTAGACATATTTTTACTAATGAAGTAAGTGGCATAATGTAAATTACCATATGTTTGTCCTAAAGTTTCCCCCACAACTTTTTTGGATGCATCAGCATGGATATGGAAAGGCAGAGCCCAATTTGGGCCTCTAAGTATGGGTGCAGTGGTTAATTTCTCTTTCAAGATCTCAAGGGCCTCTTAGCAGTTACCTATCCAAAAAAATTATGAGTCCTTGGCTAGCAACCCAAACAATGGTGAAGCCACTTTGCTAAAGTCCTTGATAAACTTCCTATAGTATCCAGATAAGCCCAAGAAACTAATAGCATCCCTCTGCTTTTGAGGAATAGGGACCCTTTTTATGAAGGAAATTTTGTTTGGGTCCACTTGTATTCCCTCCTGAGATATTGAATTGCCAAGGACAATACTTGCATTCATTAAGAATTCACACTTCTTAGGACTAAGTGGGAGGTTCATTTCAATGCACTTCTTCAAGACTTTCCCCATATTAGAGAGAGCCTCCAAGAAGTCACACCCATAGGGAGTGAAATCATCCATGTATATTTCTACGGAGTCATGTACTAGTTCAACAAATATGCTCAGAACTTCCCTTTGAAAAGTGGTAGCAGCATTACATAAATTGAAAGGAAGGACCATACAAGAAAAGGTACCTCAAGGGCAGGTGAATGTAGTTTTATGTTGATCCTCAGGATTGATCTGGATCTAATTGTAACCACTAAATCCATCCAGGAAAGAAAGGAACTTCTTCCCTGTAAGACCATCCAAAAATTTATCAATGAAAGGTAAAGGGAAATGGTCTTTCTTGGTGGCTTTGTTCAGCTCTCAGTAATCCACACAGATCCTCCACTTCCCATTCTTCTTTGGAACCAAAACTAGAGGGGACACCCACTCACTATCTAGGATGGGGTATATGAACCCTACATCCATCAACTTCTGCAACTCTTCCTTTACTATGTCCTTGAGGGTTGAGTTCATTCTCCTCTAAGGTTGGTGCACAGGTTTTCATCCCTCCTTGATGTAAATGTAATGAATACAAATTGAAGGATGCACCTCTTTCATTTCTTTATAGATCCAAGAAAAACCATCTAAGTGCTCTCTCAGCATTTTGCACAAATTTTCTTCTTCATTGGCTGAGAGAGAGGGGTTAATCTTCAAGTTTCTAGAGAGACCATATTCTACAACTTTGACATGTGTAGGACTTGGGTCAATTAGGCATAACTCAGTCCAAGGATTACCCTCAGATTCCTTCACAAGATCAACAAGAGGCATGGTATTGGGGGGTTGGTTCTGGAGGATTTGGTCAATGAGGTCATCTTCATCAGGTTGCCCCCCTCCTATAATAGCATCTAGGGTACAGATTGGATGGGATGTTGTATGATACACTTCATCTTCCTCCTCCTTTTCTAACCATAGGGGTAAGTAATGCTTAATGGATGGCTTAGCAAGGGGGTACAATACCAACTGTTTGGACAAATGCCCATTCTTAATGGTCATGTTCCCAACCTTGCAACTTATGTAAGCATCAGCAGTGGCTAGCCATGGTCTTCCCAGGATGAGAGGATAACCATTGAATTTGGTTTTGGGCTGGAGAACCAAGAAGTTGGTAGGATACTCCCAGGAGTCAATAGAGATCGTTACATCCTCAAAAACTACCTTGGGAGCTACTGTAGATCTATCTACAAGTTGTAGCATTGTAGTGGTCTTTCTCAAGGATCCTTGGAGGTTTAGTTTCAGCATGGTTTCTTTCGTCATCAAATTGATGGCAACCCCAAGATTAATCAAGGTGTGAGGGAAAATGATGCCATCGATGTGCACATCAACAACATGACTTCCAGAGTCTAGATATTTTGGACAAATCACTCTCCCCAGCATCAAATCAAATAATTGTCTAATAACGTTGATGGTGGGGGTGTCTCTTTTTCTCCTTGCAGGGTGTTTGAAATTTTATAAGCTTATTGTAGATGGGAACATCATTAATAGCTTGGAGGAGGGGTATTTTAACACAGAGATTCTTCAATTCTCCCATAAGTTCAGTTTCTTCTGGGGTGTGCTAGTTAGAATGGATCAATCTCTTAGGAAAATGAGGTGGATTTACTTAAGGGTTACTCTCTTCCTTTTCCTCTTCAAGCTCCTCAAGTGGAGATGGAGGTTGGTTATCTGGGAGTACTCTTCCAGACCTGAGGTTTATTTCTTGAATCTCCACAGCATAAGTAGGGTAAGATGTCTCTCCATTGTAGACCTGTTGTGCCTACTTGTTATTTGGGTTCGAATTGGGTTGAGCAGGCATCTGAGGTTGCTTGGGTGGAGCAAGATGAGTGAGATGTGGTTGAGATGGAGGTGGAGGCAGTAAAGTAGGAGGTTGGTTGAGTTGAGGCCTCCACCCTTGTGATGGGTTATTCCACTGAGGATGTGGAGAAGTATATGGCTGAAATGGTTGATTGACAGGTTGGGGAGGATATTGAGGTGCATAAGGCCAAGAAGGAGGTGTGAATGAGTGGAAGAGTACCAAGGTGGCAAGGGTGCATTTTGGTTAGGATGGTAATAAGAGTAGGATGCACCTTGCAAGCCCTATTGGTATGGTCGAGGTCCTTGAGGCCTCCTTTGATTGATAAAACAGAGTTGCTCAGCCCCACCTTCTACCCCTTGGTATACAACTTTCAATCTAGGAAAAGAAGGACACTTATATGTGGCATGGTTTTCCTCACAGATTGAGCAGACCTCTATGACATTTAATGGACATTCATTTCTGGGGTGCCTTCTAGTGCATTTAGGGGAAAAAAATGGCTAAGGCCCTCTCTGCTTCCTCTTGTCTCCTCTTGATCTGCATGGTATCCATTTGCAAAGAAAAGGTATGCAGCATTTCACTTTTAAATTCCTCCAACATGTTTCCAATTTCATTCTTGATGGATGTTGTGGAGGGAGAGGAACTGACCAAAGCTTGACTAGCCCTACCCTTCTTCCTAGCAGCCCTAGAATGGTTTTTGAACATTGTTTTGATGTCTTCATAGGATAACTAATAGATGTCTCCCCCAAACAGCATGTTGAGGGTTTCCAGCATGTCCTCCCTGATCCCTCGAAGAAGAACTAACTTGAGTGATCCAAGATCGTGGGTGCATCTAAACCTCCTATAACTGAGCTGGAATATTTCCTTATGGTCTTCTAAGGATTCATCAGGTCCAAGAGTCATTCTAAAGATTTCTTCTTTGGTTTCTTTGGACCTACAGTAGTCCATGTACTTGTTGTTAAAGGCTTGTTGCATTTGAGCCCAGGTAGTGATGTTATCCCCAGGTAGACCCATAAACCAGCGCAAGGCTACATCCTTAAGGGTAGATGGGAATAACTTCAGCTTCTGGTCATCAGAGGTATAATCATAAGTCCTACAGACAACAACAAACTCAAACATAAAAGTATCAGGGTCCTCAGAGGTTAAGCCATGGAAGTGAGGAAGGGAAGTAGGGCTTATATTCTTCATTTTGGCCTCTCCATTAGTTTCTCTGATAGGGAAAACCTCCTCATTCCTGTTTTCAGCCATGGTTTGGGTAGGTGAAATGGGTTCTTCTTCTTCCCCAATAGGTTCTTCAAAAATCTCAGGTTGTTCACCTAAGGGGTCTTCTAACTCCCCTGTAGTCAGAGAGGGAAGTTGACAGTCACCGAAGAAGAGTGAAGGTTGATTGTTTGATGGTGTGGGGGTGTTTGGCAAGAATTTTCCTTGAATATCTCTACTCCTACAAGGCATGAAAGAAAAAAATTTATTTTATGTGATTTTTTTCAAAACTAAATGTAAAAAAGAGAGAAATGCTTAAGCAGAAATAACATCTACCTAGACACCTCCCCGAAAACAACGCCAAAAAGTGGTGAGCCCTGGTATTGAACTAAGAGTGATGCAACTCCCAGAGGCTCTTCAAATCTATTTATCAACCTTGGGTTCGTACAAACTTCGAGGTGACAATGATGTATACACAGTAGATGGAATTTTACTCATGCCACCCTCAACTACGTCATTTGATCATTAGGGTTCCAAGACCATTCTTCTACTAAATTAGGGGGAATTAACTACTGGAAGTGAAATTAAAAAGCTAGCCCTAGTGTAGAAAAAGTAAATGCTTCTCAAATCCAACTTGTAAAAGCTACCCACTTGTACATGCTACTAAATCAATTCATGAAAAAAACACAAGAGTTATGCTATCTACAGAAAGAAAATTACACTAAGTGCAATCAACCATCTAATCATCAAAGTCACTTGAAAACAGAATATTATTCTACCAACTCACAACTCAATAAGTCATGCATCATTTATCTAATTCACACTTGCAGATTAAGCAATTTCCTAATTTCCAAATCTATGATGAAGAAACTAATGTTATTTTCTCATGTAATGAAGGAAAAGGAATGGAGGGAATGGCTTAGGTGGTACCTCTAATCATTGAGTCCAAGTTGGGGGATCAACATTCTCCTAAACTAAGCTACACTAGAATTACAGGTAAAAACAAGGGCAAACCATGCTACTACAAGCATGCTACAGGATTCCTATATTTCTACACGAAGTTCTGAAATGATACAGGAAGTTTGTCGAGAGGTTTCGGAGGGTAAGGATGATGGGATAAAGTGATGGGAAGATGGCTAAAGGTTGTGGGGGATGGATGGAAGGTGACCAACACCCCTAGCCAATCTCAACACTTCAGGAAGGTCAACTTTGGACTAAGAAGGTTGCTCACAGTGACCAAAAAACAGAGATCAAGACAATGGTTTGGATTCATCAAAAGGGAGTGGAGAAGCCCTGGATGGAGATTGTGAAAAGGTCCCTTTCCTACAGGTCCAATAGTCTTGCAACATCAAATGCACCTATTCTACTTTTCATTTGAAAAATATTATAACCAATGGTGGAAAATATGAGTTTAATTTGAAAACTATCTAATTGATGTTAAAACCCCCGATTTATGCAATGGATTCACTTCTAGGCTACAACAATCATATGTGAAAAAAATAACTATTGTAGATATTTTCCCAAGAAATCATAAACAACAAATCATCACGTAATGTTTTTGGGTTGTGAGTGTGGATTCCTCTAGTCAGGATCCCATGAGAGAGATGAGATAGAGGCACAATCACATGATTTTTGAGGAATTATATTCTACTAAAATGAAGCAACTAATAAACATTCTAAGCTAAAGCATAATATCAATACACAAGAGGGACCTAAGCTACTGGGGTTGGGCCCAAACCCAAGAGCCTCAGCCCTCTGAACTAACTCAGTGATAGATCAATAAGAAGTTCTCATTATCATTGCATAAATTTCAAATACATCACATAATAAGTAAAAATAGCAGTCACAAGTTCTTGAGCTTAATAGCTTCTTAGCTGCAACCAAAATCCGAGTCCTAATGAGTTCCTTGGCATGTTTATTTATACAAAAGGGTAGCTACCAACATCTCCCTAGAAAATAGAGGTGTTTGTCTCCCAAAACTCGAGAAAGGTAGATCTAGATCTTTCTTGAACTGCATTGGCTTGGCTACCAATGATCGTGTTTAGCTTGGATGCCAATGACTCTGAGTTGATGAGAGACAAAGTGGTGATGTTTGTTGATTGAAGGAGTTAATCAGGTAGACAACCTCCTAGAATCTCTCCCTGTTGTCTGATTTGAGCTACTGCAATGAAATTAGCTCAAAATTGTCCCAATTCCTGCATTTAAACCATGTTAGGCCACATGACATAACAACACATCTTTTATCCTCCTCACTAAGCATAATATAACAAAAATTGTAAATAAATGTGAGAAAGAGATAATTCTAAAGCTGGAGGATGGAATTATGACCCTTGTGATATACCTATTGATGAGCCTCATCACAAGGTCCTCCTTATAAGAACATATCAACTGCTCATCCCCTGTAAGTATCAAGTCATCAACATACAAAACCAAGATAAGCAACTTGCCATCTACCACAATGTGATAGAGATTGGAATTTTCTTCACTTTTGGTGAATTCTAGTCCTCTGATATATGTATCAATCTAAGTGTACCATGCTTAGGGTGCATTTTTAAGACCATAAAGGGCTCTCTTGAGTCTACGCACATATATCTCCCTGTCATATGTCTCAAATCCCTCTAGCTACTCTATGTAAATTTATTTCTCAACAACACCTTTAAGAAAGGTGGCCTTCACATCCATCTAGTGGATCTTCTACCCCATCTGCATAGCTAATTCTAGAATGGTTTTGATCAAGGAATATCTTGCCACTAGGCCAAATGTTTCCTCATAATCCACTCCCTCTACCTGACAGAAGCCTTTTGCCACAAATTTGGCCTTGTGCTTCTCGGTGCTTCCATCAGCGGCATGCTCCACTTTGTAGATCCATCTAGAACCAACCACTAACTTGTTCTTTGGTCTCGGCACCACCTCCCATACATTTTTGTTCATGATGGATTCATACTTCTCCACCGTGGCATCAACCCACATTGGTTGAGGTATTGCTTCATCAAATGAAGAAGGATTTATCTTAATGAGTTATGTCATGAGAGCCATATATCCAATGTACCTGTCTAGTGACCTCCTCTACCTACATTGTGATATAGGAGCTCCCACATTCTCCTATGCATCATGTATCAATTTTTTAGCTTCTTTGGTTCTCTTCCTTCCCTCTCTGGAATATTCTAGTTAACTGGGTTCCTCCACTCGGCCTCCTGTCTGCTCCTCCACTTGTGGTTGCTCCACAACATCCTGAAGCTCTGCATGAGGCTCCTCTTGTTGTGGGATACTCATCTCTCTCTAGAGAGCATCTCATATCCTTCTCCTCATCAAATTTGACATCTCTCCTTGCTACTGTCACCTTGAGTGAGGGAAAATACACCCTATAGTTATGAGGAGTTTTTATGTATCCTACAAAGATACCCATCTTAGTTGTAGGCTCAAGTTTTTTCATGCTATCCTTGGAGACATGAAAATACATAGTAGCTCCAAAAATTTGAAAATGAGATACATTTGGCTTTCTCCCAAGGAAATATTCTGTGGGTGTCATCATGCCAAGTATTCTGCGAGGGCTCTTGTTCTCCAAATAAACTACAGTGTTGCATGATTTTTCCCATAGGTGTAATGGCAACCCTTGATCATGCAACTTGGCTCTTTCTACTCCCACTATGCTTTTGTTTTCCTTTCAACCACCCCATTTTGTTGTGGGTTATGAGGTTCTATCAGTTCTCTTCTAATACTCTCCTTGGCACAAAAATCCTTGAAGGTGTTATGAATAAATAATTTATAATATATATATATATATATTATAGTTAATTAACATTAATAAAAATTAATTATGTAACTGAAAGGTCAAAAGGCATGACAAATCAACCCTCGTAATCAGCCAATACCTATTTAGGCACACCGTCCGAGGGGATGTAACTCGCCATTGATATTTGTATACAATAATACAATTACTTACACTTACAAATACAATCTACACATACAATTAATTTCTTAGGCGTTGGTTTCCTCCTTACAGTGGTATCAGAGCGCATCGATCTTAAGACATACTCATGTTGAACATACCATTCAATCACACTCGATCCACTCTCACTACTTCTATCACCATCACGAGGGTTCTGAACATTCCACCGTGCCTCGGAAAATCACTCATCACATGTATTTTCGTTGTTTTGTTTCTCCTCTCTGCATCTATTGTGCTCTATCTATCGTGTCCCAGAATCCTGTCAATTTCGTCAATGCTCTTGACCATTCATTTTATTCCACACCTATCGATTGCCTGTCTACCCGCCAACATCACCACTATGTGTTGAATACCCTGTCTCGCATGTGTTTTCGTCCATCCCTACTCTGACCATCGGTAAATCCGCAAACCATCCATGTCGACAGTCCAACCTAAACCTCGATGCTCATGCTGCCTATCCACCATTCTGTCGTTTTCATTGACTTTGGACCAATACGACCCCGTCCATGTCGTTTCGTGCTATACCATTATAAAACTGATAATTAAATAATTATAAAGTATTACAATTATTTAATTATATAGCTTATAATTATATTACATAATTTGGTAATTATAAAAAATTTAATTAATTAAATTATATATATAGTTTATAACTTTGTAACTATATAATAAATTTAATTAATTAAAAAAATGGTTTCGCCAAGAAGAAAAACAAAGTGAAAATGGGGAGTAATAATGATGAATCAAAAAAAATTCAAGAAGAACTCAATAAAATGCGTCGGCACCTCAATAATGTCGAAAAGAAGCAGGAAGAGTTAGGAGAGGGTCAAGATAGGATAATTATAACTCAAGAGAAAATGGCAAGTGATATTAAAAAAATAAATAACATTAAGAAAATGTTTCTAGGAATGAAAAACCAGTTAATGGGAGGGGTTAATTCATTTTTCAATCCTTTAATCACTCAAGAACCAACACAAATTCCCAAGACTCCAGAAACTGAATATTTCCCAAATCATGAAATTCGCTAATGCTACAAATACACTTCTCAGGTAGGCAGTACTATAAAAAAAATCCCATAAAAATATTATTAGGGAATTAATAAGGAGCTTCCAAAATATGATGGAAAAGACCATAGAAGTGTTATTGTGTGGGTTAATAAAATGGAAGCCATTTTTGAATCAAACCCGCCAATAGGTGAACAAGAGAAAATCATGACCACATCCAACAATTTGGAAGTTGAGGCATATGATTGGTTCCTATGGTGGGCTAGCAAATTTGAAGCTTGTTCTTTCCTCTAGAAAATTTTTGTGGATGCCTTGCTAAAAAGGTTTTATGATGAATAAGAAGATGATATCTACGAAAAAATTGTTCATCTCAAGAAAACAGGGTCTGTAAGCGAATACACCCATGAATGGGAAGTATTAGCTATAAGACAAAGAGGATTTACGGATGAAGAACTACTAAAAATGTACAAATGTGGACTTAAGTGGTATATCTGTGCAAAATTAAAATTATACAAACCTAAAACTATCGAAGAAGCTAGACATGCTACAAATATTATTGAGCAAAAACATAATTTCAGAATGGCATCATTCAAGGAAAATAAAGACCAACAATAATACTCAGGAAAAAAAGAAACAAACAAATGTAGGTATTGTGGGGAAAAATGGACTTCAGGACACAGATGCCTTAACAATAAGTTATATACTTATGAATTCGAGAAGGAATCAGACACTTCAAGTAATAAATAAACAAATAATTGTCACAAATGTGGAGAGAATTGGATGCCATGACATAAATGTGAAGATGCATCCTTGCGCTACTATAAAATAGTAGATGGGAAGTAAGTTGAAGTGCAAGAACGCGATGAAGAAATTGTTGTCACACATAGTGAAGATTCAGATTCTAAGGATCGTCATTAGCTGCAATTTCATGTGACTGGAAAAACCATGATGAAAATAGCAACTCTTCAAAAGATCAAGAACAACAAGCAACTGCAAAATACGTTCCACCACATCTTCGAAAGAAGAGAAACCAGTCTCCAAGAAGGAGCATTAAGCTTACTACACCACCAACAAACATGATGAGGAGATTACGCCCTAAAACCCTAAATCTTAAAGGACTCATAAGAGGTAGAAATGTCAATATACTTGTAGATTCTGGTAGTACTCACAATTGTATAAACATTGATCTTGCTAAACAACTTGATCTTTGTATATGCCCAATCAAGGACCTGACCATGTCTGTCGCTACTGGGAAAAAGTTCAAAGAAATAGGAGAATTCCATAAGGTTTCAATCCAGATACAAGAACTAGAGCTACAAATAGATCTATTTTCCCTACCACTCAAAGAAATGGATGTAGTTCTAGGTGCAGAATGGTTAATACAACTAGGAAGCTATACTACAAACCTTGAAGAACAATTCATGGAGTTTAACTGGCAAGGACGACATTATAAATTATATGGTGTTAACACTCCCAGCTTCAAGGAAGGTACAAATACTCATGAAGACTTCGCCAATCAATGCAAAGATGCCACTCCATAGCAACATGTTCAACTAGAGGAACCCCTTCTAGTTATGCTTTGAGGACAAAGCATCTCTAAAGGGGGTGGCAATGTTATGAATAAATAATTCATAAAAATAAAAATATATAATAATTAATTAGTTAGTTAGTTAATTAACATTAATAAAAATTAATTGTGTAAATGAAAGGTCAAAATGCATGACCAATCAACCCTCGTGACCAGTCAATGCCTAATTAGGCACACCATTCGAGGGGATGGAACTCACCATTCAAATTTTTATACAATAATACAATTACTTACACTTACAAATATAGTCTACACATACAATTACTTTCTTGAGTGTTGGTTTCCTCCTTACATAAGGTGTTAGAAACAAATTGTCCTCCATTGAGTATAAATTATGTTGTAGATCTGAAATTGCTCATATAATTTACTAAACCACAAAACTCAAATATACTCATCTTGTTCCTCTGTTGGAATGTAATCAAGAAACATGATCGTCCTTTGCACACAATCTCGTAGATGGTGATACCGGATATCTATATGCTTGGATTGATTGTGAAATACTGGATTTTCAGCGATCGTGATGCAACTCTGGTTGTCACTATATATCACAGTAGGATCCATCATTTGAACAAACAGTCCCACAATATTCTTTCTCATCCATATCCCCTCATGTGTTTCTTGAATTGCAGCCATGTATTATGCTTCTGTTGAGCTAAGTGCCATTGATCTTTGCTTCATGTTGTACCAGGAAATCACTACAGACCCAACACTGGAAATTCCTCCTAATGTACTCTTCCTGTCTGATGGACTCCCCACCCAATTTCCATCTATGTATCCACACATCTTCACTCCCTTTGTTCATGTGTACCATAGTCCAAACTAGATGGTGCCTTTGAGGTACCTTAGAACATGCTTAGCTTCCCTCCAAAACAATTTGGTTGGCCTAACCATAGCTTGACTAAGTTGGTTGACTGCATAACACATATTTGGTTGTGTGTTCACCAAATACATTAGTGAACCCACAAGTTGTCGATAGATGGTAGCCTCCACTACTTCACCTGAAGTAGCATCCTCTTTTCTCCAACTGGTGGCTAGAGGTGTCTCCATGGGTTTGCTACTCTCCATGTGAAAACTTTTCCAGTATCTCATTAGCATACTTTCCTTGAGAGACAAACAGTTCCCCATCTCCTTGTCGTAATTCTAATATGAGGAAGTATTGCATGAGTCTCGTGTCCTTCATTTCAAATTCTCTTCTAAGGCCCTCCTTGCAAGATCCAATCAACTTATCATCACCCATTAAAATCAAACCATCAATATATAAGACAATAATTAACAATTTACCTTCTGCCAATATATGATAAAGGTTTGCATTTGCTTCACTTTTGGTGAAGCCTAAACCGGTGAGATAGTTGTCGATGTTGGTGTACCAAGCACAGGATGTTTTCTTGAGGCCATACAATGCTCGCTTGAGTCTGCACACATACGACTCTCGATCAAACGTCTCAAAACCTTATGGTCACTCAATGTACACCTCTTCCTCAATAACTCCATTTAGGAATGTTGTTTTTACATCCACCTAGTGGATATTCCATCCCATTTGTGTTGACAAAGCAAGTATAGATATAATGGATGAATACCTTTAGTGCAAAGGTTTCCTCATAGTGTATTCCCTCAACTTGAGAGAATCCCTTGGCCACAAATATGTCCTTATACTTCTTTGTGCTTCCATCTGCTGCATGATTTACCTTGTAAATCCATCTCTAACCCACCATTAATTTATCTTCAGGTCTTGGGACTGCTTCCCAAACATTGTTCTTTACAATGGAATCATATTCCTCTACCATTTCATTAACCCATACAAGTTTCTCTACTGCTTCCTCGAAATGGGATGGCTCAGTCTCAACTAACTCAATCATTAGATCCATGTATCCAATGTATCGATCAAGTGACATTCTCTGCCTGCGTTGGGAAGTGGGTGCTCCCACATCCTCTCTAGCATCATGAAAAATCCTCTCAGCTTTTCTGGTTCATTTTCTTCCTTCTCTGATGTTTCTGCTTGACTTGATGTCACCACTCTATGTTCCTCAACTTGTGGTTGCTCCACAACTTCCTGAGGCTCCTCCTTTGGAGCCAAAATCTCTTGTTTCGATTGCAATTGAAGCTCCCTCTCAAGAGAACATCTCATTGCCTTCTCCTCATCAAACTTCACATCCCTTTGAACAACTTTCATCTTGAGGGATGGTAAGTACACATGGTATTTTTGAGGAGTTTTCCTGTAACCCAAAATACCCACAACTTAGTTGTTAGCTCAAGCTTCTTCCTAGATTATTTGGAGACATGGCAGTAAACATAAGCTCCAAAGATCATGAAATGAGACACACCCAGATTTCTCCCCAACAAATCCTCCTCTAGTGTAATCATTCCTAGAATTCGATGAGGACTCTAGTTCTGCAAGTATACTACTATGTTGCATGCCTCTACCCACAAATGCAAGGGTAGGCCTTGGTAATGCAACATCGTTCTCGTTGCTCCCACAACACTACGGTTATTCCTCTCACCCACTACATTCTGCTACGGGTTGTGGGGTGTTGTCAACTCCCGTTGAATGCCTTCTTTTGCATAAAAAAAATTAAACTCATTCGAAACATACTCACCTCCATTATCTCTCTTAAGAGCCTTCACCTTCTTGTTGGTTTCCTTCTCTACCAATGCTTTGAATTCTACGAACTTGGAAAATGTCTCATCCTTCATCTGCATGAAGAATATTCAAAACTTCCATGAGAATTCATCTACAAAGATAACAAAATAGTTATGCCTAGTAGTGGAGGTTGTTGAGAAAGGTCCACAGACATCAGAGTGGCTCCTTTCAAGGAATGCATATGCTTTTTTGTCTCAATCATGGAATGAGGCTTGTTGGGTGAAACTATGTTCGTTTAATTCTGTTGTAGTACTTGCCCAACTATTTAATTTGTCAATCTGAGGTCCGTAGACTTACGAGACACATGCACTATATATGCAGGACTGAAGTGGAACTAATCTAATCTAATCTAAATTACTGAAATCAAATTAATCTAAGAAGTCATTGAAACATTAACTATGAAAGCAGGAAATTGCATAAAGGAAAAGCAATACAACATGTGAAGAATTGAATGACAAACAACATATGTGAGCTCACAACAATAAAACTATGTCAAATTATATTACAAGAATCAAGTTACAAATCATGAAAGCATAAAAATGAAAAACTAAGAATTCCTTTCCATTATTCATCATTAAAATGAAGAGAGAGCACTCTCTTATATACATGAGGAAGATAACCTTCTCATAATTACATATCCAATATTCTCTCAAGCACTCTCAACTAATTTCCCATTATTACAAGATATGATCCCACAAACCTTTCAAGCATTTTTAACTACTTTCCCATTATTACAAAATATGATCCCACAAATCTCTCAATCATTTTTAACTGCTTTCCCATTATTACAAAATATGATCCCACAAATCTCTCAAGCATTTTTAACTGCTTTCCCATTATTACAAAATATGATCCCACAAATCTCTCAAGCATTTTTAACTGCTTTCCCATTATTACAAAATATGATCCCACAAATCTCTCAAGCATTTTTAACTGCTTTCCCATTATTACAAAAAATGATCCCTTTTGAATCCCCCACAAATCTCTCACATATCTTGGATAAGATATGCCAACCAAATCCTCCATGCTTTTCTCCTTAGGAATTGGATTGCATAATTATCTCCTTAATATGGTGGAGGAGATATGGATAAGTCTCTTGGAATTGATTCTTCACATATTTCCTACACATCACAAAACTCACATATTCTTGAGATATATATAAAAATACATATATTTTCTAATATTTAATCATAAATTCACTTGTAATACAAAAATGAATAAAATGGAAAATAAGAAGGTGAAACCCAAATGTATGTATGAAAATGATATGATAAAAGGTTAATGGGATGATGAAATGTAAGGAATAGTGAAGAAAAAGGTGGATGAAAATATGACATTTCTGAGTCCCAACAAGGCTTTTGTGTACTTCCCCAAGGTGCACCATTTGCATGTATCTTGTTGATCAAGTGATCCTTTGGGGAGGCCTATGGTTATCTACTACATAATATTCAGGGCGCCATGATGCAAATGGTTGTGTCTTCTATGCCATAGTTCACCAACATCGCGACTTTGCACCTTCTCTACCTTTGTGTTTAATGTCACACAGTCTTCCAAATATAGCTTGTACAGGTTATTCACACGAACCCTAATCTGCTTCACCTGTCCCATGGCTATGTGTCTTAGGAATGCTTTGTCTTTGTCGAAGATCACATCCTAACCATGATATTCCAACATGGCAACTAAGATGGTATTTTTCTTTAGACCCAAAACAAACATGACATCCTTGAGTTTGAGAGGGGAGCCAGAATCCCTCTGAAAAATAACTGTACCAATACCAGTCATGTTATACCTTCCATCATCTCCCATCTCGATGTGCATCTAGAGGTCTTTCTCCTCCAAGTCACTAGAAAAATCTTTGTTGCTTGTCATGTGGAATGAAGCACCACTCTCCAAGTACCATATGCTACCCATCATTGTTCTCACCATGCATGCGATAAGGTTAAATTCAAGCTCAAACTATGAAGCCAAAGCTTCACCTTCTTCTCCTCGTGAGGTCTTCTTTCTTGTCTTTTTGTGTGGACACTTCATGGAATAATGCATGAATTCATGACAATTGAAGCATTTAATTTTGGACAAGTCTTTCTTCTTGCCCCCTTGACTGGACTCTAGTTTGGATTGGGATTTCTTCCCTTTCCCCTTATTTTCCTTTCCATCCAAGGCACATTTTTCCTCATCCTCACACTTGGATGAAGTTCCATCTCTGGTATTCCACCTTTTCTCCTCCTGTACCAAATCAGACCATAAACGTCCCTAATTTGGTATTTTCTACCTCCCGTTCACTGAATCTTGGTATCTATTCCAGCTATTGGGAAGGCCTAGAAGGGATAGGCTTACCAAATCATCTTCTACAATAGCAACACCAATTCTGCCAAGTTCATCATGACATTGTGTGAACTTGTTCAGGTATTGTTGAATAGGGTCATTCTTCTACATCTTGATATTTCGAAGCTTATCCTTGAGCATCATCTTCTTGTGGTCCCTACTATTTTGGAACAAATTTTTCAGTGCTTTCCACATTGCATACAGGGTTTATTTCCCATGGATATTGGAGACAATATGGTCCTTTACTCCCTCCAATATGATTCTCCTCGCCTTGGCTACACACTTCCTCTATTCTACTAGATCTTTGACATAAGATGATCCTAGTTTTGGAATTTCAATCTTGACAAATTTCTTCAACCCATTGTCCTCTAGTACCACCTCCATGTTTTCCTTCCAAGAAACAAAGTTCAAGTTTCCATCATGGGCATACTCAAGTCTTAGACCATAGAAATCCATCCTACTAGCTCTAAATAATTGATCCCGCAAATTCGATCATTATGCGATAAAAACTTTGAATTTTCTGCTCTAATGTGAATCCTGCTCTGATACCATGCAAAAATTATGTTGTAGATCTGAAACTGCTCATGTAATTTACTAAGATACAAGACTCAAATACACTCTATTCATCTACAGAATTGAATTCACATTATAGATCCCAAATCATAAAAATGAATCAAGAATTAACACACATACACAAAGATTTATCTAGGGGAAAGCAACTGCTCAAAACCCTTCCTAGTTGTATTGCATTAATCAAATAATATAGATGAATACATATGCTTGCTCAAGCCTGAGCACAAATTGCAAGTGTACAGTCTATCCCTCTACCTGACTCACTAACTCTAGCCAACACTTAGCCAATTTTCAAGCCCTCCAAGCTCCTATTTCCTGTTGAAATTTTTAAGTATTACCTGTTAGAAATTTTATTTGTATTCTCTGGTTTATTTCACCTACGTTTTTAATTAACAACAAGTTATTTAACCATATAAACATTGAAATAAACACAATACAGTCTCAACCATCTACAAATCAACAACTAAAAGAAATGAACAAACACATAAGTGACACCGTTATTTTGGATAATTATCCCCGAAAAAACCCAACTTAGGAAAACCAATGCAGCAGTTCTGAGGGTTTTTATTGTTAAGCAGCTTTTCTGAGTACACTGGGTGCCAAACTGGCTCACCTGACAAAGATAAAAATATCTGGTAGTAATACCTCTCTTCGAAAGAAGATATTCCGAAAGTCTGCCCCCTCTCGAGCACAATCTGACGCACTGCATCAGCCCTCCTAGCCTCTGTGTCTGCCTGAAACGCTCTACGTCAGCCCTCTGAGGCTCTATGCACCCTCTCTGGCTCTCTGCATCACACCTGCAGCCTCTGCATGGATGATGTAGGCCCTTGTGGCCTCTGTGCAGTCCCTGCTAGCCTCTGCATCTACCTCTCTGCTTCTACACTGGCCTTCAGGTATTATCTCTCCCTCTCTACCTCGTACTCATTTCCCCTCGCTACAACTCTGATCATTGATTCAATTTCTCTTATCAAACCCTGCTCTAGAAAATCGAATGACTCATCACTCTGGTGTTTCTCCAACTGACCCTCAAGCCTCCTCTTATACTTTTTCTATTGAGTCTTCAATGGCCAAGATTACATCTCTAATCAACGACTAAGATTAGATTTGGCTTGATCCATGTCCTTTAGAACCTTCTAACCCAGTTTTATATTAATGCCCATTAATATTTTATTTTTCCTAAGTTTAGACTTAGGAACTCCATTAAAAATATTAATTATTTTAATATCTCCTTAACGAGGTAGAATCTGCCCAAACCATTGATGGGTCTTGGAGATCTCATGTGATTTAGCCTCTCCACCAATTTTCATGGCTAGAGCACATCCAATGATACCCCAAATCAACACTCCCTCTTAGCGAGGACCGTGCTCTAGTAACACTCCACAACTGAGCATGATTGTGATTATATGGCACCGGTACCTGTGCTGATGTTAGGCCTACCCGCCCAACATCCTCTACACCGCTGCATCCTGTACTGCTTCCCATCGCTCTGCCACTTCCACTGCTACATTTCTACGGCAGCTCCCTCTGCTTCCATGCTACTACTGGTCCTTTCTCCCAACACTGCATCTGCACTGCAGTTCTCTCTCATCATGTTGCATCCTGCTGCCCATAGCACTACCACTGTTACTGTTGCACTGTAACTCAGTTACTGAGAAGTAAGTCACTGATCCTCCCAACTACTGACATCCTTGTTAGGCTAGAAACCCTCTCGATGTTGAAGCTCTCTCTGTCGCTATCCTGTGCTCCCTCTGCTGCCTCTGTGCTGTTGTAACAACTTTGTGCCTCTCGCACCGTTGCAAACCTCTTTGTGCCATCCTACACTACTGCAACCTCCTTTTTGCCTCTCACATTGTTGCAACCCTCTCTGCGCTTCTTGGGACTACTGCACTCTAACCCTCTCTGTCACTTCATCCGCATTCGCATTTACTGACATCTGCCATCTAGCTACTCTCACTCGGGGCTCCCGTAGCCAGGTATGATCTAAGAGTTTGGATACCTCAAGGATCCTGCCCCTCATCACCTGTAGTCCTCCTAACTACAGCTCGATGTCTCCCCGCCTCTTCTCTAGAGGTACATGAGCACTCATAGCATAATTGTCATCCTCCTCTACCTCCTTTTCCACCTTTGCTGGCGCTACCTTGGAGTCAGACATCTATCCCTTATTCTTCTTCCTCAGACACTGGCTCGCATAATGCCCCAGTTCCCCATAGTTGAAGCACTTTATCTTGGAGAGGTAATTTTTCTTCCTCTTCTCCCACTTCCCCGCAGATGCCAGAGTTGCATCCTCTTCCTCCTATTTCTTGACCCAGGCTCCTTTGTTTCTGCTTTCCGTCTTGGTCAGCCCTCTGATCTCTTCTTGGCAAAGAGTTGCCCACAATTCTTCCCAATCTGGAAGATTTGCTCTACCCATAATGCTCTAGACGAATGTCTCCCACTCCTCGGAGACTACATTTAGGACGGTGTTCACCCTCAACTATTAATCTGGCGTGGCCCCAACGGAAGTCAATTGGTCCTGGATCTCCTGCAACCTACTGAGGAAGTGATCTACCTGCTCCCCCTACTGCATCTAGTACGAGAGCAATTGATTCTCCAATAGCGTCTTCCTCTGCACGGAAGTGCCTTGATATAATGTCTTCAAGGTATCCCACATTTCCTTTGTCATCTCCTTCTCGACAATATGTTAGATCACATGATCCTTGACTCCATCAAGGATTATGCATTTCACCTTGGCCATCACATCCTCATACCTTTCATTTTTAGTTGTGTCGACTGGGATAGCCACGGTTCTCAAGGCAAAGGCCTTGATGCGATGTCTATCTAGAACGGATGGGATCCTAGCCTTCCATATGACAAAGTTGGATGCCCCATCCAGCTTGTCCTGATCCCTCAGTCCATTCATGGCCATCTCTCTACTCTTCTTTTTTACTCCTCTGAGTCTCTACTTCCCTCCCAGAATTTCTCTCTTCGACTCCCCCTGAGTCGCTACTTCCCTCCTGGAAGTTCTCTGCTAGACTCCCTATGAGTCTCAATTTCCCTCCTGGAAATCCACTTGCCAACCGTCGAACCTCTCCAATATCTTATGCACCTGCAACACTGACCTGGATTTCTTAGCTATAAATCTGCCTAGGTAGCGACTCCCTCTACCTTGGTTTTTCCCCGTTAGGTATTGTTCTGTCTTGGCAAAAATAGCACCCCACCAACTTCACTCCCCGCAATATTCCCACAGCTTCCTATGCCCCAGCAACTGAAGGACTGAGCCTCTAGGCTTTGCGCAATCCTGGGAAGGCTGATTTTTCTCCCTTGGCCAATTGTGTCAACCCTCCTGGTCTCTGCGTGGATCTTTGTGAGCCCCTTCTGTCGTCTTCTGCCTCTGTGTTGGCCTCTCTCTGGCTCAAACTGATGACGCAGGCCCTTTGCGTCAACCCTTCTTTGCTGCTTTCTGCCTAAGAACAGCTTTTGTCACTCGAGACAATTGTTTCCGCTGCAAATTCTCTGATTCAACTGGCACCTTAAGCTCTTCTGTGATCTGCAATTCTCTCATACCATGTTGAAATTTCTAAGTATTACCCGTTAGAAATTTTATCTGTATTCTCTAGTTTATTTCTCCTACTTGTTTAATCACTAACAAGTTATTTAACCATATAAACACTAAAATAAACACAATACAGTCTCAACCATCTACATATCAGCAACTGAAAGAAATGAACAAACACACAAGTGACACCGTTATTTTTGGACAATCGTCCCCGGAAAAACCCAACTTCGGAAAACCAGTGTAGCAATTCTAAGGGTTTTTATTATTAAGCAGATTTTCTGAGTACACTGGGTGCCAAACTGGCTCACTTGAAAGAGATAAAAATATATGGCAGTAATACCTCTCTTCAGAAGCAGATATTCTAAAAGTATTCCCCATGAAACCCTCTCCAACACAATCTGAAGCACTGTGTCAGCCCTCCTGGCCTCTGCATCTGTCCTATGAGGCTCTGCGCAACCTCTCTGGCTCTCTGCGTCACTCCTGCAGCCTCTGTGTGGATGATGCAGGCCCTTCTAGCCTCTGCGTGGCTCCCTCTGGCTCTGCATCTGCCTCTCTACTTTTGCACTGGCCTTCATGCACTATCTCTGCCTCTCTGCCACATACTCACTACCCCTCACTACAACTCTGATCACTGATTCGATTTCTCTTAGCAAACCCCACTCTAGAAAATCGAATGACCGGTCACTCTGGTGTATCTCCAACTGACACTCAAGCCTCCTCTTATACTTTTTTTGTTGAGTCTTCAACGGCCGAGATTACATCTCTAATCAATTACTAAGATTAGATTTGGCTTGATCCATGTCCTTTAGAACCTTCTAACCCAGTTTTATATTAATACCCATTAATATTTTATTTTTCCTAAGTTTAGACTTAGGAGCTCCATTAAAAATATTAATTTTTTTAATATCTCCTTAACCGAGTGGAATCTACCCAAACCATTTCTGGATCTTGGATATCTCATGTGCTTTAGCCTCTCCACCAATTTTCATGGCTAGAGAACATCCGATGCTACCCCAAATAAACATTTCCTTGCTTTATTCCTTGAGGAATTAGGCCCCTATTAATTAGGAAATTCCTCAATTGGAATTGTGTAATCCTTCTAGGCTGATCCTACGACTGCATGCACCACTTGTACACTTTGGACTAGTCTACAACTGATAGTACATTGCCTTGGAACCTCACCTCAACTAGGTAACTCGTATTCTTTACATGCAACAATTATTCTAGGTTGATTGATCAGTTAACTGGATGATCATTGAGTGTGACTGAAGTCACACTGCACAACTTGACCTTCCACTAGTTCCTCTAACAATTAGAACTAGTTTAACTGACAATAACTTAATTTAACTTATTTAGATTGCTAGAAATTAACAATCACTCGTGCTCAACAAAACTCAAGTCTTCCAACTTGAATTATCTAATCTATCTGGGTGACATAAGCCATGTCACTCAAGTTAATTTGTCCAAGTTGTTTGCTGAAATGGAAATTCAAATTTTCTCTAGTTTAAAATGGAAAATCAAACTGAGATTTTTCTTGTTGCATTTCAACGCATTGTCACTTCTTGGGACTTTCGATTTCTTCCCAGTCTCCTTTTCAACCAATGCTTTGAATACAACATTTTTTTAGAAAATTTCATCCTTCTTCCACATGAAGAAGATCCAACATTTCCTATAAAATTCATCAACAAAAATCACATAATACATGTGTTTTGTTGTAGAGGTTGTAGAAAATGGTCCACATACATCAAAGTGAAATCACTCCAACATTGCTCTAGCTTTGCTACCTCAGCCCTGGAAGGTGGATTTGACATATTTCCCCAATGTGCATCCCTTACACACATCATGTTGCTCAAGGGTACATTTCAAGAGACCGCTGGTGATATGTTGCATGATTTTTAAGGCCCCATGGTGTAAGTGTCCCATGCGCCTATGCCAGAGTTCTCCAACATCTTGACTCTAAACTTTTTCTTTCTTGCTACTCAGTGCAGTGCAAGCCCCTACTTCAATTTTGTGTAGGTTCTTCACTCAAACTCCAATATTTTTCACTTGCCCGGTAGCTACATGTCTCAGAAAGTCTTCCCCTTACTAAAAACAACATCATAGCCTCTATCCTCCAATACAACTACAAATATCAAGTTCTTCTTCAGCCCAAGTACATACATGACATCGTTCAAATGAAGATGGGAGCCTAAATACCTCTTAAGGTTTATGGTACAAATTCTTTTGGTATCATACCTCCCATAATCACCAAGTTCTATGTGCATTTGGAGATCCCTCTCCTTTATGCTACTTAGGAATTAATTGCATCATGTCATATGGAACGAGGCACCTGAATATAGATACCACACACTCCCCATTACTGTGTTGGCCATGCATGAAATCAGAGTGAAGTCTAATTCGAAATGTGAGGCAAGTACTTCAGCTCCTTCTCCTCCTGAAAGCTTCTTGTTAGACTTATTTTATGAACACTTTGTTTCATAGTGCCCATATTCATGGCAATGAAAACATTTTATCTTGCTTAGGTCCTTCTTCTTGTCATTGTTCTGGTTGGATTCTAGCTTGCTTTGGGCCTTATTTCCCTTACCTTTGTCGCCCTTCCCAACCAAGGCAAAATTATCTTCCTCCTCATATTTGGATGTTACTATATCTATAGTGTTCTTTCGGATTTCTTCCTGCACCAGATCAGACCAAAGTCCCTCCCAATTTGGTAATTTGTCCCTTCCATTTACAGAGTCATGGTTCCTGTGCTAAGATTTTGGAAGGCCTATGAGAGTTAGGCTCACTAGTTTTGAAGAGGGAATATTTTCTCCAAATCTTCCAAGCTCATCTCGACACTGAGTGAACCTGGAGAGGTAATGTGGAATGGTTTCACCTTTCTGCATGTGGATGTTTCTAAGCTTGTCCCTCAATGCCAATTTCTTGGCATGATTGCCATTTTCGAATTTCTTTGTGAGGGTCTTCCACATAGAAAATGGAGTTTATTTACCATTTAAATTCGAGACAATGTGGTCTCTCACACCCTCCAGGATGATCCTCCTAGCTTTTGATGTATCCTTCTTCCACTGGACTAACTGCTACACATCCAATGTTGTTGGTTTTGGAATTTCAATTTTAGTGTACTCTAGCACTCCATTATCATCAAGTACAACTTCCATATTGTCCTTCCAAGCTATCAAAATTCAAGGTTCCCTCAAGGGCATACTCCAATCTCAATCCGTTGAAATACATTTTCCCGCACGAAAGAAAAATTGCTTCACCGATCTGCAAATCAAAATGTTTGAAGGAGAGGGTCTATTGATTGGTTTCTAGAATGATTTATGTTCTGATACCATGTAGAACTTAATAGAAATTTTCTACTACTAATGAAATCAAACTGAAATTAGGAGAATACAAATTTTCTCTACTATTTTGCGAAATGGAAATTACAATTTAGAAACACATGCAACCATCAAAACCACAAGAACGCGAATATTTACAGGGGAACCCAACTCGGAGAGACCCCTCTGTTACTTTTCATTAATTAGATGATAATGAGAAACTATTAAAATGTCTTGCTTTGAATTTGAAGCACACCCTTCACTGTAAACTTATTCTCCTACTAACTGTCCTGCTCTTGACAACACTTAGCCAATTCTAGGCTCCAACTTCCTCCTATTTCCTTGCACAATCCTTCAAGAAATTAGCCCCTAAAAATAGAAGAAATTACTATTTCCTTGCGCATATCCTGAAGGAATTGATCACCTTCGCAATGCCAAGCCATGTACACTCAACTAGTATACAATTGACAATTACAATGTACCTTTTCCTCCACTCCATCTAGGCAATTCTAATTTCATGCATGTATGGGCTATGTTTAGCTGATTAATTAGTTTAACTGAGATATCACTGAGTTAACAACATTTCAACTACTCAATTGTCCTTCAACTGACTCAACTAGGGACTTGGTCTCAGTTAACTGAGTCAAACAGAAAATAACTGAACTAGATTTCTAAATTTTAACAATCACTACATGCACAACTCTACTTCTATCCTATAACTTGAATTTACTAAGTTAACTAGTAGACAAGGGCCATGTCACACAAGTTAACTTCCGTCCAAGTCATCTTGTTGATGTGGAAAATCGAATTACTAAATTTGACTAAGGCACAAGTCGAATTTAGCCTTTATTGTTGCACTCTATAACAGAAATCAACAGATCAGAAAGAACTAGAGAGGAAATCTAAGAAGGAACCTAAATAGAATCAACACAGTTTGAGTGTTGTGACCATTCACAATCCATATTAAAAATGGAAGCGACGGTAAACTTCAAGCCATATCAAGGTGATATTGACAATTTGAAGCTAAACCACTAGTTGCAACATTTAGAATTTTATTTTATTGTTTATCATATACATGAAGAACATAAGATTTCATTTGCTCGGCCAAAATTAGAGGGTTGTGCCTCGACCTAGTGCGAAAGATGCACAAATACCTTGAGGCTAGAGGGATATCCTCTAGTGACTAAGTGGGAGGATTTCAAAACCCTCATAAATTCACAATTTTACCCTATCATGTATGTAGAGGACCAGTGGATCCAGTGGAATTATTTTAGGTAGAGACAGGGGCAGAGAGCATAAGAGTACACCACATAATTTCAAAAGATGGATACAATGCTAGGTATTTCCCAAAGAACCTAGACATACTCCTAAAGTATATAGGGGGTCTACACGGCCATTTGTGGAAGTAAATGATGTTTTTCAAACCAATATTGGTGCACAAGGCTTGTGTATAGGCATAGTACCTAGAAAACATATGCTAGAAGAAAGAGAAAACAAGTGGGTTCAAGCAGAAAAAAAGAACCAAAAAGCTTCCAAGGAGGGAGAAGAAGAAGTGGAAAGAGGGGAAGAGAAAAAGGATAGTGGTCATAACACACTAGTGCAAAGATCCAAGCAACCATTGAATCCACTATAAAATTGATGGTCATACGGAGGAAAAGTGTTGGAAGTTGCATCCAAAGCTCAATCTGAAGAACAAAAAGAAAGATACTAAAAAGAAAAATATCATGGCCACATATTAAAGTAATCAAGTGGAAATAAGCTCATATGTATATGAGAATATTGTTTGTACATCAGTGTAGAAGGGGGTGAATTTGAGTATCCTTCAACAATAGGAAGAGAAAAAAAAAAAAGACTAGACTCTTCAATATAAAGATACAGGTCAAGAAGACAAATATTGATGCTTTATTTGATGGGGATCACAAGAGAATCTCATTCCATCAGAGCTATTCAATAAATTGGTATTGGAATTCATGATAATCCAAGCCTGTATCCATGGGATGGGTAAATAAGGATGCAGAAATAAAGGCAACCAAACAGTGTAAAATCATATTTGCTTTCAGTGCTTATTTTATTGATGAAGTAGAACTAGATGTAGTTCCCATGGATGTATGTGGAGTGGCATTTGGAAGTACCTATATGTACATGCAAGATGCAATATTCATATGGAGAGCCAACCAGTATCACCTCATTAAGGATGGAAATTCCTTCACCATCAATATGCATAAGGGAAAGTTGAAAATTTTGCTAGTAAGTGTGAACTAAGCCAAGAAACTAATTAGTTCTAACAAGAACTATGTTTTCAATTTTTTTAAGAGAAAATACTTTTGTATAAAATCAAAATTGGATCATTATATTATTTTTCATCCATTTTGATGCTTTTAGAGTGGAAAATGTGGAGGAATCGGCTCATGAGACCATTTTTACCAAGGGGTCATAGTTTGGAAAATTGGGGTCTTAAACTACTTCCGAAAGGTGTCAAACCCCAATTCAACAAACTGGGAATTGTCGATAAAAATGGTCTTGTGAGGTGATTCCTCCACCTCTCCACTCTAAAAGAATTAATATGGATGAAACATAATATAATGATACAATTCAAATCACATGGAGACACACTGGGCCTAATGTACCCCTTGTCCAACATTTCCTTTAATTACATCTTCAATTCCACCAACTCAAGGATGCTCATTCCATAAGGTGTCCTAGAAACAAGTACAAATCCTGGTGTAAGTTCTACTGAAAATTCGATATCTCTTTTGGGAAGTAATCCCAATATTTCCTTTAAAAATGCTTCTCTATACTCTTATAGCATTGGATGGTCTTCAATTTTCAACTTGTTATATTCAACTAAATATTTCACATGTATAGCATACAATCGACACCCTTTTCTGAAATATTTCTTCAATTGTAGAGCTAAAAATTGTCTTATAGATACAATATTTCACAATCCTTAAAGGATCTTTGCTTTCCTTCACCACCTACACATTATAATGTTTTATTGTAGCGCTCCAACTTAGCTCTAAAATTTTCCAACCAATCCATGCTAATCAACATGTCATACAACCCCAAAGGTAACATGTTCAAGGTGCCTTCGATGTGAAAACCACTCATTTTATACTAACATGCTTTGATGGCTTCAATCACATTTCTTTTGGTCCATGTTGCTAGTTGGACCAACAACGACTTTATATGTTTTTTCCACTGTAAAACACATGCCTCTACAATTTGTGGTACAATATAATTAGGGTCAAAGGTGGGGTCAATGAGAATTGAAATAGAATATTGGAAAGTATACCTTCCATCTCCACCACAGAGGCTTGGTGGTTTTCTTGTCTATTATCCACAACTACATAAATTTGAGGTAACTTCTTGTCCACATCATTGATAATAGTGGCCTGTTGGCCATTATATACCCTATTTCTTTTACACTTACCATGTGGATAATATCTCAACAAGTGCTCTTACCTGCACCCCCAACATTTTAGTTTCATTTTCTTCTGCTCTTTCAGCCTCCTCCTTCCTTGCTTAATTATCTTATCCCCACTTTGGGCAGGATAGTTTTGCTAATACTCATTCCTTATTGGAACAATGGACTTTACACTCTATCTAGCCTACCTATAGTAGGATGACCTAGATCCTTTCCTCTTGAATCAAACTTTATGTTTCTTCTTCCATACTGTCTAGGACTCATTCCTATCCTTTGATTGATAATAATCATATTTATCCTTTCTAATAACGTCATAAAGTGATTTTGGTTCATCAAAATCAATGTGATCTTGATAGGATTATGGTAATCTGCTAGTGAAGTGTTGTGTCTTCACTTTTTCATCCTCGATATAAGGAACATACCTTAGTAATTATATGAATCTATTTTCATTAACATCGATCGTGAGTTGTCCCAAATTATGTCGATGGAACTCTCTAATCTTTTCATCATAATATGTTTTAGATAGATCTTTTCATGGAAGTAATTTTCAAAATTTCCTGTGTTAGCTTCTTTTCGTTGTTTCCCTTGACATTTGTGAGGTCTTCCCACCAAATTTCAACTTTTCCTTTTTTAAGTTGAATATGGCTACTCTAGCTTTCTTGTTTTCAGAGTAATTGTGTACTATGAAATGTTTATTTAGCCCTAACAACCATGCTTTTTCCTTCTCTTCTTCTTAACCTCACCATCAAAAGTAGGTGGCTTTGTATTTTGAAATTCCTTCAGCAAGGAACACTTTGTAGGCCTCTCATTCTTTTATTATGTAGTCCTAACCTAATTTCACTCGACAACTTGTTTGAGTTTCCTGTCTCCTCATCGGAGGTGTCATTATTGGATGTGTCTTTCCAGGTACTACTATGCCTCTTCCTTGAGGTATTTCTCTCTTCGTTGTGTGTACTTGGCCCATGCTTTTAAATTTTTGATGGGATCATTATCTTCTATGGATTCCAGTTGGTCCATGCTATAATTGCCATTGTATATCTAATAAAATTTGCATCACAAGCACATTGAACTCAACCTGCTTCTCTTAGTTTCTCGTGACCTTTTCATTATCATATTTACAACTCTGAAGTCTACCCTTCAGAGTCCTCACTGTCTCAACAAAGTCTGGAGGGGTTTCACCAACCTTCTTCTCATCTAACTCATTGTCTCTAATGTGTGACATTGTCTCCATGTTATATTGCACCATTCTACTGGGCATTCATTCTTTTTCTAGTACTGTGAGTCTTGTTACGTGCTAAAACAACATATCAAAGTTAATTTACGAAAAGAAACTAATTTTTGTATACCTAGTTGCATGGGTTACATATGCATTGGCCTAGTATAGTTTGAAATTTAAGCTTTTTGTTGTTGCACATCACAATTAGCTCTAGGTTAGAAGATTCAAGTAAATCTCAATTAAATAATTTCAGTATAGTAAACTTTTTTTTTTCTACTTTTTTATAAATAACATGTAACATTGTCAAAATAAAAATCACCCTCTCTCTCGAGCCCATTCATCCCAAGTGCTAAACCTTTGCTCTTGTACCACTTTATAAAATACCCAACCCCCTAAGCCATCTTAAGGAGCTATGGTTGTACAAATTTGTATTTCTTTACTCATAATAGGCCCCACTTCTAAGGTATCCATTGTCTTCTACTCCTCAAGAGCTTTCCAATGATATACATTTCTTGCAAATTAAAGTTTTGCACACAGAGTTACACGCTTTTGAATGTTTTCTCCTTTTAGGTGCCATGTCACCAATTGTACCAAATGTTCCCATTCATTAAACACATGGCCATCCTTTTACCCCAGTGTCATCAAATTACAATAATACATTAGAAACATGTGGCTGACAAGTGGCAGTCCTCTGCCCATATGTCACCGCTGTGTGGGGCCATGTCCTTACTAGACATGTCAGCAACACTCCCCCTTTGCATCTAGATCTAGGATTTTCCTTAAATTTTATTTATAATAATTTCCAGGTTTTCAAAATTTTAGATGTATCTATGATTTTGAAAACATCTAGATCCATCGAGATATATTTTTTTTCTTTTTTCACCATCGTCAATATGTTGACTATTGGACATCTGAATTTGAGAATTTCTAAAAGTCCCATTCAACTGAATTTTTATATTTTTGGATCTTTGATATGTGGACTTCTACACTCCACATAACCTCCATGATACCACCGCCTGTGCTCCACCTCAGCGCTAGAGAACCTCTAGTCCATGTCACCTTATACCATGTCATAAAAGTTAATGCAAGTCAAATCACCACTTATTCAAATATCCAACATTTTATTATTTTGGATTCATGGAGATCCATTTGGATTTGGAAAATCCCAACAAGCCCCTTTTCACAATTAACTATATTTCTATACTTTTGTATTCCACGCCACCTGCCACAGTATGTACCACATTGACTACCATAACGACTCTTACATACCCAGTTTTCCATGTCACCACACCACATTGGTATGTCATGTTAGCATGCCACATCATACTAGACTAGTCTACCTACCACATTAGCATCACACATCAACATGCTATATCAACACTCACCTATCATAAGGTTTGGGTGCTCACATGGACTCCACATATCCTCGTTGTGGCATGCTACATTGGCATCTGACAAATGGGTTTTTCCAAAAGTATTATCTCTGAATTTTTTACAAATCTCTATATCCCAATGATCTTGACATTAGGGTTCCTCGACACATAAATACATTTCTTGTAGTTCCACTGTCTAACCCATCTAGCATCTAGGTTTTTATTAAATTCCAATTAAAAATTCTTTTGGATGCTCAAATATTTAGATCCCAAAATATTTTGGATCTCTATTACATTAACCAACAATCCCTGCTAACTTTTATCTTTAACAATTAACAAAATTCAGATCTTAATAAATTATGAACCCATCAATCCTATCACTTGATAGATTCTAGATTTTTTGTCTATTGCACTTGATGGATATCAAGACTCATAAAATGATAAAATAGGACACCTAATCCTTCGACACTTAACAGATCTCAGTTTCTCGTCTCTTTTTATTTATGGTTATTTAAGCTGAGCCATTGTCCACTAGCAAGGTTGAAAATAATGTCAAAAGGTTGAGGTTAGTTTGGTTAATATATTTTTACTGATGGAAACGATGAGAAGGACATGTTAACTAATGACCAGGGGCTAGGATAAAAGCCCTGAAACCCAAAATTTCCAAAACAACACAAACACATGGGAATCAATCCTCGAATTTCTAAATTTTTGGTAAGCACCTAATCTTATTTAAAAGGACTATAACTAACCCAGATTAGGGTAGAGTCCTGCCCATAAGAATTTTTGAGATACATAACTCTTCTCTAGCCTATGAAGGCATCCAAAAGACTACCCTCAACCTAACATTTTCACAAAGGACATAAGATGGCCAATGAAAAAATCCTCCTCTTGACTCCAACTGAGATGATATTTTTACAATTTTGGGAACTGTGAGCTACAAACATCATACTCCAAAACTTTCAAATAGAGAATCCAACACTTTGGCTTAGCACTTGAGAGAACAATTTCCCCTAAGATGCCTTAATAATAGACTTGCAACAAACACTTAGGATTATCACAAACATGGCCTTAAACACTCCTTTTTTGGGTCTTCAATAAGGGAAAACCTCCTATTATACTTGCTTCAATTTAGGGATACAACATACTTCATAAATCCCACAAATGTCCTTGTAAGGTCCACCTACATAATATAATGCGTTGAAGAACTTTCTAGCTAAATTCAACTTATACATTCTACTTCACAACACCTCTCACATTCTTTAGAGGAAATATATTTCAAAGAATACTTGTGTGTAGAGGTTATCCATAAAGAAAATAAACAGCTAGTAGACGAGCTCACTTACACATTGTTCAGTTTCATCATAACATGAATTTCAATAAACCTACTTAATAACTTTCATGAAAAACTCTAAATAATATTATCATTTCATTAGGAGAGTAGTAGTTACACTTATCTAAGTTACTTAAGCTTTGATGTAAATTGAAGAAGGGAGAGACACTCTTCACCTAACCATAGGATTAACTACACTATATTTTTCTTGTAACTAGCCATCCCCAAGCTATGTTTGATGCCTTGAGAGGAAGACTCGGTTAATTGATATCATGGATTAAAACGGGAACAAGACATGATGGTTACTCTCCTTCATCCACGAGAATTTAGTGTGTTGTTTTTTAGTCATTGAGCCAAGGCCTTTTATCTTTCACAAAATTTCCATACTAGGCCTGCATAGCACAAAGGGAGTCCTTGTCTGATTCAACAATCCCCTAATACTTCCCTTTCCTCAATGCTTATCATGTACAGATCCAACAAGATTTCCCAATGATTCTTTTTGTCCCTCTTGTTTAAGGTGAAATATTGAACAATGACTTCCCTAACTAATCAAGTAAACCACAACTCCACATGACCTTCTGCACCTTAGAAGTATTTTCTTTCACCTTCTATTCATAGAAATAATCTTAGAATCCATGTGTGGTTCTAGTTCATTTCACGAGTTACTTAGGTTCACAAGCACATATGTTTGCAAATCACATAACACGCATTATCTTTACTTATTTTGCTTGTATTATCAACCATTATCTCTTGCTTGTTAATTAAGAGAATCCCATTAGATGCATGGTAAATTATGAGGGCTTTAGATGGGTACATCATCATACCTATGGAGTAGTCTTGTAACTCTCCCATTCTCCCTCACAACTTCTGGAATTTGGGTAGCTCAATTACAAATCATAAATCTAGACATTAAATTCAAGGTAAGATAGGAAACTTCCCCATTCCCCTTCACAGCTTCCCTTAGGCATCAAGATCCATGTTGGCTACTCTCTACTTCATTTTTTGGAAATATATTAAATAAAATGCATATTGTATTAATTAAAATTTTTTAAGATGTTAATGTTGGTCATTCACTACAACATAAGTGTAACACCCTCCTCCCACATTTACCCAAGATAATCGGTCCACTGGGGTAAACATGTGATGAAGAGTTACTATGATATGATTCGACTCCCTATGTACAGTTAAGGAAGTGGAACTGACATGACAACACCAAACTAACCATCCTCATAAGCTATAAGACCTTCAGGAGCCAACCAACCCCTGAGAGAAATTGATTTTTCGTTGACCTAGCACCCCATTCATTCCCATGATAAGGAAAAAATGTGACTAAGACTCTCCATTCACTCCCATAGCAAGGCAACCCAGCGACTGCAATCTTTTTCAGTTAGTTCTGTGCCTTCGACCTCGGATTTTGAGCCACTTTTTGTAGGAATTTACAGGGTAAGTTCCTTAGAAAGAACACCAAAAGGACACCGCTCACAACCAGATCACAGATCAATACACCAGTATTTTTGACGTGGTTAAAACCCTCAAAGAGGGAAACAGTCCACGGCCTGAGCCAACGCGGCCACTTCAGGCAATTTATTAATCAAAGAATGAAAATTTACATAAGCTTCTCTCATGCATGGATTTCCCTACAAATGACCCTCCATGCGCTTTAAATAGAATTCATGGACCAATCGGGTGTCAAGCCACGGATCAAGTGTCGGTAATACCGAGGAGAGAATGAACCGTCGGATCACTACATATCGTGACCGTCGGATTGTAAGTTACAAAATGTACAACGGTAAAGAAACACACTTTACCTAACTCTATACCTAACTATACACTAGACCAAGTTGTACTTCACTATTTCCTATGTGTCGGAATATCCTAACATCCCCCCTTAAGAACAACTTGGGATAGGATTGAAGGATTTACAAATATGACACAATAGGAGAAGGAAGGAGGCACTAGAGCCTATCCCCCCTTAGTGACAACTTCCTGAACTCCAACCATAAATCGAAGTTTAGTGAACTTCGCCTCTGTGAGAGACTTTGTGAAGATGTCTGCAACTTGATCATCTGTTGAACAATATTGCACTTCAAGAACATGGTCGTGAATGAGCTTTCTGATGAAGTGCATGTGCAGTTCAATGTGTTTGCTGCACTGATGTTGAACTGGATCTTTGCATAGCTGAATGGCACTTTGATTATCACACCAAAGTGTAGTCGGATGCTGCTGCTGAAAGCCAAATTCTGACAGGATCTGACGAAGCCACAAGGCTTCCTTACTAGCTTCTACGGCACCACGATACTCTGCTTCTGCTGATGAAAGAGAGATGGCAGCTTGTTTCTTACAAGCCCATGTAATAGGTCCTGAACCAAGAGTGAACACATAACCGGCAGTAGACTTCCGATCATCAGGGTCACTAGCCCAATCAGAATCAGTGAAACCAACCAATAGAGGAGCTGCTTCGGCACTGTAATGAATCCCAAACTGAATTGTACCTCGAACATAATGAAGTATTCTTTTAGCTGCTTTCCAATGACTTTCACGGGGGTTTTGCATAAACCGAGCAACAAGGCCAACAGCAAAGGAAAGGTCAGGACGAGTATGGGTTAGATACAAAAGTTTTCCTACAAGTTGACGGTATAAGGTAGCATCAACTTCAGGAGAAGTACAAGTGACTGAGAGTTTGACTCCAGACTGAAAGGGAGAAGGGGCTGGCTTACAGTCTTCCATGTGAAAATGACGTAGAATATCACAAGCATACTTGGACTGGGAAAGGGAAATACCTTCCTTGGATTGCAAGACTTGAAGACCGAGAAAATAGTGTAAGTGTCCTAAGTCTGTCATTTCAAATTTCCTTTTGAGGCTAGACTTCACATGGTTTATAAGGTTGGGATCACTACCAGTAAGGATAAGATCATCAACATAAAGAACAAGGATGATAAGAGAGTTGCCCACTTTCTTGGTGTAGACAGTATTGTCAGAATGACACCTAGAAAAGCCAGATTCTAAAAGAAAGCTATCCATTTTGGCATACCAAGCCCGAGGAGCTTGCTTGAGACCATAAAGGGATTTCTTAAGTCGACAAACAAGGCTGGAGTCTATTTGTATGAAGCCAATGGGTTGTTCCATATAGATTTCTTCATGCAAGTCCCCATGCAAGAAGGCAGATTTAACATCCATCTGATGGACTTCCCATTTGAAAGAGGCAGCAAGGGAAGGAACAAGGCGGATAGAGTTCATTTTGGAAACAGGGGAGAAGGTTTCAGTGTAGTCAATGCCTTCAACCTGTGAAAATCCCTTAGCAACAAGACGAGCTTTATGTTTATCAACTTTCCCATCTGGTCCATACTTGGTTCTGTAAACCCATTTGCATTTAACAAGTTTTCGTCCCTTTGGTAAAGGAACAAGATCCCATGTATCATTTGCCAATAATGAATGATATTCTTCATTCATAGCTACTTCCCAATCTGGATGGCCTGAAGCTTCTGCAAAGGTGTCAGGATCATAATTTACTGGAGCTTGAGCCAGTAAAGAAGAGGCTCTCTCGAACTGAGAACGTGTGCGTCGCTGATCTGTAGGATCACCTGCTGCATCTCGAGTAGCACGAACCCATTTTGGAAGCTCAGGAGCTGAAGGAGGATCCTGAGAAGGTGGGGGAGGATTGTCATCCTCACTTTCATCATCTGAAGAAGAAATGTTTTCAAAAGTAGAAGAGATAGAGAGAGGTGGCACATCCGCCGGACTAGGCTCGCAGGCCGATATATTTTCATCAAATTTTACATCTCTTCTAATGATAACATTTTTGGACTTAAATGGAATAAGTCTATAGCCTTTTACATCTTCAGAATATCCAACAAAAGTACATTTTTCACTCTTAGGTTCTAAAGCTTTATGCTTTTCATCTGGAATATGGGCCCACGCTTCACTTCCAAAAACACGAAAGTGACTTACATCTGGTTTGATTGAGCTCCATGCTTCTTCTGGAGTGATATTCTTTAAAGCCTTAGTAGGAGTGCGATTTATTATGTAATTTGCACAATTAATTGCTTCTTCCCAAAAACTAAGACCAAGTCCTTTAGATTGTAGCATACAATTAGCCATTTCCTTTAAGGTGCAATTCTTCTTTTCAGCTACACCATTTTGTTGTGGAGTATATGGAACAGTATGTTGCATTTGAATTCCATTCTCAGTGCAATAGTTGATGAATGTGTTTTTAACATATTCTCCGCCATTATCAGATCTTAACTTAAGGATTTGATGTCCAGATTGTTTTTCAACAAAGGCCTTGAAGGCCAAAAAAGTGTTAAATACTTCACTCTTGAGTTTTAAGAAGTATACCCAAGTGCGTCTGGAGAAATCATCAATGAAAGTTAAGAAATACTTGCAACCAAAGAATGACACAACTGGAAGTGGACCACATAAATCACTATGCACAAGCTGTAAAGGGGCTGAGGCGTGCCAAGAGGCACGTTTTTCAAAACTGTCCCGATGATGTTTTCCGAGTACACATCCGGAACAAACACCATCTCTACAAGATACCATAGGAAGACCTGTCACCATATTTTCTTTACATAGATGCTGAAGGGAGCGATAGTTTAAGTGACCAAATCGCTCATGCCAAAGTTTGCTCACTTCATCGTTATGAGCAACAAATACTGAGGGAAGATTTGATTACCCAAAGTTGTGAAACTTATACAACCTTGTAGAGTCATCAGCAATGCCAGTAGCCAAAATCTGTTTAGGATCTTTTAAGTCCTTGATTACAACATCATGAGGTGAAAATTCAACGATTTTACCTTCACCTGAATGAGTTATCTGATATACAGATAGAAGGTTGCAGGATAAGGTTGGAACACATAATACATCATTAAACTGACCATTGTCTAGATGAACAGTTCCAGTCCCTACAACATTAAGAGATCTATCATCACCAACATATATATTTTTGGTGTTACAATCATTTAAAGAAGAAAACATGGCTTTGTTTTTGGCCATGTGATAAGAAGCTCCAGAATCAATGAGCCACTCATGAGAATGAGAAGAAGAAGATACATTTAATGCATAGCCAGACCGAGATGCTTGACAACCACATGCAGAAAGTGCCATTCCTGAAGATGAAGTTGAAGTTGAAGATTGCCCCAAATGAATGTTATGCTTCTTCATTGCTGCTTCCAAGGCTTCCATCTTTTTAAAGCATTTTGATTCTAAGTGGCCATCTCGATTACAAAAATTGCAATGTCTATCAGTCTTCTTCCATTTGTTTTTATTGGTCTTATCATTTTGCTGAAATGATCTTTCATTTTGAGGCTGAGTTTGCTTAGGACCCTTGTTTGGTTTAGGACCATTCTTTTTAGGATATGACTTTTTAGGATTCTTTGAATTTGGTTGCTGCTGGGCGGCTAACGCTTTCTTGGAAGAGTTTCCAAGATTAAGAAGACCAAGGTGTAAGAGTTTTTCTTGTTCTCTTATTAAAGAATCACAAAAAGAGTCAAAGGAAGGGGGCTTGTAGTCTTTTCCTTGAGAAATGAAGGCTTCTCTTGTAGAATGGAAGGTGGAAACAAATACAGAGTAGGCTGGTCCCAACTTAGTAAGGATGGAATAAATAAGGTTACTATCTTCTTTCTTAACCTTAACACCTTCCAAAAGATATCTAAGGGTCTTGAATTTAGACAAGAAATCTTCAATGCAAGAAAAATTATTAGGGTCCAATGTAAGCAACTCATTTTCAAGTTGATGGGCTCTAATTTCATTTTTAATCCCAAAAACTTTATTGATTTGTTCCATTGCTTCATGAGGAGTTTCAAGTTCTGCAATATGGAATCTAAGGTCTGGAGAAATAGACATCCCTATCAAACCACGTGCTTGATCTTGTCTATTTTCCCATTTAGCAACCTTGTCTTCATCTTTCGGTTTCTTTTCTTGGCCTGTGGCTATTCGGTAGAGACCTTTACTTCTAAGTAAATCCTCCATGTAGGACAACCATTGGAAGTAGTTGGTGCTGTCAAGGGTAACTTGGTATTGACTTTCCATTTCAACAGAAACTAAAGCTGAAGATGCTGAAAGTAAGTGTTCCAATGGATAGATCTCGAAAAATTAGGCTGGTTTAAAAAAAAACGGCTCTGAAAAAGGCTTCCGGATGAAGAAGTTAGGGCTTTTTGAAAAAAAAGTTGTTGAAGTTGCCGACGAAGTGCGGGAATGTGCGGAAATGAAAAAGTCCGCCCCCATAAAATGGAGACTTGAACCCAAGACCTCTACTCTCTTAAAATAGCTTTGAACCAATTGATCTATACAAAAAATTTGAGAGAGAGAGAGAGAGAGAGAGAGGGGGGGGGGGGGGGCCTTGGGTTGCGTGCTTGCTTTGAGAAAACTCTTTTTCCCTACAAAACAAAAAACACAAAACCCAACACGGACATGCAAAGAAAACGAACCTTATGGCTCGAAGTTAGCTTTACCCAAAAAACTAAATATTTTCAAAAAATTGAACCTTGCGGCTCAAAGTTAGCTTTAGCCGAAAAACTAAATATTTTTCTCAATGTTTCTGATTTTCCGAGATCACACTAAGGTGCAGGGAAAAGAGCATACGCATGAGAAAAATCCTTCCTTTCTGTTTCTTATTTTCCCAGATCGCACAGAGTCGTAGGGAAAATAGCATACGCATAAATGAAAGGTATAGATCCGGTTTAAAAAAAAACTAAATAAACCGAAACCGAAATAAGCAGAGAGAAAATAATAGTAAACTGCAAAAACACTGTATACCTCCACATCTTAAAAATGACGCAGCTAGGGCTACCGGAAACCTTTTCGCGTGAAACGAAAGGGGTTCCTCATTGGAACAGATGCTCCGAACACAACAGAGCAGTCCTCTCGGCCCGAAAGCAGTCAGAAACAGCAGATCTAGGAAACGGCAGTCGGATGCAGTTCTACCGGCTTCAGATTTGGATCACCAATGGACGCAGCCCTCAAATAGCTCTGATACCATGTAGGAATTTACAGGGTAAGTTCCTTAGAAAGAACACCAAAAGGACACTGCTCACAACCAGATCACAGATCAATACACCAGTATTTTTGACGTGGTTAAAACCCTCAAAGAGGGAAACAGTCCACGGCCTGAGCCAACGCGGCCACTTCAGGCAATTTATTAATCAAAGAATGAAAATTTACATAAGCTTCTCTCATGCACGGATTTCCCTACAAATGACCCTCCATGCGCTTTAAATAGAATTCATGGACCAATCGGGTGTCAAGCCACGGATCAAGTGTCGGTAATACTGAGGAGAGAATGAACCGTCGGATCACTACATATCGTGATCGTCGGATTGTAAGTTACAAAATGTACAACGGTAAAGAAACACACTTTACCTAACTCTATACCTAACTATACACTAGACCAAGTTGTACTTAACTATTTCCTATGTGTCGAAATATCCTAACACTTTTTCAGGGCTAGGACTCAAAAATCTGCCCAGAACTCCATGAGACTTCCAAAAATGATAAATAACGCTGAAACAAAGGTACAAACACAAAAAACTTGAACAAGGACTTGAGCATACCCCCATGCACCATGACGAGCATTTCGTCAAACATATCACAAATATGTAATCTACAGGTCTCAACAACAAATCTCAGCGTAGGGGTCTCATACTTATATGAGAATTGTCAAGAAGGATTGATGCATTCTCACATTAGTTTCATTATCATCTATTAGGTCATTCATTCATTATTGTTTCACATACTAATCAAAACATGATAAGAGCCATACATCATAACTATCATAAAACATGCTTATAACCAACAAATAACTAGAGATATATCAATGAGGAAATAACCATTAAAGCCACATAATATCAAGTACCTTTACTCATGAAAATACCAAGGAAAATAGCTCTTATTAACATATGCAAATCCAACCAAGTCAAGGACTTCCATGTACCACCCGACCATAGACTAGGCTGAACCAAATCTTTCTTTCATCCAGTCACCCTTATGCCATATTCCAAGCATGAATGTGGGATCTCATGGAACACATCAAGAAAAACCAAACTAGGGCTTCCAGAAGCCAAACCACCTCAACCCTCAACCAATGATTCCACCTCACAGTCGCACATCACTAACCATCACCAGATTGGTCTCTAGCCAAGTTGTCGAGGGCTCCAGAGCGTTTGTTCCAACCAAACTTTCCAGGACTAGTAACTCAACCCACCAAGGGCTTCTAGAGTGTTTGGCCAACCAAGGCTTCCAAGACTAGTAACTCAACCCAAGTTATTATAGGGCTTCCAAAATTTTTGTCCAACCAAGGCTTCCAGGAACTAATAACTCAACCCATAGCCAAAGGAAGATGAGCACCAACCAGAAAACAAGGATAAAACCCACAACACCATGGCTATCTAGGAAATGGAAAGGCTACGAAAAACCACTAACAATCCAAGCAATCCTCCATGCCAATAATAGATCATGACCAATAAACCACATGCATATGCCATGCATGCCAAAACAAGCAAGGAAATCATACATGCAACTCAGTACATGCAAGAAAATCCCGTTGTAGTTGTTGATCCCTATGCCCTCTTGTGCTTTCCTAATTTTCCTTTGCCTTCTCTCTCCAAATCCCAAGTATCCCACACTCCTCTAAGAGTGCTCCAAGAAAACTCTAAGTGTCCAAGAGTATCAAAGAGAGAGAATAGAATGAGAGCTCCAAAACTGAACTGACAAAAGGTTACACTAACAAAAGTTGTAAACTGACCCTCAGAAGAATTTTTATTAAATGAGGCCTCTATTTTATTCATTTCCCATTATTTTCCTTCAATTTCCTCCTCACATGCCACATGTCACCTTTCACCTTCATTTTCTCTTATTTTCCATTATTTTCATAAATAAAATGCCAATTAATGCCTCATGCCTTTGCAAAGCCTTTTCCATTTCCTTTTCCAATTTCCATAGGCATTAATTAACCACAAGTGATCACCATCACTATGTTTTTCCCAACATTCATCTTGGAATACGTGTCCCATGACCATGGTTAATATTTTTCCTTTATTAACGTTATTACATGGATTTTTTACCAGGGTTATTCTAAAACCCTCCTCCTTGGGGCAACACTATCCTCAGTGTTCAAAGACGCCTGAACCAGATAAGCAAAACATACTGCCCATGGAGCTTTATAACTTAGCTTGTTGCAGTATTTACAATAATCAACCTGTTGAAATCAAACCAACATAACCAACATGATAAACATAACAACATGACAACCATACCGCTTATTGGAACTTTATAACACAACTCATGGTGTTATTTACATCCATATACATATATACATGTATCAAAACAATACATCAAAACATATGCCAAAAACATTCGCTTAACCAGTGAATAGAGAATGATACATAGCATGCATCTAATCAGTCATCTCTAATGTAGCTTAATCAGGCCCAAAGTGCTTTCATTGAACTTTAACTTGCTCGATTGCTCGGTTCCAAAGCATGAGCATCTTTCTCTGCAAAATGTTGGCTCCACCTGCAATACAGACCAGTGAATCACATGATCAAGATGTTTAACATACTTCTTAAGCAATGACACATGGAAAACATCATGGAATTTCACTATCGAAGGCAGTGCAAGTCGATAGGCTACTGGTCCAATCCTCTCAAGAATATTGAAACGTCCACAATACCGAGGTGCTAGCTTGGCACATGATATGATCCTCAAGGAGCTCTTCTTGGGCTTGATGTGCGAGTACACCTATTCCCCAACCTGAAACTCCTTAAATAACTTTTTCCGGTCTACATAGCTCTTCTTCTTGTCATGTGCTACCTTCAAATTCTTCTTGATTACCTGCATTTCATGTTCCATTTCTACCAACATATTCGGTCTTATCAACACCCTATTAACTTTATCATTCCTATTGATAGGAGTATTACAAATCCGCCCATATAGTGCCTCAAATGAACTCATCCTTAGAGAAAATTGATACCCATTGTTATAAGCGAACTCAACCAGTGGAAGATACTCTTCCCACTTTCCATGTTGATGCATCACATATATCCTCAACATATCCTCCAATATCATGTTGACCCTCTCTGTCTATCCATCTATCTACGGATGATAATTTGTACTAAAGGTCAACTCTGTACCCAAACCTGCAAATAATTCTTCCCAAAACCTAGAAGTGAACATGGCATCCCTATCTGACACAATATTCCTCGAAACACCATGCAACCTCACTATATCCCTGATGAAGACCTATGCTACATCATTGGTTGAATACGTAGACTTCACTGGAATGAAGTGTGCTACCTTTGTCAACTTTTCAACCACAACCATAATATAATCATGTTGCCTAGATGTCCTCAACAAACCTGTGATGAAGTCCATGGAAATAACCTCCCATTTCCACTTTGGAATCAGAATCGCCTATAGTAGACCACCTAGATGCTTACACTCTAATTTCACTTGTTGACAATCCAATCACCTAGCCACAAACTCTACTACTTCCCTCTTCGTATTCCACCAATAATAGAACTTATTTACTATTGTCAAAAAAATTTGGTATCCTGGGTGACCTAAATATGGTTTCACATAAACTCTCTCAAGATAAGCTTATTGAGCTCATTGTTATCTAGCACATATATCCCATCCCTTAATCTGACCAAACCATCTGTTGTAAGATGATAGTCCACATCCTTATCACTTGTCCATTGTTGTAACATGTGCATAAGTTCCATGTACATGTCATCCTATTGTCCTGCCTGCAAAATTCGACCCTGTAAATCTATCCCATAGGAGCTCATAGTTGCTATGTGATTTACTTGTACCCTTATGCTAAGAGCATCTGCAACCCTATTCTATTTACCTTTAATGTGCCTGATCTCAAAGTTGAAGTCACTCATCGTGGCCAACCATCTAGCTTGTCTAGCATTCAAGTTTATTTGGTCAAATATATACCTCATTCCACTGTGATCACTCATCAGTACAAATGTTCTTCCTAGAAGATAGTGCCTCCACATATTCAATGCATGGATGATCGTTGCCAACTCAAGATCATGTGTTTGGTAATTATGCGCGTTCTCATTCAGTTTCCTTGATTCATAACATACCACATGTCCTTCCCGCATAAGGACTCCTCCAAGCCCTCTCTTGAAAGCATCTGTACATACCATAATTTCCTGGTTCGGATATGCAATATTTAAAACTAGATCATTTGTCAACAACTACTTCAATTGCTCAAAACTGGCTGCACATTCCTCTCTCCATTCAAACTCTTATCTTTCCTTTGCAATGATGTAATAGGATATGCAATCTGAGAGAAGTTTCTGATGAACCTCCCATAGCAACCCGCTAGCCCCATAAATGATCTTACCTCATCCACATACCTAGGATATTCCCACTCCATGATAGCCCTTATCTTCTCTGGATCCACTATTATGCCTTCCCTGGAAACCACATGTCCCAAGTAATATACCTTTGTCTGAAAGAAACTGCATTTACTGATCATACCATACAATTGATGCTCTCTTAGCAATCTCAACAATGCTGCTAAATGTTCGGCATGTTCTTCCTCATTGTTATAATTTACCAATATATCATTAATGAATACAATAAAAAACTTTTCCAAATAAGGACGCAATACATGATTCATCAAGCACATAAAATTAGCTGGAGCATTATTCAAACCGAATGGAACAACAACAAACTCATAATGCCCATACCTAGTCCAGAAAGTTGTCTTGTAAATGTCCTCTTCCTTGATGTGTACCTGATGGTATCCTGGTCTCAAGTCAATTTTCGAGAACAGATATATGTTCATGATGTTTACCTTGTTCAACTTCCTGTAATTGATGCACAACCTGAGAGTACCATCCTTCTTCTTTACAAATAATACTAGTGCATCCCAAGGCAATACTCTTGGCCGAATTGACCCCTTGTCAAGCATTTCCTTCAACGGAAAATTCAACTCTACTAACTCTGGTGTGCTCATCCTATATGGTGCCTTTGTTGTTGGTGTTGGCCCTGGTACCAACTCAATATAAGATTCCACTTCCCTATGAGGTGGCAAATCTGAAATATTTGCGAGAAATACATCCTGAAATTTTTGTAAAACTGGGTATCTTGTCAATACCTCTGCATCCTCAACATCCTTACCTTTATCACTAGAAATATGCACTACAAATAACACACACCCTTTGTTGCAACTACTATTTTCCTGTATAGTTGTAACCATTCTAAATGACGTTGCTTTCTTCTTACCCTCCAACATTTTTTGTTCCTCATTGTCATATAAGCTCTCAATGGCCTTGTCATAACAATCCACCTTATTCCTATGAAGATACAACCAATCCATACCCAAAATCATATTATATGATCCCAATGGAAGTACATTCAGAAGCGTCAATGTAGACATTGTATAAATTCTCACTATAGATTAATCTGATTATGCAATGTACTAAAGCAAAATACTTAATCTACTTCTATAATCAAACTTGCGAAAGCTTAATCGATTTGAGCAAGATCAAATAGAACACATATAACAGAGAATAAGAATCAATACACATGAAACACAGAAGAATACTCTAAGGAAAGCCTCAGCTAAAAACCCTGCTATTTGTATTATCATACAAGTGGAAATATCTCAGGATTACACAAAGCTTTAGCTCTCACAGCTATCCGGCTCTCAGTACAATCCCTCACTGCTGCCTATAGACAGAATAAACAACTCATATGCCTTCTCCTTTATCCTCCAAGCCTCCTATTTCCTTGCGCAGTTTTCCCTGGGTGCTCCAGTTGTAACCTTGTGTGACACTGATCTCACACACTACTCCAACACACTGTAAACTTGCGCAAATCTCAAGGAATGAATTCCTTCTGCATGCAAGAGATTTTCTTATAGGAAATTTCTTGCAACTGATAGTACATTGTCCCTACCTTTAATCTCAACTGGGCCTTTGTCTAAATTGACATGCATGAGTTATTTATGAGAGAATATTCAGTTATCTGGAGTACACTAGTTTCATGCATGCATGCATTAACTGATTGAACTCACAATTAGTTCCTCAAACTGTTTGGAACTAATTTAACTGGACATAACTCAATTAACTGAGCTAACTAATTACAACTCATCCTTATCTCCTTAATTAAGGGATAACTTCCTCAATCAAAGGGATAATTGTTGCATGACTTCACAAAGACTTCTAGCTTGAATTTTTCCAACTAATTAACTCAAGATGAATTAATTAATTATTTTTCAAACAGCTGGTGAGACTAAATTCGAATTTTAATTCAAGGACAAATTGAAATTGGAATATTCTTATTGCCACATTTCAACACTCCCTCTCAACAAGAAATGGATTATCTGCTACCCTGATCATGTCTCTATGGAACTCGAATTTACACTTTGACAATGCCTTAGTCAAAATGTCAGCATCTTGCTCCTCAGTCGAAATATACCGCAACAACATGATCCTCCTCACCACACAGTCTCTGAGATGATGATATCGAATGTCGATGTGCTTGGACTTATCATGAAATACTAGATTCTTAGAGAGTTTGATGCAACTTTGATTATCACAATAGATCACAGTTGGATCCATCCTCTAATCAAACAAACCAACTAGAATTTTCCACATCCAAATGGCCTCACATGCTACCTGACTTGCAGCCATGTATTCAGCCTCCAATGAGCTGAGTGCAACCGACCTCTGTTTCCTGCTGTACCAAGAAACTGCAGCTAACCCAAGGTTGAAAATTCCTCCTGATGTGCTCTTCCAATATGATGGACTCCCTGCCCAATCTACATCTGTGAAGCCCTGTAGCTTCACTCCCTTTGTCAGTCTGTACCAAAATCTATACTGAGATGTGCCTCTGAGGTATCTCAAAACATGCTTAGCTACCTTCCAAAACATCTTGGTAGGTTGAACCATATCTTGACTCAGCCGGTTCACCGCATGGCACAAATCTGGTCATGTGTTCACTAAGTACATCAGTGAACCCACAAGCTGCCGATACACAGTAGCTTCTACTACTTCTCCTGAAGTAGAATCCTCCTTCCTCCAGTTACCTGGTAGAGGAGTCTACATGGGCTTGCACTTCTCCATGTGGAATCTCCTGAGTATCTCATTGGCATACTTTCCTTGAGACACAAACAACTCCCCATCCTTCTGCCACACTTCCATGCCAAGGAAGTAGTGCATGAGACCCATGTCTTTCATCTCTAATTCTCTTGCAAGGTCCTCCTTGCAAGACATGATCAATTGATCATCACCTGTCAATATGGGATCATCAACATAAAGAACAATGATCAACTGCTTACCTTCTACCATGATGTGGTATAGGTTCGCATCCACTTCACTCTTTGTGAAGCCCAACCCGGTGAATTAGTTGTCGATCCTGGTGTACCAAGCACGAGGTTCTTGCTTCAACCCATACAAAGCTCTCTTGAGTCGGCACACATGCGACTGACAATTGAAGGTCTCAAAACCTTCCAGCTGCTCTATGTACACCTCTTCCTCAATCTTGCCATTGAGGAATGCAGTCTTCACATCCATCTGATGGATCTTCCAACCCATCTATGCTGATAGTGCCAACATCGATCTAATAGATGAGTACCTTGCTACATGAGAAAAAGTCTCATCATAGTTGATCCCCTTGACCTATGAGAAACCACGGGCAACAAATCTTGCCATATGTTTCTCCACACTACCATCAGCAGCTTGCTTTACCTTGTAAAGCCAACAGGAACTCACAACTGATTTGTTCTCCGGTCTTGGAACAACATCCCGAACATTGTTCTGAACTATGGAATCATACTCCTCCACCATAGAATCAACCCAAATCGGTTGTTGCACTACTTCCTCAAAGGAATATGGCTCGGTCTCAACACATTCCCCAACAAGGGCCATGTATCCAGTGTACCTATCAGGTGACCTCCTCTGTCTGCATTGAGAAGATGGTTCTCCCACATTCTCTCTCACATCCGACAACAATCTGTCAGCTTCTCTCTGGTGCTTCCACCCATCTCTGGAAGACTATACTTGAGTGGATGTCTCCACTCCTGGAACCTCTGTATGTGGCTGCTCCAGATCAATCTGAGGCTCCTCCTCCTTATGAACCAAAAGTTCCTCCACATCCTGTAGTTGGAGCCCCCTCTCAAGGGAAACTCACATGGCCTTCTGCTCATCAAACTTAAGATCTCTATGAACCACTATCCTTCCCCTGGTAGGCAAGTACACCCGATAGTTGTGAGGTGTATCAGTGTACCCCACAAGTATTCCCAACTCAGTTGTCGGCTCAAGTTTCTTCCGAGCATCCTTGGTCACATGGCAATATACCAATGAGCCAAAGATCTTGAAGTGACCCACATCTGGTCTCTTCCCAGAGAAAGCTTCCTCTGGTGTCTTCATCCCAAGTATGCGATGCGGGCTTCTATTCTACAAATAGACCGTTATGTTGCATGCCTAAGCCCACAAATGAAGTGGTAGGCCTTGGTCATGCAGCATCACCCGAGCTACCCCCACAATCGTTATGTTCTTCCTCTCGGCCACCCCATTCTGCTGTGGGTTATGAGGTGTCGTCAACTCCCATTTAATTCCTTCCACTGCACAGAAGTCCTTAAACTCTTGAGAGACATACTCTCCACCATTGTTGCTTCTCAAGGCCCTGATCTTCTTCCCTGATTATTTCTCAACCAAAGCTTTGAACTCACAAAACTTTGAGAAGGTTTGATCCTTCTTCTGCATGAAATAGATCCAGTAGTTACGAGAAAAATCATCAATGAAAATCACATAATACCTTTGTTTCACGGTGGAGGCTGTCGAGAATGGTCCACACACATCTGTATGAACTCGCTCCAAGATTGCTTCAGCTCGACTGTCTCGATCATGAAAGGAAGACTTGGCGTACTTTCCCAAGGTGCAACCTTTGCATGTGTCCACTTGCTCAAGTTTACCTTTGGGAAGGCCAGTAGAAATCTATTGCATTATCTTCAAGGCCCCATGATGCAAGTGGCCCAACCGCCTATGCTATAACTCGCCAATGTCTTGGCTTTGCACCAATTCTGCTTTCGAACTCAATGCAGCACAATCATCTACCTCCAGCTTGTAGAGATTCTTCACTCGAATCCCTATCCTCTTGGTCTGACCCGTGGCTATGTGTCTTAGGAACGCCTTTCCTTTACTGAAGACTACATCATAGCCTTTTTCTTCCAACATCGTGACAGATACCAAGTTCTTCTTCAGTCTAGGCACATACTTTACATTAGTCAGGGTGGGAGGAGCTCCATGCTCCCTCTGAAATACAATCGTGCCTTCACCTGAAACACGTTACTTTCCATCATCGCCCATCTCTATGCACATCTTAAGGTCTTTGTCGTCCAAGGTATTGAATAAAATCGTATCGCCAGTCATGTGGAATGAGGCTCCATTGTCTAGGTACCAAACACAACCCACCATCAATGAAACCATGCATGCGATGAGGGTAAAATCCAATTCAATCTGAGAGGCCATTGGCTCACCTTCTGATCCTTTCGAGGATCCCTTCTTGGATTTCTTCAATGGATAATTAGTATCATAATGGCCCACCTCATGACAATTAAAGCATCTCACTTTAAATTTGTCAATCTTCTTCCCACCATGAGAAGAACTCGATTTGGAATGGGAAGCCTTCCCTTTCCCTTTCCTTGCCTTACCTGCTAAGGCTAGATTTTCTTCATCATCATGCTTAGATGAAGAACCATCTCTAATGATCCTCCTGCATTAGATCCAACCACAGTCATTCCCAATATGGTAGTTTCTCTCTTCCATTCACTGAGTCCTAGTAGCTATTCCAGCTCTTTGGAAGACCAAGGAGAGCAAGGCTCACCATATCATCATCGGTTGTCGTTACTCCTACACTACCAAGCTCATCTTTGTAGGTGGTGAGCTTGTTCAGATATGTAGAAATAGTGTCGCCCTTTTCACACTTGATTTTCCGAAGCTTTTCCTTGAGCGCCAGTTTCCTCTGGTCACTACTGTTCTGATATAGGTCCTTCAATTTCTTCCACATTGAAAACAGAGTCTCCTTCCCATGGAGACTCGAGACAATATGGTCTTGAACTCCCTCCAGAATAATCCTCCTCGCCTTCGCCACAAACTTCTTCCATTCCACCAATTCTTGTGCATTAGTTGTAGCTGGCTTGGGGATTTCTTGATCAATGAAATCCTTCAAACCATTGTCTTCTAATACTGCTTCCATGCAATCCTTACATGCTATGTAATTTGAGTTGCCATCTAGTGCATACTCGAGTCTCAAGCCATTGAACGCCATTGGTGAACTTTGAGGTGTGATAAGAATTCAATTTTGTACCTACAATCAAGAACTTCAAACTTCGAATTTTCCCTTCTCAGTATGTTGTTCACAGCTCTGATCACCTTTGCTCTGATACCATGTATAAATTCTCACTATAGATTAATCTGATTAAGAAATGTACTAAAGAAAAATACTTAATCTACTTCTACAATCAAACTTGCAGAAGCTTAATCGATTTGAGCAAGATCAAACATAACACATATAACAAAGAAGAAGAATCAATACACATGAAACACAAAAGAATACTCTGGGGAAAGCCTCAGCTAAAAACCCCGCTATCTGTATTATCATACAAGTGGAAATATCTCAGGATTACACAAAGCTTTAGCTCTCACAACTATCCAGCTCTTAGTACAATCCCTCACTGCTGCTCATAGACAGAATAGACAACTCATATGCCTCCTCCTATTTCCTTGCGTTGTTTTCCCTGGGTGCTCCAGTTGTAACCTTGTGTGACATTGATCTCACACACTGCTCCAACGCACTGTAAAACTGTGAAAATCTCAAGGAATGAATTCCTTCTGCATGCAAGAGATTTTCTTATAGCAAAATTCTTGGAACTGATAGTAATTGTCCCTACCTTTAATCTCAACTGGGCCTTTGTCTAAACTGTCATGCATGAGTTATTCATGAGAGAATATTCAGTTATCTGGAGTACACTAGTTTCATGCATGCATGCATTAACTAACTGAACTCACAATTAGTTGCTCAAACTATTTGGAACTAATTTAACTTGACATAACTCAGTTAACTGAGCTAACTAATTACAACTCAAATACAACTCATCCTTATCTCCTTAATTAAGGGATAGCTTCCTCAATCAAAGGGATAACTGTTGCATGACTTCACAAAGACTTCTAGCTTGAATTTTTCCAACTAATTAACTCAAGATGAATTAATTAATTATCTTTCAAACAGCTAGTGAGACTAAATTCGAATTTTAATTCAAGGACAAATTAAAATTGGAATATTCTTATTGCCACATTTCAACAAACATACCATTCAATTCAAATGCACAAGACCTTACCCAGTGATGAACTATTTTCTTAGTACATGTAGCCAACTGCACTAACCGAGACTCTGCATGCGCTTCTTCATTCAAACCACAGTTATGAACTAGGTTAAGATTAACATAACTATAATTAGATCCAGGGTCAATAAAAATAGAAACAACTTGATCACAAAGCTTACCATCCATCTCAATAATAGACGCTTGGTGATATGCCTACTTGTTATCCAACGCTGAATAGATCCTATAAATACTCTGCCCAACATCCCCAACTATATGTGCTTCCTGTGCACTATAAATTTGAGGTCTACCACCCTGATGTTGTGGACAATCTCTCTTGCAATGCTCTCCTCCACAAGTCCAACACTATAAAGGCTTTCAACCTGCACCCTTATCCTATTCCTCATATCGAAATCCATGTCCTCTGTCAAATGCATTAAACTTCTTAGGCGATATTGTATTCTCTTTATTACATGTGTCTTGAGGTATTGTTCGATTCTTATGCCATTTTCCTTTATTCTTTGTATTACCTTTCCAGTCTAGTTTAGTTTCAGATCTATGTTTTGATTGCTTATAACAATACTTAAGCTTCCAGATGGCCTCCTCCAATGATCTCAGCTCATCAAACTCAATCTTGTCTTTGAATGCTACTAACAACCCACTGATGACTGAATCTTGGCCTTCTCCTCCTTAAGGTAAGGCACATATTTTAATAACTCCAAAATATGCTATTGCACTCTTCATCGGTCATAGATCCCATCTTTAGCTCATAGAATTCCTTTTCTTTGTTGTCATAGTACCTCTCTGATAGATACTTCTTCCTTAATAGTCTCTCGAACTCATTCCAAGGCAACTCCTTTTCATGAATACCTCTAACATTCTTTACATCTTCCCACCAGACATTTGCTTTGCCTTTAAGACTGAACGTAATTATTTTGGCCTTCATGTTTGTTTAGTAATCATGTAATCTAAATAATTTATTCATCCCAAGAAACCATGCTTTAGCATCCTATGACTTCTTCATTTCTCCATCAAATGTAGGTGGATATGCGTTCTTGAACTCATCTCGAAAATATTCCCTGTCATTCCTCATGTAAGGATGATAACGATGATGACTGTGATACCTGTCTGAACCAAAAATAGAGTAAAGCCCATGTCCACTGCCTCGTCTATCAGGTGTATCCAAGAATCTACCATCTTTGATTGTGCCATCTTTTTCCAACCTATGCCACCATGAGATCTACTACCATATGCCCCATTAGTCCTATCCTCATGTCAATGACTGATCTGAAGTGGTCCCTGTCTCTACAAGTCTGAAAAACTCTGAAGGATTACCACATTGACTTCTGCTTGTTTCTGTTGTGCCTAAATGATCCTATCATTATTTACTTTGTAACTCCTTATTTCTTCCTTCAAACTTCTCAATGTGTTTGTTATGTCAGAAGAGTTCCCAACACCATGCTGCTCATTTGATCCATAGGGAGACTCTCGTGAACTATAGTCTACCATTCTGTTATTCATCTTGTTCTTCTCTTCATCCAAGGCATATCATGTATGATAAACCAAATCATGAACAAGCCAGCGCACCTCAGTTTAGTTCAGGGGAGGATATCTCGTATGCAAGATCCACCAGATTAGCACAATACATGTATAATCATAATCATCATAGTATATAGGAATCTTCCCAATCATCATCCAGTTACCATGCATGATGTGATCCAGGTGACTCCAAAGACACACACAGGACAAAGAGGACTCAGGGAAGCTCAAAAATAAAAGTGATAAAAATTCTTTCAAACTAGGACCAAAGCGTAGATCTCGTCGTTCTGATCGCGACAGTGCGAACGGTTCGTCAATCTGAGTCTGTATGCTAAAGATAGAAGCAGTCAAAGTTGGGTTGACTTTTTGATGACTGGGCGGGATTAAGGAGGCTACAATTTGGACTTTCCCGACCATCAGATTCTATCCAACCTGGGTTGGGTTCTGGGCGAAATTATGGGGTAGTTAAAATCACTCCTACTACTAAAATTTGAATCTCTTAAAAATGGCATTTGTTTGTTATAAAAACAAAAAATATATATAATTAAAGGGGGTGGGGGCCACCAACCCCACCACCCCCATCCACCAACGATTCACCATATTAAGGTGAGGCCAGTGGGATTTGAACCCACCCGGCCACGTGGGCCGGACCACCGAGCGGCCTCGTAACAAATCACACCCCACATATGAAACAACCAACGTATATTATATACGGCCCACACCATATATGATATCAATACAAACAACGAACGTCGGAGGTGGGTACGATGGGCGGGCCCAACCCAACCAAAAACTTAATTAAAAATTTTATTCATTGGCCATGTATAAAAAGGGAGGAGGTGGGGTTTGACCACCCGACCTCCCCCTTAATAAATGGATCATAAACCAACTCAGACAAATAACTCATTGGTAAATCCACCCAGGAAAATTATATTAACCCGGATTTCTTTAGTGCATGGGGAGGCATATGGAGGAACCAGGAGTGGGCACGAATTTTGAGACAAAGGAGGCAAAATCTTGGCACATAGTTCGAGGCAGCATTTTGCAGTAGGGGTGAAAATTCACCTTGTCATATTTTGACAAATTTTATATGGTTTCAGCACTTCTCGACGCCATGAATGCAATGGCGTTGTCCATGTCTCCATCAAAGTTCTGCATTTTTCGGCCCTTTTTCAATATGGAGGTGGAACCATGATTGCTATAAAAACAGGGAGCGAAACCATGATCCTTGAAATTTTCACGAGGAGGTAATTTTTCTCCATGTCGAAATATAGTCAAGTTTATACTTGTTTTTCACAGTTTTCCGCAGGGATTGCAATGGCAAGGTCAGATTCGCCATTTGAGTTGCAGATTTCCAGTCCACCCATGGAGCAAAATCTTTGAGGAATCCGGGGCGAATCTAAAAGATTCCTTGAGCCCCAGATTCTCAACTTCTCATAATCCAGATTTTGGACAGTCGATTTTTCCCTATTCGATGCCACAAATCTGATGGTGTGTTTAGATTTCTCATTCTCTTATTCTATTCTTCAACCACTTTTCTAAGTGGAATGTAGGTGTAAACATCCATGTGCAAGCAGTCATGCAATTGATGTCATGAGATCGATGGTCCGAACAGCTTCAGTAGTTTGACATCCACTTTTTAAGATGGTCCTTGGTTGTGAGGTATATTTTGTGTTCATGTACTTATTATTTATACATTGTGCTGCACAGATCCTTTTTGATGTTTGATGTGGGATCTTGTTTCTTACTCATTTTTATGATTCTTGCTTGATGTGATGCAGAATCGCCTATGTGATGTACTTGTTGTCATGATTCATCATGATGTGTTTTGAGATCCCTTTGTTGTATGTTGATGGGATACTCATGTGTCACCATGCATGTTTTCTTTTAGATCCCTTTCATGCCATGTTGGCAGGATGCTCATCATGCATGAGTTTTGTGTCATACTGATAGGAGTCTTTTGACTGAGAGTTCCTGTAGCGAAACATCCCTTAGAGCCACTCCCGCGTGAAGGCATTTTCCTAGTATGATAATGACATCGCCTCTTATGTACATCATTACTATCGACAGCACTTAATGCAGCGGCCTACACCATCTTGACACTGGGGCCCGGAGACGTAGTCCCTCCTGGACGAACTCCGTTATCAACGTCTTTTATTTTTATGTCGCTAATGATTAACATATTCCTCTTCTTTATGGAATGCACATGTATTAATTTATGTTCTTTAAAGATGCAATTTAACACACCACAAAAGTAAAAGGTCTTGGAAGGGTCCTTCGTCACACCCGAACCTAGATCAAGTGGTATCAGAGCGGTCTTTGCGTGGATGTGAATTTCAGCGTGAACAATGGAACGTGCAGCAATAGAGGATGAAAAAATGATGTACGAGACCATGCTCAACATTTCCAAAAGAGTGGAAATCATGTATGAAACTCTACAGAAAGAGACGGAGGAAAAGGAGCGATTGCAGCTTCAGTTGCAAGCCACAGAAGAGGCCCTGGAAGAACTGAAGCATAATAAACATAATCTTCAAACAAAGAACATTGAATTGAAGATGTGTATACATGAAGAGAAAGAGGAAAAACAAAGTTTGCTACGATAGTTGCAAGCAAAGGACGAGGCCTTGGAAAAGCTGCAGCATGACCCATGTGAGGTAAAATGTAATTGTCCAAATTCATGTATGTTTCATGATGATGATTTCGTTGTTTTTGAAAATCATACCACAGGAATTGACTCCAAACTGTTTAAGAGAATGGGGTATGAAGGAAAAGGCTTGGATTTTAATGGCCAAGGCATTGTCAACCCCATAAAAGTAGAAGAATTACCCCGTCAGTAGCACTTGGGTATGTCAGAAAGGAAGTTGGGGAATGCGCCGAGATAGCTAGCGAATCACCAACAACAGATGATGAGAAGCCATCAGCAGTTATTTCCAAATCGAAAGAGGAGGTAAAAGATGTTAATTTCCTTTTATTTTCATCTTCACATAGTATGCTTTCCCTTGGATATTTAGAGATCCCAATTACAGGGACAAACATGAGGCTCCTTACCAAGAAGAGGCACGAGGAGGAAAAAGAACTTGGTATCAATAACCAATACATAACTCAACCATTGGAGGTTATGCAGAGACCTCAATTTGCAGTCTCGAGATACACTAAAGGAGAATGCTCGAAGGTGTCAAATTCATCTGAGACATCGTCAAAATGGTCGAGGAAAGAGAATGATGGGAAAACATCCCCATCATCCCATGGCAGTTTCCATTGCAAGGAAAGAGCTGAGGCAAGCTCTCATCGCCATACTTACACCAGAGACAACAAGGAAATTTATAACCACTCTCGACATCCAAATGTTCATTTCGATTACAATCATGTTGTTAATGATGAATGTAAAACATGATATCGAAAGACATGTACCTTTTGTGGATTACATAACCATACCTTTTCTAAGTGTTGGAAAATAATGGTAGCACACAAAAGTATGAGGCGTCAAATACCCTCTCAACAATAGGTAAAGAAACAAGTTAAGCAAATCTAGAGGAGGAAAACCTATTGTAGTCATTGCGACAGAAGTGGCCATCAAAGAGCCACATGTTGGAGGCTCCATCCAAAGCAGCACCTTAAAGACAAAGCGTCGGTGTATGAACCAGGTGAAGCAGTTGTTCGACAAGCAAAACCACCACAAGGAGGTGACCCATTCACCTTGATAAGTGAAAAATGGTTCCTAGACATATTGGCATTTCATGGTCGTACTTTTGTAAATCATTTGTTGGGTTTTAAAATGTAAAAGTGATTATGTGTTTTCCATCACTTGTTCAGCAACAATGATGCCTGGTCTTATTTTGAGTCACATTTTATACTCTAAAAGTGATGTTATGTTTTCATCACTTGTCAAAACAATAGCGTTTGGCCTTATATTTGTAAATCATGTGTTGCAGTGATGATGTGTTTTCCATCACTTGTTGAAGCAACAATGATAGGTTGGCCTTGTTGTTATAGCTAGGGTATTGCGTCCATCTTGTTGTAAACTTGACCACCGAGTATGTGTTATAAACTCGAGGCAAGTGTGGGATGTTTGGGTCATTAGTTGGTCATGTCAATCAAGCATGTACTTTGCAAAACAATGTACTACAGGTTGCAGAGGTAGCAAGTGTCGGATCATCGCTTAAGGCTCCGAAGAACAAAGGTGAAGGAGATGGAAGCAAGACCTTTTCAGGACGCTTGTGATGTAGACATTGTATAGAGAAGTTGCAGATTATTTTTCATGCTTTTGGAGGACCAAAAGCTCCTCAATGGGGAGGATTGATCTAGATGGCTCTAGAGACACACATAGGACAAGGATGAGTCAGGGAAGCTCAAAAATCAAAGTGACCGAAATGATTTCGAACCAGGACCAAAGCATAGACCTCGTCGTTCTGATCGTGACAGTATGAACGGTTCGTCAATCTGAGTCCGTATGCGAAAGATAGAAGCAGTCAAAGTTGGGTTGATTTTTTTAAGAATGGGTAGGCTTAAGGAGGCCACAATTTGGCCTTTCCAGCCATCGGATTCTAGCCAACCTGGGCTAGATTCCAATCGAAATTGTGGGGTCGTTAAAATCACTCCTACGGCTAAAAATCGAATTTCTTAAAAATAGCGTTTGTTTGTTATAAAAACAAAAAAATATATAATTAAAGGGTGTGGGGGCCACCAACCCCACCACCCCCATCCACCAACAATTCACCATATTAAGGTGAGGCCAGTGGAAGTTGAACCCACCCAGCCACGTGGGCTGGCCCATCGAGCAGCCTCGTAACAAATCACACCCCACATATAAAACAACCAACGTATATTATATACGGCCCACACCATATATGATATCAATACAAACAACGAACGACGGAGGTGGGTATGGTGGGCGGGCCACCCAAGGCAGGCCCGACCCAACCAAATACTTAATTAAAAATTTTATTCGTTGGCCATGTATAAAAAGGGAGGAGGCAGGGTTTGACCACCCGACCTCCCCCTTAATAAATGGATCATAAACCAACTCAGCCAACTAACTCATTGGTAAATCCCCCCAGAAAAATTATATTAACCCAGATTTCTTCAGTGCACAGGGAGGAAAATGGAGGAACCAGGAGTGGGCACGAATTTCAAGACAGAGGAGGCAGAATCTTGGCACACAGTTCGAGGCAGCATTTTGCAAGAGGGGTGAAAATTCACTGTCAGATTTTGACAAATTTTATATGGTTTCAGCACTTCTCGACGCCACGAATGCAATGGCGTTGTCCGTGTCTCCATCAGAGTTTTTCATTTTTCGGCCATTTTTCAGTATGGAGGTGGAACCATGATTGTTGTAAAAACAGGGAGCAGAACCATGATCCTTGAAATTTTCCCGAGGAGGTAATTTTTCTCCATGTCAGAATATAGTCAAGTTTATACTTGTTTTTCACAGTTTTTCGCAGGGATCACAATGGCGAGGTCAGATTCGCCATTTGAGTTGCAGATTTCCAGTCCACCCATGGAGCAGAATCTTTGAGGAATCTAGGGGGAATCTAAAAGATTCCTTGAGCCCTAGATTCTCAACTTCTCAGAATTCAGATTTTGGACAGTCGATTTTTCACTATTCGACGCCACAAATCTGATGGTGCATTCAGATTTCTCATTCTCTCATTCTATTCTTCAGCCACTTTTCTAAGTGGAATGCAGGTGTCAACATCCATGTGTGAGCAGTCATGTGATTGATGCCGTGAGATCGATGGTCTGAACAGCTTCAGCAGTTTGACATCCACTTCTTCAGATGGCCCTTGGTTGTGAGGTATATGTTGTGTTCATGTACTTCTTCTTTATGCATTGTGCTGCACAGATCCTTGTTGATGCTTGATGTGGGATCTTGTTTCTTACTCATTTTTATGATTCCTGCTTGATGTGACACGGAATCGCCTATGTGATGTACTTGTTGTCATGATTCATCATGTTGTGTTTTGAGATCCCTTTGTTGTATGTTGATGGGATACTCATGTGTCACCATGCATGTTTGCTTTGATATCCCTTTTATGCCATGTTGGCGGGATGCTCATCATGCATGAGTTTTGTGTCATACTGATAGGAGTCTTTTGACTGAGAGTTCCTGTGGCGGAACATCTCTTGGAGCCACTCCTGCGTGAGGGCATTTTCTTAGCATGATAACGACATCACCTCTTATGTACATCATTACTATCAATAGCACTTAATACAGCGGCCTACATCATCTTGACATCGGGGCCCAGAGACTTAGTCCCTTCTAGATGAACTCCATTATCAACGTCTTTTGTTTTTATGTTTTTGATGATTGACATGTTCCTCTTCTTTATAGCATGCACATGTATTAATTTATTTTCTTTTAAAAATGCAATTTAACACATCACGAAAGTAAAAGGTCTTGGAAGGGTCCTTCGTCACACCCGGACCTGTATCATGATGCCACAACTACAACACCAACTAGACAAGATGCATGCATAACAACATATGTACGACACACATGCATACACAATACATACAAACACTAACATGCATTCACGACGACATGTTCCAATAACAACACCATCAACTTTTGCATGACATCACAATGGCAACCATGACCACCACCATGCATATACAACAAGCACTTAGAATTCAAGCATAGGGACACATATAACACTCTGACATGTACATATGACAACACATTCATCCAACAAGAACAGAAACCAGATATCTCCCAAGGAGAATAGAACCATGCTCTAATACCACTCTATAACACCCTCCTCCCACTTTTAACCAAGCTAACTGGTCCACTGGGGTAAAGATGTGACGAAGAGATACTATGATATTATTTGACTCCCCATGTACATTTAATGAAGTGGAACCGACATGTAAACACAAACTAACCATCCTCAGAAGCTACAAGACCTTCAGGAGACAACAAACCCCTTCAGGTGTCCAACCCCTAAGAGAACTTGCTTTTTCACAAGCCTAACACCCCAGTCACTCCCATGACAAGGCAATAGTGCAACTGAGACCCTCCATTCACTCCCATAATAAGTCATCCCAATCATTGTAGTCTTATTTAGGTAGTTTTGTGCCAGTGGCCCTAGATTCTGGGCAACTTTTTCAGAGCTAGGACTCAAGCCTCTGCCCATAACTCCATGAGACTTCCACAAATGATAAATAACACTAAAACAAAGGTCCAAATGCAAAAACTTGAACAAGGACTTGAGAAGACACCCACTAGTCATGATAGGCATTTCATCAAACATATCACAAATATGTAATCTACAAGTCTCAACAATGTATCTGAGCATAGGGGTCTCACACTTATCTGAGAATCATCAAGAAGGATCAATGCCTTCTCACACTAGCTGCATTATCATCTATTATGTCATTCATTTATTATTTTTTTACATACTAATCAAAACATGATAAGAACCATACATCATAACTATCATAAAACATGCTTATTATTGGGATGGGGTCCTTGGGGCAATTTTTTTCAGTTAAGTCAATTTTTGTAGTAGTTTTTGTTAAAGAATGTAAAGTCTCCGCGAAATGTGGAATCAAAGCATGAAGCTAAGTAAGAGTCAAAGGGGCATTAGTCCCTTATATGGGTAGGCGATAAGAGGGTTTTGAGACTCGCCCATGGTCCGCAGGCCATGGTATTGTAATGAAAAGGATATATAAAGTTGAGTCATAGTGAGTCTAAGAAGGTAACTTTTTGTGAAGAATCACTGTAAGGGCAAGGAGCTACGGTAGGAAAGGTCTGTTTCTTGTACTTATTGGGTTGTGTTATATTCTTTCCACGACTAGCGGGGGGGTCACAGGGGGGGTGACATCCCCCCTATCAGGGGGTGTTTAGGGGTCTCCCCTACAAGGGATCCAGGGGGAAGCACCTTGGAAAAATAAATAAATAAATCAGACCCTATATTACCTATGGTTTTGTGCATGAGTTCCGCACATCGTTATGGGCGCAATGGTTTTCGGTCCATGGTATTATGTAGATCTGATCAAGGGAACTACAGTTATGTTATAATCCATGGTTAATGGATTAGGGTTTATGGATGCTTTGGCATGTATATATATGTATTGTAACATTGAAAAGGAACATAATAAAAAATCAAGCTGGTAGTCCCGGTTTTGGGATCCAAGGCAAAATCTCTGTGTATATTTGTTTTATGTGTTATGCTCTCACCTTTGCTTATTTTCTGTTATTAGAATTCGTATGAAGGTAATTTTTATACGAGGTTGAAACCTATAGTACTTAGGCGAAAGGGGAGGGCTCCTGCAGCTAAGTGCGCGGAGACCTTGGTAAGTCGACAACTGAGTGCACAGGCCCCTGCAGCTGGGTGCGTAAGGATAAGAAGTCTGTCTCTAAATGACTACACTTAATAAAGATTGTTTTGAGCCGAATCTGTGCATCTATGCCTTGTTTATTGTTTTAGTTAAGTTTGTATATCTCCACAATCTATTATAACTTATGTGAATTAATGCTTGTTTATTACGTGAAAGTAGTGGATCTATATCTTTATGCATGTTAATAAAAATTTAAGACTTTCGCAAAGAGTTGGAAGATGTTGGAATATATTTACAATAGTTGATCAATCGGAAGAGTTAGGGTTGCAGGAGGGTAGATATGAATCTTAAGATCCTTAGGAAGACCATCACAGAGGCCTCTGGATGCAAAACCTGGTTCTAGCATCCCTTAATACTGCTTCGGGTAAGACTGCAACCTGCGCTATGTAGGTTGTTGCCGAAAGGGCCAGCAGTTAGGGTTTTGTTGGTTGGCATGAATAACTCCAAACCTAGGTCAGGCCCCCTCGAGCCAACAAATGGTTTCGTTGTCGGCTGCAGTTTCAATTGCAGTTCTGAGATCTTCATCTGAAAGTCAAAAGTAACTCGGCCTACCTCATCCTTAGACTGTCGCACTACAGCAGCCAATTTTCAAATCTTTTCTGAAGCTGCCACATCCTCTGGAATGTGTAGTTTTGGTATTGAATTACATGCTTGTGTAATTGTTGCTTCGAGGCTCTGGCTTCGTGCTGCTAGCTCTTATTTTTCCTTAAGAGCCTGAGCCTTTTCGGTGAAGATCTTCTCATTGTTCATTTTGACTTCGCTAATTACCAATAGTGCGCACTGCTCTCTAGTTCGAAGCTCATTTGAGACCCCTTGATGAAGCGTGTGGAGGTTCTGAAGTGGCAACGTAGCTAAATTCACATCCACACCTTTGATCTTTCCGAGTTGGGCGTTATCTTCCTTTGACTCTGTGTGTAATGTTCCTTCTGGAAAGGGAATGACTCTGAGGTCTAGAGTCTGTTTTGTTTCCATTACGCTCTCGCTCGCTTGTTGTAGGCTCACTTGAACCCCACTTGCTTGGCCCACGCTCGCTTGCAAATGTTGAAAATAGCAACAATAAATGCTAAAGATAGAAGTGCTAAAAATAGCACTTCCATAAATAGCATTTCGGGATACCTTCCTATTTTAGTTAGTCCCTGAACTAAAATAGAGAATTAAAATTCGAATTTGATCTTAGCAGCTGTTTGTAAAATAATTAATTAATTCATCTTGAGTTAATTAGTTGTAGAAAATCAAACATGAAGTCTATGTGGGTACATGCAACAGTTATCCCATTGATTGAGGAATTTATCCCTTAGTTAAATAGATAAGGATGAGTTGTAATTTGAGTTGTAATTAGTTAGCTCAGTTAACTGAGTTAAGTCCAGTTAGATTAGTTCAAATAGTTTGTTGAACTAATTGTGAGTTCAATTAGTTAATGCATGCATGCATGTAACTGTTGCACTTCAGATAACTAAATATTCTCTCATAAATAACTCATGCATGTCAGTTCAGACAGAGACCCAGTTGAGATCAGATGATGGGACAGTGTACTATCAGTTGCAGGAATATTCCATGGAGGATATATCTTGCATGCAGAAGGAATTCATTCCTTGGAGATTGTGCAGTTACTTTTGGGTTTGGTGAGTGTGTGATGAGGCCAATTCACACAGGTGGCAGCATTGGACCCCAAGGAAAACTGTGCAAGGAAATAGGAGGCTTGGAGGGCTGAGGGAAGGCATATCTTGTGTCTATTCAGTCTATGAGCTGTATTGTTCAATTGCAGAGAGAGCAGGATAGCTTGTGAGCTGATTCTTTGTGTAATCTGAACATATTTCCAATTGTATGATAATACAGAGATAGAGGTTTTTCACTAAGGCTTTCCCCAGAGTATTCTTCTGTGTTCATATGTGTATGATTTCTTCTTCTCTGTTATATGTGTTCTGATTGATCTAGCTCAAATTGATTAAGCTTCCGCAAAGTTTGATTGTAGAAGTAGATCTAGTATTTTTCTTTAGTATATTGCATTATCAGGTGATCTACAGTGGGAATTTCTACATGGTATCAGAGCAAAGGTGATCAAAGCGAAGAACAATATACAAAGAAGGGAGAAGTTTGAAGTTTCAAGTTCCTGATTATAGAAATCGAGTTCTTATCACATCTCAATTTCACCAATGGCGTTCAGCAGTTTAAGACTCGAGTATGCCCTTGATGGCAGCTCGAATTATATAGCCTGGAAGGATCGCATGGAAGTAGTATTAGAGAACAACGGTCTAAAGGACTTCAATGATCAAGAAGTCCCAAGCCGGCAATAGCTAATGCTACAGAATTGGCGGAATGGAAGAAATGTGTGGCTAGAGCAAGGAGAATCCTCCTAGAGGGAGTTCGAGACCACAGTGTCTCGAGCCTCCATGTGAAGGAGGCACCGTTTTCGATCTGAAAATAATTGAAAGATCTATATCAAAACAACAACGATCAGAGGAAGCTGGCGCTGAAAGACAAGCTTCGAAAAATCAAGTGTGAAAAGGGCGACACAATCTCTACATATCTGAACAAGCTCACCACCTGCAGGGATGAGCTTGGAAGTGTAGGGATCATGACAGCCGATGATGACATGGTGAGTCTTGCACTCCTCGGTCTTCCTAAGAGCTGGCATAGCTACCAAGACTCGGTTAATGGAAGAGAAAAACTGCCAGATTGGGAACGACTTTGGTCGGATCTGATGCAAGAGGAGATAAGAAGAAGCACCAGAGATGGATCTTCATCAAAACAAGATGATGAAGAAAATCTAGCCTTAGCGAGGAAGGAAAGGAAGGGGAAAGGGAAGGCATCCCATTCCAAATCCATTTCTTCCCATGGTGGGAAGAAGTTTGACAAATTGAAAGTGTGATGCTTTCATTGTCATGAGGTGGGCCATTATGCTACGAATTGTCCACAGAAGAATTCCAAGAAGGGATCTGATGGTGAGGCACTGGCCTCACAGTTTGAGTTGGATTTCTCTCTTATCGCATGCATGGTTTCATCCATGGTGGGATGTGTGTGGTACCTAGATAGTGGAGCTTCATTCCACATGTCAGGTGACAAGAATATTTTCAGTACCTTGGAGGAGAAGGATCTCCAGATGCGGATCGAGATGGGCAATGATGGAAAGTACCATGTTTCTAGTGAAGGTACGGTTGTGTTTCAGAGGGAGCATGGAGCTCCTCTTACCCTAACTGATGTAAATTATGTACCAAGTCTGAAGAAGAATCTTGTGTCCGTTGCTATGCTAGAAGATAAAGGCTATGATGTAGTCTTTAGTAAAGGAAAGGTATTCCTAAGGCATATCGGCACAGGACAAACCAAGAAAATTGGGATTCGAGTAAAGAATCTCTACAAGCTGGAGGTATACGACTGTGCTGCATTGAGTTCCAAAGTTGAGATGGTGTCGAGCCAAGATTTTGGCGAGCTATGGCATAGAAGATTGGGCCACTTGCACCATGGAGCCTTGAATATCATGCAGCAGATTTCTACTGGACTTCCCAAGGGAACACTAGAGCAGACGGATACATGCAAAGGTTGTACCTTGGGTAAGTATGCGAAATCTTCCTTTCCGGATTAAGACAGTAGATCTGGAGCAATCCTGGAGCGAGCTCACTCAGATGTTTGTGGACCTTTCTCTACAACCTCCACCACTAAACAAAGGTACTATGTTATTTTTATTGATGATTTTTCTCGTAGATGCTAGATCTACTTTATGCAAAATAATGATCAAACCTTCTTGAGTTTCTGTGATTTAAAGCCTTGGCAGAGAAAGAATCTGGAAAGAAAATAAAAGCCTTGTGTAGCGACAATGGTGGAGAGTATGTCTCCCACCAATTTAAGGACTTCTGTGTTGCAGAAGGAATTAAACGGGAGTTGACAGCACCCCATAACCCACAGCAGAATGGGGTGGCTGAAAGGAAGAACAGATCATTTCTGGGAACAGATCGAGCGATGTTGCATGACCAAATCCTACCACTGCATTTGTGGGCTAAGGCATGCAATACATCAGTATATTTTCATAACATAAGCCTGCACTGTATACTGGGAATGAAGACACCTATGGAGGCCTTTTCCGGGAAGTGACCAAATGTGAGTCACTTCCGAATCTTTGGATCATCGGTTTATTGCCATGTGACCAAAGATGCCCGGAAGAAGCTAGATCCAACAACTGAGTTGGGGATACTTGTGGGGTACACTGATACACCCCACAACTATCGAGTGTACCTGCCTACCAGTCAGAGGACAGTGGTCTGTAGAGATCTGAAGTTCGACGAGCAGAAATCCATGTGGGTATCACTTGAGAGGGAGCTCAAGTTGCATCTAGATGAGGAACTTTCAGTTCCTAAGTATGAGGAGCCTCAGATTGATGCGGAGTAGCCGCATGCAGAGGATCTGAGAGTGGAGACATCCACTCATGCTGAGTCTTCCAGATATGGGTGGAAACGCTCAAATAGGCTGATGTTGGATGCGTGGGAGAATGTGGGACAGCCATCTTCTCAGCGCAAACAAAGGAGGTCACCTGAGCGGTACACTGGGTACATGGCCCTGGTTGGGGAGTGTGTAGAGTTTGAACCTTCTTCATTCAAGGAGGCAGTGTAGCAACCAGTCTGGGTTGATGCAATGGTAGAGGAGTATGACTCTATCATTCGGAACAGTGTGTGGGATGTTGTCCCAAGACCTCAGGACAAGTCAGTGGTGAGTTCCAGATGGCTTTACAAGGTAAAGTAGGCAGCTGATAGCAGTGTTGAGAAACATAAGGCAAGGTTTGTTGCCTGTGGTTTCTCAGAGGTCGAGGGGATCGACTACGATGAGACCTTTGCTCCTGTAGCAAGGTACTCATCTATCAGATCGATGTTGGCACTATCAGCTCAGATGGGTTGGAAGATCCATCAGATGGACGTGAAGATATCATTCCTCAATGGGAAGATTGAGGAGGAGGTGTACATTGAGCAGCTAGAGGGTTTCGAGACCTTCGATCGTGAGTCGCATGTGTGCCGACTCAAGAGGGCTTTGTATGGGCTGAAGCAAGCACCCCGTGCTTGGTACACCAGGATCGACAGCTATTTCACCGGGTTAGGCTTCACCAAGAGTGAAGAAGATGCGAACCTTTACCACATCATGGTAGAAGGTAAGCCATTGATCATTGTTCTTTATGTGGATGATCTAATTTTGACAGGTGATGATCAGTTGATCAAGTCTTGCAAGGAGGACCTTGCAAGAGAGTTTGAGATGAAAGACATGGGTCTTATGCACTACTTTCTAGGCATGGAGGTGTGGCAGAAAGATGGGGAAGTATTTGTGTCTCAAGGCAAGTATGCCAATGAGATACTCAAGTGATTCCACATGGAGAAGTGCAAGCCCATGCAGACTCCTCTAGCTGGGAACTGGAGGAAGGAGGATGCTACTATAGGTGAGGTAGTTAGCTGCTACTATTTATCGGCAGCTTGTGGGTTCACTTATGTATCTGGTGAACACACGACCAGAATTATGCTTTGTAATGAACCAGCTGATTCAAGCTATGGTTAAGCCTACCAAGCTGTTTTGGAAGGCAGTGAAGCATGTGTTGAGATATCTCAGAGGCACATCTCAGTTTGGATTGTGGTATAGACGAACAGAGGGAGTGAAGCTTCAGGGCTTCACAGATGCGGATTGGGCAGGGAGTCCATCAAACCAGAAGAGCACTTCTGGAGGAATCTTCAACCTTGGTTCAGCTGCAGTTTCCTGGTACAGCAGGAAATAGAGGTCAGTTGCACTTAGCTCAGTAGAGGCTGAATACATGGCTGCTAGTCAGGCTGCATGTGAGGCCATTTCGATGCAGAAGATTCTAGTGGGATTTTTTGGTCAGAGGATGGATCCAACTGTGATCTGCTGTGATAATCAGAGTTGTATCAAACTCTCTGAGAATCCAGTTTTTCATGACAGGTCCAAGCACATTGATATCTGGTATCACCATCTTCGAGATTGTGTGGTCAAGAGGATCATGTTGTTGTTGTATGTTTCGACCGAGGAACAGGATGCAGATATTTTGACTAAGGCATTGTCAAAATGCAAGTTCGAGTTCCACAAAGATAGGATTGGGGTTACTGATAATCCCTTTCTTATTGAGAGGGAGTGTTGAAAATAGCAACAAGAAATGCTAAATATAGAAGTGCTAAAAATAGCATTGCCATAAATAGCATTTCGGGATACCTCCTATTTTAGTTAGTCCCTGAACTAAAATAGAGAAGTAAAATTTGAATTTGATCTTAGCAGTTGTTTGTAAAATAATTAATTAATTCATCTTGAGTTAATTAGTTGTAGAAAATCAAACATGAAGTCTATGTGGGTACATGCAACAGTTATCCCATTGATTGAGGAATTTATCCCTTAGTTAAAGAGATAAGGATGAGTTGTAATTTGAGTTGTAATTAGTTAGCTCAGTTAACTAAGTTAAGTCCAGTTAGATTAGTTCAAATAGTTTGTTGAGTAAATTGTGAGTTCAGTTAGTTAATGCATGGATGCATGTAACTGCTGCACTTCAAATAACTAAATATTCTCTCATAAATAACTCATGCATGTCAGTTCAGACAAAGACCCAGTTGAGATCAGATGATGGGACAGTGTACTATCAGTTGCAGGAATATTCCATAGAGGATATCTCTTACATGCAGAAGGAATTCATTCCTTGGAGATTGCGCAGTTACTTTTGGGTTTGGTGAGTGTGTGATGAGGCCAATTCACACAGGAGGTAGCATTGGACCCCAAGGAAGACTACACAATGAAATAGGAGGCTTGGAGGGCTGAGGGAAGGCATATCTTGTGTCTATTCAGTGTGAGCTGTATTGTTCGATTGCAGAGAGAGCAGGATAGCTTATGAGCTTATTCTTTGTGTAAGCTGAACATATTTCCACTTGTATGATAATACAGAGATCGGGGTTTTTAGCTGAGGCTTTCCCTATAGTATTCTTCTGTGTTCATGTGCGTATGATTTCTTCTTCTCTATTATATGTGTTCTAATTGATCTAGCCAAATTAATTAAGCTTCCGCAAAGTTTGATTGTAGAAAGTAGATCTAGTATTTTGCTTTAGTATATTTCATTATTAGGTGATCTACAGTGCGAATTTCTACAGCAGATAACCTATCTATATTTGCAACTCATGCATATCTTTCTACACGCTTCCGAGTGATTGCTGGAACTGTTGCTCAAACTGTTTCCATAGTTTCATTGTCGTATCTCTAACCTTATCCCCATTTCATCAGGGTCCCCTCTGTGAGGAATTGGGTCAATGTGCACTTACTTTTGTGATTTGTGCTTTTTCCTTGGTTCGATAGTTGTCTCCTTTTAGCGCTTTGACACCCTAAAGGGAATGCTCTACACGTCATTGCCGCCTCCTTCCTCCTTGAACCTTTTTGCTCTTCAGTATGCTGGGAAGCCGACTCCTTGACTTCTACTATGGCCTCTTTTGTAGCGCGCTCTTTTTCGGCAGCTGCCTTAGCAGTAGCTTCTTTTGTCTTCTGATCAACCAATTCTCATGCTGCTGCTTCTTTCCATTTCTGTGCAGCTGTCGTCTGCGCGGAGGAGTTGTTCCACCTTTGCTGGTACCTACGCCAAGATCTGTGGGTTGTAGCCACTCCCCTAGCCATGTCCCCACAATCTCCTATACATCGGCCTTTGTAACTAGGTATGGCAACTTGTGCCATATCTTCTTAGGATCTTGCCTCGCGTGGATGTATACATTATGAAAATCAGCCTTAAATTCTGCGTAGGCCTGCAACTTCTCAAACAAGGTTGGAGACAACCTTGGCCTCTGACTGATCACCATGCGGAGGTCCATCTCAACCAGTATCCAGAAGACTTTTGTTTCTATGACCCTCTCCAGGTCCTTCGTCACCCACAGTGAAGCAAACTTCACTGCCTTCGGTAAATCCTCATCCTGCGGAGGGAACTGACTATCCTCCGGAAGTCGCCATGCAACGAGTACAATCAATAGCAGGAGCCAGGCATAGTGAAATGCCTTTCCATCATCCTGTGCTTTGCAACAATTTGCTAAGAACTCCTTGTAGAGGTACTGCACCCAGTTGTACTACCCCTTTGTGCATTGTGCAACCAATGAAATTATTGGTGTTGGAACCTCGTCCGTGCGACATTTTCGCATGACCTTCCCAGCCAAAATCTGAGTGGCAAACTGCACCTCTTGGTCTGTAATAGAGTGGATAGAGTATCCATGCGACTTCTTGACCAATCCAAACTCATTTTTCATTTTATCTGCAAGCTCCTTCTCCTTGCTTTTTCCTCCAAACTCCTTGGCTAGATCCGCCCCTTTATAGGGAAATTTCGTAATTTTGTGGATCAACATGTCTTTTATGGGGATGGGTTCACCTAACCACAAACACCCATCGTGCACCAGCACGAGCAATTGGTGCACATACAATATTGATAACTGACCTACTAAAGTGTGGCACACACAACATATGTAGCAATCCGGCCTGCTCGACCCTTTTACCCATTTCATTGGTTCCAGCTTTGTGACCCCAGTCTCTTCATAGTAAATCTTGGTCATGTACTTATTGGTGGCCAAATGTGGAAATTTCTCATGATCGGCTAGATCCCAATCCTCCATTTTTAACACAGGGATACGTGCTAAGAGCGCGCCTTCAAATACCACTTCTTCCGGCAATAGCAGCATAGAGATCATGAATTTCACGTTATCGAGATCCTTTGGAACCTTCGCATTCCCTTTCGTGGAGGGATATACTCTGGGAGCCTAGTGAGAGGCTCTCCCTCATCAGAATCCAACTCTTCAACTCCTTCACGGAGTTCTTCTTCGTCCAAATCTAAGGGTTCATGGGGCTGCTTGGACTTATCCATTTTTCCTTTCTGCCTAACCTTTGTCAGAATCTTCCTCGGTGACTGCCTCACCAGTACAGCTTGGGGTTTCTTCTGCTTTTCCTTAGCAGCAGATGGCTTCGGCCTAGGCGACCTCGGTGTCATAGGCACAGATGGCGTAGCTTCCATTGACGCAACTTCTGGGGCTTCCACTTGAGAGACAGCGGCTTTGGAACTTACAAGTTCGGCGGACATATTTTCAAGGATAATCTTCTGGTTCCACTCAGGCAGTCTCGCAAATGTTGGGCTTGAAAACAAATCCTCCCAAATCTGTCGATTCATAGAGTGAAAACAAGAGGGCTCATATGCGATTTTTCAGAAGGCAAAGTGTTCTACAGCAGACCAACATGCCAGATTTATAGGCGATTTCGAATTCAAATCTGATCGTTCCCTCCATTTTCTGATCATAAATGCATCTTTGGCAACATATCTCCAAATATTTTTGCCATAAATGTCACCTACCCGCTCCTCCTAATGGGATTTTCGCTATCCAATCATGAATAGTGTCTTCAATGGCTACTTTTGGACCCAGCTACGTGGCACCAACCCCATGGCACAGCTCATCCATCGCAGCTTCTTATGTCGCAGCTTCTTCTGTTGCAACTTCTTCTGTTGTACCCCTTGTGTTCGTCATGCAACCCCTTACTGTGTTTTCCTTTTCTTCGAGCAGTGTAGTTTATAGTCTCACTCTCCCTTGCAATTGCCTGGAGCACTAAGACTATCTTGCTACCATGTAGTCATTATGCAAGGGCAAGATCCCCTGTATACAACTTCAACCGACTTCCATTCACCCTTCCAGGGAACAATTCGCCATTCAGCTTCACGAGCTGAACTACGCCAACATCTATAATTTCCTTGATAATATACGGGCCCAACCAGTGCATTTGGAACTTGCCAGGAAACTTTGTGAACTTACTATCATAGAGAAAAACCAAATCGTTCACCTTGAAAGTGCACAACTTAATATGCCTATCATGCCAGGCCTTCTCACGTTCCTTTTGCACTTGCTGGTGAAATCCTGCAAGAAACCAATCTTCTTCCAACTCCATCAACTGCGTGAGTCGTTCCTCAAGGTATCGCGATCCACCATCTCTGTCAAAGTTGCAATGTGCAGGCTTAGAAAATATATATTCCATGGTCATTACCACCTCGATCCCATAGACCAACCTAAATGAGTTTGGCCTGTCAACTTCTTGCACGTTGTCCTATATGCCCATAGGACTGTTAGGATGTGCACATCCCAATCGTTTCTCTTCATGTTACAAACATTTGTCAACGCATTCTCCAGAATCTTATTGAACACTTCCACTGTACCATTGGCTTGGGGATGATAGGGCATACTCTTTTGATGGTAAACCTAGAATTCTTTGTGCGTTGCGCGATTGTTTCATTCGGGAAATGCGCGCACCCCTATCACTCATCAATATCTTAGGGCACCCAAACCACGTTAAGATGTATTCAAACAGGAACTTCGCAGTTGTAGCAACAGTACAATCCTTCACTAGCTGTGCTTCTTCCCATCTGGTTAAGTACTCTGTCGCAGTAATGATGTACCACACGCCTGTCTTCCTTCCTAGTGGTTGTATTGGACCTATAAAGTCAATTTCCCATTTGTCAAATACTTGTAATGAAACCTAAGTATTTAAGGGCAATTCATCTCTTCGCGAAGGCTTTCCCATCCTTTGACAAGCATCACATGCTTTACAAAATGCTTTAGAATCTTTTTGTACTGTCGGCCACCATAACCCTACGTGTAAAATCTTCTGCACGGTGGCTCTACCTGCATAGTGTCCTCCCGCCACTCCTCATGTGCTTCAACGAGGATACTAGCGCGTTCAAACTCCAGAACATATCGGCGCAATATTTCATCTATTCCCATCTTATACAAATGTCTCACTATAACATAAAAATCAGTTGCACGAACCACTAATTCCCTTTTTGTTGAGTAGAATAGCCTTCTAGGGTTGTACCCGTGGTCAAAAACTGAATGATATCAAAAAACTGGTCATCCACAACGTGGACAACAAAGGGTTGCGCATCCGGCAATCCTTCTTCCAAATTGGTTGGTTCTTCATCTGTCTCGATTCGGCTTAGTTGATAAGGTCTTGCGTTCAACCGTCCAAGCTTCACTGTTACTTCAAATTCATACTCCTTGAACAACAACAACCACCTACAGATCTTCCCCCCTAACATAGGCTTGTTGACCAGGTACTTGAACAGAGTGATCTATGTACATTTTGAAATGTGTGCCCAACAAATAATGTCGAAACTTTTGCAGAACGTAGACCATCGTCATCCCTTCATGCTCTGTAGTGGAATAGTTATTTTCAGCTTTTGATAGTTTCTTACTTGCAAAGGCTATTGGATTATCAATATCACCTTCGCCATGCTGGGTTAATACCACGCCCAGCGCAATAGTTGACAGTCGGAAGGAATAGATCTGCGCGAAGGTAGATCTAAACCCTAGGAACCTTAAGAAATGGTCACACATGCCTCTGGATGCAGAAACCTGGTTCTAGCATCTCCCAATACTACTTCGAGTGAGACTGCAACCTATGTTATGCAGGTCGTTTCCGAAAGGGCAAGAAGTTAGGGTTTTTTTTGGTTGGCACAGTTAAAGTTGAACCTGGATCAGGCCCCATCAATCAACAAATGGTTCCATTGTCGGGACCGGGATCAATATAAGGAATGTGTGATGTCGAATAAGTGGTTCCCTACTAAGAAGGAAATTGATAAGTGGCTTGATTTGAAGGAACACGCATTTTCAGCTTGGGAGAACATAAATCTGCCATTATCTAAGGAACAGTGGTTGAATAAATACCTATACTCAATGAAACCGAAAACTTTATGTTTCCTCCCTTGCGAATTGCACGAGTGGTTGTCTAGATTAGTAGACACTCAGGGTATGTGGAGAGTCTTGATGGCACTATTGTGTAGATGCCAGAATTGGTGAGGCAGGCACTTGGAAGCTTCAGAAAATAACATCGCATGAGTTGTTGATCACTGAATTGATCGTATCATAGGAGGATTCATCACTAAGCTCGTGATTGATACGTCCATCAGCTATAGCGAAGCAAAGCGCAGGCTCTTCAAGGGACCACGAGGTAAGTATTTAAAATCTCTGAAAACTTGGATTAAGATGTTTTTGTGTGAAAAATAGGTTATGTCATTACCTTGATGTTTGGGACTACATGAAGTTGAAACACTTCAGAAGGAATAGAGAATCGATATCTAAATATATTCCGCTATTAGGATCCTCCTCAAGCGATGACAAAGGAACTATTCTGAATAACCCATGAAGTGCGTTGCAGTTGGTAAGTCAGCGTATCCTGCGGATACCTCATCCATCCATTACACTCCACCTCCACCTCTACCTCCACCTCCATCTCCACCTCTACCTCCACCTCCACCTCCATCGCATACACCTACACCTTCACCTCCACCTCCACCTCCACCATTCAACATGTTAAAACAATGTCGATCTTTAAAGGGGTAGCAAGCGAAGACCCTACGTTACACAGCATTTTGTCACTGTCCCTGTACTCCCCGTTCCATGACCCTGGAGGACCTCTACAGTGAACCCTACATGCTTTCCCATCATTAAGAAACTCCCATTGTGTCCCTCTTCATGAGGAACAATTCCTTTTGCATCATTTCCCCAAAATATTATGTTTATCCCAGTTTATAAGATGGCACTAATGACCCATTTCTCCTCGCGTTGATATGTAGGGATTACACCTATCCCTAGCATCAATTGGAGCGACTGAGCCTTTTCCTAGTCGCGTTGATCCTCTTTTGGAAAGTTTTTTAAATATGGAGTCGAAGCTTCGTACAGAAGTT